>CM069298.1:33330000-34537500 GCA_035609425.1 Epinephelus awoara | reverse complement strand
TAAATTTTGAGTGCTGAAAAGAATTTAAAATAATTGATTTACCTTGCAGCTGTAGCAACATAAAAATGCACTTGTGTTTATTTGTCTTATGAATTTATTTGCTAGAAAAACTTTGAAAGCCCCGAGAGGCAATGTGAATCTTTTCCCTGCAGGCAATGTTGGCAAAAGTTTATCTCCTACCTTGGAGACCAGTTTTAAAGCTACAACTAGTGATTAAATTTAGACCTACGAATGAATCAGTTTAGATTTATGGTATTCATTACTTTTCTTTTTTACTTTGGGGCTAGCTGTTTTTCAGTGTTTCCGGTCTTTATCCTGAGCTAGACTAGCAAAGAGGCTCCAGCTTCATACTTAACACACAGAACTGAAAATTTAAACTTCAACTTAGTCTCATCAAGAAAACTAAAATGTGTTTTTCTCAAAATGTTGGACTACTCCTGTAACTTGACCTTCAAGAAACTTGTTAAAAGAACTATCACTTCACTGTTTAACATATAGTTTATTTAAATACTAAGGAAGCCTATGCCAGTAGAAAAATGTGAGGTATGATTTAGTAAAGAAATGGCTGGAGTACTCTCTATGAGACCAGAATTTAATTTAAAGTGGGACAAAGTCTTTAACCTAAATCTTTGCCATTACCAAATCGAATGCCTTTTTTATATGGGCATATGGGTATTTTGAAGGATAGTGCTGGTACTTATATTGATTCAACCAGAGACACAAGGTTTTCTTTCTCTCCTCGAGCCTCAGGAAGGAAACATGAGATCAGTCAGATGAAAGACGACCTTCAATAAATGCCTCTTTCTTTTCTTTCTCTGCTGTCTTTCTGTTCCCCTCATCTGTGTTTGTCTCACCCGTCTGTTCTCTTCATGTGCCGAGTTCCTGCTTTTCCTTTCTCTTTAATTTGTGCAGGACCATGTGTTGAAAAGCTGTGGTAGGTCTTGTGTGCGTGTGTGTGTTCGTGTCAGGGTGCAAACTAGCTGTGAAATGGTTACATCTTGCTATTTCTGTCTCACGACACACAAGCTTTAAAGGGGACCTATTGTGCTCAATTTAAGGTTCATACTTGTATTTTGGGTTTGTACGAGAACATGTTTAGATGCTTTGATGTTTAAAAAAACCCCAAACTATTTTAGTTATACTGTCAGCCTGAATGTACCTGTTCTAACCCGTTGACTGATTCAGTCGCATGATTCAGCAGGAGTGAGATATCACAAATCAATAACACTGGCAATCAAAATTGCAAGTTTCCAAGATGTGAGCATGTGGCTACATGTAGCACTGTACTTGCAGTTGGGAAAAGACTTTATAGAGTATGGCGGCACTTTTTCCCATAAAAATTTACCAGTAAAATCTTTCAAACACAACCAGACATGTCCTAGCAGGAATATGATCTAAAAAATTAACAACACTGGCAACCTAGATTACAAGTTTCCAAGACGATAGCATGCAGCTACATGTAGCACTGCACTTGCAGATGGGGAAAGATTATTTGATATAGCAGCACTTGTTCCCATTAGATATTACCAATTAAAGCTCCAGCAGGAATATGATATGAAATCAAGGAAAGATTATCAACACTGGCAACCAAAATGACATGTCTTCCTGATGTTAGCGTGTAGCTACATGTAGCAGTGTCAGTTACAGAATGTAAACAATTGCAACAGAGTACCTGGAGAAGATTATCATATAAGGAAATCCATTAAGTTTACATCAGCTTGTCTTAAGAGTAGAAAAGATGTTGGAAACAGAGTATTCAGAACAGTCTGAAGCCTGAGGGTTTTGCTCACAGGGATTACCTTTACATTCGTGTACCACATTATTTGAAACCCTGGCTAGATTTAATATGAGTATCTAACGTTGTAATATTATAAATACGACAGAAAATAAGGGAAAGCATAATAGCTCCCCTTCAAACAAGCAGGAGCAGATGTTACAGTCATAAAATCCATTATTATTCACGTATAGACACACTAACAAACACACACATACGTGAAAATTAAAACACACACAGCTGTCTGTGGTCACAGACACACAGAAAATAATGGACAAACTCAATATTGCTCATACATAAATTAAACAGTTGGACACACATGCACACACATACGCACACACAACCACACACACATGCACATACACACAGGGTGGTTTAGTGCATGACAGTGTGATAGATGGTGAGAAATGAAGGACACAGACCCTGTTCTGTTCTGCTGGCTGTCTGTCTGTGTGTCATCAGTCCCAGATTTTAGAAACCACAGGGTCCTAAAAAATAAACAATTTGGGGTTCATTCGTAACTTCGACAACTTAGGAAGGATGCCATTGATCTCCCCAAAGCCTTGCTGGGAAAGTCTCAAGTAGTTAAAATGCATTTGGGACGATTACAAAATTCAAACTGACAGCATATGAATATCTGAATTTGTGTATATGTAAGACACTGCAAACAGCACAAACTTGAACACGATGATAATTCAGTTAACAAAATTCAATTAAATTTACATTCATGGAATTTTTCTATTACAATTGTTATTGTATTTTTATTTTTCTGTGATCTGCAGCACAAAGTAAACCAACTACTTTCCCTCCTGAGGCTTTTGGGACATCTGAGAAAACTGAATCAGTCATTCAATAGATCAATAATATCAAATCAATTATCAGATTAGATTTATCATCAAACTGATCATGCACTAGACCTATGATTCAAACTGTAAAAACACTATTTCAATCAAAAAATCTTGTAAAAGCACACAACCACACGTCACACAACCCTAAGCCATCCAAAGCGCTAAGCAAAGAAAACCCTACTGGAAATTTGACTCTGTGGCTTTCATAAAATGGTGTTTAGTCTTCTGTTAACACAGATCAATATAGAATTACAAATTACATGTAATGTCATTTCAGAGTGCAAAACAATTTTCAGATTGGTTTGCGAGTAAGACATTGTAAATTGTTCTATTAACAAGCTATTTTGATGACGCCTGCTTTAGAACTATTCATTTGTGAAACTAAAAAATACTCTTTGCAAATTTCCAGTAGGCTGAGTTTAGCCAAGCAAAGCCAGCCCACAAAACTTTAAATTTAACTTTGTTGTCTGGGGCTTTTCACGCTGTGTGATCCGAGAGTCGGCAATAGTAGACAGTCTTCAGAGACTCACTTCAGATTCTCTACCACTCTCGTTGAGAAATGGAGCATAACTATGGCACAATCAGTTGCATAAGTGACTGTTGTGCGTCATGTTGTTCTAACAACAAGCAAATGCATCATCAAAAATCATTTCCATAACTGTCAGTTAGATGATGGATTGGAAGCTCGCTGGGTTACAGCAATCAGAATAGACGAGGGCACCATGTTCAAAGTGGACCAACTATGTCTAGAGTTTTCAATTTGATAATGAGGATATCTATTCATCTCCATCTTAAAAATGGGACTATTCCATTGAGTTTTGTCTGGCACAACTGGGAAAGAAGCTGGAAACAGCATCTTGCCGTCTGAGAGGGCTTGTGAGTGACTTGACGTTGATGTCAGGGCGTCAGGAAGACGTCACCTCAGCAGGTGCAGCTACTGACCCTGGCCCGACCATGACTGTTCTTCACCACCTTTAAGTTTAAGTGCCTGAGAGTATTACACTAAAATCTAAATTGAAACTTGTTATAATAGATGATAATAAAAACTTGCATGTGTGTGCTAACTTAGCTCCATGTATTATCTCTGACACTGCATATATCAAAAGGGAAAATATGAGAGTTTTAACTGTTTTAAAAATGTTTTAAATTGTTAAACTTAGGTAAATGAGAACTTGTCAGCAAATCTGTTGACATCAGTCACTGTAGTCTTCAGAAGGGTTGTAAAGAGACTCCACTGAAATCATTTTTTTTACCCTCTGCAGTCTATATTTTTACCGACCAGCAAGTAGACATAAGTAAGTCTCCAGTGCCTTTGCCTACTTCCACTCTTAGGACACACAACGTGAAAAGCCCCTGTAGAAAACTAACAGCTTCACTCAGACATCAACATGAGCCCTTTCTACATGTGCGCTGGATGAACCAGCTACCTGAATGTCTGTTGTCTTTGCTTCCCATTTTCAAACTGAAAAAAAATGTCTCAAACATTTTTCAGTGATGTCAGATCCTGAATAAATTTGAGGTTTGAAAAGTTCATTCAGCTGTTGGATCATGTTTTATTTTTTTAATTTAAGTGTTTACTTTACAAAGTAACTTAATAGCAGCTGTAATTCTTGTATTTGATAACCTTCACTGATGTAAAAGTGTACTCAGGGTGTGGCCACTGAATCATCTCTGTTGGGTGTGCTTACAGGTGCAGTGGAGCACACCCAACAGAGATGATGGCTGTGGTCAGAGGTGCAACAGACCTGAAGTGAAACAATGTATTTCAGTATGGTGTTAGGTTACTTTTACAGAAGTGGCTGATGAGAGTCAGGAGGGTGGCTGTTTATGACATTATGGCATTTAGGCTGGCTTTGCGAGGTTAAGATAGATCTAAAGAGGAAGCGCTCTTTGGAGCGACACTGTCCAGTAACAGTCCACTTGTCTTTGAGATGGCAGAGCAGCATCGGTCCTCTATAAACATCACCTTCACAGGGCCCTCTCACCTCTAGATCCTCTCTGTGTGATCGGTCTCTTTCTTCAAAGTCTCTGGTTCTGCGTCGAGCTTCTTCAAACGCTGCCTGGGCCAAAGCATCTTCTTGCTGTACAAACACACACACACACACACACACACAGACAGAGAGTGAGAGTGAATTCTGTTTACACATGCCAGAGACAGGGATATGACTTCAGAAGGAAAAGATGAAGAAGGATGTCAAGAAGGATGTAGAGAATACATCACTCTGTCTCAAGAAAGTAATTATAGCCCTGTTTACACAAAGACTGTGCTATAGGGCCGGTAGGAAGTCCCTCCTTTATGTTGCCTTTGTATTTTTACACACAACCAATCAACAGCAGCATCATGCTGCTTCAGTGTGTGATTTTAGACAGCATTGTGGAATCAAAAGAGGCATGACGGGTGTGACATGTAACACAATTCAGCCTACAGTGTCACATATAACATATGCGGCGGCAGCGCTTTGTAGATAATAACATTGACATGGCAATAACAATCATTTACTGTCTGTCATATGGCGGCTGATCTCCTCCGCTGCTCCAAGGGTAAGGAGCTCCAAGACCTCATTGTTTTTCCAATTAGTGAACATTTGCAACCGTTTTTCTACTTCTTTGAGTAAGTGGCTAACTGCCATCACCTATTTCTTTTTTATTCTTATCTTGTGAGGTGGGCTGCACGCGTAACACTTCGTCAAAACATCACACCTCCCATGATCCCGTCCTGCTGGCTGTCCTCTTTATAGAGACATTGATTCAGCGCTGTTGCTACCTCCGATGCCAGCTTGAAGGCAAGACAACTCTGTTCCCTCATTCCACGTTCATACAGAGAGGTAAGGCTGTAAGGCTGTAAGGCTGTAAGGCGCCATCACGGTGTAAAATTCCTGCCTTAAAGAGGCAGTGTAAAATTGGTTTATAATATAAAAAAGTATCTGAAATTATTTGCAAATCATTGAAGATATGACGTGAAGTCTAAGTTTCAGTCATTTATGTTGTGCTGCATGTGTAATTTCTGTAGACAGAAGTAGCATTTATTTATTGCACACTGGTGTAGTACTGTATAATGTACAGAGTTTTCAAATTGTAATTATTTTTTTCTGTGGGAAGATTTGGTCCCCCCAAATGTTAACTCCATGACTTCAGCTTTGCTCTGTCTGTATACATGTGTTGTTTTACCTGCGCCCTCTCCTCGTCGTACTCAAGGTATCCCATCCCATCCAGCCTCTGTAGGTCGATCCATCCTCTCCAGATCACACACACCCCATTCAAGATCATGGGAGCCTTTAAATAGACCTGGGGAGAGAGAATATGAGAGAGAGAGAGAGAGAGAGAGAGAGAGAGAGAGAGAGGAAGAGGGAGAGAGAGCATTTACTGTGATGCCAGAGTTTTTTCTTTGTTTGTTTTTTTGGGCAACATCACTGCAGCACTGAAATGTATTTTTTTATTACTGCAACAGATCTTAACTGAGCATTAGTTCAGTATTTTGATATTTCATTGAACATGTGTCCTGTGTGATATTTGATAGTTGTTCTGTGAAGTTCCTCTGCTGGTGATGTTCTCCTCTTCAGTAAATCTAGGGTTTCACTATGGCAGGAAACAGCATGCAAAATATGAATGATAAACAAAGGAAATGAAGACTGAAATCTGCTTTTCCCGAACTATACAAGATTGATTCTCTGTTTCTCGTGAAAAATATTAACCAGTTGTACATTAGCCTAAGGAAGGAGCAGCAGCCTGATGTGACCTGGAGTTACACGCAAAATTGCTATTTTCTGAAATCAAAAACCCTCAGCTGGTTTCCCAGAAAAATAAAAAGCTCTGTGTTTGGGAGACAGAGGCCTCTCCTCCCTCCCCACGCTATTCCTGCTGTGAAAGAGGAAAAACCACCAACTACGTCAAAAGCTCTCCAGTACAATTGAGTGTTGGACTAGTAAACACACACACACACACACACACACACACACACATGTTTGTGTTTGCTGCTGCAGGATGTCAGTGCTGTTCTAGTGGAAAAGTAAGTGTTTGTATTTGACTGAGTTGACAAAAAGTGATCCAAAATAAATATCATATGCCTTAAAATGTTTTCTTCTTTTATTTGTGTGTGTGTGTGTGTGTGTGTGTGTGTGTGTGTGTGTGTGTGTGTGTGTGTGTTCTTGCTGCCGATAGCACTAAAATATGACTGTGGTATTTTATCCTGAGACAATGACCTCATTTGTTTACTAAAAGTAAATGTGATGATGCTCCAGTTCTCATGTCTTCAGTTCAGTCTGATAATAACAAAAAAAGTACAAAACATCATATCACCAGTAGGCTGTCAACAAATGATTAAGTCCGTCTTCTTTGACCTTGTGCTGTCTGTTTTGTCTATCTGTGAGAGGGAGAGTGGTGCAGTGGGAAAATGAGCAGTAGTAATAAGGAGACTAGAAGTGTTTACTTATTAACCCCTGAGCTGCACAGTAGGCCCAGTCTACAGCGTCACACTGTCAGACAGACTCCAGGTTATATTACATGGCCATGGCTCTAAGCCAGGAGGGCAGCAATGTAACCACCAAATATGTGAGTGTGTGTATGTCTGTGTGTATTTTCATGAGGTGAGAGAATGTGTACATGTGTAGGATCACAGAACCATGTCTCAAGGTAAATCCAAGCTGCTGCAGTGTGGATTAAACCATTTCTCAACATTTGCCAAGGTATTTTGTTATAGGAAAAGCAACCTGGTCTAGCAGAAATATGTGAAATTGCCACAACCTCTTAAGACCACATTACATGGTGGTGGCATGTATTGTGTTGAAATTATGTGCTGGCAGCACAGAAACAGTGCCAATGGAAAGCCAATTAAAATCATTTGTCATCATGGACACAAATTCCTTGGTTCAGCATGATCACGCAATGGAAGGTGGTTAATGTTACAACCCCATAGGTAGTCAAAGACCCAGACAGTCTGCATAGGGAGTTAAGAGTGGTGGGTGGGTCAAACAATCACGTGACTGTTTGTATCCCATGTGAAAGTAAAAGTCAATGGTACTTTTTTTTTTAAACTCAGCATACCTCTGTCCTTAATAATAAAAAAAAAACAATCTTTTTCTAAACCTAACCAAGTAGTCTTGGTGCCAAAACTCAACCATGTCACAACCACGCAATTTCAACACAATATGTGCAACCACCACATAATGCATTTTTTAAAGGCAGTGACATTTCAAATATTTCTGTCTGATCACATTGGGGAAAAGGTATAAAAAAGGAAAAATCTTTTCCAGATGTCAAATAGTGGCACAACACACAGTAAGGTCAATCCTCTCAAGAGCTATTTATGCACTAGATATGTCTTTCAACAGTTTCAATAAATACACAAATATTCATTTAATGACGTCCTTGTGGCAGTCTGGCCTGTAAAGTATACCCCTGCACCCCGCAATCCAAATGGGCCCAACCCCCACCTGTCGAAAGCTATTATAAAAAGTATATATATAAAAAAGTTTGTATTACTCTTAAAATCTGAGTACATAGGATGCACATCATGATATGATGCATTCTCAGAGCCAATATTTAAATCTTTGCTGGTCCAAAGATTTATTTGTTAAATAGATCAGAAGATGTCAGTAAGATTCAGGAGGCAACAGTGAGGTCCATGAGGATGAATCAGGCCTACCTAATCATAAAGACAATGTTAGACTAAAGAAATACAGGCTATATTACAGATGAGGCAGACACCGCAGCAGTGTTAGCATCAAATAAGAAAGAGACACTATGTGCCCTGCAGCTTCACTATTAGGTAAGAGAGAGCTCAAGAGCCCGATCCCTGACAGCTTCAGCGTCAGATGAGAGATAGTACTGTGCCTCCAGCCCCAGTGTCAGGTTAAGGGGAACCCAGTGTGCTTCAGACAGCAATTGTGACACTATAGTTTGAAACGTTAAAAAGCTTCAACAGATACTCAATATAATAATCTCTGTTTTGTGTTCTAAAGTGGTAACGCATTTGAAATGATAAGCATCCTCACTATGAAAGATGGGGGGACTCACCTGTTTGCATTATGGTGTACATATTTTTAGAATTTAACAGCTAAAAAGCCTGATATTTCGCTCAGATGTTGGCGGAGACCAAAACAGAGCTGAAAGAAGAGTGAATATTGGACCCACATTTGTCAGATGGCAAGAAACCCCATTCCAATCCAATTGAACACTAATGTTGCTTTATATCTGCTGAGTGAGAAACTATGGATACACACACAGTCTGACCTACACAACATTTTGGACAGGCTTTCAAACAGAGCTGTATGAACTTATCTTTCAGCCAAAAATTTGATGATAAAGTACGATACAGTAAATGTGGTATTTGCTTTCTTTCTTTATTTGTCATTGTCTCTCACTTTCCCATGACACTGATCTCCATGAGGAAGAGAAAGCAGACGGTGAGAAGCAGTTAAACACAGACAGACAGTCTGTTTTTCCCAGGGAAGAGAGCTTTTAGAGGGTATTTTTATCTGAGTAAACAAGTATTTAGGAATAAATTAACAAAATGAAACACTCTCTCAAAATACACACATACACACAGATGAGTGGATTTTTCTGTGTGACACTGGGCGAACACCACGTTCCTGCATTTTTACTCAGGCTATTTTTGGACAGCCTCTCACAGGGACCTCTTTTACCACAGCTACCCACAGTGCACCGGGGTTGCAGGGGAGACCGCACTCCAAGAGACTGTGGGTTTTTGTGTTTATTCGAGTGAATGTTTTTCTGTGTGTGTACGTGTGGGTGTGTGTGTGTGTGTGTCAGAGAGAGAGTGAGGGAGCGGGAGATGTGTGAGAGAAAGATGGCTTCCACATCTGTGGGGCTGCATGGTGCTTTTAAAAGAAAGCTTCATTTGGTTTGACAGGGAAAACGTGTGTGTGTGTGTGTCTGTGTGTGTCTGTGTGTCTGTGTGAGTCTGTGTGTGTGTGAGGGGAAAATATGTAGAAACGGCCCAACCACAGACTTCCTCTGAGAGAGAACCATGTCAACCCCCACATCCATTTACTAACACACATACACACACACGCATGAAGACAGGAGACCTCTCACACACTGCAGCGCTCTGTGAATAAGAAAAGGAAGCAGCACGAAATACAGTGGAAATTCAGACTTTCTCTAAAACTGAGTGCAAGTTTGGTAAAGCGGCCATCTCAGAGAACGTGGGAAAATTTGTGCTGTTGCTGTTTTGTTGCAATTACCTGTCCACCCAGGGGGTGTGCCATATCATACTGTTCACGATGACACTGTATAATTTCTAATATGACTTTTTAAAAATGTTTTATCTTGATAATAACAGTATTCCCACCTGGTAACATAATGACGTCATACTGTTCGGCACAGCAGCAACAAGCATGGCTGAAATAAAATTGCTACCAGCTCCACGGTGAAGAGTTCAGCTCCAAAAAAAGCGGGCTGACTTCAGCAGTGTACAATCAGTGGCATGGTTGGGCCTGGGCGTCTGAGACTACAGCCCCGATTGTTTTGTTTTTTTATGAAAACCCGGGTTGGGGCTTGTGACAAATGGGTCCACTATTTACTTCAGTGACTATGGGACTATGGGAACGGTCATAATCTGTACTTTCATTCACTTTTCCCATTGAAATGAATGGACTCAGGACTGCTGCTAGGCTCCTAAAGGGGTGAGGCAGTGGTGAAACCCACATGACACAGATACAGTCAACGAATCTAAAGTAGGCCGTCTCATTTTATCCACTGTCTCTGGTTAAAAACACGTGGACACAAATCTAAACTGCTCCACTACATTTATTATGACAGCTACAGCTATAGTTACTTTCCAGACTGTGATTTTAAATGTTTGCAGATAAATCTTTTACAAAAAAACAGATGGTAGTCTTATTAAATATGATGCATTGTCAAACTTCCTTACAAAATCAGTATATGTGAAATTCCTGTTTTCCAAAACAAACGTCATGATGGGATTCAGTGTTGCTCACTAAAATACATTGTGTCTTTCCTTGAGCTCTATCACATGTCCTGAATGCATTTCCTTCCCCATAAATCATTCATTTCCTTCCTCATAAATCATTTTAGTATTCAATATCTTAAATCCAATGTTGCAGTCTCAGTCTGTCCTGCCTTTGCCTGTGCAGCGCTGCTTACTAAAACCTGTTGATCAGTGGGATGGATAGTGTGAAACCACTGGCAGGAAGGAGTATGGCTACACGTGCATCCTCCAGCAAAAAGACAAATTAAACAAAATGGGAACCTACATAAACAAGGGGTCCGTGAATGGTTTAAAATGATGTGTCATATGGCATGGCTTCTATAATCACAAGATCCCAAAACTGAGGAGTCTGAAGATTTTGGGGCAGCCTGTTAGTCAGCGCTCTCCACCACCATCATCGAAATACCCAATGAGGGAATATCTTCTGAATGCATGTCTTCATCCCTCCACCAGTTCAGACACTTGTAGAATTTATGACAAGGAGCACTGAAGCTGTTCTGGAGGCTGAACATGACACTTAATGTTGGTTTTTCCTTTCATTTGTCTCTTGCCTGTACAGTCATGTGTGTAATGTTAAGTCTTACATCACTGTGTCCTATGATTCTGGCCCTTAACATTTCAATCACATTTTTGTGGACAGTCAGCTGCATCACATGTTTCTGAGACATGCTGAGAAGATTGCAAAATATCATAACTGAAATTTAGGGGATTTTAGTGTTTTAGCTTCAGCTGAAGGATTTCATTGTTCAAAATCGTTCGACCACCTAATGAGATCAAAGTCCTTTGTAAAGCCTGTGGATGAAATATAAAACTTTTTTTGTGTTTCTGAATTGTTAACTTTTGGCAGTTGCAAAGATTTTACCTGACAACAGCCACCAGCTGCAGCCTCGTGATTCACAGTGTATCATGTTCGCAGTTGTTCATTAACGAATGTTGAAATTCCTCAGCACAGTTTTCTTACTTTCTTCCATTTTAACCCGAAACCACTGCTGAGTAAAGACCTGAACACACACTGATACAGCCAGCCTTCAGTTGGCCAGTCAAATCTCTCCCTTTTGATCTAAACCTCTCCGAGCTACTGTAAGTGCTTCAAACACTGTGTGAGTGTGTTGGCAGACAGTGTGTGACGCAGATGTAGAGGGATGTGTTGGCACAGTGCCTCTCATTCAGCCTGATGCCAACCATCTAGTCAGCACAACTGCCCACTGCTGCACACACACACACACACACACACACACACACACAGATAGAGCAGTGCCCACGAGGTGTGTGTGAACACAATAGGCATCTGTGTTTTCAGCCTCGTGAGATGTGGCAGTCTGTCTCTCCCACACACACACACACACACACACGCACATTCAAATAAACAACATAAATACTTGCCTCTTTTGATTCCTCCGGCACTCCATCTCCATCACCTCCACTATTACTGTCTGTCTTTCTTTGTTTCTGAAAGATATAGTGAGAGTATGTGTACTTTTCTACTTTACTTCTCACTGTGTGTGTGTGTGTGTGTGTGTGTGTGTGTGTGTGTGTGTGTGTGTGTGTGTGTGTGTGTGTGTGTGTGTGTGTGTGTGTGCGTGTTTATGTGATTTAGTGCAGTAATTATGCTATTATCTAGAAGAATGTTGCATCAATGACTGTCAGAGCGCCTGGGAGGCTGTTACATCCAGTCAACATCAGTGTGTGTGTGTGTGTGTGTGTGTGTGTGTGTGCGCGCGCGTGTATGTGAGTCAGAAGCCAGTCACAGACAACTCATGCTCTCTCAGCCTTTCTTTCTTTCTTTCTTTCTTTCTTTCTTTCTTTCTTTCTTCCTCCCTTGTTTCCTTACATCTAATACCATCTCTCATCACCCTCTCTTTTGTCTCTGATAAGAATATTGAGCAAAAACAGAAGAAATAAGAGCATCAGGATAGATGCCAGGACAATATGGCACTCAAGTTCATATCACATTAATCATTGCTGATTCATGCTCCCTCTCCTCAGCACACTAACACACACACACACACACACACACACTGACACACAGTGCCTCTTTCACAGCCAACAACAAAGACATGATAGCTCTTCTGAACATGATGTCATGCTGTCATTTCTGGCAGTTGGAGTAAAAGAGAAGGTAAAACAGAGAGAAAGATCATAAAGGTAAGAAGAGAGAGTCAACATGTTTCATGTATTGTATTACTCAAACTATATCTCTATTCTGGCTGCATGATATTGACAAATAATGACCTTTGGATTTGAATTGCCATTACAATATAAATTGCAGAGTGTCACAAAGACAAGTTTAAAGTAAACATGAAACAAATAAAATTGGGCCATGTCCACACAAATGTACATGGGTATATGTGAAAACGTATCTTGTTCTATGCATTTTGGCCTTCTGTCCACACACCAACTGTGTTTAAGGTCACTGAAAACTAACCACTCCTTCAAGGCAGTTTTCAGAAACTCCATTTCAGTGTTGATGTGTAGACAGGGAATACTCAGTTTTTGGCTTGAGACGTCAGTGTGGGCTGTTATCTCCTTTGGGAGGTGTCACAAATCAGGTGACATTTCGTCAGCGTTTGTCGACATTTGTTGGTGAAGATTCTCAGTCATCCAGGTTATGGTAATTGTAAGTGCTATATCGTAGGCAACTGGACTTGCTTGTGTTTCTTGAAGATGTTTCGCCTCTCATCCAAGAAGCTTCCCCAGTTCCAGTTACCAGTCATTTAGAACTGAAGAAGCCTCTTGGGAGATAGGCGAAACGTCTTCAAGAAACGCAAGCAAGTCCAGTTGCCTACGATATAGCACTTACGGCCTTTTCATATGTTCTTTTCTTTTTAAATGTACAGGTGTCAGAATGCACTATGACGGTCACTGCTCCAGGTAACCTTCTGGTAATAGCTTTTTTTAGGATTTTGATTGGCCAACATCTTCTTCATCTTCTCTGCGTGGCTTTAGGGTTAGGGATTTATCACCACCTGTTGGTTTGGCATTCTCTTGACAGTGCCTCAATGAGTTTTTGCACTTTCATTTAGATTAAGATTTTCTTTTTTATAACAGTGCATGTGTGAATGGGATTTTTTTTTTTGTTCAGAACAAAGGAAGGGAAACCCCGTTTTCAAAATTACTCATGTCCGTATAGGCCTGAGAAAAATGTATTGTATGATGATTATACCGCAATACTATGTCTCAGAGGAGTCTCTTATAACATAAATTGAGCTTCACATACACTGGATACATATGATACAGTGAAGCACTGTAGATCATGTTAGGGGTGGGGGACAAGGATAAAAGTTAAAGAGCGAGCCACATAGAGAGAGCAGTGAGAGAGGTGAATAAAAAGCGCAAGAGAGAGAGAGAGAGAGAGAGAAAGAGGAAGAAAAGTGTGTGTATGTGTGTGTGTCAGGTGTGCCAGCAGCCGGTGGAGATAAAGCACGTTACTGGCCTTCTGTTCCTACAACCCACTCTGAATACAGCCTAACGTCTATTGACCTATTGTCTGACACACACACACACACACACACACACACACACACACACACACACACACACACACACACACACACACACCTGCTAAAGCAACAGAAGTATAATAGTACAGTACTCTCCACATGATCACTTTCTCTTCCTCTGCTTTCCCACCCTGTAATTAAATAAAAAGCTGCAAAACAACATGGGAGAGACACATCACATGACACTTGGTGACAGCCAGGTCATTAAGGCTGATGTCAAATATGTTGTTTATTTCCAAAGAGCAGGAGCCAGATGTTAAAGGAACATAACATACTATCGTCTTCTAGAATTCAAATCGCACGTGACGTGATATTTTCATTTTATTTATTTTTTTAATATTCAGTGTTCCTTTAGTCCTCTCTGTGGACGAACTGAGCTGAAAGCAAACTTTAACAAGGCATCGTGACTCACATCTCATTTCTTCAGTTCCGTCAGTTGTTTCATGTTCAAAATTAAAATACTGAAGACTTTTGTCAGGTCATATGTTTTCTATTGCAAAGTAATTGCTCACTGGTTCACTGGCAGTTTGTATTTCCATTGTGAGTTGAGTGACTTGGCCCCAGCCCCCTCTGCGTCTCTAACCGCCTGTAGACACATACTGTGCATCACTACAATGCAAAGTCCTCTCTGTGTGCACCAAAGGGCTCAGAAACCACTGTTTGTTCCTATGGCATTCATAAGCATGGAAATATCATGCAAATCCACACAAAGGCTGCAGATAGAGTTACAAAACCAGAGAGAGACAAAGAGAGAGATTCACAGAGATCATATAATTCAACCTTTAACAGGCAGAAATAAATAAAAAATAAATTACAAAAAAAAATCATGTCGTCTGTTCCTTTTTATTAATGCAGAATGAATCAATTTTTGACTGCTTGTGTGTCCCGTCTCGTGTTTTAAGTCAGCATTGACTTTTTCAGTATTTAACCAAAACCACCATTATAATAATAATCACGCTTCAGTTGCCTGGAGCGAATACTGTAGGAAAAAGAAATAAAACATGTAGGGAGTGACAGTGAAGTTGTGCAGATGAACACAGTACTAACATGTCCTTGTTAATTATTTCCCTAAGCCCTCATTGTGCCAAATCAACTTTGACCAGGTGTCGCTGTTGTTTCAAAAACCCTGAGGTACTCACACAGCCGAATCGACATCTGCGTAAAAATTCTGAGCAGGGAGGACACGTTATGTGTGCAACCCACCCCCTGGCTATTTCAAAAGCAACTTGCAGCAGTTAGCAGCTAACTCAAAAAAGAACAGCAATCAAAAATGTTGACAAACTGGGGAGACAATTAAGTCTAGGAGCTCTTTACCATCAGAGCACAGGATGAATTCAGCTACCAGTTAACAGTTGTGTTGGGCAGTAACGCATTAGAGTAATAATATTACTTCTTCCAGTAACAAGTAGTGAACCTAATTACTAATACAATTTCAGTGATAATTTTACAGTTACCCAAAAACCACATAACTCATTACAACCTTACTTTTGTTATCACCCCAATAATGACATTAAGAACAACAATTAATCACATTAGTAGATGTGTTTTTGTAATTGTGGCATCACGCATCATAAAGCTAATTTGGAAGATGGAAACACTTACCCTAAGCAGCTGGAAATATTCCCATTACTTAGAAACTGTCCTCCTTAGCTGTGGAGGACGGCTGTAGCACTACACTGGCTAAACATGTGCTTGTGGCAGGATATGTGGTGGATTCACTCTTTATCTTTCAGACAGATCCTTAGGAAAATAGGCTATGGGTCACATGCAACAGAAGACCCCGTAAGTATAAAAAGATGTATCCTATCTATATCTATGTATCCTTACCTACACTTTCCAGCAATCTCAACATTCACACAGAGGCACACAAGAAGTCTGAATTTTGAGATGCGCAATTACCAGTTTTGTGAGGTGCAACGGAAATGTAATATAATGAGTACTGTAAAGAATTACTGTTGGTAGGAGTAATAAGTAATGTAATTATATAACTTTTAAAAGAGTAATGAGAAATTAGTAATATATTATATTTTTAGAATAACAAGCCCAACCCTGTATAATAGAGATTGTAAATGATTGTTATTGCCATGTAATTTCTCCATTATCATTGGGTGGCGGTCGTCCACTAATCCTAAATTCAGCAGTTTGATCCCCTGCTGCTCCAGTCTGCATATCAATGTAGCCTTGGGCAAGATATTGAACCCCAAATTTCTCCCATTGGCTGTTCCATCAGTTTATGAGTGTGTGCAAGTTCAGTAGCAAGTAGCACCTTATATGGTAGCCTCTAACAACTGTGTGTGTGTGTGTGTGTGTGTGTGTGTGTGTGTGTGTGTGTGTGTGTGTGTGTGTGTGTGTGTGTGTGTGTGTGTGTGTGTGTGTGTGTGTGTGAATTTGACATGTAGTTTTATAGCACTTTGAGTGGTCGAAATACTAGAAAGGTGCTACACAATTGCAAGTCAATTTACCATTATTGTTTAGGAACGCTGCCTGACATGTCACACTACACACTGACGCTGTTACATGTCACACCTGCTATCTAAAATCACACACTGGAGTGGGAAGCATTATGCCGACGTTGTTTGGTTCTGTATAAAAAGGCAACATAATAAAGTGTCTTTGTCGCAGCCGTATTGTAGCATCTCTGTGTAAAAAGGGATAAGGAGAAGAGGAGCAGGCTGTCCACTTATGTTTTAATAACTGAGAGGACATCGGACACTGTAAGTACAAAAAAACAAGTTCAGACACACACACACACACACACACACACACACACACACACACACACACACACACACACACAAACGTGTAATCCAGGTGAGTAGGGTTGCATACTTCAGTCCAGCTCAGCAAACACTTACTGGAAGAGAAGGACTAAGAATAGAGAAATGGAGCTGACACACACATGCTGGATTTCACACCAGACTGACCTCTCTCTCTACAGTTTTCTACCCAAACCTCTGTTGTTTTTTTTGTTTTGTTTTCTTACCATACACACACACACACAAACACACTCACGTGTTCTGCCTCCACCTTGTAGGCGTAAATACACTCAGACAGAGATTCGGTCAAACACAAAGACATGATGCCAACATAAAACACTGGGACACACACAAAGAGCATATAAACAGAGGACCCTGTCTGTGCCTGTGCTGCAATGCATTATGGGAGTGGGTGTGGTCATTGATCTAAGGCCTGGAGCAAGAAATATGAAACCCTGTGGGAGGAGACCTCAACAGTACTGTGTGTGCGTGTGTTTGTGTGTGTGTGTGTGTGTGTGTGTGTGTGTGTGTGTGTGTGTGTGTGTGTACAGGGAAGAGGTTTTGTGGTGCATTAATGCCTCTAAACAGGGAGACTCCAACAGTCTGTGAGGCTCCAAAGAAAGTTCACTTATACTGATTTAAATGAAACAAACTTCATTGAAGTGTACTAAACAATCAGTCAGGACATACAAGATGTAAAACACAACAGCACACACACACACACACACACATACACACAACGTACAGACTGTCGGATGCAGAGCAGCAGTAGCAGAGGGAACCAATTAGTGGTCTGGCTTTGATGATGTCACTGACAAGTCATGCACCGGTGGCACAGCTTCCGTTCAGAGGGAAAAATAACACCACACACTGTGCACAGAGTGTACATACACAACAACACACACACTTAATGTTGATATGCATGTGACAGAGGAAAAATCATGGAGGCTTAAAGCTGATGACTAAATTAGAGGGCAACAGAGGTGTCAGATAAGAAATGATTTTAAAGGGTTTTGGGTGTGTATGTGCATGTGTGTGAGGAAGACAAAGAGAGAGAGCGAGAGAGAGAGAGAGCAAGTACTTTTTAATTTGGGGGGGATGCAGGCATGGTACATGTAACCAGATCTATCGACAGAATAAACGGGAAACATGCCTGAAGGACGAAGTTGAAATATATCAGCATTCTGTATACTACTAAGAATAAGGAAATCTCTGAATTTCTCTCTGTCTTTACCCTAAAAGCTGAGAAACTCAAACAGAAAAGGACAAATACACAGACTTGAATACACAGCTGAAATATCTGACAGAGATAGTCATGTTGGCATCTTTAAACACTGAATGAACGTGGTGCTTTCCAGAGACTGGACTGATGTACGGCTGTGGGAGGATCTGAATAGTCACCACATCATAATCTGCTATAGTCTGTAAACCAGAACATCTTGCACCCATTACACTGTACAGTCTGGCTTTAGCATAGATTGCCTTGGAAGTGTTGACCTTCTACAAACAATGATACTGTTCAACTTCTGTGTGTCCTGTTTTGGGATATGATAGAGGGGCTTTAGCTTTTACGTATAAAAATTTGGCGTCCTACACAGTTTGGCTAAAGTTGTAGGTTTTTCTAGGTGTGGGGTTGCAGCACTGCACAGGTACAATAAAATATTTACACAGTTCACCAACACCTGTGTCCATATTTGCTAAATGTTCTATTGACTCCTATTAATCTGAAACAACTTTTATCCACTAGGACAATAATGGTATCTAATGTGGGATGGAGGTTTCAAGACCAGAGAGGAAGTAGGAAATACATGTTGGAGAGTGCATTTAAGGACCAATGTGTGGTATTTTCATAACAGGAATAAGTCTCTGCAGCTACACTAACAGAAGGGTGAGGTTGAACACTTCATTTAGCTAAATGCTAATCATATTACAGATGTTTAGCAGGTATAATGTTCACCATGTTTATCAAATTAGCATGTTACCATGCTAACATTTGTTAAACAGTACAGCTGAGGATGATCGTAATGTTGTTCCTTTCGCAAAGTATTGGACAACTAAAGGTTTTGACCTGACAATGGAGTTAGATGAATTATCAAATTTACTGCAATTAATTCTGAGAGGAACATGAATCTCTGTGCCAGATTTCTAGGTGCTAAGAAAAATAGAATTACTGCCTTGCGGTTGAATACCTCCACAAACCAAACAGTACACAAGGCTTCAAATATGAATGCTGCTGAAAAAGAGGATATTATTATTATTATAGAATATTGGTGGCTGTGGCTGAGGTAGAGCGAGTCATGCACTAATGTAAAAATTGGCTATTCAGTCCCTAGCTCCATCAGCCCACATGTGTGAATGTGTGAACTGAGTAGCAGCCGGCACCTTGTATGGTTGCCTCGGCCACTACTGTCAATGTAACGATAAAGAATTTGAGTGGTTGATGGACTAGAAAGTAGGGGTGCAGGGAAAAAATGATACAGCATAGTATTGGGATGTTTTTGTGTGGCTATATTGTATCATCACTCAGTGCCAAGTATTGATTTTTTCTTCATATAAATTTGTAATATTACAAATACCAATTAAAGTTGAGGTAGCCTACAAGAATAATATAAGCAATTGTTTTTCAGTCCACTAGATACATTTGTTTCTGCAAAAAATGACAGTGAGATGAACAGAAAACTTGATCTTATTTGATAAAACAGATGTTGACAAGGTTTTCCTTTGGGGACATAATCTACAGTTGAAAAGGGTAATAAATCACACTATATTTTATCCCAATACTACGCATATAGCAACATAATTAATACAATAATAATACTGTATCATAACTCAAGTATCGTATCGTGGATCCTCTATTGATTCCCACCCCTCTTATAAAGGTGCTATAGAAGTGCAAGTTCATTTATTACTTACATGGATGTTTCACACACACCTTCAACCCAGCAGCACAGAAGATCTACACAATCAGCACAGATTCAATGTGGGTGCCCACGATTAGTGTCACCTGGTAGGTATCTGACCAAATGTCTACTCTTCTGTTCCTGAGTTATCATGTTAAATAATGGCAGACATATGTGTGAAATTTCATCATAACTCGCACATGACTTCTTCAGTCATGACTTCTTTGGGACATTTGCGCCAAATCTCAGGAAATTCCCTCAAGGCATTCTTGAGATGTCACATTCACGAGAATGAGACAGCTGCAAGGTCACAGTGACCTTGACCATTGACCGCCAAAATCTTTTACTTTACTTTCTCATCAAGCCTAAGTGGATGTTTCAGCCAAATTTGAAGAAATTCCCTCGAGATGTTTTTGAGATATCACGTTAACGAAAATGCAATGTATTTATGTACAGACGGACGGATGGACAGACAACCTGAAAACATAACATCGGTGCCAAGGCATAAATTATTTTTAAAAAAAAAGAAAGACATTGTGTGAATATATATAAAAGGGTTTCAGAATGAATGAATCCCTACCAATGTGTGTTTGAGCTCCTCCCTGACAGTCCACCCTCCAACATCATGTAACTGACAGAGTTGCCTGCTTCTCATTAAGCCGCCCCCCCCCCAACACACACACACACACACACACAGACACAGACACACACACACACACACACACACACACACACACACACACACACACACACACACACACTATAACCACTAATCTCTGTCTGTCTCTTTTCACTCTTTTGTCTCTGTTTAAGGTTTTGTTTACTGTTTATGTGTGTGTGTTATATTGTGTGTATAGATACGTGTGTGTAAGGCTAAGCAATCAGTCTGGCGCCACTGTCTCATCAGCATGCAGGGGTAGTGCACACACACACACACACACACACAGACACACACACACATATAGAGAAACAACTTTCAACAGTGAAACTTGCTGATTAATTCCTGTGGTTTCAACCTCGTCTAAAGTCACATCCTCAGATATGACTTTTCCACCAGCAAACGGTTGCTACTGGAGCCAGTTTCCAGTTTCCGAACCAAATCCCACCATGCTCCAAGTGTTCATAACCGAAAAACAGTTTGGGGGCAGAATAACTGCTCAGCTGAGGCCTCGTCACCCAGACACTTTAGTGAAAATGTAATGGGAGAGTAATGAAAATGAGCAATAACTCCTGCTGAGCTGCTGTCAAGTTAATAAATGTAACATGTTTCATCAGCAGCACTCCACATTAAGCACACTCCAAACATATTTGGTTCATAGTTGGCTAAAAACTTGAGGTTTCAAACAGCCAGTTAACCAGAAACTGCTACCTACATTTTTAGGGTGTGACACAGCATCCAAGATTAACTGCATGCATTACATTTTCATACATACATACACACACACACACACACACACACACACACACACACATACACACACAGGTGGTTAGGCAAGCTGGATGGATGGAGTGTGGTACAGGAAGGAAGGAAAGACCAGTATGTGCTTTACCTAAAGACACAAGAAGCATGGCAGTTTCTCCACACAAAGGAAACCACAAACAAAACACGCTGGGTGACAAGAAATGGATGAATGAATGAAGGGGAGGGGTGTTAGACAATATGGAAACATTCAAATTTCATTGGTGGTCATAGATTCAATGAACAAACAAATTCAAAACCTTTTACCAAAAAGGGGGGCATGCATGTGAAGAACCATGGGAGGTGCAGGGAGTTTAGGTTAAGTTACAAAGAGGTATTTTTAAAGGAAAATGTATCTCAGTGACAATAAAAGTAATTCCAAAAACATTAGGGCAACACAGTAGGCTATGGTACAGTACTGTATGTACTGTACTGTAATACTGTATGTGGGGCTACAGCAGAAATTTCAGGAGAAAAAAAAAAACAATCAAGTTCATCAAAAATCCTAAAAGATGAACAATCCAATTTCTAAAAGGACTTTTAACAGTCTTCTATCCTTGAAAATCATCAGCAACTTAACGTAAACACTCTAAAATAAGCTGTCTGTTGTTGTAATGGCTGCCAGTAAGCCAGCTGCTGATGCTACAGTTCATGGCTAGGACTGGGTTAATGCTTGCTAGGAAGTTAGCAGCTAACGCTAAAATTAACCTCGTCCACAGCTGGCTCCCATTAGCCTGCAACGACACTGAGAGCCTTCTACTCTTTCTCTCTGTCTTTCAAACACTCACACCACACCACATACACACACACACACACACACACACACACACACACATACACACACACACACACACACACAATATTCAGTCGCCAAGTTTAACCTGGCTGTGCTATCCTTTTGGTTTGGCACCATCTGTGTTTGGAAATGAAGGCGGGAGAGAGGCAAGGAATGGAGGGGGAAAGCCGATGGAGGGAGGACAGGAGTGAGTGAAGGAGGAGAGGATAAAAAGAGGGAGTGGGGGATGTATGGTGGGTAGCAAAAAAAAAAACACAAGGAAAAGAAAGAGGTAAGGGGGAGGGAGGAGACAGTAGTGTGGATGTTCATATAAAATGCCACAAGAATAACAAACACGGAAAAAAGAAGGGAAGCTAAACTAAAGAAAATATGTAGGGGAAAGTAATAAAAAATAAAGCAAGAGGGGCAAAAACAGTAAGCTCGTACTTCAGTCTGAATCATTGTTCACGAGCTACTGTCTCAATCTTTTTTTACTCTTCAGTTATTACTGTAACCTGTACACGATACCTGTCATGACAATTACTTTTGCTGGACAATTTATTTTGTCCAAGAAATTGTTAAAACAATATCATTGTCATTTTGAGACCATTTTATGGCACTGATATAGTGATAATAACATAATAATGCATAACAATGAAACTACACTTTTCAAAGTGTATTCAGACATTGGAATTGAAACGTGAAAACAAATTCACATATTTTTTAAAAAGTCATTAATACTTGTATATAAAGAGTAACAAAGTATAAAATTGTAGAACCTTTAGAGGAGAAGCCCAAAATGACGATTTAAAACTTACGCATCCAATAAAATGTACCTAAAGTCACCTAAAAATGCCTATCCAAAGTATACCCAAAGTAAACTGAAAGCTGTGTGTTTAGTACATGTACATGCATGATCTTATTTGAAAAGAATTGTTCTGTTCCCTAGTATTAGGTGGAAAACACAATGAGGCCAAATCATGAAGGCTAATATAGTTAGAATTCAAAGTAGATAATATCACAGAAAATAAACTCTTCAAACTTTTAAGCACTTTCGAATAAAGAGGGTAAAATAATGTACTGAATGTATGAATATGAGTGAAATACTAATCAACACAGACAGAAATGTTTCTTTTTTTTCCCTTGAGACCACATAGGATGCCATTTGTTTATCATTTGTGTACATTTAAAACAGTCTGTGGTGGCAGTAAGGGGTTAAAATCTGCCATGGAGCATCGAAGTGTCAAAGACTACAAGACCAATAATCCTCGGGTAAGGTCGGCCAATCGCTGGCTCTTTAAATACCTCTTAACTACAGGAAATGTGTTCCCTCTGCTCAGGCCCTGGTTGGCTATCAAGGCCATAGCAACAGCACTGGAAGCTCCTATTGGCTCAAGTGAGTTGTCAGTTGAAATGCCAGTAGTGCGCCTCCATGTTGAGATATGCCAGTCATTTTGTTTACATGCAGGACAGAGAAATTATAAATAATATGTAAATAATTATGAACGTTTGAAATGATGTAATGGCAGTCCATGGATATCTATGGACATAATAATGTGTGTGGACTCAATATTTTGCTGGATTTAGATCATCTGGGCTATTGTCATTGTGTGGAAAATGAAATGAGAGCTGTGTTTCAGTCAGAATAATATGGATCTATGGATTATGATAACACATCATAAGTGAGTTATAACTGTTATAACTGTTTTTTGCTTGATCAGCATTTATACTGACCTTGCTGTGGTGACTGTATCTTGAAATAGTCAGCATTAATGGCACCGCAAGGAGTGTAGCTTTTGAACAATATGACGTGTGAGCAGACCACTTAAACAACAACAAATTCAGCTGTTGTTTTACTTATCATAATCATCACAAATCACCTAAGGTGGGCCCACTGGCGGGCCATTGGACATTTAAGAATTTCAATACAAAATTTGGCCAACAAAAACAAAACCAAGCCGGGCCTTTTGCGACTAACAGACAAGCTTAGTAAAGCTCTGGGAACTCCACAGTTATTCGGCCGGTGCGCTGCAGTTGGCTCCCGGGGATGGACGACCTGGGAGCTGGGCAGTTTGTTAGGGCATTTATGGAGTGGAGGATGAACCTTTTGGAGGGTAAAACTTCAAATGACCAAACTTTTTGACTCATTGCCAGAGGTTGGCAAGCTAATGACTTACAGGACTGTGCCTCTTCCACTTAACACTGTGCATCTACTGACTGAGGTTAGCAAACTTGATCACTCTGTTATTCACATTTATGTTCAACGTTGTAGTATATAGCTATTAGATATTAATCTCTTTCTTTCTGTGTTTTATGAAGTAGTATGTCTTCCATGAAGTAAATAATATTTACTAACCATGATCTAAATCTAAATTACTTTTTCTCCAACTGTTTCAGGCACTTAAGAACATTTTGGAAGCAATAAAAACCTACTGCAGGAGAAATACTATCACCAAGCGTGTGTGTGTGTGTGTGTGTGTGTGTGTGTGTGCACGTGCATGCCCGTGTAGTTTAGCTGTGACAGTAATTAAGAGAAGAAGTTGCAACGTACACAAGATCACTGCCTTGGCCTGACAGTTGTTCTACTGGGAGGTCCGGCAGGATCGGAGGGCGGGGTGTGTGTGTGTGTGTGTGTGTGTGTGTGTGTGTGTGTGTGTGTGTGTGTGTGTGTGTGTGTGTGTGTGTGTGTGTGCATGTGTATGGTAACACAGCAGAAAATGTACACTCAGTACACAATTAAAGGCTCCACATTGGAACGACTGAGTAAAAGTTGTCCACTTTCTTCTAAACAATACGTCTTTTCACAGTGTTGCACTCAGAAAACCACATACTGCACTCGCCTGTCCTTTTTTATACGAGTGGAATATAAATGAATACTACATAAAAGTAAAAAGTGAAACCTTATACTTGTGTCTTTTGTTGGAGCTGCATGAAAAGAGTGTTTCAGATCTGGAGTAACTTATGTGAGTTGCTATGCTGGTATATCATGACATGTTTTGAATATGGATGAAAAGAGCAGACTGTCAGCACGTTTATTGGTATCCTCAGATGTGTGTGTGTGTGTGTGTGTGTGTGTGTGTGTGTGTGTGTGAGAGAGAGAGAGAGAGAGAGAGAGAGAGAAAGAGAGAGAGACAGAGAGCTCTTGGCTCCAGTTCTACAGAACCACTGTGAAACTGCTTTACATTGACAACTCCTAGCCTCATTAAAACTTCATAGATCTGTGAGCACCGCTGAGATGACAAAGAAGAGGGTGTCGTCTTACACACACACATGCGCGCGACCACACACTCTATGTCGTTGCCATACACATGCATACAGTCTCTTTCCCTCTTTGTCTGCCACACACACCACATCTAAAACTCTTCTGCAAAACGCCCATCAACACAAGCACACACACACACATGCTGTTCCCAACCATCAGGGCACTTGTGTTAAATAATTAACAGTGTGAGATTAGTCCGTCAGCCTTGGGGCATGGAGGTCCATTGATTCCCCAGAATGCATTTTTAATGAGCCGCCAGCCGGCATTCATTTCAGCTGGCCAGTGTCCGTGGAGGGCTCTCTGACACACATACACACTAGCACACAGACACAAAGTCCAGGCTTAGCGCCAGGGGAGACAATTAACATACACATAAACACAACAGCAGCAGCACCGCTGCACTGTACAGTGGATATCACCTTGACAACAGCAGCAGACTAACATCTTCTAAGCTCTTTAAGTTGTTTAACTTTGATCTTGATCAAACGTGAGCATCAACTTGTTGTGTGATAAGACGCTCAGCAGTGATTAAACCTGTGTGAGTACGTTTGGTGGATGGTTCAATACAGCGGGCATCGTTTGAAGAGCACTGCAGACCAGTAAATACCCAGCACTCTGGTTTAAAGGCTAAACTTTGAACAACAGGGAGCTGATTACAGACTTAGCCCTTGAATTTGTCTTTGCTGACCCGTGCACAACCTGACACACAAATCAATCTGTAATCTGTCAAGGGCTGCTGGCTTGTACATGTTAGATGTAAATGTACACAACCTAACTATCCAACATATTTAGGAGGATGAGACTCAGCACAGGCATTCATAAATTCACATGATTTTTTTGGGCTTTGTGTGGGTGTCTGGACTGTCATTTTCATTTCATGAAATAAAAGAGGAAGAGAAAGTCAGACAGAGCAGACGTAGATGTATGTGTTTCTCCATTTTTTTCTGTTGAAGTTTCACATTGTCATGTGTGTCAATAATGTCGGGGGCACATGATTAATGCAAATCCAAAATCAGAGATTGTGTCCAGAGTTGTTTAAGATGCATTTTGGACACATTTAATCAGAAAACAGAGAGTCTCACCATTTGTAAGACCGTATATCCTTTGGAATACAGTAGGTGCAAAGCGAGAGAGAGAAATGTGTGGTTGTGTGTGTGTGTGTGTGTGTGTGTGTGTGTGTGTGTGTGTGTGTGTGTGTGTGTGTGTGTGCGCACATGTGCTCGTGTGTGTAGGCCTGTCAAGGTATCTACATTTGTTTGACGACGTATATTATTCCAGAAAAAAATCTGAATAACAATATTATTGTAATTAAGACCATTTTATGCCACTGACCTTAAAGACATCACAATATGGAAAAGTAATTGAAAAAATTAACACCTGTTTATATATACTATAAAGTATTTATAAAATTATACTATCTCTATAGGGAGAGTCCAAAAATATTCAGCTTGAGGCTTAAAAGATTTGGGCAATAGAATCAAAACTAAGTAATGCCACTTGTGACTAATATACAAGCCTACCAATGGTCGGGGAGCACTGCAGTTACATCCATGTGCTGCAGTTGGCTCCTGGGGATGGACGGCCAGGGAGTCGGGCCGTTTGCTGATGGATTTACAGAGTGGAGGATGAAGTTGTGGAGGCTAAAACTACAAACAACTGACTTTTTGGCTTGTTGCCGGGGGTAAGCAAGCTAACGACTATTAGGACTGTGCCTCTTCCACTCCAAAAGTGCAGTTGCAGGCTACCGGTAAGCTACGCAGTGTTGTCTTTGAAGTGTTCTTTATTTCTCTTTGCACTTGCACAGGTAGGCGGGAGTGGAGAGAAAAAAAGGGAGAATCGCCTTCCACAAGTCTTACAATTGACAACAAAAACCCTGCTGTTTATTCCGGCATCATGTTGGCTTAAATGTTGGTGACATTTATATGTAAACAAACACATGTAAACACAGCAGGGAATATCAAGGTCAGCAAAATGATCAAGGTCATGTCCACATAAATGTATGGAAAGTCAGTAATGTTAACTGTTGTGACAGGCCAGTGTGTGTATGTCTGATTGAGAGAGTGGGTGGATATCTTGCACTTGTCCTACCTTTCCTGTCTCTCTCTCGAAGTCGACATACTCCCGTGTAGGAACCTGCCTCTGATCTCCGTGCTGATTGGCTGGAAAGAACTGGAGAGATAGGTTGGTGCCTGTAGCTACAAAAGCCTGAAGAAACAGAGAGAGAAAGAGAGCATAATGTCAGTCAGCATTACACAAATTTCGCCGGAATTTTAGCTCTGCTTTGGTCTCCACCAACTCCTAAGAAAAATATCTTCTTGTTTATTTCTGGTCCTGTTGTTTCATTCTGTCAGGTAGTGTGCAGTTGCTTGTCTGAGCTGCTCAGTCTCAAATGGTACAGTAATACGGCTGTTGAGGAGAGCTGTGAGAGTACAGTCTATGTACAGTTGGAAAATGGAAACATTGAGCTAAAAGAGGCTAAAAGTGCTGCATAAAGCTGTGGAGTAGGGTGTGATTTATTTGGATCAGCACAACGAATGTTCATCTCACATTACATTTTATGAATAGTAAAACAACTTTCCACTGTTTTTACATGTCAACTCAGTTTACTATCATGAGGAATATTAAAGAGCATGCAGAAACAGCTGTTTTATGTTTTTTGTGGTTCTGGAGGAGCTTTGACAAGTTTGAGAAAATCCCTAAAGAGACATCACCCATTTATTCTTTAACTTAGGCCAAGGGAGTACACATTTATTGGGGACTTCACATTTCTGACAGAAAGTGGAGACTGGAGACAAAACTGGAGGCGCAGGGTTTGGAAATGGGTACTTACTGAGCAAGGACGATCGAAACAAGGATGTTTTCGAGTTGCATTATTGAAATTCATGCATTCTTCAAAACATAAAACCTTTCAGTTTACAATAACATAAAGCAAAGAAAAGCCATGAATCCCCATATTTCTAAAATATGAAGCCTGAATATGGTAATAATCGAATAATCTAAATACCTGCAGTGGTTCTGTTATTATTCTGTTTTTTCCACAATGCCCCTAAATTTATAAAAGTAACATTAGGATTTAATATGAAAAACAGAGGCTCCAGTATTGAATTCTAGAATTGAAGTGCAAGATTAAGATTTAGAAATTCAGATGTGAAGTACATGAGGTTATCGTGAATTCATAGGAATGTTTTCAGAGGGTTCTTGCAGAAGTTTGAACAGCAGAATGCTTGATCAAGTTTAAATGTCTTATTTGGATTTAAGTCTGGAAGAGTTTAAGTTTGACAGACTGCATCACAATTGTTCTTTTTCTCCTTCCTTTAAACTCGTCTGGTCTGCCCTCAGTCTCTCTTTGCTCTCCTTTCAGAACAAAAGCACAAAGTGAACCACTGCTCCCCCCCCACACACACACACACATAATCACATCATACTGGAGCTATCCTCATTTTTTCATTTCTGTAAAATGGTTTCTTGGTCTAACGGGAGACATTCCTATCAAGATAAACACACACACACTCACACTTATGTACACACGCATAACAGAAATAAAATGAAAATCAATAGAATGCATTTCTCTGTTGCAGTCAGAAAGCGATGAATTACAGCAGGCGAGGCAGAAAATCAAGTTAGAAAATGTCTGTTTTTTATGCGCATCTGTGTGTGTCTATCTGTTGTCTTTGTGTGTGTGTGTGTGTGTGTGTGTGTGTGTGTGTGTGTGTGTGTGTGTGTGTGTGTGTGTGTGTGTGTGTGTGTGTGTGTGTGTGTGTTATGTTTGCTGAGACAGATCAATACTAATGGCATTAGGGCTGCGACTGAGCTGGAAGCATATGAATTATGCACCCTGTCAAATGTGTCCCTCATTAGAGAGCAAGGGAGAAAAAGTGAATGAAAGAGAAGAAGGAGAGAACAACAGAGAGTGGAATAGAGGGAAATAAAGGGAGGAGAAAGCTGAAAATGACTAAGTGCGTACATGGACACACACAGAGAAAAAAGTCATACACACACACACACTCGAAACGAGAGCTCAAAGAACACCCGAGTCATCATTTCTGCTGTATTTGAAGTGTTGGATTACAACCATCTGATACTCATTTGCTGCCTACTACTGCGGGAGGAAAAAAAGAGGGAAGGAGAGGCAAAGAGAGGAGAGAGATGGAGGGAAACTGAGAGACAAAGGATGAAAGAGAAAAAGAGGGGGAGGCAGAAAGAAATGGAGGAAATGAGAAAGGGGGAGAGAAATTAAGGGAAACAGGACGCCGGTGGTAAAGGCAGCGTGATGAATGTAAAGAAAGTCAGACAGAGAGAAAGAGAGAGGAAATTAATAAAGACAAAGAAGAGCAGGGTAAATGAAATAAAAGAAAGTAAACAGCAGAAAGAGAGAGACAGAAAGACGGGAGAGGAGAGGGCAGCATGAAAATCAATAGTAGTTGAGAAAGCGACTCATCTCTAATGAGGTGAGTTGAAGATAATTTACTTTGAATTATTGTCCCATTTATCAGATCAATCCTGAACAGTTTAGTGTCGCCCTGTGATTCCTTGTGAGTGTGTGTGTGTGTGTGTGTGTGTGTGTGTGTGTGTGTGTGTGTGTGTGTGTGTGTGTGTGTGTGTGATGGAACTCACACTTTTACATGACATATATATGGAAAAAATAATGTGTAAAATAAGCCTGTAATTTTAATACAACAAATATAAAAGGTTTGTATTTATTGCATCTTAAGATGTGTTACATGTTGTTTTTCTTACTGATCAAATATATTCTCATTATCTGTTATAACATGCAAAATACATAAAAGGCATATTTTATTTTTGTTATTAAATTAACTACACCCAAAAAAGAATACAAGCAAAGTGGAAATACATAAAAAAGTAAAATATCAAACAGTCGGAATACATTAACTTAATACTGTACATGAGTATTAGGTGTTTGTCTTTTATTTTTGCCCACTTTATAATGTCTTTTATTTATCTAACCATGTTTTTTTCCTGTAAACAATAATTTGTTGTAAACTGAAATGTAAAATAAATACCCCTTTTTTTAAATTACCAAGTGAAACAAAAAACTTTCCTTATGTGGAGGTTACATTTTTGACTGAGCAAAATCTTTACAACACTGTTTAAGTGGTTGAGGAAATTTAAAGACCCCTTAAAGACATGTTTTATAAAAATGCCAAAAAGGAATGTTTGGAATTATATTTGCATATTTTTTCACAAAAAAAGAAAAAGAAATTACATTACATTTAAGAGAAAAATTCTCTTTGTATGTTCAGTGGAAGTTTCAAGTTTCCACATTATATTCGTCTAATTTTGCCCAACTAGTTGTGATGTCACAACGTGCACGTCTTGAACTCAGATTTAAGTTGGGCACAAAGAATCTTTCCCCTCCGGCACATTAATGTTGAAACAGCCTTCTAATGCCAAACGCTGCACAGACAGCATTCTGCACAGTGAAGACCACACAGTGAAGTAACAATAAACAAAACACTATTTTGACTGGGTGGGGACTTTAAACATTACATAAATCCAGTATCATCCTAATAAATCGCCCACCGTTGACAGTTTGTTTGTTTTCTGCTCTGTCTCATCTATAAAAAGCGGTCCTTCACAGCACGTTCGAGTCTCATTGTGTCGGCTACTCGTTCACACTGACCATGAAAATAGCAGGAGGTCTTTAGCGGCGTCTGGCCGATAGATAAATCAGCGACATGATGTCACAGCTGCCATCAAACCATTAAAACCGTGGCCATCAATTCTCGCAGAAGAGGCTTATAAATACAGTGAGGACAGACAGACAGACGGACGCATCATGTCCCACTAAAAGACGGTAAAACTAGATGCACCCCCTGCCCCCTCTCTCTCCTGCGATGATGGCAGCATGTTTGTGAAAAATACCTCCAGGGTGACTAAGACAGCAGAAGTTGCCCCGTGCGTGTGTGTTTGTGTGTGTGAGCAGCCGAAAGGATTTCCACCTCACTTCACCTTTTGCTGAGGGCACGATTAAATAGGAAGTTTTAAACAGACTTCACACTGTAAGCACACAGTAATTACATAATGAGAAGATGAATGTGTCCTGACTTGCTTTGAAGTTATAAACTGCTCATCACAAACACTACACACAGTCATTTTTGAAAGAAAACATAAAAAGGTCACATGGGTTCAGTGGCACTTGTGGAGGAAACTTAGCTCACCACAGCAGAGTAGGGAAGACATGAGAACGTGTTCGTAAAGGACGTTTATCTCCTGGCTGTGCTACTGCGCAGATTAAGAACCTATTAACAACCTATAATAAGCATAAACCAGCTATAATATTAAAATGCTGTTAACATGTGTACGAGTATTAATAATCCAGTAGTAATGATATTTAAAAACAGAATCACGACAGAGACCATATTACCTGCACAGTGCACACTCTACTTTTATCTTTTAAGTACATTTTGAATGCAGGACTGTTACATATAACAGACAATATTTGTGTTGTGACACTATGGTCTTTTCATTAGACAAAAGAGCTCTACTTGGTTTTGCGACGAAACAATTGTACATCTGATCAGATGCATTTGAAGACGTGGCTAGAGAGAAGTGTGATTTGTAGATGGAGGGAGACACTGTGACACAAACTATCTCTTACTGCAACAACTATCCACCAGCTGCTCCTCAACAGATGAAAATGAGGAGAAACACTGCAGATGTTGAATCCACTTCAACACAACACCACAACTAATGACAGAGCACAAAACTGAACCAGCACAAGAACTCAAATAAAAACAAGCCTGATAATTATTTCAATGATTGATTCATACGCAGATTATTTTGTGGATTCATTGTTTGATCTAATAGAAAAAATAAATAAAAATGTATGTTGCAATTTCCTAAAACCAGAGGTGGGATCAAGTCATTGTTGTGAAAGTCACAAGTCTCAGGTCTTTGCACTCAAGTCCCAAGTCCAAAACTTTGAGTTTCCAGTCCTACACAAGTCATAACGCACTCTCCACCAAATTTCATACCATCATAACAACATGGTATATATATATATATGGTATATATATGTATTAAATTCACAAAACAGCACAAATGCTTTTTAAAATGTAGTATTTATTTGTTAAAACAAGTTTATTGAAACATGTGCAACTGAAAGTAGTGCTGATATTGCACTTTCATTGCATATAACCAGTACCACACCAGAATGAATCCTGTATGTTTCTGAGCTGTTGTGTTTCTATCATATCTCATATTTGAAAATTGCCTTTATCTTCCCAAATTTGTCAGGCATATTCTGTATGACTGTTCCTTCTCTAAAGTGAAACTGTATCTTTTATTTATTTATTTTAAAAAGGCACCATGCACAGTTCAAAACATAAATGTAACCATTTGATGCACTGTACTTAATTAGAGCTTAGAGAGCTAAACTAAACTATGCTGTTACATGCTTTATGTTTTATGTAAAAAAAGAAATAAAAAGATTGACATTAACATTGGTTAATTCAGGAAATGAATTGATTCATGGCACACTTTTTAAATAACACGCTTTTTAATCTTTGGACTGGGGGAAGGTACCATGTATTTTTCAAATCAATATGCTCAAGTCCAAGTGAAGTCAAGAGTCATTGGTGTGTAAGTCCAAGTCAAGTTTCAAGTCTTTTTTTTGATGTGTCTTGAGTCCACACCTCTGCCAAAAACCTGGTGTGACATCTTCAGGATGTTTGCTTTGTTAGATGAAAACCCCAAAGGTATTCAGTTTCTGTCACATTAGGCAAAGAAAAGCAGCAAATCCTCACAATGACAAAGCTGAAACCAGAAAATGTTTGACATTTTTTACAGACAAAAATACATTAATCAATTATCCAAATTCTTGCTAACTGATCAACAGTTTTAGCTCTGAACAAAAATGAATCATTTTAAGTAAAGTCATATTCAACAAGGCTGCATTCCATTATTGGATATCACACAGGTGTTTTGATCTTTCTGTTCACTTGCTGTACGTCATTCACTACATGTTTACCTTTTATACCAAAATTAGACATGACAGCTAATATTTACTTAAGGTGAGCAATTTTAGGCCCCAAATTACAGCCCTTGGTGTGCTGTAACCATAATGCGCCTGAGTGATAACCCGCGTTAATGTGTGCGTCTACCAAAACAAAGCTGAGACGATGATGCAGCTGCAGAATTTAGAGGCAAGAAGTCTTGAGCCGGTAAGTGAAGTTAAGCCTGGTGGGTCTGCATGTCTGATAACACGTCTACTTCCTCATGCAGGGACGCATCAAAACATCGGCGCACACATGCAATGTGTGTGTGGTGTATCTACACTGCTGCTGCACAAAGTGAACTGATCTCAGTGTTCTCATGAGAGTTCATTTGTCTGTTTAAATGGAGACTGTCTTGAGATTAATGCTCACTACTGAGGGTTTTTAAGTTTCTTTCATGAGCCCAAACTGAGTTTAGACAGGCAAACAGATAGATAGATAGATAGATAGATAGATAGATAGATAGATAGATAGATAGATAGATAGATTTTTTCAAAAAGAAGCCAAAGAATAAATATATTTAGTTTTGTACACTCACTATTTCTGACCGTCCGTCCCTGCAGGCGTTCTGGAAGCGAGCTTGTCTCTCTTCATGGGGTCGGTCCCTGAACCCAGTGTATTTAATCTGCAATGAAAGGAAACACAAACCTTAAACACCACATACATATACTCACATGTGTAGTAATATACTTTGAGTATACGCTGCATGTGTTTGATTTGGACTAGGAAACACTCCATATGGGGCTTTTTGACAGTGAATGGCGATGCTCATTGCCAGCAGCAGGCGAAGCTGTAATTTGAAGATAAGCCACAGGAATTTTGATTTAAGGCAAAAGGCATCAGTCTTTGTCTCCGCTATCAATCAAATATACTAAAAAACAGGGAAAGAGTAATACTTTTTTTTATACAATTCTTTTCAATTGTGTTTAGTAATAAATAAACAAGAAAAGTAAAGAGTTAAACATAATTTAAGAATTAAAAGTCTAAAATTTCAGTTTCAGAAGGTCAGAGGTAGAAGTAAAACAACTTATTGCACTACTGTAGACTATCATTCTTTTGCTGTTTTGGATTGTATTCAGCTGTAGGTTGTGTAACACTTAAGTAATTAAATTAATTTAAGCATGAGGCTTAAAATAATTCGTCCCGCCAGCATGCCTTTCTCCCCTAACGAGCCTCTTCTTCTCTGTCTTTATTTCCGCCGTCTAACAGAATGGACCCAGTGTGTGTATGTGTGTGTGTAGACACGCAGCAGACTCACCTCACACTCCCTGCTCAACTTGCGGAAAAACTCCTCATTCTCAAACTTGCTCCTCTGGTCCGGGACTACCCGCGGCATCTTCTCCAACACTTTCCGGCCTCTGGACTTTGACTGTGTGAGCCTCTCCTCCGCCTTTTATTATCCCGCACCGTCAAACTTCAACTGCTCGTCTCACCGTCCGTCCCTCACTCTGCCTCTCTTTCTCTCACTTCTCTTCCGTGTCTGTGTGTTTTTCTGTGTGTGTGTGTGTGTGTGTGTGTGTGTGTGTCTGTGTGTGTCTGTGTGTGTATGTGGAGCAATGTGCTCTCTGACTGCTGGCCTCTGTGATTCAGACTGCTGATGATCTGCCTCTTGACTGCGGCTCCTGCGCGCTACGGGTCGCCTCTGGCTCCAAATGGCTCTTATTGGGTGACCCACCGCGATAGATAAAGCTCAATTTGACCGTGTGTCTCTCCCTCTCTCTCTCTCTCTCTCTCTCTCTCTCTCTCTCTCTCTCTCTCTCTCTCTCTCTTGACGAGCGCCTGGTCTCAAGCAAGTGGCAACAAACGAGCGCTCTCCGTCTGTGTTTCAGCTCTACCTGCAACTTTCAAGTGCTCCTCCCCAGTGGGCCTGCCGATGGTTCGCGCATTCAGGACATTTGGGACACAAATAATGCATGAAACACATGTAAGTAAAGCCTATAATGCGACGGCTTAAGTTATGGCTCAGAGCTGTGTTCTGCTCTGATACCAGATGAGGAAATATCTGCCTGGCGTGTAGCCTAATTTACATTTTTTAATCCACCTACCAGTCAAAAGTTGTAGCTGTTACAGCATCATAAAAAAACCATAATGATACTTGTTGTATTCTTCAAACCTGCGTTAATCTTATATAAATAGACATTGGAAAAAATTGCACAAACAATAATTAAAAACATGTATCAACATGTAGTATAACAGCACAGGTGTGTCACAATTCCCAGCATTTGTTGCAACAAACCTCTTTAATCTAGTTTCTCGTTCTTTGTAACACTTTGGCGGCTCGTTCCAGCACAGCTGCCAAGTTTTCAAAATTACTGCAATCCCGACAAGTACTTGAAAGCAGCAACAGTCTACTTCCTGGCTCCGTCGAGTCGCTCTTGTGACTGTACACCCAAAATACCGCCCCCACCTCCTCCCCCTCCTCCTCCTCCTCCACCCCCCCATTCACAATAATAATACTACTACACACGCTACTCGGGGCTGTCAGTGCGCATGCGTCAGAGCTGGAAACTTTATGGGATCCTTATGTGAGAAGTGAAAAAGGAGGGAGAGGGACAAGAAGGGAGGTGGATAGTTTGTGTTTCACTGATCAGATAAATCTTACAAGAACCCTAAAATCCTCCAGAAATGTTTGAGAATATTTGGAGAACATGCACATGTATGTTATGGACACATATATTGACTGATGAACAAGTGTTTCTTTTTTATTCATCTACTTTAAAGAAATAACTAAGTGAATAAACTCTGTCAGGCCTTGTGGGGAAATACAAGTAGTGAGACGTTTGTCTGTTCTGAAGGGAACAGCTCTCCAGAACAGTTTGCCTCAGGACAGTGAACTCTTGTTAAATCAAGTCAAAAACTCAGCGACACTGTCAACTGTTTTATAGGCCTGCTGACATTTGAGGAATGTGTTATGCAAATCATGTACATGGCCTTCTTCATATTATTATCACAGCATACTTTGGGTATTTGAACTTAGTATTGTTTAAGGCAGATCAGGAAAAATGTGATGCTTTTCTTTAATGCTACTATCAATATATACTTCACTACAGTCAGTACATGTACATGACATTAGATAAAATCAATTCATTGTGTTAATCAGGCTAAAACTGGACTTTTAAAATACATGTAAACATGTTAGTCCGACTGGAATCGTACCAAATTGAATTTCTCAAAGTAAGACTAACCCACCCAGATAATGTGATTGAGAGTCAAATTACTACTTCATGTATACAGTCAGTCAGACCCAAACTGGCCTAGGCGCTCTGCACGTGCTCCACAGTTTTCACCCCAGGCTTTGACTCAGAAGTTTAATAGCAATAAAAGTGTAACAGAAGAAGAAGCCGGTAAAAATATGCTAAAATCTACAATCCACTGCTTGTAGTGCATTTTTGGACGTGGACACAGTTCATGCTGTGTCACCTGAAAAAGTTAAATACTTTAAAGTACCTGGATGGCAGGGAAACACAGAATGGCAACCTGTTCAAAAAAGTGGCAGGACAGTTAGACACCACTCAGTTGTTTGGTCTATGACTTAATAGGTGAACCAGAAAAGGGTCTGATACTAACAAGCTAAAAGGGGGCCACCTGTGGTAGCAGAGTCAGACATACTTCAGTCAATAAATTGATTCCCCTCCCATTATTGTATATCGGGACAGTGAGGTACACCTAGTGTACACAGCTAGACAGTTATTAGCTCCTTTGCAGATTCATATTTTACACACAAAACAAATGATCAGTTTATGGCATAAGATGCATTGTACCCACAGTAAAGTAGTAAATTTAAGCATCTAATCAGTGGTGTAATGGAGGGTGTACACAGATATGGGGTAAACCAACATCTCTTTCTGGCGGTTTACAGTTTATCCACCTATCAGCCAAAAAACATTGGTTATATTGAAGAGTGTACCCACTTCCTCTTCGATAACCTATCCATCTACTTTGTAGTACACCCACCTCATCAACTACCCTGACACCACTGCATCTAATGTATTTCTGTACTTTTGGTATTTAAACTATGTTTTGCATATAATACCACATTTACTAAGTGGCTATGATTAATATTTTCATAACAATGTATAAAAGGAAATGTGAAAATGTGAAAGGGGTCGCTCACAGTGATGAACCTTCAGAGCTTATCACCAGAATCTGCAGCTTCTATTGGCTTTATAGAGAGTTTCTGTTCGCTGTTAAGCTGTGTGGCCTTTACTGTTTTGTTTCACCCTCAGCGCTCTCATTGCAGTGTTTTCGGCCACAGCAGGTGGCTGTTTCTCAAAAAATAGCTCTGAAAACACACTCTACACCTGGCAGGCACCAAGCAGAAGAGTGACCCAGTTAGCAACCAGCTGGAGCATTTAGCAGCTGAGTAGCCAAATATTGGTAGTTGTTACAGTTGATAGAGACCAAAAACAGAGTGAACATCAAACTTAGACTCACCCTGCCCATTCTCACTCCCAGGTCGTCAAAGGCAGGCCTTGTCACGCACCTCAGTGTGTGATATCAACTATAGATGCATGAAGACAACTGGATACAGCATTGGAGATGGAGCCCCATTCATTCCTATGACTGTTGCTTAGTGGCAAGCGAAGCCAAAAAAGTTTGACTTCCCAGGTGTGAAATTATCCAGATCCTTTGCATTATTAGGCCTATAGAGCAGATGCACTAGAGACTTTGCCTTAGACTGTGTCTAACTCCCAGTTTAACCCTCCACTAACTTGAATGGGGATAAAATGATATAATTGTATGGCTCTTCTAGACTTTTGAAATGTTATCAGACTGAATGGATTGAATTGTGATAGTTAAATGAGTCATTTCACAGAGGTTGTGATGCTCAAACATGAATTCACTGACTTACAGATGTCTCTTTCACAATGTAAGTCTAGTGGGGAAAACTTAGCCTGAGTGTCAGACTGAAGCTCCCAGAACCTTCAGTCTGACATCGCCTCCATTGAAGGTGATTTACAAGGGGGATGGAATTTGATTTTTCCCTAACCAATCAGTAGAGTTCAACGACTCACCCAGAATCTGACGTCATTAGTATCCATGCCTCGGGGATGCCGAAAACAAGCGAGCATTGCCCGTTTAAAATGTCTCCGTCGTCGTGCATGCCCAGCTGCATCGCCATTAAATCCAGTTTAGCAGCTTCCTTAATTTGGTCCTCCATTAACGCGAGTAGTGGCGAAATACCTCGATAGCATTGTTTATGTGGCCTGTAGGATCTGCAGCGGTCGCCATTAGCGTGGCGCTGATTGGCTAATCGCTAGACCCACCGCCACCCCTGGCGTTCATTGGTCCGTCCATCACTTGGACGAGATAAATCACAAATTCATTGCAGTATACCAGACCAGAGATGCAAGCCGCAGCTGGTCAGTCCTTCGGCGATTCTCTCATAAGCTTGCCCATCCTTCACCATTCCTGTCAGTTGACGGTTGTTGTTGTTGGCCTCTTTGTTTGCGAGGGCAAGGAGGGTGCGCAATTCCTTGTCTCCTCAGTTGCTCATCTTTACATTGTCTGTCAGGTTTGTGTTTCCCTCTTGCTACTAGCTGTTCATTCCTGCTATCAGCTGTTTCCTGTTAGTCTACCGCCAGTGGGTCGCACGTGTGGCGCCATCAACAGCTCCTCCCTTTGGCGGAAGGGTGCCTCGTTCTTTTGAAACCAAAAAGGTTCCTCCAATATGTTTACCCCTATGTGGCGGAAAATTGGGCAGCTCGGATCAACTCGCCCATCCGGCTCTGTGTGTCTAAACACTCGCAGCAAAACGGCCCAAACATTCGCAAAAAAATCTGGCAGTGTAAAAGGGGCTGTAGTGTAAAGAGCAAGGATATCTGAGTAGGATGTGGAGGTGGATGGATCAAACAGAACCGGACTTTCACCAAGGAGACCGCAGTTCTTCGCCCATGTGAAACCAAAAGTGAATGTTGTTTTTAATGTGACGTTACACAACGTATATTTATGTCATTTATGACTTGTCATTGAAATTGCACTTGAAATTTCAAAGTCAAAATGTCTGCTGTGAAAAAGGCCCTTGAGTTATAAAACAGCCCAGACTCAAATGCTTAAGGGTAACTATAAATTCTCTCAGTGTACTAGGAAAATGTTTTTTAAAAAAGTGCTATGAAATATGTCTGAAAGTTTAGGGAATATAGACCTTCATTTATAACAAGTTTTTTTTTTTTGTGCACATACACATAGCCTCAGAGGCAGACAATTAAAATTTACAGCTCTGCAGCCGAGACATATTGGCACTTGCTACATAATGAGGAATGAATGTTTGATTATGCAATGAACAGGCGGATAAAAACACGCCCCTGAAATGTAGGACGGCTCCTTTCTTTCTAGTCAACACACCTAAACACACACGCACGCACAGAGTAAATATGACTATTAGACTCCCACAGGAGTTTCATAATCACCCACACAGATCTTAATTAAACTATAAACAAGAACCTGCAGGTTGAAGCTTGTGTGCGTGTGTGTGTGTCTACACTCTCGTGCAGTTCTTCTGTTCTGACATGTTTTGTTGTTTGTTTTGTTGGTGTTTGTGAGGCTGTCGGTGTGTGTGCGTGTGTGTGTGTGTGTGTGTGTGTGTGTGTGTGTGTGTGTGTGTGTGCGTGTGTTTGTATTAAAGATCCCTTGAGACAAAATGAAGGAGAAAACAGATATAATTGCGCTTTAATAACACACACATAGACTAACAGAGAGAGAACTGCGGAGGTGCTTGACGACAGTCTTTCTAATATCTCATATTTCCATGTAAGAATATGGAGAATAAGATGTGTGCTATCCTTTAAGGTCGAAAACTAAAAAGTGTTTTTGGCGTACTTGTGATGCGCCTGTGCAGGCTGAAAGGCTAAATGTTTTAATCATTGCTTTTCATCCTTAAGAGGGTTTTAGGGGTAGAAACAAGGCCTGGGGCTACAGCATATGCTCTGAATCCTTTTTATGAAAAGAAGCATTCCTTTTATGACACCCATGTCATTGATTTCTTCCAAACTTCTCCCATTCAGATAGCCTGAGGATCACAGACAGAGAGCTCGCTACTTTACCACCTCAAACTGGCCATTTGTGTGTGTTAGCTGCAGGCCAAATGGGGCGTGAGTGATTAACAACAGTAGCTGGTGATGCAGTAAAAGGTTCATTAATTAATCAGATAATCTGTGGTCGCCATGGCGAATAGTTCTGACACACAGTCTGGTCTCATCTCCACACAGCACACTGAGCACAGCTCACGTCAGTTCACATAGTTTTGTTTTAAAGTCTCTTCCCACATGCTCAGTGTTGAGTCAAGTGTGAAATTAAGTTTAGTTCAACTTTTATAGATACTTTTAAAAAATTGATTATGGTATTTCATTTTTTTTTAAAGATATTTTTTGGCCATTTTGCCTTTAATGGAGTTAGGGGGGATGACATGCAACAAAGGGCCACAGGCTGGATTTGAGCCCAAGCCACTGCGGCAACAGCCTTGTACATGGGGCACCTGCTCTACCACTAAGCCAGCGACGCCCCGTCAGGCTCACAGTCTCACGGAGAAGAACATAAATTATATGGTATGTTTCTGATAGACTTTTTCATATGCCCACTTTTAAATAGGTTTGTTAGGTATAGTTTATTGGTGATTAGATTTTAACCTGATCTTTATAGTCTCGTCTTGTTTAAGTATAATGTGACTTTTTTTCACTCTTTTACTGTTATTGGGTCTTTTTTGATCTTAAAGCCACAGGAAGTGGAGGAAAGCATGCTGAGCAGCAGCAGTCTCCGCAGGGCTGATGTAAATCATTTTCATTGTTCACTTGTTAAGAGTTGAGCTGCCAGTCTCGTCCTCTGCTAAACTAAACTGAAGGTGTTTTGTGGAATTTCATGTCATCTAATTCCTGCTGCCTGACTCATACTCTTTTAACAGTTTAACTTTATAGTGAACTTATATTGAACCAAAACCACAGAGGATTGTCCTCTCTGCTCTGTTTAACATCAGTCTCTCTTTCTGTGTCTTAAAATAATTTGCTATAATATCTGATATTTTTTTGTTTTGTTTTGTTTTGTTTAAATCTACTGGAAGTCAAGCATAGAGAGGAACTGCGCAACATAAATGATGTGAAGATGTGCAGTGTGTCTGTGTCAGTAGAATGACATTAATGATGGATTACTGCACAGGAAGCTTGTTAGATTTCCTCTGCTAATGTTTTCCAGACTGACAGCTTTGGAATAACTCTGAAACATGGAAGGTTGAGTGGTCCCTTATCTGCAGTCCATTAGCTATAGTGAAAATTCACTTCATATTGTTGCTATCAGATGAAAAACTCAGTCACTCTACATGTAGCATTTAAAGAAGCCAGGACATGTTGTGTAACTTTTGCACGTTTTACCGTCTCTGATAATGTGGCTCTGGGGTGGTCATGTTGGTCAGTCAGTCTGCTATTTGGACCAAAGTATCTCAAAAAACATGACATTTATTGGCATTAAATGTTATCCCAATTATTAGGGAAAAAAAATGTTGGCAATGTGCATTTCTGCAAGCCACAGATATGTTACGTTTGCATGTTATAATTGCTTGTTAGTATGTAGTGCATATGTTGAAACTTACCGTGTCAAAAAGACTGTGCTTAACGTGTTATGGTTTGGAAAAGATCACATTTTGATTTAAAATACTTACTTACGACTCACAACTCATGACTGGGCTGTTAAATTTGCACAGATATTGTTCTCCACGAGATGAATAGTAATAACGTCGGTGATGCCTACATTTTGTTTAACACCGCTGTGAGGTCAACATTTCCATTTGTCCAAGTGGTTTTATAACCAAATACATATACTTAATATCTATGTAACACCATTTTTTTATAACTCTCACATAGCCCCTCTTATTATTGCACTCATATTCAGTCAGTTATGAAATTGTACTTGGGTTTTTAATTTTCTTTGTTCATTTTGTCTCATTTGTTCACTTTATAGCTTTCAGGACATGAAATGTACACTACATTGTGCTTCACGTTTGGTTTTTAAAATGATTATTAGTTGCAGCCACAGTTTTATATTTTAATTTAATAAAAGTTTTATGTTTTTAAAAAATATTTCAATAACCAAATATCCAAAGAAAAGGGGTAGCATAAATTAATAGATTAATCTCTCAGCTGAAATTCAAATTAAAATTATCAAATTGGGGGTGCAATTAAACCCGATATTATGGCAGTATAAAATGCTACTTAATAGTAAATAGCTGTTTTTTTACTCTGCTGTTTATTAGTTAAAAATCAATTTCAGTTTACCAAATCTAATTTCAGTCAAACTTAATATACAAGTTACTGACAGATCGTGGATTTTGGTTTAAACAAGGAATTTAAGTACCAGCTGCCCAGGGACCCAAGAAATTAACTCTACATTTTACTGGATTTTCCCTCTTGTGTATATTAAGTGGCGCCAAAAGTTCCCTGAGACATGAAGCCAAACCTTTTCCAGACTGAAAAGAAATAGAAAGGCTGTCCCATATCACATACATCACACAGATTTGTCCCTGTTGTTCCTCCACATTGTTATTCAAGGACACATACAGAAATAACTTGGCTTTGTTTGCTAGTTTAGAAGATGATGCTGCTGCTGTGGAAGTGGCCTAATAAATATTTAAAATGCATCAATAACACAGGAACACAGAAAAGCTAATGATGCTACAGTGACACACAGCTGACTCGCTACAATCAGTGTGTGTGTGTGTGTGTGTGTGTGTGTGTGTGTGTGTGTGTGTGTGTGTGTGTGTGTGTGTGTGTGTGTGTGTGTGTGTGTGTACAGATGAGGAAAGTGAAGACACCATTCTCCACTCCTTGATGTGTGTACAAAAAAAGGAGATCGAGCAAGAATATGAACAAAGTGACTTCTCATGCGTCGCTCTGTCTGTGTGCGGCTACCTGGGTGTCATCTCCTCTTCTTCAATAATGTTCAAACACACTGTAGCACAGAAATGAGATGTTTGCAAGTTTCTCAACTGTCTGTAACTCTGACAGAGACAACCGAGACGGGAAACTGCCATCTGACTTGTCTACACAATAATTTCTGCAAAACTAAAGCGCTAAAGGAGCAAATACATCATTCATGAGGGTTTTTTTCCTATTAATACAACATCCAAACTGCGTCTTATTCCCGCTGTCATACAATCTGTTTTCTCAACCTCTTTTTTTTTTCTACACAAAGAATTTTAGATTTCTCCTTTTGGCAGCACTTGGAAGGTAAAATTTCTGCTCTACTGTGCTGTTGACGAAGCACCAAATTTAACAGTTCAACTGTCTGTTAATAGGCTTGTTGAGGGTCAGTAAAAGTTCAGCAGGGTGTGTGGCACTCAGTGGGCCCACAGACAGCAGCTACAAGGAGTTAATAACTCTACTTTGGATTAAATGACCATTAGCAACAGACTGGATTACCAGGCGGCTCCATAAAGAGAGCTGCACGTGGACTCACTGTGACCCAACTCTGCCAGTCTGGTTACATCAGCGACTGAGAATCAACCTCCTTCCTCATCCAGACATCCCTGCATCTCTAACTGTGATACCCAACACACACACACACAGGAGTACAGTATAGAGCAGGGTAGACGCCTGGATGTGTGTGTTTATTCTTGGTCAGACGGTGGGATCCCGTGGCTGAAAGACGAATTTGGAATGGCACATGGTCCAGTATTTTAGTATATCGGTTACAGTGTTTCGGTCAGCCAGTCTGTCTGTCTGCCTGTCTGTTTGTCTGTCTGACTGTCTGCCCACTGAGGAGACGGGGTGGTGGTGTGTGTGTGTCAGGGGGGTGTCTCTCACTCCTCATGAGTGCAAAAATTAAACACACACACCATACATATATGGAGCCACAAGTAGCTATGATGTAAGAAACAACAGCAAGTCAATATTTTTCTGTTCGGTTCATGCTTATCAAATATCTTTTAGTCCAGTGGTACGGTTTTATGTATCTGTCATCACAGTATCATGATTTGACTAAGTTGTATTTGGTGTTAACAATCTGAAGTAATTTCACAACTTAATACTGTTCAAAAAAACAAAAAAGTCCCCCTTGCTCATATGTTCGACCAGATGTTATACCTTCAACCCACTGTGTGTAGAAGTTTCTTACTTTGTTGCCCTCCGGTGGAAGCATTGGAAAAGACACTGTAGCATACAGCAATGATTGCCATTTCATCCATGTTGTATACTTTAAATGGGTCTAAAGCAACACACAGCCTGCACCAATTTTCAGGAATTGTCTGTTTTGTGCTTTACAAACTCAAACTCAAAATGTGAGAATGTTTGAAAGATGTTATAGTCACATTAAAATAAAACACACTGGGGCTTTTACCTGGTGACAGGAGGGTAAAATGAAAGATGCATCAGCAGTGCAGACATACTGAAGCACTCCTTCAAAATTTTATCACTTGATTAAATGGGCATTATCATTGTTTATTAGCCTCATAGATATGGGTCAGAAGGGGTCTACTACACCCACTGGTAGCTTCAGAGAGCCGTTATCATCTCATTAAAACAACTGCAGTTTTGTTAGGGTTCACTTTCTGTTTTGTTAGGTTTAGGCGCCCAAACTAAGCAGTTAGGTGTAGTAAGAAGTAGAGCTGTACCTCAATCAGAATCTGATTCAGCTGCTCAATACAAATATTGGACTGTTCATTCCTTTTTTCCCATATAGTTTGACAGTTTAAAAGGGAATCTGAACTGAAATTCTAAATGAAATGCAATTCTGAAATGCTAATACCAGATCAAAAATGTGCAACAATATTTTTTTCTGACACTTCTGATATCAAACCAAAGATTATAGCAGATCAAATTGTTGTGAGCTGTAAATTTAGCACTTCTAAGCAAGAGGCAGAGGATAATGTTATCTTGGAGCCTGACCGCGAAAAGATTCCCTTTCTTTGGGCAGCTGCCTCCGTCTCACTCAGACTCACCCTGGGTTTGGGTCAGCAGCTGTCCAGAGTACCAGAGAGCATCATGAGAGTGAGGAGTGCTTACTCTGCAGCTACATCTGGCGGCCAAAACATCCCCAGAAACACACTGCACATTGAATTATCTAAGTCAACTGAGGAGTCTCTGATTGATAATCCAAATCGTCAACTTTCAGGAAGCAGCCCTAGAAAAAAGGTCATGGTTTGAGTTAAAAGAAGTAAGTTTGTTACATAACATGACATGAGGTGACGTAATGAACTTACATATGTCACTTAAAATAAGTCAGTGTAGACTTTTGGCTTCACACGGGACACAAACAGCAGTCTCCTGGGTGAAAGTCCAGTGTTTGTTTGACACATCCCACCTCGACCTTGTCTATATGCAGACTTTGTCGGTCATCATACTTTGTTGCCTGACTTTCTCCTTTGCTCTCGTAATAGCCACTACACCCACTAGAGGTTGCCAGTTATGCTCTTGATGACAACTGATAAAGGCCATTTAATGGTCTGAAAACCTACAAGTATGTGTAGCAGGTCCCCTCTAACCTATCTATGAGGCTGATAACCACTGATAATGCCCATTCAATCAATGAGAACATTTAAAGCAGGAGCATGGACAGATAATAAATGTCCATGTGTGAAGGAGATAAGGTGTTTCCATGCCTCACAATAAATTACTACAACCTGGCTTTGAATGATATTTGTGTTTTACATTTTTTATACTTGGTGCGGCCCCATCTCCACTGTGTACCTCTCATATTTTATCATAACAGGTACAGAGTCACATAGCTATGTATGTGATTTTCTATGAAGGAAAATGTATGGCAATCCTTTTTTAAAAAAAAAAAAAAAGTCATTAAACAACTCTAACACCGTTCTGATGTGGTTATGATGAATAAATCTTTAAAGTCTGCCTCTTTAAATTCTGCCTGTTCCATGAAAAAAAGAGTGTGGCTGTTGTTTCTAATCAAGGTAAAAAATGACATATATCCTTGCTCTAAGATAATCAAGTGTAAAATATAGATATACAACGCCCATTAACACATATAGAATAACTCCTCCTGACCGATAAACTACACTGGGAAAACAGAACAGCTGCTTTTAACAGATTAACTGGGATTTGGATTCAAACAAATTGGATTGAATTAAGACTATTAAATATAGTCCAGTATGTGGGATTTTGTAAAAGCAAGGGTGAAAAGACTATAACCTAAAAAGTACTTACCATCAGTGAAATATTTCTTTATTTTAAATTTAGTGGGGGGTTTTGTACAAGGTGGTTAATATCAAAATTTCTTCCTTCCTGTAGCCGTCCTTGCTGAGCTCACTCTGGACCAGTAGAGGGCGACATGGCAGTTTTGCTCCCTGTGAGGAGCCTCTGGTTTACCCACTGTTGCCTTCCTCTATAACCGTGGGGGATGCTGCTGAGAAGCTGGGACAGTTGCCATAGCAACCAGAGACTGCGAGACCCTGAAAAAAAATACTGTCAGCATTTTCTCACACTATATTTACTGTCAGCTCAGCGTGAGTGGTCGAAATGATCCTGCGGGATACTCCATTTTATTTAAGTGTGTGTGTGTGTGTGTGTGTGTGTGTGTGTGTGTGTGTGTGTGTGTGTGTGTATGTGTGTGTGTGTGAGAGAGAGAGAGAGAGAGAGAGAGAGAGAGAGAGAGTATGAGTCAGACAAACCATACTGAACATGCTCATTTTTGTAAACAAAGCTAAACTGCATGTCTGACAACTCAAAGCTGGCTGGTATCCTAGCAACAGACAGCACTATAAATACCCTTTTGGGGTGTGTGTGTGTGTGTGTGTGTGTGTGTGTGTGTGTGTGTGTGTGTGTGTGTGTGTGTGTGTGTGTGTGTGTGTGTGTGTGTGTTTGGTAGCATTGGCTCTATCTATCTATCTATCTATCTATCACAAAAAAGTAGAGAAATTAGAGGGAAACGGGATGAGGAAGAGAGAGAGAGAATGGAGGACATAATGCACCAGCATAAGACCAGGAGGCACTAAGCAGTGACAGTGAGTGGATACTCTACAGTTTGTGTTACTGCATCATCATTTAATCAACACATGTAGTGTGGTATTTGGCTGCCTGCCCTGCAGTCAGTAGCATAGTCATTGGGCGTGGTGGTGTAGTGTCCTCTTCTCACCACAAGGTGGGCCACCTGTTCCACCTCAGAGACAGAGAGAGAGAGAGAGAGAGAGCGAGAGAGAGAGAGAGAGAGAAGAAAAAGAAGAAGGGCAGCAGAGTGACTTGACTTGGCTTGATTTAATGCCGGGGGCAGTCCCTTTTATGTTCTGCTCCTTGTGATGGGGATGTGTAAATGAGGGAGACAGGAAGATCTTTGAGTCTTTGTAACATCCACATCACAATCTCTCTATATCTTCTTCATCTCCATGTATCCCTACAGTTTTGCAGTTCAGTTCATTAAAAGTAAAAATCATGAAATACAACACAAGGATCTTTATTAGTACAAAACAACCATTCCTCAACTTTATGCAGACATTTAGTCATCGTGGCAACATTCTTCATCCACTGTCATTTTCACAGGCTAAATGCATGGAGACACTTGCTTTAATCTCATGGAGCCAGATTGCAACTGAACTTCCTCTTCTAATATCCTGTCAGGTTTCTGTGGGTGCCTGCTGTCTTTGAACAGGAAGGGTGGGCCCAGCACCAACAGTGTATTACTCAATCAGAGGCAACATCACCATTAACAGATTACAGCAGAGTCTTACAGGGATGGCATAATGTTTTAAACTGTATTAAATATGTTACATATATATATATATATATATATATATATATATATATTATATAAATGTTATATCCATGTATAGTAAAGTCTGGCAGGTGATCTGAAACTGACAGCTAAGTCTGGGTGCGTCATGAGTTGGATTCCAACATATCACGGGGCAAGAGGCTCAGTTCCTTTTTGTGGCACACATTGAGGCTAATATGAGAGGTCAGCAAAACTGAGTTAAAGAAAATATGCTGATTCACCTATTGGCAGAGAGTTAGACTAGAAGATTGATACCTCTCATATGTTTGTTGTATGTTCAGTGTGAAGCCACAGCCAAGAGACAGTTAAACTAATCATAATGACAGCCCTGTTTCATTGAAGTGATCCAGCAGGTGCAATTCAGAACCCAGAGGAGCTGGCACATCTGAATGGAATTCAGTCATCATTAGTGTTATCTTTTAATAATTTATAGCTGCTGAAGGCTACTTTAAGGTACCCTGTTGGGTTTCCACCACTGGTAACACTATGAAGCAATGTTTCTATGAGTGGGCCATAGGCACTGAGTTATCATTAAAAGTGGGGGTGCAAGATTAGTGACAGGCAAGAGACACATATAAACTGTGGGGGTTAGAGTGTCCTCCCACAGACCAAATAGAGCATCAGACACTTCATTTCAGGCAATCTGGTGCATTTTTATGTACCAATTTACTGTGAAAATGTCTTTATTTATGCAAAGGAAAACACAAAATCCAGCCAGAAGGTGACAGTTCAAAATATAACTAGAAATACTGCCTCCCGTGTGAACTCCTCAAGGTGCAGTTAAAGTTTGCATTCATGACTGTGAAAACTTGCATGCTTCATACACATCTTCAACCCAGCAGCACAGAGAATCTATACTAAAAGAAAATTGTTTTTGCAGAGCCTTATGATGTCACAGTGAAGTTAACCGTTGACCTTTGGATGTAAAATATCATCACTTGATGATTTTAACATGGTAGACATTTGTGTGAAATTTTGTTATAATTAGCATATGAATTCTTGAGTTATGGCCAAAAACATGTTTTGTGAGTGAGCTTGACCTTCAACCACCAATCAGTTCTTGAGCCCGAGTGGACGTTTGTGTCAAAATTTAGGAAATTCCCTCAAGGTGTTCTTAAGATATCATGTTTACAAGAATATGACCACTGTGACCACTATGTCACACTGACTTTGACCTTTGACCACCAAAATCAGTTCATCATTGAGTCCAAGTGGACGTTTGTGCCAAATTTGAAAAAAAAAAAAAATCCTTTAAGTTGTTCTTGAGATATTATGTTCATGAAAATGAGGTAGATGAGGTCACAGCGATCTTGACCTATGACTACCAAACTGTAATCAGTTTATTGTTGAGTCCAAGTGGATGTTTGTGCCAGTCTTGATGAAATTCCCTCAAGGTGTTCTTGAGATATCGCATTCATGACTGCATTACATTACATTATGTAAAAAATATAATTGAATGTAATGCAGTAAGGCTGTCAGGCGCTCTGTATTGCCTTCAAATATTAATTCTCCTGTGGATCTCGTCTAATGTGACCTCTGCTGTGTCAGTACACAGCATAATTTACTCCTCTGTCCTCTTTTATTTAGCAAAGTGACCTCTTTAAATGTGCATGTGACACATAATCACATCAATGATAAATTCATTTATTTTAAAGCTGCTCCGCCTGTACCATTGCTTATGTGCCAGCCTATGAGTGGGTTCCCTTTATGTTTGTGTTGCACGCGTACACAAGAACTCACATGCTTTACTATATACAGTGCTGGCGGCGGTTTCATGCTTTTGTGCTGATAGTCAGTATGGTGCGGGTAACACATGAAGCACAGCAAAGGCAGTGAAGGAGAAGACTGCAAGCTAGTAACATGGATGTAAATAATACAGGATTTAAAATATTCAAAAAATTCAAATCTCTATTTTCTATCACCTTTAACTTCACATGATCTTAATCTTAATGATGCAGCAACGTGATGTGTTTTTGTGCCAAACACAGACATCAAACATCTAAGTGTTTGTAAAGTAGTCTCATCTTTGATAGAAGCAACACATGAGAGCCATTCAATCAACGACCTGATGAATAAACAAGATAAATTATCATGACCCTGGGACTGGAAGCTGAGTCAATATGAACAAAACCCACTGGCCTGAGTTGTTGCTAAATGACTTTAAATATTTTTGAATATGTAATATTCTTTAATATACTATTTTATGTAACCATTGTAACATAACCATTGGCTACTGTATTCTGTATGTTGTTTTCACAGAGGTCGTGGTTTTCTCATGGCAGTCTCTATCTATTATAATAAATGTCATTACAATGAAGTTAATGTTGTAATATTATGTTTAATGATGAGCTCCTTCACAGACTTCATTAGAGGGGTGTCAGCACAACTGTCATCATGATATGAGATGAGTGGGCAGACAGTGGATCAGAGGCCTGTACTTTGAAACAGGAAGTTAGCGAGGTAACTTCAGGATAAACTCTGGGTTTTCAGTCATACAGAGCTGGTTCTCTTTGGCGTGGTAATTTATGCTGAACAGCTAACCTGCTCCAGAGCACGTTATAGTATAGTATAGTATCTGATCACAGCCTGTCAACACCCCGACCTCTGACCAATCAGATCATGGAAAAAAAAACTATCCATGGACAAAAGTTGGGAGTCTCAGGTAAAAAGCCTATATATTGTTATAAGTCAGTAGAATAATTTCATTGTTCCACATGATTTTAGCAGTTTTCTAACTTAGCAAAGTTTATTTTAGTCCGCAGTGATTGCTGACGGTGTTGCTAGTTTTGCACTCTGATTCCATTACTGTCGCTCAGAACAGACACTTGTGTGATGAGAACTTGGGAAAAAAGATCATATTTTATCAGAAAAACAATCCACACACTGTTAATGGGTTCATTTTGGTCAGTTATAGACTTCAGTCATTAATTACTTTTTCACCCTTTACTTCAGTGGCAGAAACAGTCTGGCAACACTTTAAAGTGTTTTATGTGACATATTCAGAGAAGCTCAGTCATCATAAAAATAAATAGCAAAAGATAATCTATACCAATGTCACATATAGCCTAGTGATACCTACATGTAATATAAGTGTCAGACGTCAGTGGATTATTTGGATAGTATCTTCAGTGTTTCTACATTTTCCTCTTGCAGAGTTCATCCCATGCCACCAACACTGAACTGTCTTGCACTTTCGATACCGTTTCATCTCATATCATATGAAGAAGCCTACTTTATTCATGGTTCTGATGGTGTCACTTGTAATTAACACCCCTGCCTCTTTCACATGAACACACTCGTGGCTGGATAGCAAAACCCCGAATTGACTGAACTAGTTGATAACCAGCTTCGTAGTACCGGTTATCCAGACAGACAATGTTAGGGTTAGTCAAGCCAGATAAGGAAAATACTGAGATAGCTCAAATGTTTGACAGCTTAGGCAATCTACCTATGTTCCAGGGTACCATGTCAATAAACTGAATCTTCAGTGAGCTGAAGGAAAACATCTCTGCAGGCAGGTAGCAGTCAGGTGATGTGCAGAGGACACCTAGTGGGCAGGTGTGGATCCAGCAGGCCTGGGACACAAACAGCACCCAAAGATACCTCTTTTCCAACAAACTAGCTGTGGTTCTTGAACCAGCTCCTTTCAAATTTCATAGAACCTTGGTGCTATTTAGCAAACCAGCCAACATTTCCACCACTTTGAAGCAGAACCAGTGACTATGTTCACATGTACAAAATATTCATTTTTTTGCCATTAAAAGACAATATTCCTGCTAAGCTGTTTACATGGCTAATAACAATTAATATTCTACTAACATTCAGATTAACATGATCAGATTAACATGCCCTAACAATACTGAATACTGAAGCGGAACCTGTCCCTTGTTGGTGGGAAAGGGCCAGAGGAAGGCGAGTAGGGTGATGAGACAGTGGGGGTAGTGGTGTGTGTAACCTGAAGGCAGCCAGATGGTGGATGAAAGCTGGTGACACCCAGGTACACAGATGTGTTGTAATAAATCAATTCCATTTTTAGATTTGCATAGTGCGATGACAGGAGGAGGACAGACACTGGTTTTCAAACTTATTATGAACATGGCACAGCTGACATTAGAAGCTGCACAGAATATGAAAATATCAGAGATAGATGGATTGCCATAAAATTCAATACAAACATCCACAGCCCCTAACGGATGGATTGCAATTAACTTTTTTGATGCCAACTTGTTTATCTGCCGCATTTATCAGCTCAAAATTTAAATTTGTTCTATACTTTGGTTTATGACCAAACTAATTACTTTCCCATCAGGCTCAGCTGTACATAATGTGTAGTAAAGGAAAGGAGAAATGAAATGTCGACATTGTTATATAACGCAGGAGCAAGAATTTATTTTTCTTTTGTAATTAAAAACCAACACATTAACTGACCTGCTGATACTTTATGGCCCAGATATAAAGTCATTGTATAAAGCAGCTGCAAATGTACTTGTGAAACAACAATTAAAAGTTGTCACTACTCTAAAGATGACCTGTAATGCAGCTGCTTTAGTGGATTACCACTGGCAGTGTGCCAGCTTCATTAAATTGGCAGGCTCCTGGCTAAACATCTCAAGGTGAGTGATGATTGCTAATTCTGCTTGATCTCAGTGCAGGCCTCTTAAAAATTATAGCAAGGCTCTGACAGGCGGTAAGCTTGTTTAACTGTTTAACTATGAGGCAGCAATGTGTCAGCTTCTGAGGAGAGTTACTGTGATGTAGGTTATTACTTATGCAGGGTGATATTTTGTATAAAGATGATACAGCACATGGTTTTTGAAAACCTAATTAGCTCCAATATGTCATTGCTGCCTTCAAATGGGGTCATGCTTAGAGTCTCTTGTGGTCTCGTCATCTTCAGAAATGGCGGGGGGCATGAACATTCAATTTTTGATGGATGGTAAGTTAATATGTTGCAATTTTTTCTTGATAATCCACCTGAGGAAAATGTTAATATTTCTAATGACCTCATCATTTACATTAGTTGCCTAGCAGCGGTGTTCTCACAACTGAACCGCTTGAACACCATATATATCAAACACACAACTTCCAGTGTCATAACCACGAGTTCAACTCATGAGTTCAATTTGAAGGCAGCACGTGTCTTTGATACAGATACAAAACTAACCAGGCGTCACTGGGCTAGCTACCAACATGACAGCTTAATCTATGAAACTTTTTAATGAACCACTTTTCCATTAATCCTGTCTGCCAGCACCTGTTGTTGAACAGATCTGATGCTGTTCTTCAGGATATAATATCAGACACTTTAATGATGTGTTTTACCAGCTCCCATAAAGAAAATACAGACGCAGTAGAGTCAACAATCTATATCTAATAAAATTAGAGACGACTTGTCTCAGTTGCTGTAGTCAGCTCAGCTATTCCTCTGAAATGTGGAAGAACACCAAATCACTGGGTCTGGTCTGGTTTTTATTGATGTGTGACTTTAATGGATTATCAATATAAAAGCATATCTCTGTTTCCTCAGTATAACATAAAAGCCATTTTGTTTCGACTTCATTAATATTTGATTGTTAGACTTGTCATTTGGATTCATGATCATTCATTATTTATGTAAAGCGTACAGACAACACAGCTAGAAAGTAATAAGACAGTGAAACATTTTCATTGTATCACACTGGCTTTGAAATGAAACAGTGGCTGTGAGATTAAAGTGCAGACAAATCGGATGAAAAGAGCAGGAATTATACACAGGTCCCCAATTTTAGGATGATAAGTCTAACCTACTCAAAGATCATAGACTGTATAAAAGAAGTGGATGAAGCCTTGGTTACCCTCCTCGAGGTCTGAAAAGTAAAGATAATAGAGAAGCGCTTTAAACCCGCATTGTTTCTAATGGCCAGCATGGGGCGACTCCACTGGTTGCAAAAAGTAGTCAGATTGTATAGAGTGCCTGTAACACAGAAATGATCCCCTTGTGGCAAAATCAGTGGGTATTTTAAATGCAGTTTTGATTACATGAAAGGTCTGTGGTTAAAGGAGATTTTTACATTTTGTTCTATGGCATTAATCATTAAACCTGACTTATGAATTTTGAAGCTTTTAGGCTTCACATTTTTAAAGAGATGGTTACCAAAAAAATGGCTAAATGAGACTAAAGAACGTCATCACAGTGAGCACGGCTTTATAGCCTCATAATGGCAGCCTTTTACTGAAACATGGAATATCTTGCTAAACGTGTGAGTATCATAAGGTTTTGTTTGCCGCAGAGCTTATTTTCTGAAATAATCAAAATATTCCATTGGCTTTTTCTTAAGAGAACGAGGGCAACACTAACTTCTGGGTCAGCCTACTAAAAGTAAGTTAACTTATATTTTCTACAAGAGTTTATAGTCTCAGTCTTTAGTTTCAAGTCAGTTTCAATACAGCATGACGTTCATTTTGTAAATTATTGTTCCATGTAGAGTAAAGTAAATGATGAATTAGGGTATGCTTCAGGGTGTGGCTGCCTTGTTATTGACTACTCACTACCACAGTGACCTGTCAATCAGGATAAATAATTATAGAAGTGTGTATCATGGCACTGTATATATTTAAATAGCCATGATCTTATACTAAAAGTCTCTCTAAGGAGTCAGCTGTTCATTTTGTCTGGGAAGTAAATTTGTTTTAGGCCACAATTAGCATCTCAATAATTTCACAGTTAATGTAAATTTTGGATGCACTTTGCAAGCTTGCAGGCACACTCACAGTGATCCATATGACGAGATGATAGGATCAGGAGAGGGCGAGGGAGATGCACAGCAGAGATGCTCAGATGTAACGTTATGCTACATCAAAGAATGTGTCTCCTTCTCGGACACAATTCTCTGTGGACTGCATGTGCCAAAATTTCTAATAGGCCTGTTTTATTTCAGAGATCCAGTTGTCTCTTCGATGAAGCCACTCATGTTCTTTGGGCAAATGTCTGCTAGGCATCTGCTCCATAATTAATGTAACTCTATCCCATATGCCCCCACAGTGGAAATCCCTTGCATGCAAGATATTTTAAGGATCTAAAAAGCAGCTCCAAAACAACTGTCCTGGCAAATATATGGCTGTTCTTTCTTCTTCCTGTTCAGCCTGTTTACTGGACAGATTTTAACATATAACATTGTTGTAAATAAACATTGTTGTAAATAGGGTGCACCAGCTGAGATCTTACGGCATGGAAAGGTTTCTGGAAAGAGATGACTCCTTGTGACTCCTGAACAACACACTCAAATTAAAGCAGAGAGTCCTTTAACCTCATGACATAGTTTAATTTCAAATCCAGTTTGCTGGAGTACAGCTCCTACACGACCAAAAATGCGTGCTAATGCATTTTGCTGCTGAAAGGCTAATCTAACTTTGCTTTTCTTTGTTGTCAGTGAGGCCTGAAAGAAACAAAACATGACAACGCCAGACCAAATGGGAAATTAAACCATCACAAAGTACACTGAATTAAAACTGACAGGAATCCCATTGCCATATTAAACCCATCTTCCTTTATTGATTATAATATTGCATGCTGGCAGTAAACATCATATTGCAGGTATTACATTGTGCTCTTGGCTATTAAAATGTCTGCTCAATATTACTGCTCTGAATCATGTACTGTACATGAACACAATTATGCAGGAGAACTAGATGTTCATTGCCCTCCATCCAGTACAAATTTCAGAAAATATTTTGTATCATTCTCAGTATGATTTCTCCTGTGTGCCCGCAGCAAAATGACAGTTTTTACTCCTCTGAGTTGTGCAAAAGTACATGCGAGGCAGCATGACACAAATAATATTATACAAAGTGCTGTGTGGTAGAAATATAATTCACCTGTGTTATTTTCTAAAATAGCAAAAAGCCTGATGAGGAAGAGCCTGTTCAGTGCAGCATTTTCACTGAATTAGATGCCACAAAATCCCAGACTGGCTTTTAAATGTGTAAAAAATGATGAAAGTCTTTGCCACCTGCAGTCCTGTTTATTATGACTTCCATGTGCAAAGTAGGCACTGTGTCTGTTTGAGTTAGGCAGAGAGCTGATGCTGCTGCTGTTATCTTCTGTTTTATTTGACGATGATTCATTGATGTTTTCCACAGGATTTAAAAATAGCTCACTGGCAGCAGGGAGGTGAAGTAACTCAGGATATGCTTCAAGATTCCTGACACTTGACTGTGTAAACCAGCTGTCTGTCAACTCATCAGTCAATTTGTCGTCACCCTGTGAAATCACAAATCAATATACGCTCAGCTCTCCCTCTGTGTCCTCCCTTTTTTCTGTGTCTATAAAATAACCATAGATCTTTTAAAGAAATCCTCTGGGAAACATGGTCATTATCCTTGTTTTTGCAAGTTAGATGAGGGGCTCAATACCAACCATGTTTGTAATTTAAACAATTTAAATTTATTATATTTATTTATTATTATTTCTTTTATTTATTATATTTATATTAATTTAAATTTTAATTTAAACAAGAGCCAAGAGCTGGTTAACAAAGAAATATGAGGAAACAGCCTTGCTCTGCCCAAGGTTCAAAAATATGTCAGCCAACATCTCTAAAGCTTGCATATTAGTTTAATCTGTACAAACAGATTAACTGACAGTGTGTGGTTTTAGGGGCACCCTGTAACTACTTCTCAATGTTTAATTTATCCATTTGCCCACCACTTCTGTGCAGCATCACTACATATGGCGTGAGGTGCTAAATACAACGGCTGAACACAGGTTGTTATGGTTTTAAAGTCACCACATCTGGCTGTTGTTTGTTCAGACATAGTTCCATCATGCCGTGCCCAAAGCCGTAAAAATCTCACCTTGAATTTTTTATTTGTGATCTGATCAAACAAACAGGATACAACATGTTAATCAGTGAGGAGTCTGTAGGCTTACTTTGTTACCTTTGGGTAGAACAACTAGTTGTTTCCCCTTCTCCGGTCTCTAAGCCATTTTTTAATTTATTTATCTTGGGTTTTTTTGGGTTTTTTTGGATATTGCCCTAAGGAAAAACATGTAAAGAAAAAAAACTGTAGGTGGGGTGGCCACCTCATGTACAAAAGCAGTGTCCTTGCCACAGGGCCACAGGTTTGAGTCCAGCCCACGGTCCTTTGCTGCATGTTGTCCCCTTTCTCTCTCCTCCTCCTCCTCCTCTCCTTTCACACTTCAAACTATTCTGTCATTAAAGGCCGAAAGATAATTGGATTTTTTTTTTACCTTGTTTTGGTCTCCACAGACATGGCCAGAAATGTCCCAATGTTTTGTTAAATGTTCCAGCCTTTGGTAAAAAAAAATGTTATTTGTTTGTCTCAAACAGTGGTCTGCTGCTGTCTTGCCTAAGTGTCATGCCATCCACCATCCCCTCATCCTTGTGATAAGAAACTCAGCTCATATAAATGTAATCTGAGCTACGTCACTTTAGAAATGTTGATAAGATGTTTATGAAATGTACAAATGTAACAGATCTGTCTGTGGCTGGCAGGAATGTAGAATGCCAACACTTGGTGACTGGGCTGTATTGTTAAAAGGTTATATTAGCATTTTGGATGATGGTCACACACCTGAAAGAACTATAATATCTGCTGACAGATACAAAGGTCAGTATTTGAAAAACTGACACAAAGGTCAGCAAACATTATGGATATTCTTGATCTTGTTATGGCAATGGTGAGTACAATAAAGATGATAATTATAATATTCCAGCCTCAAAATGTGGCTCATTGTTATTTTTGAGGTGTAAGTTGTGAGAGATGGTATTGAGTTGTACTGTCACAAATTTGATGAAGATAAAATAATTGGTCCAATTAAAAAAAAACAAAAAAACGCCAGAGCAGCCTTTAAACAGCTACAGATAAGGAACTACAGGTACGTATTGTAAGAAGTAAGGAGAGTGACTGAATGATTTTGTAAAAAGCAATCAGGCTGAGTCGAGTAGATAACATTCAGAGCTTCCCTTCCTTATACCTCCTTCATCTCTCTCTCTCTCTGTGTTCATCCTCCCTCCTCCTCTGCTGCGGACTGATGGCTCTCTCCAGCCACCCAGCCTCTCTCCCCCTCTCTCTGTATTATGCTTGAACTCTGTGAACCTGCCTTTTCCTTACAGCTACTGCCACAGCAGGGAGGATGAAAGACTCCTCTCTCTCTTCATGTGTGAATGAACACTGTCTGACACCACCTCCCTCTGCCTCTGCCTCCTATCACTCCTCCTCACATTTACTATTCTATCTGCCGTGACAGGGATTCCTTGTGATCTGTGTGTGATGTTTCATGTCAATACGACCCACAGTACAGTTGAAATACACCTTAATAGGAGGCCGGAGCATGTGTTATCTGTTGAAGTGTGTGTGCTGAGTATGTGCAGGATCACTTCCCTGTTATATATCAGTGTACTGGCATGACACAGCTCCAGGTGAAATGTGTGTCTGCAGCGTAGACACAGATATACGCATTATCAACAAATGAAATCAGGATGTCATGACGACGTGAACAGATAGCGGTACGCTGTGTTGCTTAGAGTTCCTTGGAGAATATTCTGGTAATACCCCCAGTACCATCAGAGGATGAGGATCTTATTTCATGTTGACAGTATATGTGTGAAGACGTAGGAGAGGGAATCTATAAAGCTAAAACTCTTGGGTTGATGTAGCCTATATGTTTTGTTTCAGTGTTGTTGAGTTGAAGTTTGCGTCTTCAACATTTGACTGTGTGTGTGTGTGTGTGTGTGTGTGTGTGTGTGTGTGTGTGTGTGTGTGTGTGTGCGTGTGCGTGTGTGTGACGGAAAAAGTGTTTGTTTCTGAACTCACTTCAAGACTTCCTCTCAGTGGGGATCAACTGAGGGGCGGACAGGAAGTAACATGTTTGTGTCTCTCTGTTATCATGTGTGAATCATGTGTGTGTGTGTGTGTGTGTGTGTGTGTGTGTGTGTGTGTGTGTGTGTGTGTGTGCGTGTGTGTGTGTGTGTGTGTGTGTGTGAGGGACAGATATTTGTGCTGTGAAAACTCTCTCCATCTTTTCTGTTTATCCCCTTCAAGAAAAAAAAGCCCTTATTTTATGACCTTGGTCTTTGTAGGGTTCATGGTGTTCATCCTCTGGGATGCAGCAAGTAGGCACTTAAGAACTAAGTTAATGCACAGGTCAGCCACATGACTGAACAGATATGTTTTAAACAAGTTCACTTATCAACATTATCTAAACCCCTTTTCTGGAAGTCAATAATTAAAGATTTTTAAAAAACAAAACTGAGTACTTACATCTATTGCTTGTGTGCGAATGAAATTATGGATAATTATTACAGTATTTCATCTGCTGTTCCTGCTTTTACTTCCATAATGGTTAAACTTGTGATTTGTTTAAGGAGAGCTCTGGCATTGTTCAACCTGGACCCTATTTTCCTTTTTTTTGTGTGTCTAAAGCAGGATTTATACTTCTGTGTCAAACTGACGCCATACCTTCGGCTTAGACACTGTGTCGACGCAGAGACTATGCTGTGACCTACGCTGTAGCCTGATGTGCATCTCCCAAGAAATGTAATGACACGTCTTGGCAATGGAGACCTCCTGTCTATTTTTGCAAGCTGAAAACCAGTTTCCTCTGTGGAAACAAAGCTTTTACTTTATTTTAACAGATAAGAAACATTAAATTGTGAAGACAATAAAGCCCATAAAATAGCATTTTAAGTCTTGTGTGTTTGTGTGTGTGACCAGGCTAATTTGTACAATATACAATTCCACATGGTCTGCACTGGTGTTTAGGTGGGTGAAGCAAAACATTAGCATACTAACATGCTTATAGTGACAATGCTAACATGTTGATGTTTAGCAGGTAATATGTACCCTGCTAACTAACTCAGTGTTAGCATGACAATTTTTTGCATTTGGCTTAAAGCACAGCTGTGCCTAGATCCTGCTTAACAGAGCTGCTAGCACAGTGGTTCTTCAGTGGAAACGGGCCTAATGTGTAGCCCACTCAAACCATCAGGAACAACGCTGAGCTTAGAGTCAATGAACATAATGGCAAACCATGGAATTACAACTTCTGGGCAGTGTTGGGGAATAATTAGTTACATGTAACTAGTTACAGTAATAAAATTACAAATAAATGTAATTGTAATCAGTTACGGTTACTGAGGAAAAAATATTTAACTGACTAAGAGTTACTAATTAAAATGCTGGTGATTAAAATGGGGTTGCATTTGAATGAATTATTTTTAGTAGAAAGTTCACATGTAGCATATAACATTCATTCTGATGCTTTGCTTCTTTTCATCGTGAAGGAATCTTTTGTCAAAGCCTCCAGACATTTTACAGCTTTGTTGCCTGGTTTAAAACATTTGTTAGAAAAGTAATCAAAAATAATCAAATATAATAAGTTACATTACTTTGATGAGGTAATTAAACAGTCGCATTGCTTTTTACATATTTAACAGGTTAACTTGTAATCTGTAACCTATTACATTTGAAAAGTAGCCTTCCCAACACTGCTTCCGGGTTCATCATGTAATGCCCTGAGGCCAAAAACAACACTTAAACAACACTAAATTAAGAAAGAGATGTCTGTAAATCAGCTTTTGTTTTAACGTCACAACCCCTGCGAAATGATTCGTTTCCCCATTGGGATTTGGTATACTCTGTCTGATAACATTTCTAAAGTCTAAAACAGCCATGATTAAATCATTTTTATCCCCATTCAAGTTAGCAGAGGGCTAAACAAGAAGTTAGCTGCTTGGTTGGCGGGAGTCTTTAGTGCACCTGCTCTATGGGCCAAATAATTCAGAAGATCGGGGAACTTTAACACGGTGGAAATTGAGCCTGTTTGGCTTCATGCACCACTGAGCAACCTTAATGGATTGAACGGGGCCCCGCCTCCAAAGCTATATCCAGATCTCTTTATTCATTCATGCACTTTCCCCTGATGGCCCCCCCACGTGTTCCCAGTCAGCCTGAGCCCATAAACTTGGCATGATATCAAACCAATAAAATTACTTGATAGGCTCCGGGAAAGTTGTACAAATAAAGTTTGCACTGCAAGTGTCCACTGCGCTAATTTGGAAGCAAGGGCTGAGTGGCCACACCATATTCAGCTCTCTTAATTCGTTGATTTGGTTATAAACCATGTTCATAAAAGAACTGGCCAAATTTGAACTTTGAACTGAGGAGGGTGCTGGATGAGAAGTCACAGGAACCGTCAAAGTTACTTTACGTCATCTTGAGAGCAATCCATCTAAAAGTTGCAGAGATGTTTCATCATATAACTCAAAATATCATATCTGGGGATCACAAAGGATCCTAATCAAATTCCATGGCCATCCATGCACCATCATGAAATATTCTAGTCTGGGTCAGAGGAAGACCAACCAACTGACATTACTCTCCCTACACTCCCACCGCCAGCAAGGGTTAAAATCTCCCTGCTCTCCTGTGAGCCCACATGATTGCTTGTAAAGCTGTGTCTAATGGTGTTGCCGCTTCTCCAATCAGTAATAAAAATTACTCATGAGTAAAATGTTATCAAAGCCGATGGGAATAAAAGCCAATTTTAACATGCAGTCACCATGACTGGGTTCATTTAGGCTCAGTTCATTCCAGATGGCATGAAAAACTATGACTATGATTTTCAATATACCAGTAATCTAACAATAAAAGTGTTCTGAGGAAAACAACAGAGCAAATTAAGGATAATGCAACAACTGAGATGAAACAATGGGCTTTATTATCTCTGGAAAAGTTTTGTGGGGATTGAACTGTGGTCTATGAAAAGTTACTTGGGTCAGCCTGATTTATTTTACAAACGCAAATGTAAGTTTTGTCCCCTGAGATAATTTAATTCCTCACTCTGTGACTGCAGCAGTGTCGGGCTGCCTGCTGCTGGCTATACAACGCCCAGCTGTAAACAGCCAGAGCTTATTAAAATGCAATTAAAGGAGATCATCAGCACTGTCTCATTTGATGTCACAGTGCGCACCAATAATAATCCTGACGCTGACGTTGAGAGTTTTACATTTCTGCTGGCAAGCTCTGGTGTTTTGGGTGCCAGCGAGCCATCTGATTAAACATTTTACCAGGAATCTAGAATCTAGAATTTGTCGCACTGGCATCTAACTATTTTGGAGGATTTATGTTTAACGTGCAGGTTTTAAAGGGACAGTTTGCCCTGAAATCAAAAGAACATATTTTTTCTCGTACCTGTAGTGCCAGATTGGTTTGGTGTGAGGTGTGAGTGTTGGAGATATTAACCTTTGAGATGTCTGCCCTCTCGCCAACATAATGGAACTAGATGGCACTCGGCTTGTGGTGCTCAAAGTACCAAAATATACATTTGAAAAACTCAACAGCAATGTCTCCAGAAATCATGACCCAGTTACTCAAGATAATCCACAGACCCAATAAAATCTGTGAATCATCTTGAGTATCCTGGTCATGATTTCTGGACACATTGCTGTTAAGGTTTTTAATTAAGTATCTTTTTGGCACTTTGAGCACGATGAGCCATCTAGTTCCATTATATCTGAGAGAAGGCAGACATCTCCACAGCCAAGCGTGGCCAGACGTCCTGAAAATTTCGAAACAGTCCCGAATTACCAGCACTTGTCCTGACTGTATTGACTGCTATAGTAATAGCTGTTACGAACAAATTAAAATGAGCTGTCTGTGTGCTGAGACTCGACGTGACTTGAGACTTGAAGGTAAAAATGCTAAGGAGACCTGACTTGGTGACACAGTGATATTGAAACATGCTGCACTGAACATATTGTGTATTTGGAGCTCTGCCAAATAGTTATGAATAATTCATACATGCAACAAGCTGCTGCTGTCACTGGAATAAAGAAGACTTTGAATTCAGATGAGAACCCTTTCATTAAATTATTAAGTAGTCTTCATAAGTTTGTAAATCAATATTTTTTTTTAACTCTCTGAATCGTGAAAATATTATTAAATCACTTATGTAGGGTATAATTCCTGCTTTCATATTTTACAAATATCCAGTTTTTCCACCTGAAATAGCAAAAAATATTATTTTTATGTTCTAGCTTGTCTATTGCAATGATTGGGATATCGTAAATAACAGATTGCTGATGTCATTCTGCTTGCTTTAAACCAGATGATGGAGAGTGCAGGAGCCACCGTGGCTGGAATTTGGGATAAAAATGTCTAAAAAATGTGTTTGTCAGCTCCAACAGCTTAAAGGGGAACTACGTCCATTTTCAAATTTCATGTTGTTCCTACGGTCTAAGACAGTCGAAAAATATTCGTAAACATCATCAACTTTCTCCAGAATCCATAAACTAGAGTGCTAAAACTCAGATGTGTGATGTCAGGGTATAAAGTCTGGATCTGCTCCATAGACAATGAATGGTGAAAGATGTTCTAGATGACACCGAGAGCACCCAGGGGACTGATCTGAGTATATGGGTGCATTTTCTGTGTTAGCACTGAGAACACTACAATAAAATGAAGCTCATTTGGGTATAAACAAGAAAAAACAATAAAACATATTGGCATTCTGAATTTCAGTGGTGTTCCCCTTTAATTACAGTCTTCACTGCTGAAAGACATTTAAAATGATGGTAACACTTTACTTGAAGGTCTCTACATAAGGGTGTCATGACACTGTCATAACTATGACATGACACAGTCATGAACCTGTCAATGAACGTTATGTACACGTCATAAACGTTTACGACTGCTGTCATTAAGTGTCATTCAGTTTTTGTAATGAAAAGTTGACATTGTTTGGGTTGTCTTAATGATGACAACTTGACATTAATTAAAGTGACATTACCAGAAGCTGTCTTTGTCATGACAAGTTGACACTGAATTTGTTTGGGATGTCCTTATTATGACAACTTGACATTAACCAGGATGACATTACCAGACGATGTCTTTGTCATAAGAACTTGACATTAACAAAAAAATGCACCTCTTTTTGTTTATGACAAGTTGACATAATGATTATTACAATGAGATGTGCAGGGTTACAGAGCAATTCTAACACTCGGTCAGATAGATGTCTGGCAGGATACGACATAAAACTGGCTGTCATGACACCATTATGGCAGTATAATGAATAAATTATTTGACCTAAAGTAAAGTGGTACCATTTTGATTTTTCATTAAGACATCATGTCACTCTTATGTAGATACCTTCGAGTAAAGTGTTACCAAAATGACTAACATACCTGTCACCTGTGCGTAATGGTTAAAAGGTCTTGTAAATACAGCGAGGACACTGTGCTTTACACCGCCGCCACCCGGCTCACTCATTCTCATGTAGTCCCCCTACATCTCCAACACTCTGCAACTCACAGCTAAGACATCTACACTGATAAACAGCACTACAGGATAAAAAAAAAAAATGTATTTTGGATTTTGGGGTGAACTGTCACTTTAATTTCAACATCTCTGCTCTGAACTGCTTCACAGGTTTGTGCTGACTGATGACACCTGGCAGCCGTTTCCTCAAAGCTGAAAGGCAAAAACACAGACACAGTGACAGTGAATGACTCGGAGGCCAGAGGAAGGTTTTTGTAGTCATGAAAACAGTGGCTTTTTAATGTAAACACTACATTCGATTGGTTTTTCCAGCACGGACATCCCACATGAAATAACAACCATTCACTAAAGAGGAGTAGAGGGAGAGAGAGAGAGAGAGATAGAGAGAAAAAAAGCTGCACAGAAAAAAGCATTCACTGGGTAAAGAACAGAACAAAGAGGAGGTAAAAATAAAAAATAATAATAATAATGAAGGTAACAGGAACAGAATGCCAAAGAAACAGGTATATCATGTCATTATACACAGTTGTTTTCTTTTTTCAAAACTAGAAATCAAGAAGGCAAGAAAGAGAGGTCTATATAGATAGATGGATAGATAGAGCGATGAGGGGTAACATAGATTAGGTATGAACAGATAACAAATTTCCAAATCTACTTATTTCATGTGTCTGTGTTTGTGTGAGTGCAAGCAAGTGTGTGTGTGTGTGTGTGTGTGTGTGTGTGTGTGACGTGAGAACTGTGCTTTTCATTGTAGACCTGGAAGGTGTGTGTCGAACTGAAAAGAGACAGAGAGAAAGAAGAAGAAAGGAGCATGACTTTATACAGCGTCGATGTGTGAACATGCGGCGTCCCTAACTAGCGGACGCAGCGAGAAACGTGCTCTCCCCAAAAAAAGTGGTTCATTTTTTTTCTGAAATAATAAAAAATAGATATTGTTATAATATTATATTTAATCGTTCTGAGTCAGGCTAAAGTGAGGACACGGTTCTAATGCAGGGAAACAGGCAAAACGGTAAAATGAGGGGAAGGGATGGGTGGGTTGGGGCACAGTTCAGAGCATTACAACAACACGGGGTCAGTCTGAGATCGGCGCGGTTCCGAATCAGCTCGCTGTCAAACCGGAACCCTTTGCAAAACATCTTGATTTTAAAAAACAGAGATATAGAGAAAAATGTTTTGTAGCTACAAAGCACAAGAAAGATTTAGGATATTACAGGATCATAATGATCATTGTTGTTGTTGTGGTTGTTGTTGTTGTTGCAGTAATACCCATCTTCATTGGTTTTATTAATTATTATAGATGTTTTTGTCCTTTATTAAATGTTTGAATTCTACGTTTCCCCAAATCTTCTTCTTCCAAGCCTCCCACATGACCTTTTAGCTATTTGAAACTTTGACTCTCACATTTTTTTGTTTGTTTGGCCCCGCCCCGTCCCATTCAGGAACCAGTCATCCTTCAGCTGCTGCTATCTGTCTTCTTAGCTCGTTTTTTTGTATTTTCTTTTTTTAATTTTTATTCATCTTTTTGCTATTTTTATTCAAATGTTTTTTTTTTTTGTTTAATTATTATCTCAACAGTTTCTACGTGAAGCTTTTTTTTTTTTTTTTACTTTTATGAATTAACTGGTCTCTTTATACAAAGGCTTGAGTAACTCATGCTATCTGTGTCAGGGCTTTAGGAGGAGGAGAAGAAGAGGAGGAAGAGAGGGAGGGAAGAGAAGGGTTGGAAAGAAAGGAGGGGCCCTTTAAGCCCGAAATCAGGACGGCAGGGCGCCATGCAAAAAAATAAGGCAAAAAGAAAGATGAGAGAAGTGGTGTGTAAATGAAGAGAGAGACAGAGAGAGACAGAGAGTGGTATGTGTAGGACAAGCGATCAATCAATAAATAAATTAATAAATTAATCAACCATTATCAAACCCAGAGTGAGTTTCCTTACATGGAGAATGTTAGTAGGTCTAGAGGTTATAACAGTGAGGAAGGTAGAGTTATAACGTTGTGTACTTGCTTCTAAAAGCGTAGCTATCTACAGTACAGTACCTCAGTTACATGGCACTGAGGGGACATTTAGCACATTTCCTATTGGCTCTCAGGCTCGGCCACGACCGACTGTTGGTTAATGGCTAAGGCCAGGTTTGGGAAACAGGAAGCCTCACTTCCTGTCAATAAAAACCGGATTGCAGGGAGTAAATTCATACCCCCTCCAAAAAAAACATAAAAGGAAATTGACAACAAACATTTTAAAATGTCTTGGCTAATGTAAACAAAATGTTAAAATCAGTGTTGTCAGTTTCAGCAGGTCTTGAGAGTTTTTTAAGGTTTTCGCTGACCCGTCTGCTGTTTTTTAGTGCTATCGACATCTTCACATATTTCCGCAAATATTGTTATTACATGATCACTACTATAGCAAAAAAACAAAAAACAAAAACAAAATAATACACAAATAAAAGTGTCAAGGTGAGGCAAAATGTGAATAAAAATCAGTGTACAGACTGACAGTCATGTAATAAATATACACACGATCAACAAAAATAAAACAGAAGTCATATTTATAGTAATAATAAAAAAAAGCAGAAAAAAAAAAAAGTACAGGATTTGTTTTTGTTAATAACAAAAGACGCGGCTGAGAAAGAAAAAGAGAGGAGGACGGGGAACGGAGGCTTTCATTGACTTTGTTCAAGAAGTTTTTCAAGGCTGCAGGGTTTCGTGTTTTCTACTAAAACAAATTTGTTTGCTCGGCAGCGGGCCAAAGAACATCAGGAGGAGAAGTCGGAGCGAGAAGAGAAGAGACAAGAACTAAAAACATTATATATATATATTTATATATACGTATGCCTATTTTTTTTAAATTATCCTCATTATTAATATGTACCTAGTTGCATTTTTCTTTCTTTTTTCTTTAAATAATCAGCAAAATCATCAGCGTCATCATCACCATCATCATTTCCACAGCAGTGTCAAAGGAACAGGAGCGAGGAGGAGGAGGAGGAGGGGAGGAGGACAGGAGGGGTGAGAGAGAAGAGGGGACAAAGGGGGAGGACGTTACAGGGGTGTGCGGGCGTGCTCAGTACAAGCCACACCCTCGGAGGTTGTTGGCGATGATGATGTCGGTCACGGCGTCAAACACCACCTGGATGTTTCCTGTATCCGTGGCACAGGTCATGTGACAGTAGATTTCCTTATTTGGGGAGCGGTTCTTGCTCTCGAACTGTGCTTGGATGTAGGCTGCTGCGTCCTCATAGGTATTGGGTCCTAGCGAGACACAAAACAGACGGAGAAAATCAGAGATGAGGCACTTCTTATATAACAGACTCATCTGCTCCTCTCTTCAGAGAATATTTCCAAAATGTTTTTAATTTTTTCTCAGACATGCACTCATATTCCATACGACACTCTAAGGACTTGTATCTTCCTTTTTATTAGACTTCCCTGACTCGATATTGTTTGAAATGTAGAAGACCATCTCCTTTAATCTATGATTTGGTTTTCTAAAATAGATCTGGTAACTAGAGCTTGCTCTACATTTTGGAGGTTTGGCATTATATTATTCTAATAATGTTTAAACATACTCTGCTTCTCTGGGCAAAGAGAGAAAAAGGGTGAGAGAGAGCACTTGAATGTTTGCACGCTGCCAGCTTAATATTTTCACACCTCCTGCACAAAACTCTACAGCTGATTCTGGAATGGGCGCTCTGTACATATTTGTTACATTATAATACTTTCTAAAAGTATCTGTCATATTTTTCTTGGATTTTTTTCTATTCTATATTTATGTTCTTGAGGGTTGTAGTACTTCAGCTTCTTTTTATTTCTCTTAATATGTTAATTGCATGTTTAATGTATGAACCAAAAGCTAAAGCAAAGTCAAAAACCTACTGAGCAATAAATCCTTTCCTGATTCTGACTCATGTATACGAGCGACACTGACTGAGCCAGCGTGGTCAAAAGTGTAGATGTGATACGAAAACTTTCTTTGACCATGAAGCCCAGTGTTGCTCTACAATTTTCCCATTTACCAGTGAACTACAGGAGTCTCTACTAACAGGGACAAACAGAGTAATTGCTGAAATACATGGGGCATGGATGCAACGCATCACTTAGGCGGAGCTACCTGCTAGATAGATTCTGTCTTGATAGTGTGATTGATGGATTGCTGCCAGCTTCACTGTGTGGATTAAGTTTTGACAAGTGCTAATGCAGTTGTTCATGCAGGGTTTGGAAATGTAGGACTATCTATGCATCTATGTATATATCTATTAGGGCTGTCTCGAATACCATTTTTTAACATTCGGACCTTCGGCAGAATCTATAACAAATATTCGAATATTCATTCACATTGACTAGTCATCCTGTTTAATTTGTCTTCTAATTAAATTGGAACCGTTGAAACAAGTTGTAGGAAGCCTCTGCAAGTAATTGGTTGCTGGCAGACAGTTTGTGCTGCAATAAAATGGTTAATCAGCAGTGCCGTGCACTGTAGAGCCGATGCGCTGCTGGTTCTGCCGGCCAGAATAGAATATAATGTCTATAGCCTTACTGTTGTGTATACAGCCTTATAAGGCCGTACACACAAGGCTTCCTACAACTTGTTTCAACAATCTATATATAGACTGAGCTGAGTAGTGATGTGCTGGTCAACCCGTAACCCGCGGGACAGGCAAATGGACCTGCGGGTCGGGCAGCAGTGATCGTCTGTTAAATCGATCTGTAAATGATATTTTGACATTATTATTATAATCTATTAATCTATAATCTATTACTGTCATGGCATCTGAAGGTACTGATGCGTTGAGCAGGTGACAGTCCGCGGCAGTTTTCAAAACACACTTGTGTCACGCACTCCAAAAGAAACTTGTTGAAACTTTAAATAATAATTTATTGTACAAAATGGGGGAAACAAACGTTGACAAAACAGTTCTATAATTCATATTAAATTCAAAAGATAACGAAAAAACAGCTACAAATTAGAGGGAATAGTGATAAAGTGGTAAAACTTGGCATTGATCCACAGCACAAGCTCTGTTGGTATTACTATATATAGTAAATAAAAAAACGAATATTGAATACCAAATTTTCATAACGAATACCTACCCATAGAAATGAATATTCAAATATCCGAATATTTGGGTACAGCCCTACTATGTATGTATGTATCTATCTATCATATATGGCCAAGAGGGCAGTATGAACATCAAACATGGAGACGAATATAAACTGTCACACACACACCCACACCCCAACACACCCACACACACACAGTTAAATACATAAACATGTACGATTTTCTAAAACGATTTCAGTAAGAATTTGAGTAGCAATCACACTGACCAAGAGTGCTATTTTCTCGATCCGTCATAATTGACTTAAATTACCCCACAGTACTCAGCTCAGACAATTTCAGGTCCATGTAAATTATTCCAGGAAGAAGCAGCAGTGTAATTGAAAGCTTTTTTTTGCCTAGTTCTCTTTGAACCTTAGGGACCAACATCAGTAAAATATTGTGACAGCGAGATTTATATATAAAAAACAACCAACATGAAAGTCTGAGGACTTACAGAGAAGGTCATTTAGTGGCAGCATACAAAGTAAAATGATAAACAAGGTTTCCAACTGGTGAATTAATTAACTGAAACATTTTAACTACAGGATGCATTCATAGGATTGATTTATCTTAATGTGAAATGTAAAAATACCCAAAAGGTTGCTCTGCTGCGTCACATTACCTCTGGTTCAGTGAGCTATTAATTGTACTGTTTTTGACACAGTTCTTTTTAGATTTGACCTGTTGAAAGGGCTACAAGCCACGCACAGAGAAAAAAAAAAAGACTAGCTGCGTGAAAATAATGAAGAGCTGTGAGATGCCTGTAAGGACAAGTGCAGCTTCCCTGGTCAGTGTAACAACTACAGTTGAATATAACAGGGGTGCTCTGCTGTGGAAATGCTGCGGCAGACGTTTCAAGCCATTACCGTGTCCCATGTATTTGGTCCGTCAGTGTAATATACAGCTTGTGTATGAAATGTCTTTATCCTCACTGAGCCGCAGTTTTGTAAACTTTGATAATCTGTACTCGGGTCACATGTCTCGCCTGCATCCAGGGATCATCTCATTCCCTCTGCCACTCCTTGCAGTTCTCGTGCTCATAAAACTAAAGTTTGTGTGTTTTTCTTTTGTGTCTAGGCTAACCAGCTGCTGGCTCCAGCTTCATCCTTAACTTACAGGCATGAGAGTGGCATCAATCTTCTCACCAAAGTACTCCAGATTGTCAAAATATTCCTTTAAAACTGCACCTGAGACATATTCTTAAGACCGCCTTCTGTGTAGTAGTGGTCCTATTTTGCAGTCTGCAGATGAACAGCCCAGTAAACCTCTTTCCGCAGCAATGTGAGCAAAGCTAAAATGGTACAGCTGTGTTTTTGTTGTGTTTCCCTCATTTTATACCTCAGCAAATTGATCAGCCAATTTAGGGTATATCAGGCTTTTTCGGTCCTGTGTAATTGGATTGAGTTTAACTGGTTTGCAGCTTTTTGTGTTCTCTGAGAAATCAATTTTGTGCACCTGTCAAGTTTGGTTGCTGCTTACGTGATTGGAGAGCTGCTATTTCTCACCAATGCTCTTTGGAAAACTGACAATTTCCTTTCCTGTTATTTTCTACCTGTGTATTCGGGGAAGCAGATGCTGAGTGCAGACTTCTTGATCTTCTCTGCAAACAGATCCTTCTTGTTGAGGAAGAGGATGATGGAGGTGTCGATGAAGAACTTGTTGTTGCAGATCGAGTCGAACAGCATCAGAGATTCGTGCATGCGATTCTGCGGGGGAGGAGAGAAGATGAGGAGAAAAAAAATGGATGGGAAAGATGGAATAAAGTGAGGAATAAAAGAAGGAGGATGAGATTAAAGAGGAATAAACAGACAGGAGAAAGAAGAGAAGTAAAGGAGAAAAGGGAAAGAGATGACAGGGAGGGGAAAAAGAAAAGACAAAAAAAAGTTTGAATGGATGATGATAAAGAGAGAAGTGGAAAGAAGAGAAAAGGTAAAGTTACTACCAATCTAAAATGGAGACCATGGAAAAAATATAACTGTTAAGACCTTGAGTTCAAACTCAATGCAAATGAGCTGAAATCGTTGCTCACTGTTACACACTTAAAGAGAGAGAGAAATGACCCCTCCCCCTTCCAAATTAAAGCTATATGTTGCAACTTTAATAAAAATAAGTTTTGAAGAAAGGGTCACTATACCCTGACAGTAGTACATGAGACATTTAATCTGAGGGAAAAATAAATCATGTTCCTCCTCCTCCTTGTCCTTCTGCTTCAATTCTTTTCAGAAGCATATTTTAGTGTACTGTTTAGCTGTAAAATGAGAGAGTTTGCCACTTGGCAGTGCTTGGTTTTGGCTGGACTGTTTGTTAACATATCAGAGGAGTCACAATCTTACTCATTTTTCAGCTGAACAGTACACTAAATATGTTTCTGAAAACGTTTGAGATGAGAGTTGGGCAATGAACAGGATCTTGACTCATATTTGATCAGCACTGTCTAGTTTACCAGTTTGACCACAGTTCATGAGCAATTGCTGACATGATTGACAGGAGCATTAAGGCTCTGATTAGTTGTTTTGTTCAGCTGCAGTGGATTCTTGCAAATGCCACAGAAGCACAACAAGGAGGCAGAAGGACCATGATTTTTTGACAGACTGTCTGTCTCATGAACTACTGTCAGCATACAGGGACAGTTTAGTCAAATATGTCAAAAACTTTTTTTAATAAACGTTACCAACTACAGCTTTAACACACTAACACAAAAGAGAGAGGAGAAAAGGGGAGATACAGACTTCAGGGGGGATAACACATTCCGCACAACTGCTGCTTGTGCATCTTAAATCAAACTATGTGCAACATTCTCTATGCATATTAATCAGTCAGACACAGACACCAACCGCAGTGGTTTCATTGTCTCACCCACACATGAACAACAAGAAACAGTAGCAGTGTTAGTCTCTAAAGTGGGCCTGTTAAGGAAATTCTTTCCAACATTTCCAACGAATAATCATAGTTAGTAAAACATAGAAAGGGAGCGGGAAGGAGAAAAACATCAACAAACATCCTCAGTATTTCCACTTAAATATCCTGGAAATGCAAATGGACACAGGACAGACACAAAATAATTAGGTCAACAAAAAATACACACATATCAAGTTACTCATGTGATGCTTTATTGTCATTTCTCTTCTGTATAAATACAACTTTCAATAAATTATCACAGCAGTGAGGGAGATACAGCAGATATATTTTACCTACAGTGCTCAGTAAAATACACCACACACACACACACACACACACACACACACACACACACACACACACACACACACACACACACACACACACACACACACAGATTTTGCTGTAGGTGATTTAGAAAGTACAGACAGGTGTTGGTTGGTTGAAAGAGGGGTCAGAGAAATGAAGGCTAATAAAGCTGCAGCAGTAAGGGTATGATGGGTAATAGCATGATAAGTGCGAGGTCTGCCTCCTTAATTCTACACAAGTTCATTATGATATGTCCCATGCAACTGCCTGAATCCTCATCCAGTCCAGCAATAAAGCAGGATCTTCCTGGCTCTGCAGAGGCTTATGTGCTTATTGTATGGAATTAGAACTGGACCACAGACTGTATATAAAGATGTACGATGCATCTCCACTTATCCCCACTGTACAGAGGTGAAGCTAAAATGTCAAGTTTTCCATGCATACACCCATCAAACCAATCGCAAGCAGCGCCATTGAATGCAAGCCCACCAACTGGCTCACACAGTTGTCCATCATGTTGTAAAATTCCTGTTTTATAGCATCAAATAACTAATTAAAACCAAATTTATACGAAAAACGAGCACTTGAACATAAAGCAGCATGATAAAAACTACCTTAAATGACAGAAAAATGTATTTGACGTGTCCTTTGAGTTTTTAGTTTGGCCTATGTCCACTCCACTAACATAATGAGGGTGATCTTTATTATGACCTATACTGCAGCCAGCCACCAGGGGGCGATCGACATGTCGCGGCTTCACTTTTGGGGATCTGTCATGTCATCCATCTTTACATACACTCTATGAATTGGATAAATTATAATGACTTTAAAGCATTTACAGGCAAAACTCTACTCTACTTAAATTCAAAGCATACATAAGCCAGCAGAAAGACACTACAGGAGTTCATTTAACTCTTACATGAGAAACATTTGGCACTAAACTTTGGGATCAAAGTTCAGTCAGAAACATTTGGCTGCCATTGTGGGATATCAGAGATTGTTGCTAAGGCTTTAAGTGGTACAAGGTGCTAATATCTCCATCTGCTGCCCAGATGAACTAGGACCTTTGCTACCCGAATGAAATGCTGACAGTATTATTAATTACATCAAAGCCAGCCACCTAAAAAAAGAGACTGTATCCATAAACCTCCTCTACATAACCTACAAATCTCTTGTTCACTACAGCCTATGAATCTATTATTTACTGCTGGGACAAACTACACTACCCACTATCCTCTCAGCTTGGCCTGCTGATGTAATTTCTCATTGGTTGTTGATAATTCATCAGACGTACCGACTTGCTGTGAAAAGCAGAAACACACACATATACATGCCATTGCATACACACACAGCGTGATCTGCTCATAGCTCCTCTCAGAGAAAGCATCAATTCTGTCTTCCTCTTATAAACCAGCTATTAGAGAGAGAGGTTTAGGTTTCAGACACAAATACAATGAAAGGAAATCTTTTTTTTTTTGGCTCTTGCAGGACTACAGCATTCTCATATCATGTGTCTGTCCCTCATCAACAAAAGGAGAGTTCAGTTTATCAAGGATGAAGCACAGATAGATTCCTAAATCACACTTCTCTCTATTTTCCTCCATTTTGATTTCACATTTTTATACCAAAACTCATGTTAAAGAAATGGTAGCTGTGTGTACTTCTAATAGCACAGTAGGCATGTTTTGGTCCATTTACTGCAGTATGTGTCCTCTATCAGGCCTTTCTTATTCCCAGGATGTCAAATGTGGCAGCTTGCTTAGTAGCCCCTGGCGTCAACTAGTAACCCACAAGGCACCCTTTAATGTTAGTATGAGACTAACTCAAATGTAAACCCATCTGCAGCAGTGATGTAGTATGAAGAGTGAGAGCATCTGTATAGGGTGGGAGGGAGTGTTGGGCTGTCAAACAAACACAAGACTTTCACTCACGAGAGTGCTGTTTGTGTCCTGTGTAAAACATGTTTTTTAAACTGCGTTAAGTAGTTCATCATATGACATACGACACATGTTCTGTGACATACCCGTCAACACTAACTTAGTTAAGTTATGTGACAAATATACTTATTTTAACCCAGACCATGATGTTTCTTCCTAAACCTAACCAAGTGGTTTTGTTGCCCAAAGCTAAAGTAGATTTGGTGATGAAAACCCATGTTTTCTGTGAAAACGACAGTCTAGTTTGAAAAAAAACTATGCATGTAACCAGTGGAAGATGACATGCTGTCCCTGAGCATTTAAAAGTGATGCTAGACTGTTATTTAGGTTGTAATAGTTGAAGTGCAGAGGCCCTGATTAAGCTGCCATATTTGCAGGTCATGAGTGAGAATGTGTTGCCAGTATACTGGTAAAACAAACCAGCATTTAAAATGGCAAAATTCTGCAGCAAAATCAGTGAATTCCAATGGAATCATGAGAATCAGTGGACCCTTTCACAGGGGCGGGGTAAAGATGTGCAAATATTTGCATGTCAAAGTTATATTTAGGTGATTTCAATACTGTATGTAAAAACACAGTTATGGGCCTTTAAGTGCATCTGGAATGCCACTGAAGTCTCTGTGCAACAGAAACATGGATACATCCTGTTCTGTGTGCTGCCCGAGGAAAACACAGGCATGAAAGACACTGGAAGACAAAACTCGAACAGTGTACTGCCACTGCCACCCTGAGGGCAAATACAAATGTAGGCATGTCCTTTCAGCTGAATGTGAATTGGAGCTTGCTAACTTAGTGTGGATGAAAATTTCACCAGCCCATTGTTCTGCAGCTCATGTCTACTGCCAGCTGCTCTCTAGGCTTTCAGGCATAAAAACAGGGACATAAATGTATCAAAAAATTTTTTTTTTTTAAATTATAAATTAGGCAAGGGGTGTCTCCACAGCCTCCTGCCTTGCATTAAGTGAGGATGTTGCTCAACATAAATATTCATTCAACAAATGCTGGATTAAACACACATTTACAGTGACAGGGCATTCAGGCAGATGGAAAGATCCTGTAATGTTACTGAGCGAGGGCACAGTTTTATTTCAGTGCAAATATTAAATGATGAGAGTAGTTAGTTTCATCTTTGCTGTGTTGTGCATTTAAAATAACCCCCAAATCTAAGCATTTAGCACAGATGCTCAGCATGTCAATGTTTATTTGTTTGCCAATGTATGTCTGGCTTTATGGAAATTACAAAACTGTTTTTCTATGCAGTTTAACCACAGACAGACGTTGGAAGTGAAGTAAAAAAGTTAATTAATAAAAATCTTTTATGTGGACATATTTTGACCACCAGGGCTAGGACTGTCAGTTTTAGGTGATTTGGCTTTTGACAGCCCAACAACCATTTACCGGTAACTAAACGGTTAATTTTTAATAGCAAAAAAAAAAGGCAAATTTAAGGGAAATACATCAAGAGACCTTTCCCTTTACTCTCCTGACAACGTGAGATTAACCGCTGCTTTCAAAGCACTATCCAACAACAAGTGGTGGAATTATCTTGTTTTGTGTTGTAAATGTCTTGCCTTTTATCTTGTTTTCTGTTAGCTTTGCTGACAAAGTAAGCCAGAGTCAGTTAGCCACGTTAACATGTGGAAACATAGTGCCCGCTGCACACTCTGGTCTGTTTTGGTAGCTAGCCTTGATTGCTCTGCACTGCGCACCACCCAGGTCGGGTGGGATCTAGCTTGCGATGCCACTTATTTATAATTAGCTGCGCACGCTTACTCACCAGGGCTACCTAGAAGGAGACCAGCAGGCCGCTGTGGCAACAGAAACATGGTACACCCTTCGGTCTCCCTTAGGTCGCCCCAGTGAGTATGCAGCCTTGTTTTGTGTCGTAAAACCCCTTTGACATGATTATCCATGTTAGCACCACTAGCCATGCTGACATTGCTTATAGAACTAACAGAGCTAACAGTAATAACATAGTTAACAATACTTTGCGGCTCAAAATTGAGCTGCTTACTAATTAGAGCAACCCGAGGAGTAAAGGAGGGTGGGCACAATGTTTTCAATACAACACTGTTGGGTTGGGGTGGTGTTACTAGCGGTAACTGTCAAATAAGTGCTGCTGCTGCTAGCTAACCCCTACCAGACCTGTGCAGTCCAGTTAACCAAAGAGCAGTAAAATTAACCTAAAGAACAACATGCATAACAGCAGGCTTCATGTATGGCAACAGAACCAAAAAACATCTGAGGCTCGTCTGGTTGAAAATGGTGGTTTTATTTGGCATGGGCAAGTGAGGTGACATTTTGACGTCCCATGGGTATGTTTGTGTCTTCAGTGTGTTTGTGTGTGTGTGTGTGTTGAGGGCCTGTGTGTGTGGAAAGGGTAGACAGGTGCCTTCTGGGTAATTAATCCACAGATACCGACTCCCCCACAACCCCCCATGGGCTGATGTTGTCTCTCACACAACACACACACACACACACACACACACACACACACACACACACACACACACACACACACACACACACACACACACACACTGACCTTTCCTGTACTATCAACAGACACACATGCAGGTAACTATATACAATAGGTAAACAGGCACAAATGCACACAAGATACACACACAGATACACACACAGAAACATAGACACACACACACACAGACACACACACACACACACACACACACACACAGGCCGATCAACAGCCTCAGGCAGCTCTCTAATTAGGAAAAGTTGGCACAGATGTGGTAGGAAGAGCCGATGACATCATTTACCTGTCTAAAAAAAATTGCAGCTCTGAGCAGTGGGTGGAGACATGCCCTCGCTGTTTGAGTGTGGAAGGGAAAAGTGGAACGAAGCAAATGCCCAGCTCATAAATAAATAAAGAAGCTCTCTACCTCTGTTTGCCAGAGAGCACTCACAGCAGTAAAGCTGCACACACTCAGCTCAGTCCCACAGACAAACAAAGCTCTGTTTCTATATGCTGCTGTAAACTGTTGCTTACAAAGACAGAAGGGAGGAGCTGATGGTGTTTCCTGGTATTATATGCAACACTCTGGCTTTAATGTCAGGGGCTCAAATTTGAACTGTTCCCACAAATTGCACACACCACTTTGTCATTTCAACTAAGCCATGCACCACATCAAACCTTAATACTACAGCAGCTCTGGGACGACTACCATCCAGCAGAAATGGAACTCACTCAGCGGAAAGCGTAACATCGGGGCGAAAACAATAGTCACAAGGTTGACATTGTAGTCCCAGAGGACTATATGTACTCCCCATCACACAATCTTTCTGAGCTCACCTCTGGCTTATTAAGGCAGAGAGGTGGACAATAGGGATATTACACTGTGCAACCCCACTTTGGATTGGGCCCCAGGGCCCTATAAAATCAATGCCTCCTCTGAAGCATTATCCGGGAATAGTCTGGGTGAGTCAGAACGATAACTCTTGTAGCTCTTCATTTAGAGTGATTTTATAGTAGACCCATGAATGCTGCAACATGAGAGCCGGGGAAATCAATCCTAAAATATGACCAGAGGTGACATCACAGGGATGAAAAAATAGCAACTTCTTCCCTATGAATTTAAATATGAATTTACATTTAAGATAAAGGGGAAATAAATAAACTATACTGCTGGTCTCTTTTATCTTAGATCAGAGGTGCATTTTCAATTCTATCCTTCTACAGGGACCAAAACAAATGTATTCCCAAATGAAATGCACCCAAGGCCAAAACACTAATAACACTGTTCCTCTGCAACACAGAAACACACAATCTCACTGCTGCTGTATGAACCCCTGCTGGGTAGTTTTCAACAAAATGATAACAACCATTCCTCAAACCATGACTAATGCTCCACGGTTTTTAACAACATTACTGAACTGTCTGTGCTGTGTCAAATGACACCAGAAAATAGAAAATAAATCACTTTTTTCTAATTGTGTTTTCTTTTTTTTACTTTCTTCTCAAAGGGGAACTACATCCATTTTAAAAATCAACACGATATTCCTTTGGTCTTAGACAGTCCAAACATAAGTAAACATGAACAACTCTCTCCCAAACAAAGAGGCTAGAGTGCTCAAACTCAAATGTGTGATGTCATAGGGTATAAAGTGTGTAGCTGCTCTATTGACAGGGGAAGGTGGAATATGTTCTAGATGACACTGAGGGCAGCCAAGGGAATGTTTTGAGTATATGGGTACATTTTCCGTTTCAGACCTGAAAACACTACAATAGAATAAAGCTCAAATGGGTATAAAAAAAGAATACAAACATTGGTCCACAAAATCCCATTCATTGTCTATGGAGCAGCTCCAGATTTTATACTCGATTACATCCTAAGTTTGAGACTTACTTCTCTGGTTTTTGGCTCTAAAAGAGAGATGCTCATCGACACAAATACTGGTTGAATTTTCCAAGGACATGGTAATAACATAATGGAATTCTGAATTTAGGTGGCGTTCCCCTTTAAAGCCCAATGTGTATGTGATGATAGCATCTTTCAAATTATCTGAATCTTTTTTGAAGATAAATGAGACCATCATCATCAAAACTGCTGCAATCATTCATTGGGGCTGTTACCACAGTGTCCTTATGATAGCACCAGTGGGAGTCGTTAATGTCAGAGATGTTCAAATCCTACTGGGCCTTTAAAATCTGAACTAATGGCAACCTAAGTCCATCAATTGAAAATGCAGTAAAATAAAAAGAAATGTGACTTAAGAATGACTGAAAAACATGTGACATGTATTTAATGAGTGGAATCACCTTTGGTCTAATTACATTTAATACTGGGAGCAGTCCACTCTGATAATCTTCAACCTCACACAGGTTTTCAGTGAGTGAGGCTTTGCTCAAGGGAAGCTGACCTCAGGCTGTTGTGAGACTGTGCGTTTCTCTGAGGCCAGCGGAGGGCAGGACAAGATGAACGAACACTGTGTTATTAATTGGTCCTACCTCTTACATCCTTATGTTAAGCAAGGCGTCACACTGTTCAGAATAGAACAACAAAATGAGCAGTATTAAACCAACGAATAAGACATTATAACGTGACACATTATTATGACTAGATGAGAAACATATGACTAGGATAAAATATGAAAAAATTCAATGTAAACTTATTCAATAAACATTTAAAACTTTTTATACTGAAATGTTATTTCATCACTTTTTTTTTTTAAATCTCTCTTTTTTAATAGCATAACATGTTTTTAATGATTGTGTGACTGCTACTATTCCCCTGCCCTCTCTTACATCATATGGTGGAGGCTCAGCCACTGCTATGAAGCAAAAAGGAAAATATTATTGTGAAATTATAAACTTGACAATAATAAGTTAGGTTTGACTTCGTTGAACAATTTTACAATGACTGCTTCATCCTTTTCTCTGTATTTATGCATATGATGACTTAATCATAATGTCCCACTGATTAAATATTGATTATTTTGCAGCTCCATAATTAAAAGTATACTATACATGACTTTCCTAAAAAACAAACTCAAACAGAAGTAATCTTCAATCATCACTTTGACCCACTAGAACTGTGTGGTGGAGTATTTATCTGCAGAGACTCTGCCTTCTGCCTGAATTTTCTTCTCATTTGGTCTGGACATTCCTGGGCACAGCGCACAGTGAGGTCAGGACTTAATAAAAAGGAGGCCACCAGGTGCAAGACTGTAAGCAGCATATATCTGAGAAGAAGCTATGAAAATTGTGGACACCAAAAACGTAAATATAGCAAACAAGAGGGAATCTGGACTTGGCTCTCACTTTCACTTTACCTAGCAACGCCATTTACAATATTAGCCGACAATTCCTGCATAGTCTACCTTTAAAAGAGCACACTTTAGTGCAACAAAGCACTAGTGAGACACTACCCAGCACATTGCATACATCAGAACTACTGTCATCAGCAACAAAACATATAACTCAACATGCAGAATAACAAGGGAGGTGTGCAGAAAAGCTTTTTTTGAAAAATATATACAAAAAGAAGTTGTTTTTTCTAATGACTTAACATTTGGTCATAATCTTGTCAACAGTTTTAATATCTCATGCACATAATAAAATCTGGAGAACATCTTTTTGACGTAAACTTAGAGTGAACTGAACATGACCCTGTAGTTAAACAACGTACTGCCCCTCATGTAACTAAGGCATAAGCGTCTAAAGCAAAGAAGAGTGACATCTCAAATCCAAACTACAGTGATTAAAAACACTTTGGGGTAAACAAATGAGTCCCATTATAGCAGTTTTTTGGAGTACTGTTGAACCCCCCCACAGTTAGTTATCAATCAGTCTAGTTCTTTGAGTACGGCACGACTGTATGTATAAACAAATCTCAGGAGCCTTGTATCCCAGAAGGGTCCACTGCAGGTATTGTGCATGATTTCTGCAGCACACCGACAAAAGATGTAGAGTTTTGGTACAATTAAAGGCACAAAGTTACTGGGATTTGGTTCTTCTTAAGCAGGAAGTAAAAGAATACATTAAAAGTAGTCTCAGCCCACCAATCAACCACACAACCAATTCATTCATTAATTAAGAGTCAAGTTGGACCAATGGCTAGCCTTACGGTAAAGCAGCTTATTTGACAGGCTATCATATGATGACATCAGTGATAAAGGCCACATATCCTAACTAGTACCGTATAGTTAAACACAAGTCAAACATCCTCCATCCATTGGCTAACATTTAACAGCATCATCAGTATAGGCCACACCCCCGCAGATTATTTGCTATGATGACATCAGTGACAGCGTCAAAGACAAACTGGATGTTGTTGGTGTCTGTAGCGCAGGTCACATGGGAGTAAACCTCTTTGCTGGGTGACTTGTTCTTAGTCTCGTATTGACCCTTGATGTAGTCTATTCCCTCTAAGTAAGTGTCTGGACCTGAGGAGAGAAGCAGAGAGAGAGAGAGAGAGAGATGACATGCAGTGGGAGTGAGGTGAAAGCTTAAAAGCTGTTGTCATCTGGACCTTTATATCAGTCCCACATTTCCCGTATCAGCACAATTTTCTGATACTTTATGAAAACATAACCTTTGACTTTCCAGCTCAGCACACATTCTGCTGAGGTGTTCGGTGGGCTGTGCTTACTGCTGGCCAAGCTTTAATAAATATGAAACATGGACAACTTTTTTGACACCAATTGGAAAGGTGATTTTAGACTAGACAAATGAAATGTGCTGGAAAATGTCAGGTCTTGGTGCAGTTGGCAGAGTCTGCCAGTTTCTAAATACTGCCAATATATCATTGTATACAGCAACAGTCAAGACTGTGACAAAAATGAGGCCCTAGAGCCAAAAGGATTGGACCATTATTCATACTGTATACTGATTCACTGTACAGCAGTGGTAAATCTACTGTATGCCCTTTTGGTTCAAGTCCATTATTAACTGTGAGAGTTAGTTCTGCTTGTAATGCAGGCATCTGACATGCAGCGGATTCAATCAAGAGCTTTAATGTGTTTTGGACACTTTTGGAATGAGTCCGATCTCAGTGATTGGAGTAATTTTTGCTCATAGTGTCACTAACATCTACTTGGCTCTCGGCCATTTGCAACACTGTGGTTTGTCTGTCTGCTTCAGCGGCAACTTCATCAGAACAGGCACAAGGTCTGGCCATGTAAAAAGGATGAAGAGAAGAGAAGAAGGGGAGAGGAGACAGGTTTGGAATCCTAATTCTCTCTTTCTCACAGTCTAGCTGTTCTGGTCTCTCTCCATCTTGCTTTCCCACAGTCTCGCTTTGTCTATTTTTTTTTCTCATTTTCTCACACTCTTGCTCTCTCTGGCTTTCTCACGTTCAATTGTTTGCCCGTGTTGTCTTACTGCTCATTTTCTCTTGTATCCAGCACACTCAAGCTCCTCTCCTTTGGACTCCTGGTAACACGCCTGATTTCATTCACTGTTTCACTCATTTACTTCTTTGACTCTTGTCTTTGTTTTGTTCCACTGTCTGAGCCCATTGGCTCTTTTGTTTTGCTTTTAGTCTTTTATTTTCTATTCTGTCTATTTATGCTCATCCCCATCCATCCTTCCTCTCGCAACCTTTTGTATGCAACTTTCATCAGAGCAATTGTACTTTTTACAGACAACTGAACTCTTTTGCACTCTATGAATATGCTGCCAAATTCATCTCATTTATGTTTCCCCGAGGATTTATTTAACAAAGCTGGGAAGAACTTTTTTACTTAAAAATGCAAATGACTGCTGCAGCAAAGATAAAGGCTGGGGTTGACCAAAGATGATATAACCTTTACATGTGTACAGTGATTGATAAAGCCAGCTGGTTGCAGTTGTAATTTAACACTGGTGATAGCCGTCTTCATTCTCGACAGTGCTGTTAGTTGTGACAGAGTAGTTACACAATGTGCACACCTGCTAAAGTTTCCTGGACTGTCATGACTCCAGAGCCTGTACTACGAAGCCAGTTCAGCTTACCCAGGATATCTTCTTGCTATCTGGTTTGACTAACCCTAATGTTGGCTGTCAGAGACCTGTTCTACGAAGCCAGTTCAACTTACCCAGGATATCTTTTTGTTACCTGGTTTGACTAACCCTAACGTTGACTGTCCGGATAACCGGTACTACGAAGCTGGTTATCAACTAGTTCAGTCAACTCTGGGTTTTGCTATCCAGCCACCAGTGCGTTCATGTAAAAGGGGCGGGCTTGTTAATTGCGGGCTACATCATCACAACCATGACTGAAGCAGGCTGCTTCATATAATATGTGATGAAACAGTAGCAAACGACGAGACGAGACAGTAACATGTCAGTGGTGTGGGATATAAACGCCAATCTGTAATCTTAAAACTTTAAATTTAGAAACACTGAAAACTCTATCCAATAATTCACCGTCATCCGGGATCTAAATTATGTGCAGGTATTACTGAGCTCTGGGCCTATGTGACATTAGTACAGAGTATTTTTTGCTGTTCAGTCAGATGATGATGAAACTACTCTGAGTATGTCACATAATACACTTTAAAGTAACATCAGAATGTTTCTGCTACAACGTAAAGGGTGGAAAAGTAGTTAATGACTGACAAGGTCTGTCTGACTGAAATGTAGCATTTATAGTAACAGGAGCCAGTTAACAGTGTGTGGATTATTTTACTAATAAAATGTTATTTATTTTATCCTAATCCTCATCACACAGGTGACTCATACTATTTTGAGCTGCTGTGATGGAATCAGAGTGTAAAAGTAGCAACACTATCACTGCGGACTAAAATAAACTTTAATTTCAAATAGTGCTAAAATCAGGTGTTTAGCGAGTAATCAATCTCTCCATTTGTTAGAAGCTCTGTTTTAGAACCAGTGCAAATAGAGCCCTGGAAATATTAAATTAATCTACTGACCTATAACAGCATATAGGCTCCTCTTTTATACCCTAGACTCTGCACTTTAGTCCATGGATACTTTTTTCTTCAGTGATCTGATTGGTCAGAGGTCAGGGTGGTGACAGCCTGTGATCCAATACTCTGAAGCAAACGTGCTCCGGAGCAGGTTAGCTGTTCAGCATTAGTTACCACAGTGATATATCCCAGTAAAAAGAGAACCAGCTTCGTAGAGTTAACCCTGCAGTTACCTTGCTTACTTCAAATCCTGCTACGTAGTACAGGCCTCAGGTGGCTCTGGCTATCTCATAGTAAATCTAACGGTCGCACTGACGAGAGAAGAGGACTGAATTTAGATTCTACACACCAATATGCTGGTTTGTGTTTGTTGATGTTGACAACAAAACTAGTGCACAGATTCTTCTTTGTTTGCTCTGGCTCTGTTTATACCTTGTATTAATATCCATGATGACAAGTGGACAGCGCTAAATACAAGTGTTTAAGTGACAGCACTCTAACTCTTTATAAATTTCCCATTTGACAATGAGTTGGAAAGTGTTGCATGACTGCCCATGCTTTTGCCCAATGACAGCAGACGTGTTTACTTCTGCTGACAGCTATATCCCCAGCTGTACCGACACAACCGCTAACGTGACTAGTGAGGATACTAGTGAGCAGCTAGTGAGAGTGTGGACGTACAGTAGCAAATACGCACAGGACCCTATGACCTTTTAGCCAATAGTGACATAGGCACTAATGAAATCTGCACACAAGTGGTCAGCTGAAGACGCATGATAGACAAAGATGTGAACGGCGATGTGTCTTAGCTGTTCGGATCCCTGAAACACATGTTAAAACCAGGTGTAAACTGGTTCTCTGTTCCTACTTGTTGGGTAGCTTAAACTGGTCATTAATGTGGCTGTCTGTGCTCTTTTTAGTTTAGGGCAGCTGGTACTGGCAGTACTTAGCAAGTAAATATCAATAGGAGGTAACTATAATGTTAAAGAGAAAGCAAAGCTGTTGAAGAGGTCTAGAGAGAGCATGTATTACTCTATACAGTGAGTAGATCTATCCACAGATCACTGAGATCAGATCAAAACACTTCAATTTGAAAAAATACTTGTATTTTTAAAAAGGTTTTTTTTGTCTTGTGGCTGCTCATGTTAGGGGTCATTACAGTGGATCATCTGTTTCCATCTCTGCCTGTCCTCTACATTTTCCTTCGCCATGCCAACTACCTGCATGTTCCCCCTCGCCACATCTACAAAACGGTTCTTTCACTCTTTCCTAGCAGCTCCATCTTCAGCATCCCTCTACCGATACTGTCTCTAAACTGTCTACCTTGAGCTGTCCTTTAACTCATTCCTGACCCTGTCCATCCTTGTCAAAACCGTCAATAATCTTAGCGTCATTAAAAAAAAAAGTTACTGCATAAAAGCTTTCTTAACAGTGACCAATGCTGTTGGACTTCCCCTTTTATATTCAGAGCCACTCTTAAATGTTTGTGAATACTGTGTGGAGGAAGCTCTACCTCAGCAGCCACAGTTCTCCCAGTGTCCATACAATTATAAAGTATATGGTACAAACTAGCAATAAAGTATCACTGTCAAGTAGGTGGATATGTACCAGAGTACTCAGGGAAGCAGATGGACAGTGGTGACTTGACAATCTTGCTTTCAAAGAGGTCCTTCTTGTTCAGAAAGAGGATGATGGAGGTGTCCTTAAACCACTTGTTGTTACAGATGGAATCAAACAGCTTCAGAGACTCGTGCATGCGGTTCTGTAGAAGAGACATTGGCAGGAGTTAAACAGGCTTTAAAACACACTCATCTGCATCACCATAGTATATGAATGCACACACATACACAAAACCAACCAGACAAACAAATTTGTGCGAATGTGTTCAGAAAACACATGCGCACACATGCACACAAATCAAGGACACATATACTGCACACACGCCAATGAAACACAAAGAGGAACTGAGTAAATAAAAAACGAGAAAGCAGAACAGTACTGAGGAGTTCCTTTTGTCTATGAACACAGCATTTCCTGCTGCAAGTTGAGTGTGTATTTCTGTGTGTGTGCATGTGTGTATCAATACATAAGTAAAAGAAAAATATTAGTAAGCTGGATGTTGCAGCCGTGTTAAACAAAGCCATGCACTACTAGCTTTAAAGCTGTGAGCTACTGCCTACTTTAACAGTAGTACATAAACATGAATAAATGATAGCTTAAAGGGACCCTGTGGAGTTTCTGACCACAAGAGGCACTGCGGAGCAATGCTTTGAAAAGAAAGTCTCCGTTTTGAGTGTATCAGGTATTCTGCAGCATGTGCTTGAGGACATAACCTGCTCACTGAACAGAGGTTTATGTAATCTGCAGAAGGCAGCAACAGTTTGTGGAGGTGATAAATTATGAAGGTTGCAGTGCACCAGTGAAGGAGGAGAAGACAAAAACAATGTAAATGTAAACAATATGCATTTAAATTATCTTTGCAAATGTTTCCTGGTGTATATAATGAAACACCTTTCTTAGGCTGAATACACGCAATGCGTTTAATAAGAAACATTCAATGTAAACAAAATAAAAACTAGTGTTTACAATGTAAACTCCACAGGGTATATAAAGAGTAAGCTATATTAGAAACAAGATTAAAGGCATGGATGTAAACACTGTTGGATTAGAATCTGAAATGCAGCTAAAAAAAGCATGAGAGCTTTCAAAAACTATGATTGACAAATTAAAGATAAAATCAATTTTAGTGTTTATTTTGTTTTTCATCATTAGACACCTTCTCATGTTAGTCGATCACAGGGTTTTTGGTTCTCTAGATTGAGTTGTTAGCACTGGTAGAATGCTTTGTTAGCAAAAGTGCTTCTTAAACCAGTCTACCTTGACTAATTCTCACCAGAATCCACTGCTCTGTTTGCTAATGAAATCTGTAGAGGTTGAAAAGCAAATCAAATGTTGGCATTACTTTTGAGGGCTTATGCAAAACAAAAAACTCAGTCAAGAAATAACCCACACTGCATATAAAAGTGCTTAATGATGAAAACATATAAACTTATTAACTTATAAACTCTTATTAAGAATGAGTTGAAAGCAGTTTCTCTCTGGTTATGATCCCTTATTGCCTAGTTAAGGACAGGGGAGGGAAAACAAGGTGACTGATGGGGTCCATCAACCAATCAGAACAGGGGAAACTAGAAATGTGGCATATCATTGTTGGTTTAGGCAATGCAGTAGGGATGCACCAATTTCTCGTCCAATAATAGGTATTGGCTAATATTCACATTGTTGACTGCCATCGGCCTATTGGTTGATGTTTTTTCTGTTGCCTAACAACAGTTGTGTGCAGGCTAAAAATCAGGGTGCGAAACTAACGTCCTGTTGTCTCAGGGACAACAGAAAATGTGTGTGGGATGAAGAGAGATCTTCCCTGGGGTGCCATTGGGACGAAAGGACACAGTAAACTCACTCTTGATGTGTCAGGGGACACCCTGATAATGCTACATTGTGAACAACAAACCATCATCCATGACATCGGCAGGAGGAGAGCTAGTTAATGTTTGCTGTTAGCATCTAACACTAACTAACAGCTAACGAATGTTGCATTGAGTTACATATTGATGCATTACAATGCCTTTGCCTGATCAAAAGTTGTTTCATAAATTTGTATGATGATGAATTTGGCTCGTTTAAAGATAATTTATTTCATAATCTTACTTTATAATCTTAATAAATAACAACAAAAATAAAATAAACAACAAGAATGACAACATATCGGTAATTGGCCAAATTGTTATTTTAAACATTGGTATCAGCCCAGCATTTCACAATATGTGCATCCCTACAATACATCTTCACATACAACAGGATGACAGAAGAGAGGTTGTTTAAATAGTTAGTACAATAATGTAGAGAAACAGCGAATAACGAAATGATCAGATAGATAGATAGATAGATAGATAGATAGATAGATAGATAGATAGATAGATAGATAGATAGATAGATAGATAGATAGATAGATAGATAGATAGATAGATAGATGATAGGATGCAATAAAGTATTAGATGAACTGAAAAAAAAGAAGCTGTGCAAAGATACACATATAACTCACACAAGGATAATTCAATTCCTCGGCTCACTAACAGAGAGGCACTGCTTTCAACTCATGGTAAGTGTACCAACCTATCAGGAGGTTTCATACCTGTCTGTGGGTGGAGCATCTGCAGAAGATCTGACTGCTGATTGGTTAGAGAGGACAGTCGATGGCGAGAGTGACAAGAGGAGTGGAAGGAGCCAGAGGTGCTGCAGGGCTGAGCTTAGAGCAGGAACAGAAAATGCAAGGGACCCGCTCACCCACCCACTTCCCACATCCTTTGTGACACCCCCAAACACACATACAGTACACACCCCTAGTGCTGAAAAGAAAGGGTTTAGAGGCGGGAGGACGGGAATTTATCCAGACAGTGTTCACTTAGAGCAGTTATCATTATATAGTCTGTGCGGGTTTGTCTGTGTGTTTTCACAGAAACAAGACAAGGAGAGACACAAAAACACAATGCAAGCAGTACTTCAATAGAAAGAAGAGAATTACAAAGCGAAAGTAGTACGTGTTGTACTGCATGTATGTGGATTTTTGTCCAGACAGCACTTAGATGTTCATGTGGATACAGTGAGAGCCTTTAGCGCGGGATCAGTCAGATGGTCTTTTACTTCTTATCTTCCTCTCATAAGAACAAAATACCACACAAAAGTAACAGACAGCCTGTTCTGTCACCTCATTAAACCCAGAATACAATAGGATGCCATACAGGTGCTGCAAATGACAGAAAATGACAGGATATCTGCGGGTTTTAAAAAGCACTAACTTCAGTTTCCTTAACAAAACCCTCCAAGGTATAAAAAAAGGCTTTTATTTTCATTTCAACCAATACATCCATCCACTTATACAAACTAATTCAATTCATTATATTATTATAAAATATTGTTATATATTGCTGAGAAGCAGTGAAAAATGTGACATAATAATCAATAACTCTATGCTATAGTGTCCTTACCTCAAATGAATGAACAACCAGGGAAAAGTCGATTTGTTAGTTATTTGTTGGTTACTGTCCTCATATGTTAAAAGTACTGCTAAATCAATGATTTGATTCAGGAACAAAATTCTTTGTTTAACTTGAGGAAAAAATACAAATGTTTATCTCACCATCTATGACTTCTATTTCTCTGACTACACTGCATATGCTAGCAGTCACATGAACTTCGGGATAACCTCTTTCATCCAACTATGGGAAGACTGTGACACATGACTTGACATACTGGAAATGGCCATTAGGAATGCAAAACATTGTGACATACAGTATGAAGCCTGTGGTTTATGTAAAATAATGCTCTTTAAATAGGCCCAATAATAATGATAAAACAAACAGTATGCATTGTGAATGCATTATTGTCCTTAGTAAGACACCGGTATACTCAGAGTTTAAGATGCAAAAGGAGAAATCCACTTGCAGATACTCTTAATTCCTGTCCAGGCAGGATTAGTATTACAGGAAATAAAAGTTGGCATTCTAATTAGACTCAGCGCACATCAGTGATTGTAATGAACTGCCCAAAAGGGATATATGTATTACCTTATCACTCCCATTACTGAGGAGGGGGTGTTATCTCTGCTGTCTGATTGTAGAATTTTTGTTTTTCCTGCACACAGCTTTCTTCAATCACACGCTGTGATTGTGTCTGGTAGCTGAGCTGACGGAGGATGTGGGCGCTCACCAAAAAACATTGTTATTTGCCTGGTAATTATATTATAACTCCCACGGTACTGTTTGCTCATCAATAATAACACACCATGTTAATCACAACCCTGTCTCACAGATGAAAAAATATGTAACAGACCTGCTATTAATGCAGTCCCCTTGACTTTTGTTTGTAATTGCTGTGATGGGTAATTTTGTTTTTTGGTACACCCATTTTGCCACAAATTGCCTTGTATTTTTCTAACTTGTATTTTAGCTGTGGGCTGTGTTGATGGACAAAAGTGGCTGCAATATCATGGTAAAATCTGAGGCATTGTCAGAAGAAAAAATAGTATTTTGTCTCTTTTACAATGGATTCCTCACCGACAATAGTGGGTTCAGATATATGCTTATGCTCCTTGATGCTGAGGGACAGAAATTATGTTTACTATTAATGTTGTATATAGTAGAGACATTTGCTGCTATCAAACACGGCAGCAGCTGCGCTCAAATATCACCATGACCTTGCATTTCCTACATTTGGATAGATTTCTAAAACACTATGCACCAATTAAATGGGCTCAGATATGCAGCACACATACTAGAAGCTGTTTGTGAGTGTGTTTTATAATGGATATTTCCTCTCTTCATCTGAAGTTCTTATGGTGCTCCCAGCTCAGAGGGAGCCTTGATGACATCTGCATAAATAGAGCCGCTACTGAGCACTATTTCCCAGCCTGGAATTCTCTGAGGATACGCTTCAGGCTTTATAAATAGCAGTGTGAGCACCGTGCATTCTAATCAGCTTATTTGTTTTAGGTTGCATACATCATCTTTACAGCCACATGGCAGGGTGTGGTCTTTTGTTGAGGTAACACTGAGCTGCTCCACTGTAACTGTGTTCAACAAACCCCAGAGCCTTATTTTAACCAAATAACTGATATGTCTACATTAGTCTGAAAGAGAAAGATATATAATAATGTTCTGTGCTTAGCTGATTTTCCAAATCTTATTATATTTATGTGTCATTTTTATTTTAGTGCCCAACTCCAAATTTTCTCAATAGTAAGAAAAGTAATTACAGCCATCTCGAATACTTCATATACAATTTCTACTATGCTTGGGCCACATCAAAGTATTATGGTATAGCAGTGTAGTGTATACAGCATGATTTTCTATACTTTCAAAAATACATATGTTTCTCTTTCTATTGAACAAATACGGATATGCTGTACTGAAGCCTGTATTGTAATGTACAGCAAGCACCACCAGAGGTCAGTCTTTACTGATGGAACTTACAGTAAAGCTGGGAAACATTGAGACTGTAAGTGGTGGGGATAACCTTAAAGGACAAGTAAAAAGCTAGCTAGCAATGGCAGAGAGAAACTACAACATATTTTCTCATCTAACTTAGTGAATTAAGACTTTATCACTACCAAACCAGAGCTGGTGATACCCCAGTGAAAAGTCAGGAAGATAAGAAGGTATGAAAAATAATGGATTCCAAGCCTAATTTCTTTACTTGCTGTATATCTCAGAATCTACAGTCAGCATAATTTGCTTTTGAAGCAACCTATATACGTAACAAAGGACTGTCCTTCCCAGTATTTAAAACAGGTCATTTGCTTTGGCAAGAATGCAACTAGGTTTGCAGTGTCAATGCAGGGAGGAATGATTTGCATTGAGAAAAATAACTCACACACACAGTCTCCCCTTGTACATTTGCATTGAAACCACCCCGCAGTGTGTTCACCAGAGATGGACCACTGCTGGGGTAAGTGTTTGTTTAAACAAACAAGTCCATCAAGTATTTTGAATGTGGTCTTCAGTGGTATACCGTTGATTTATTTACATGTCAGAGGATGACATACCAAATGGAGATCCAGAGGAAACACCGTGGAATTCCACCACAATTCACAGTGTGTTGTGGTTGTATGAAAGTATGACGCTTCAGTGTTATTAAATAACACCAGATATTTAGATTAACGAAATGGCAAAAAGACAGCTGATAAGTCTGCGTGTGCTGGTTATTCTTAAAATATTCTGAAACATATGAACTATAAACATTTTAGGACTTTTCATGCCTTAATTGTTTTAGCAGCTCATCAAAGTGTACCACAGACATTTATCCCTCCCTGTCTCAAGCTCTTACACAGGCTGTGGGTTTAATGTCAGCTTAAACATAATTTCTACATATAGAACAAGTGTATACTCTATCTTTATACTACCTGTTATATAGCCTGTGTCAGAATGTATTAAGGGACTATGACCCATGCTGTCCCACATCCTGACAGTGGAAAATAACACTACTGATCTATTTGATATAGTTGAGTTTAAATGTCAGTTGCAGTATTTAGAAATGGGCCATAAGGCCACAAGTGACAGAGAAAACACATCAGTGAGACAGGGATAGAGAGGGTTCATACACATGTGAACATCTGTCCTTACCGTGGTCTCGTCCTCGTGCAGCACCTGGTCATAACCGCTGAGTGCCACACAGAAAATGATAGCTGTGACATCCTCAAAACAGTGGATCCACTTCTTCCTCTCCGACCGCTGACCTCCCACATCAAACAGCCTGGAGGACAGAGAGACAGACGTCAATAAACACACACACACACACACACACACACACACACACACACACACACACACACACACACACACACACACACACACACACACACACACACACACACACACCACGCATTACAATGGCTTCTGAAGCCTGGCAGCTTCTTTAGCATTCTCAGATGAGGTCAGTTTGTGAGTCCAATTATAGACTGGACATGTTTCAGTTTTTTTTTTTTTTTAACTGGCTCTTTAATTCAGCAGTGGTACATTACTTTCATGTTGTGACGATTCTGGCCCCCTTCCTAGTCCATAAAGCTGTTTTATTTCGTGCAATGATCTGATATTGTCAACAGCTGGCTTATTGTTTCTACACCCAAGTGTATGCTTCATGAGCCTCTTTGTCTGAAAAGTTGAGTCAGTCTCTTGAAACATTAGAGCCCGAAGAGAGAAATTAAAACTGGCAGTTTTCATCTTATTGTAAATTTGATCCTTTGGATGTGTCAATATGTGGTATCACTGTCTCTATGTTAGGGATGGGGATTTTAAGTAATGTCCATGTTCATGTACTCGCATTTAATTATAATAGAGTATTTGAGAATTTGCAAAAAAACTTAACGTAGTAATTGGTCAACAACAGAAAACTAGAGCAACTTGAAATTCATTGATTAAACAACCAGACTTAAATGAACCTATTTAACCATGAATTCAAATTCACATAAGAAAAATCAGTAAACTTTCTGTTGCTGCCATTACACGTTAGATGCAATACTGAAGGAGGTCTAAGGTCTCCTCTGGTGTTAGCAAGAGCTAACACAGCAGCAGCTAACCCCTGTCACCGTGTCTTTGCACGTGGACAAGTGGGGCAAGGAAGCTCTGAGTGAAGTAAGACACTGCGTGCAGCTCTACAGTGACAGAAGATTTTACCTGATATGCGATTATTCTATAGGCTGTATGAATACTGATGCCTAAATCCAAGTACTGATGCCCATCCTTAATTGATGTGTAGTATCACTGTGCATGAAATGCGTTGGAATGTAAGCGAGCGTAACCACTGCTATGTTATATACTGGTCATCTGAGATTTTCCCTTTTCTTTAGCTGTGTAAAGACTTTTTGGGGCCCATTTCAGATACTGACAATAATTCTTCAGTCTCTCTGCATCTGCCATCATGCTGGCTCAATCAGACAATGTAACCATGTTTAAGATATAGGATGTTCAGAAAGGAGCCGCTGGTCTGTGAATGCTGGCTCCCTACAGATCTTAAGTTTTTTTCTCCACAGAAAGGGAAAAGTGGAAGGACCGCAAGTCACTGTCTTGCCACGTCTAATCTCTGTAAATGTGTCTTCGGTAGTAAAAGCTTTCTGGTTGCCTTTTGTAGTATGTTTTCAGTCTGAGTAGTATTGACCATTCACATTTGCGCTGGGTTTGGCTGCAAGCAGGTAAACAAAAGAGGCAAGCAAAAGAGGCAAAATGCAACCTTGGAATCCATCCGCTATCATCTGATGATGATTTAGCTTATCATTAGCTTTTTTTATTAGCTGCATTTATATGCAGATGTGTGTTCAAGTTGCTAATTGGACTGTAACAATGACCAAAGCATGGAAAACGGATATCCATTATCCAGATATCGGCTGGCTACACTGTAACCCTCTAAATACTGGTCATTACCACCAAAAGCTAAATTAAGATCTGATGGGTTTTCTCATGTACAAGTTGTATTTTTGTGGTTTAGAGTACACTAAGCAAACCACTACCAGAGAGGAGTGAATCCAAAGCAAAGTGAGCCCAGTTCTACATGTGACTGGTATAATGGTAGGTAGGTTGATGGGTTACACCCAGTACAGGAACACTGTAGTCTCCCACACACTGCCTGACTGCCAGTAATAGCAATTGAGCTGACAATATTTAGACTTCTCAACAAAACACACCCAGCATGCTGCCTACTCAACGGCAAGAGTAACAGTAGAAAGCATCATTCAGCACAACCAACATTTTTTGCATGTCTAAACTGATTGAGTGTCAATGTATCTACCACACAATAAATAAAGTGTGTGTTTATATGAGAAAGTTTGGCACAGTCAGTGAAACAATCATCAGTTGAAGTGTGATGGTGCATCCATCCAGAAAAATAATTGGTGTCTACAGTTTATTAACCTTTCAGCTCTGTGTGCCTATCAATACTTTTATGTGTGTGTGTGTGTGTGTGTGTCTTGCACACAAGAGGGGCAGAAATATGGTAATTAAATTAGAGGTCAGAAAAAGCCTCCTCCCCTTTTCTCTCTGTCTTCTCCTCCTTCTACCATCCCAACACGCCCCTTCTCTCTGTCATCATTCCCACAGCTCCTTGCTCTAATTTAATAAGATCTCATTAGAATGACAGACAATCATATATATAGACACTTGTTTAAGCAGTTCATCTTATTAATTACAGCCCGGAGTTCCCACTGTATGCATGGATAAGAGGAGCAGACAGACACATGAGCAAAAAGCAGCACTAGTGACAGTGCAAGATATGTCACTGTTGTGAGTTAACACTGACCTGAAGTGAAGGTTTTTGAAGGTAAAGTGTGTCTCGACGATGCCTGTGGTCTTCACTCGGGTCCTCAGGATGTCCTGCTCTGTGGGCTGGTAGTCTGCCGCACCAATCCGATCTAGGCTGTCTAGGTAGCTGCACACACAAAGACAGAAGCAGAATGTAAATCAACAGCAATCTACTTCTAATTTAGCTACTGTAACAAGCCATGGTAAGCTTGTCAAGCTTTTGATTTCTCTACATGCCAAAGTTGTGTACATCAGGCTGTAGTGAGAGAGACACTGCATTTCAAGAGTTTGGGAATCAAGTCTTTTTTAGCCTTTCCTACATTAAAACACATGGGCAAAAGTACAGGGAATGGATTCACTGTGATTATCTGCCCATGTCATCTGCGAGCATTTTCAGGTTTGGCTAACTAGCTTATTATCGACAGTAGAAAGTGTTTCAAGGCCAAAGAGGACATCATTAATTAACTACTGTAGTGTTCGGGGATACAGGTTTTCACATTGACTGTGTAGTAGTTGGTCCCATAGGCTACTGGGCTACAGATATCAGACACTTAAATTTAATGCCTATAACACCTTTATTTTTCAGTAAGAAGATAAGTACAGCCGGTGGTTCAATGCAGAGGTAGTTTCTATGTAGAAATATGTTCATTAGAGTGAGTTAGGTTAATCTACATTTTGCCAACAGGCAGGTGCAAGTATAAAAAAAATTACAGTATTATGTTCAGTGGCAGGTTTAAAGGTTTGTAAATCAGAAATGTGGACTTTCACATAGAAGTTTGACTCATTCTGACAAAAAGAAAATGAAAGATGGATTGTTAAAGTTAGATGAAATGTTTGTGGCAATTAAGATCTCACAGATCTATTAAGACCTAATATCTATAAAATTAAATGATAAACTTAAAGACTTTTTAAGGACCTGCAGACACCCTGCTAGAATTTAGGCTAAGGTTAGTGTCCAGCTCTTAATTAGATTTGGGAATGTTTACACTCCAGCAATCCCAAGACATTACCCAAGATATTGATGCTTTTACCACATTTCTCAGTTAGGAGGTTCTTACATTAGGGATCCAGGCCTGGATCCAAGCACACTTGACCACAAAGTCCAATTCATTTGAACGCAGTACATCAACCCATGCCCGAGTCCACTTGAAAAGGTGGTCTCGAGTATGGTTCATGTGTACTAAGTTTCACTTGGGATCAGGTGTGGACACTAACCATACTAAACATGGAGATTACAGCTATTTAAAGCCAGTAGGAGTTGGGAAGTAGAATTGCAAAGGCATTTCTCAGCACTGCAAAATCTGTGTATGCACAATCTCAACCTCTGAACTTCATGGCCATGGGTGATAAAGAAGAAAGGCAGACGAGAGAGTTGTTCTTGACATAGTTTCTAACAATGAACAACAGTAGGCATGAGGTGAAGGTTGACTATCTCATATGAGCTTGGGGTATTGTGATTGGTGCTCTTTCTGTACTGTAGCGACAAGATACACAATTGCCACACAGATGATGTGTACTCCCGTACATAACAATATTACTGAAGTGAAAGCCAAGCGGTGGGGGAGTGGAGAAGGGGGAGGCGATCTTACTCAAGTACAGTTTGAAACCATCGTACAAAATGTGAAAACGTTCTTAATCCTAATTTTAAAAGCCTTTTCTCTTGTAACGTTAAAAGTGAAAACATACTTTTTGAAAATCTGAACAGGATGTAAGCTAAGCAGCTAAACAGTAGGGATGTCCCGATCCGATATTTGGATTGGTATCGGCCGCCGATATTAGCAAAAAACGTGCATCGGCATCGGATCGGACTGCATGGAAAAATGCCGATCCAAGAACTCTGATCCAGTTTTTCAGTGAATCCGATGCAGGTTTTCCGCCCAGCCCAGCGCTCCGCGATTCAAGCAGTCCATTCCAGTGTTCCGCTCCAGCACTTACTATCAAGGAAGGGTAGGAGGAGTAGCGGTCAACTTAGTTAACTGACTATTTGTTTTCTTCTCTGTTTTTTTGAGAGTGATATTTTTATTTGGTTTACACTCTTACTGTTTAAGTAAAGAGCACTGATGGCATTGTTTTGGGCACAATTAGTGAAATTGGAGCCATGGATGGACTGTTGCTTGTTTAAACAGTTGTACAATATAGTGTGCCTGTGCACCAGGCTGGCACTGACACTACAAAAATAAGTGAAAAGGAAAGGCTGCATTGTTTGTTAAATGTCAACAATGTCTTGTGGTGTTAATCTTTTTTTTATTTATAAGAGGGACAAAGCACAAGCACAAGAGTCTTGCTGCTATTTTAATTTCAATGTTATACATTTCAAAGATTTCTTGTGTTGATTTATTTTCTATTTATTAAGGGGCCAAAGCAAACCAGCTATATTTTTATTTAATGTTAATGTTCAAGTTTTAAGTTTGTTTATTTAACCCTGCTCACAATAAACAGGTCAGTTTCTCATAACTGTAGTGGACCATTCTAACTAACCCGATTAAGTAGTTGTTCTTGTTAGAGTAATATTGCTTGATCAGACCTTTTCTAACATGACTGACAACAAAATAATTGAATATGTATAATACGCGCTTGGATCAGATCGGTATCAGTATCAGCCAAAACTCAAGGCTGTAATATCGGTATCGGCTCGGAAGTGAAAAAGCTGGATTGGGACATCCCTACTAAACAGGATTATTTTATGGCAAAATAACTCCATTATACACTGTGTAAACAGAGAGCTTGACAGGCATGGCAACAGTATCTAAGGGGGCTGACAGAGTCAGACTGCCCTTGATGGATTCAATTGTTTTGCTGTAATCCTCTTTGTGGTACAGTTTAATGATGTACTGTATGTTATGGCTTGGGTGGGTGAAACAGTGACATAACATAACAAGCAGAATGTGAGACCCACCCACTGGATTGCTGTCATTAAAAATAATAGTAAATATGCTACTCTACTGGCGGCAGTGGGGTGATATTCTAACCCCTACCCACCCTCTCTTCAGGAGATCAGAGGTCAGGATAAGCTACAGATCAATACTGTCAGAACAGGAGTGCGAATTTTCAACAATGCCAGTATTTAAATAAATGCATTTATCTCCCTGATTTCTCAACAAAATAGGCAATTTCAAGGGGGGACGAGGGTGCATGCCATCTCCCTTACTGAAGAACTAAACAAAATCCATCCCCTCTTTAACCTGCCATCCCTCTCCACCCCCCCAGGTCCAGACCCAAACACCAACCGATCTATACCCGGACCTATGACCAATAAATACTTTTTGACAATGCAACATTTGTAGCACTGATAGGAAACAGGAAACTCCCACAGGCATTAAATCACGTCACATGATACTACTCAGCCAATCAAATTAGGGATGGGCATGAGTACTCGAGTACTCGTTTTGAACATCAGTATTCGTTACACATATTGAGATTCGAGTACTCACATTTCATTGGACGGGGCACAGTCACGTGCGCAGCCGCATACAACACAGACGCTGGTAAGCCCCGTCACTTGACCCCAAAATGGCGGCGGCGAAGAAGTTGAAGAGTGACGTTTGGCAGTATTTTGAAAAGATCAACGAAACAACCGTGGAGTGTAAGCTGTGTAATATCAAACTAGCTTATCACAGAACAACCAGTTCTATGCTCAACCATTTGTGCATCAAGTACAAAGAGAAGGCCGCAGAGATGGACAGTAGGCAGCCTCCTATCACTGGTTTTGTTAGCAGTGCTAGCAAACGCTGCTGCAATGCTGCAAGAGCGGAGAAGATAACCCAGATTCTAACAAAGATGCTCACTAAAGATATGCTCCCGTTAAGCTTCGTTGAGGGTGAGGGGTTCCGCGAGCTCATGGAGTTTATCGAGCTGGAGTTTAAACCACCATCGCGGCGAACAGCAACTTTGACAGTGGAGAGGATGTATGAGGAAGGCAAGGTGAAACAGAGTGATAATCTACAAAATGCCGACAAGGTGGCTATTACTACAGACTCGTGGACAGCTCTGACCACGGAGTCATATGTAACCATCAGTTGCCATTTCATTCAGAAGAACTGGGAGTTGAAGACAGCTGTCCTTTTTATAATTTTATGAATATGGTTTAAAAGGCTAGTTGAAGCCTGCGAAATCTGTCTGAGTAGATGATCTTCTCTGTACCGTGACTCACCTCTCCCCCGCACCTGTGTGGACTTGTTAATTGTATATATATATTCATAATATATTCATCTCTTAAATTAATCAGGCCTAAGTTCAAAGTTATGGTTAATTTGTGAAAATTGTGTGATATTAGGTCGATTTTGTCATCTGTTGAACATGTAGGCTATTCACTGACAGCTCATGCTGTGCTGCTTCTTGATAGCCGTGTCTGGAGTTTATTGCAATATTGCGCAAAAGGCAGTGACTTTAAACTGTAACATTTTGATGTTAACATTGAATGTACTGTTTAATAGGCTAATTGAAGCCTGGCTGTTCAATAAACAAGCTCGAAATTGCACTTGAGTTCTGTTGTTGGCCTAAATGTGACCCTATTCTAATGCGTTTTTTTTTTTGTTTGTTTGTTTTCTTTGCGAGAGGCAACAGTTTGAGAAATAAGTGAGTCAGAGAAGAATAATTTCACATGACTTATTCTAAGATGAGAAAATTAGACAGTGAAAACACAGCTCTTAGAAGGATGGACTCTTACATGTTCGTTATGGGCAGTTCAAGACCAGTATTTTTCATCATATGTTACGAGACTGTGGTAATTATAAAAGTAGTAACATGAAGCGCCACTAGGGGGTCTGTCCCCCTGTACAAAATAAACAAAACGTCTACTGCCAAACATTAAATGAATAAAGGCAATCAGCCCTAGTTGGCAGATGAAATACATATAGTAGCTACCATGTCAAGTGGCTACTTGGTAAGAAGCTATAAAGAGGAGTGGGTGGGCGAGATGACTCTGTTCAGTTATGTAATGGAATATCCCTGGAAGTGGACTTTTATTTTTTAATGTGGAAGTATAAATCAAATACTCAGTAGCATGGTTCAGAGATTCATCTTACAGCCCATTGAGGGCAGCTCCCTGGCTGGTGGATACTGTAAAAATCCACCATATTATCAAGCAGGAATAAAGGAGAGAGTGAAGAAAGAGTCGTGATTTCATTACTTATTCACTTTTACAGCTCGGCCACTGAGAATCTTTTATTCTGACTGGCTGGCAGGTGTCTCTTTTGTTCTTTCAATGCTGTGTCCTTTTCCTATGCTGACTTTAAGCTGTGTAATGTCCACCTTGGAGGGTATTATTCATTACATATCCCCTTCTAAAAGACAGATTTACTTCTAAAACAGCACAGAGTGAGGTCTCAACTTAAAAAAAATACCTTTCTCCATAACAACCATTCATACATAATTGGTATTCTAAACCAACACAGATGAGCTGAAAGATAGTCAGACAGGCGAGCAGAATATAGGAGCAGAATATATACCCACATCATGCATCCATTTAGTGTAATGGATTTAAAGGATTTATTTATAGTTGTGCGAGAGTGTTGTTTCAGAGCTTTTAAATGGGTGCTGAGTTACCTCCAAGAGAAAGAGAGAAAAGATAAAGGCTCGAGAGGAGATATTGGGCTGATGGATACCAAGAAGTGGATGGCACACACACACACACACACACACACACACACACACACACAAACACAAACACAAACACACACACACACACACAGGTACAGACACACTGTGCTCACTCGCAAAGCCTCAGTGATAAGAACTATTGATTACACAGAAAGGAATATGGGTTAGAGCTTGGGGTGAGGAGAGGAAGTAGACAGGGAGAGCTGAAAGAGGGGAGACAAAGAGAATGTGAGAGAAAGAAAGCAGTTTTTTCAGGGCAACAATCAGGCAAAGTGATCTGTTGGACCTTGATTTATTTAAAAAAAAAAAAAGGGAAATAATGTCTATAGAAACATGCACCAAGTGCTAAACAGATCTGTCTGCTACACTATTGCATCAGCCTAGATCTTAGATACTCTGACTAACTATATTACTAGAAAATCACAGTGATTTGGTGTTAAAACATTTTGCATGATTGAAAAATAATAAGTGCTCTGATAAGATTAGAAGATAATCAAACACTATAAACAAAAACACACAAAACAAGTACCTCATCACAAATGCTTTCCAAAGCAGATTTTATGGTAAACACAATTTCTATAAACATAAGAACAGCTGCTCAAACAAATCCTTTCTAATCAGCGTTCCTAGAGCTTAAGGCAGGTTAGATTTAAGACCTTTAAGACTTGTTTTAATGCCACTTGAAATTAAAATTTAACCAAAATTCAAGAAAAAAAAATAGAATTACCACCCCACTGTTTATGCCTCTGTGCACCAGTCAAGTTTCTCATACAGTTTACATCCATGTCTGTAAAAATATGGATGCTTCACAACCATTTTCCCCCCAACAGCACAGAATATCTATACTCTTTTATATTTTTTTGGGGGGGCATTTATAGCCTTTAATGGATAGGACAGACAAGTGTGAAAGAAGGAGAGAGAGAGGGAGTGACATGCAGCAAAGGGCCACAGACTGGAGTCGAACCCAGGCCACTGTGGCAACAGCCTTGTACATGGGGCGCCTGCTCTACCACTAAGCCACCGATGCCCCACAAGTAGCACAGTTTCTAGGCTGACACCCAAGATGAGTGTCACCAATTCAGTATCTGACCAAATGTTTCCCCTGGCATTATTATGTCGCAGTGAAGTTGACCTTTGACCTTTTGGATATAAAATCTCATCACTTCAACATTTTATCCTATTAGACATTTGTTTGAAGTTTTGTCATAGCATTGTGAATTCTTTAGTTATGGTCAAAAAACATTACACTGATCTAGACCTTTGACCACAAAATTCAGTTCACTGTCTCATCCAAATGAACATTTGTGCAAAATTTGAAGAAATTCCCTCAAGGTATTCTTGAGTTATCACATTCACAAGAATAAGAGTGATGAGGTTCCATAGACTTGACCTTTGACCATCAAAATCTAATTAGTTCATCACTGAGTCCAAGTGGACATTTGTGCCAAACTTGAAGGAATTCCCTCAAGCTGTTTTTCATCTTGCCATCTCAAAAATGAGATGGATGCAAGGTCACAGTGACCTTGACCTTTGATACTTGACTACCAACATCGAATCAATTAACCTTCAAGTCCAAGTCAACCTTTGTGCCAAATTTGTCAAAATTTTCTCAAGGCTCTCCTGAGATATGTCATTCACGAGTATGAGATGGACAAGGTCACAATGACCTTGACCTTTGACCACCAAAAACTAATCAGTTCATCGTTAAGTCTAAGTGGACATTTGTGGCAAATTCAAAGAAATTCCCTTGGGGTTTTCCTGAGATATTGTGTTCACAAGGATGGGACGGATGGAAGGATGGATGGACAGATGGATAACATAATGCCTCCGGCCACAGCTATCGCTGGCGTGAAGGCATAAAAACTCCACAAAACAAGTAGCTCATCGCAAATGCTTTCCAAAGCAGATTACATGGTGCTTGAAATGTGAACAGAATTTCTATGGATATAAAAACAGCTGTTCAATCAACTCCACTCTAATCAGGGTTCCTAGAGTTTAGGTTAGATTTAAGACTTTTCTGTTTAACGGCACTTGAAATTAAATTTAACTACCCTTAATGGCTATCCTGATCTTTGCTGGGTTAAAAAAAAAATAGATGCTCCCAGTTAAACTAAGATTTCACAAAGCAATGTCCACAAAATTAGGCAATGCTTCATGGAATCCTACATTCCAACATCTTAGCATGCTTAAGACTTTTTAAAGGTCCAGTATGTATGGTGGGTGTAATAGCACAAATGAAATATATGTAATACACCCAACTATTTTTTCATTAGTTTATAATCACCCGAGACTGAGAATAATTGTGTTTTTGTTACCTTAGACTAAGCCATTTATATCTACACGCAGAGTGAGTCCTCTTCCACAGAGTCCACCATGCTGTTTCTACAGTAGCCCAGAATGGACAAACCAAACAATGGCTCTAGACAGGGCCATTCACGTTTTTGCGTTGGCAACCATAGTTCTCCTACACGCCTGGCACACAGTTTGAATGCAATGTTGCAACTTCACCGCTAGATGCCAGAATGCACTAGACCTTTCAGACATTTTAATACCAATTAAGGCATTATTTCTTAGATTAATTATTTAATGTCTTGTAAGACTTTTTTACTGGAACCCTGTTAATACAACAGTCATGCCAAAACAATACATTTGTGAATTTCACCAATTTAGATGCCATGCTATGTTCGAACCAACATGACCCAACATGTCACTTAAAACAGAGATCTATGTGCTAAAGCCAAAATAATATTTCTTTAACAGATACACAAATCTCTTAACCCCAGCCTGAAAGGTCTGAAAAAGACTCTCACCACCTCACCATCACAGCTTCCATCATCTCGCTGCAGTTGTTTGCATCATTTGCTCTATGAAGTATTGTGAAATGAATGCTTAGCACCCTGCTTAGCTGTATGTTAAAAGTCATTGAATCTTATCCTTATGCATGTCTTCGATAATGTCTCCTCTTGCTGTCTTTTCTCTGTCCTGTCAAAATTAACTATCTGTAAAGAAATGATGAACACATGAAAAAAATAGTAGACTGTACTTAGATATTTGACTTTTGAGTAAGAAAGGTCAGTTATAGCTGCCATTACCATTGGAGCTCAATAATGTGACTTTTATGACCTTTACCACCACAGGAGGTCGACCCCTCTCTGAATAGAGGCTGTCAGCTCCTCCTGTTCACTGTTTCCACCCTGCAGTCACTTTTAAAAAAATGTATCTGACATGAACTCATATTAACGCGAACATTATTTCATGTACAGAGTTGCTGTCCCCTGAAGCTCTTACTTGCACAGCAATGTAAATCACATTAAATTGTACCCGCACAGGCTAATGTCTTCTGTATGCTTGCACAATACATACAGTATGTAGACCACCACTGCATTAGTCCCCTTCCTCACCCTGATATTACTCTTCATGGTGCACTAAGTCGATTAACACCAGACCCCTGTGTATGCTTCTCTCATTTTCCTGGTGATGTACAGTATTATACATGATCACTGAAAGGGTGTTAGGCATAAAAGAGAGACAACCGCAGAGAATGTTGTCTGTGGGGTGATAATGGCAAAGATGAGTGCATTCATGCGTATGTGTGTCTCCGACATAGAAACCGAAAGAGTTCTCACAAGCTGCGATATTCAGCATCACTCTCTCAACACTTTAACACACATCCCACCCCTCTTTCTGTCAAACACTTTTCTATTTTCAGTATCATGCAATATTTTTCCATGTAATATGTAAAAAGAGTTCCTTCACTAACCAGTAATTTACAGCTAAGGCACTGGTGTTAATAAAACAGCGAGTGGAAAACCTGATGCTAAAAAGGACTGGTAGCACAGATGTATAAAGAGAACTGGATACAGCATTCCATTGAAAGTCGCTCTGTAGCACAGGAAGCTAAAAAAGTTGGACTTCCTGAGAATAAACCTAGATCTTACACATCATTGGGCCCATCTAGGTTAGCCCTCCACTAACTTGAATGAGGATGAAATGATTAATCGCACAGCTCTTCTAGACTTTCTAAATGTAATCAGACCAAACAGATCAAATCGCCATGGTGAAAAAAGTCATTTCACAGAGGTTCAAAAGAATGCACTCACTGACTTAAAGAAGCCTCGTCACAATGTAACGCCAGGGCCACACCGCCCGGGGAATTGCTGCGAAGCGCAGCGCACCGAAATTCTCACGCGCGCCAGAGCATTTCCGTTCACACCAGACGCGCCGGTCGACAAGCGCTTCTGCTCTCAGCTGTTGTCTCTGTCACATTTGTTTTCCATCATGGGTAAGTAAATAACCTCATAAAATTATAACGCCATGTTTTCCTAACAACTGTACATGTATGTGCACTTCTTAGTAATGAGTATTATCCGTGAATGAATGTCCACAGTAGGCTGGTAGGCTACATACACACACAGAGGCTACACAGACACACACACACACACTCACACACAGACAAGGAGTGTATGTTACCAGCGTTGTGTAGTTTGGTCTGTATATACAGTTGAAATACCAGTTTGTAAACGTGGTATTTTATTTTGAAATTCGTTTTATTCTGAAAATTGACTGGATTCTGTTGTTGTTACTTTGTTTGACTTCCTGCCTGGCTTGACACATTCACTCGCGGCTCGCGCAGAAAATAGACCAAACGCCGAACTGATCGCTGCAAATCGTGAGCCTGCTGCGGAGCTTCCTGGCGCGGCGCGGCCAGTGTGAATGACACAGTCGGTTAACATGGGCGCCGAAAGGAAACTGCCTTCATTTCTCGGCGCTTCGAGACTGTTCGCGGTGTTTCCGTGGGCGGTGTGGCCCTGGCGTAAGTCTGAGGGAAAAAGTCTTTTTGGAACCACTACCATCACATGATGGACCCAGAAGGTGTAATTCCACCATTTGGTCACAACAAAAATTGGCTTCAAAGCCTGACGCACTTCTTGGGGCCTGACTGGTAGTTTTTTTCTTTGTTTTGGGGGGGGAACTGGAAAGAGCACAAGAATTGATCCTTCCAAAGCCTCACCTCTTTTCACTCTGTGCTCCAACAGTTGAGCAAGCCTGGTACCTGGCAGAACCTCAGTCAGCTCTCCCCTTTCCTGTTATACTTTAAAAATGCAATATAGTAAAATAGTGCAGGACTTTGAATGTGTTAACTGGAAACCAAGGTCAGGCAGAAACATCTAAAGACCAACTCAGAGCGAGAGAGATGCAGATAAGTGTGTGATAGGCAGACGAGTGGGTGTCAAGTTACAGCAAAGTCGCATTGATCACTTGCGACCCAACATTAGCTATTTACATCAGAATGTGGTTCACTAAAGAAATTAAACCCATCAAACAAAGCTCACAAATTATAAAACTGTATTTTTAAGTACACGTAGATGCCATTTCAAAGTATAAGCATCTACTGACTACATATGGTATCTGCAAGTGTACAGGCCTACCACATATGACTTTAACTTTAAACACATACACACGTTTTAACGCAGAATTTGTACACTTTGAAATATGGAATGAGCTTAATCATGTTTGTGTGGCATGTACTTTTTGTTTTGTTTTTGACCAGTATAAGCTCAGGGTGAGGTCAACTCAACTGTTCTGCTTCATAGCTGTTGCTTAGTAACTGCTTTAGACATCTCCCCTACTGTGATGTTCTGAGACATATTAAAACCAGCACTCTTCACTTCTACAGCAGCGGCATGATGCAACATGATACAACCTGGCCACAATATAAAAAGGGCTCTGAATCGATAGAGGAAAAAGCAGTGTCATTACCCCAGAGAAAAAGATACACCAGGAAATTTCACACTGGCAGTGTACACGCGCTTTAAGGCACGTCTTAAATAAACACTGACCAGACCAGGACATCTATTTTGTATTTCAGCCTTTAGTGAACAGAAGCACGCTGACCTCTAAACATCAGGTTACCTCTGTTGTCAACAGAAGATAAAGAGGAGAACTTTCTAAAGCCAGCAAAGGACACATAACGGTACCCACTAGCGCCAAGATGTGCTATGTTTATCAATTCTAATCAATATGACTGAAGTAAGTTTTACATTATTAACCAGTAAAAAGTTCGATGATGTTAAATAATCAAATGCAATGCAAGATGCAGAATCAATATCTGTAGTAAAGAATGGAGAATGAAGCCATGATGTCTGACATTTAACTTCAATTAGTTCTAAACAAGTATACTCAGACTGCCTGCTATTAGTGGGTTCTATGCTCTTAATCCATCTAATACTGCAGTCTTTCAGTGTAATAAACCAAAGAATCAAAGCAACACTCTCGTCCAGTGTCCATTAAACTACCTGATCTGAGATGTTAATGGGAAATTTTGGTATTTTTGAGAATCTATGTTCTCATGCTTTTGTGTCTAAGAAACTTTTAAATTGGTCTGGTATTGAGAGAGACTGCTGTGGTGAAACAGGCTGCAGTACCAACCCTTATGAGCAATTGTGCACCATCAATCAATTTACATCTATTAAAAGTGCTTGTTTTTACCACTAACAGGCTCAGATTGTTATTAGAAGTGTCTGACAACATTATGTAAAAGGTCCTACAGAGAAATGAAACAGTTTTCTTAACCTCTCTGTGATCTCATCTGTTTGCGAAGCCTTGTTCTGATTCTGGTGGACTTTTCCACATTGTCAAAATCAGTTATATGTTCAGCCATGACACTGAAAATATTTTAGATAACACAATGTATGCTTTTTGTATCTCAACACCACAAATTCTTTTCAGCACTCCTCTATCCAAGGCCCAATTGCAATCCTCCCCTTGGCCCTACCACTCGATTTTGAGTGCTGCTGCTTGGTTAGGGTATCCTTTTTCTTTTGGGGGATCAAGGGGTAGGGGTACGAGAAAATTTCCAGATTGCTTTGCGAACAGCAACAGTCTGAATGTAAACAAGCAACATGGCTGCTACATGGCATGGAAAGAAGCCCATACATTTAAATATATCTTTACAAATTACCATGAAAAAATGTTGAAATCTGTCAGGACATCTTAGTTTAATGTAAACACAAAGGAATGTGTAATTTGATTGTTTGAACAAGCATATCAGAGAAACTGCTACTGTGTCAGACGTTTTTTTTTTTAGCTAACTATTTCAATATTCAATCACTACTTTTAGCTAACGCAAGCTATTTGAACTGTTTGTCAGTTACCTTAAGCTATCTGTTTCTACCTTTTATTCATCACGTTTAGCTACCTGATGGAGTAACAAGTGCCATCCTATTTCTTAGTTTAAGACTTCAAACCCAACCCCTTGTGGCTCTGCTCAGTCCAGGGCTCTCAAACTAGGCAGCGACTTCTCCTTGAGCTAGACCAGGTCACAATAACAAAGAGCAAAAAGTAAGGAAAAATGTTTAATTTCTCTGTGGGGTCTTCATCACAATGATGTCAGACACTCCAAATAACAATCTAAACCTGTCAGTGGCAAAAACAAGCAGTTTTAATAGACATTAATTAACTGTGCACAATTTCCTGCAGAGATTCAATTGCAGCCTGTTTTGCTGCTGTAGCTGCAGCGGTCTCTTTCTATACTGGACCAATTTCAAAAATTGCTGTCTAAATTAGTCACTTAGACACAAAAACATGGGAAAATAGATGAATGAGACAAAGTGGGTACATGCATACCACTGTGCCACAAAGGCAGGGTATGTAAATCATAAACAGAGTGTACGTGGATTGTGGTAAATAGGTCAGAACATGCAGGGCATTTGCACAGAGAGAGAGAGAGAGAGAGAATGGCAGAGGCAGAGAGGAGGGGTGGCTTTAGGCAGAATTTGCTCCTCTCAGAGTACAGCTTTCTCCTTTCTGTGTAATACAAACACACATTACATGCATGTGTGATTACACACACAAACCACACATCCGCACAAACACTCCCTGCTCGCACCATCATCTTCTTCACTAAACAACCAACCTTCAACCTAACTGTGACACCTGGCACCGAAAAAGAACCTTTCAAAGTAAAAACTGACAAAATAGACAAAATAATATCTCAACTTCGGAGAAATGTCATCCACTTTCTTCTGCTGTTAGGGATCTTCAAGAAAGAGGTGCAGACACACACACACACACACACACACACACACACACACACACGGAGTGTGGTCTGATCATGTGATATCTGTCCTATCAGTTCATTGGCTGGTTGGCCTGTTCTGCTCCACAGGCCACAACATAATAGGAAGTGTGCATCAATCTTTAATGTGACATTTAACACAGGCACACAAAAGCGCACACACGCAAACACAAACAAACAAGCACACACACTTTCACACACAGAGCGGATGTTGTTTGAGTTAATTGACCACATGTAAATGCTGACAGGAATATATTTGCACTTCCAAGATGTCTGCCATGATGAGAAATAACTTAGAGCTGCAACTCTCTCTTTCTCTCTCTGCATCCTTTCTTGCTCTCTCACTTCTGACTTACTGACTCACTCTTTATCATTCAATCATTTCAGTGTGTTTTCTTTGTTAAAGCCTCTGTTGAACTCCTCCTCTTTAACTTTCCTTGCATTGGCTCTCTGTATCTTCTCTTTCTTCAGTTTCCCATGCTCTCCTCCTGTGTGTCTGCATTTGATTTGCTTCTGCGCACTTATTTCAACTGGCTAATTCCCATTCAAATGGAGCATTAGTCTCATCTTTGTTTGACAATTGCCTCTAAATTCTAAGTAAGAAATAACTACATAACTAACAAACAATGCCAGTAATTGATCCGAGTAATATAGCAGGCATCCATAGGAAAGAAAGCTTTTGCATAACTTTTCCTGAATGAGTATCTTGGGGGAATGAGCATATTTTATGCTTATATTGGTTTGGTGCAGCCAAGAATGCAGTTTAATATGAATTCATGTTATTAAATGGTCAGTGTATAAACCTAAGAAAAATAGATTCACTACAACCATGGTTTGACCCTATGAGAGTGGTGTACATCAGTTGTGGAATATAAAAAGGTACATTTACTCAAGTACTTTACTTAAGTATCTTCTCTTCTTTCTTTTCATACAACTTTCTATTTCTTCTCCACAATATTTCAGAGGGGGAAAATTGTACTTTTTACTCCACTTTGGCAGCATTAGTTACTAATGACTTTACAAATTTAGACTTTTGCATTGAAAAAATATGAAGATCTTATCAAATATGATGCTTTCTTATTAATTAGTCTACCCAACAGCAGCCTATACAGGAATACAACTGAGACAATTATGCAATTACTGATCGACAGACAATTATTGCAACTATTTTCATAATTGTTGTAAAAAAAAAGTCTATTATTTTATGCAAACGATGCCAGCTTCTCAAATATGAGGATTTGCTGCTTTTCCTTTTACTTATTTTAATAAGTTTGAGGTTTGGACAATGAGTTTGACAAAACAAAGAATACTAAATCAATGAATGAGTAATAATAATAATATACAACTGTATATACAGTCACACACACACACACACACATTGCATTAAGCACAACTGGACTGGACTGTGAAATGGGCAATTTTATTTCAATTTGATTTTTCATTTCTATTTATGCGCTTATTTTAACTTATACTATTTTATGTCTGTTTTAATACCACTGTGTTGTTGTTGGTTAGGGGAAGTGTGGTTGTTGTTTTTTGTCTTTTATGAGCTGCTGGATAGTTGAATTTCTCTTTGGGGATGAATAAAGTTCTTTCTATTCTATTCTATTCTATGTTAGTGTAACAGTCACATGGCTAATTTTCTTCATTGAGATTACTTATATTTCTTATACGTAAAATATATTATTTTCCTGATTTAATTCAATATGCAAAACAACACTTGTACCACAAAAGTAAAGTCATTTCCTTAAATGAAGGATCTGAATACGTCATGCACCACAGGTGCGTGTGTAGTGTATGTACTACACAGAGCAACAAAGACATACGACTTCATCTGTCACTCAAGCTTAATTTCTCATTATGTCTGTGTGTAATTTTACAGGATGTAAGGGGTACAGTTAAACAAGGGCTACATGCAAGAACGTGACACTTCAGGGAAATGACTCCCCCACCTTCCTCTCTCTCTCTCTCTCTCTGTCTTTCCTTCGCTGTGTTTCTCCTGCTGTCTCTCTCTCTCCACCCACACAAAGGCACTCAGCATAAATCAGGCCCTGCACTTGTAATGGTGATTGACTGTGTGTCGTAATAGCTTGTGTATGATCGCATTTAGAAGATTATAAATAAATAGTGGTCTGTGTAAGTGTGTGTTTGAGTGCATGTTTATTTTTTTTTATTATCTTTTATGGTGGGTGGATTAAGAGGGGTTGGACAAGGTAATGACTAATGTATCGATCCGGTCTTAGAAAATCTGAACTCAGCTGGCCATGTGAAACATACAGTTATACACACGCTTGCTACTGTGCTGACTCAGTGAAATTGTATTTCACAGGGGGCTAAACAAACACCACTGCATTCACTAACACCCCGTTTTGTCCTATCGCTTACTGTAAACACACACCTACACATGCCCGCAACCAACAAAAGGACTGCAAATGTGCTCAAACTCAGTTTATCTGTTTTCTAAGCTGACGGTGCAAACTAATGTGAATTATAAGTTGATGAAATCAAAATCAACGCTTTTCTAAAAATGAAACATTACTGTCTGATATTGGTGGTTGTTTAAAGATATACCTGCCTCATACCTTTAATTTGTCATTTTAAACAACTCCCCTTCATACTCACACACACTAGGGCTGGGTGATATCACCTGAGACCACAGATTCAAATTTCCTGCAACTTCCAAAATATCCCCACTCTCCCAGTCTGTCCCCGACACAAACAAATGACCACATGTACGTACTACTGCGCTGAATCGTTGAGCTGGTACTCGCGGGCGCGGCTGAAACACTCCTGGATGCCTGAGTCGGACCACAGGCGCATCATGGCGGACAGCAGCTCGGCAGAGTAAGGCTCTGTGTCCTCCATACGACTGACCACATCGCACACCATCTTAGCATCCGCCTGGAGGAAACACAAGAGGGGAGAATGCAGGAGGTCAGTATTCTTAGAGTCCTGAGGAGAAGCAGTCTTCTCTAAACTCTAAAGGTGCTGTAATGGCATCACCACCCAAAACATTAGTATAATCACTGTAAACAAACATAAGCACCACAGAGAGACTGTCAGCCTGTACAATGCATTTTAAACAGTGTACCACTGGGTACACAGACATTATTTGTTCAAGTACACTACAGTATGACAAATACTTGTCAGTGTATGTGCGATATGAATAATGCAGAACTATGACTGAAAGCATAAGAGGAAGAACAATGAGCAGGAGTTAACAAGGACAGGGGATGAAAAGGAGAGAAGAGGTGTGAGGTGACAACAATTACAGAAAGCGATTACAGGAGATGACACAAGAGGAGAACAAGATTAGGGGGAGAGAGAAAAGAATAAGAGCATTTCCAGCTCCCAATGGTCCATTTATTCTCCTGGTGAAAAGCCTTTACAAAAGCATCATTTAAAACCCATGTGTCATTATGAACCCTGAGTCAGTACAGATGCAGAAAAGCATCAGAAAGCTACTGCTGTCCATACAGAGGCCTGAGGTCAAATACTGTTTTAATGTCATCAAACTGCAATGTGGGCAAACCTTTGCAAAGATGTTCTAAAAATCATGCCAGCTGGACTTGGACAAAGGTAAAGCTTTTTAAGCTTTTTAAGGCCAGAGCGGAGACTGTTTTCATACAGCAGTGATCTGGATTTGGTTCCTTCAGGGGCAGAGACTGCTGGTCGGCACTGTGCTCTGAGGCCGATAAATCAGCTGCTGTTAGCTGACACAGCTGGGAAGGAATAACTGTCTTAATACACAAAGCTGTTAAGTTCATATGAACCAGTGTTGTCACAGTACTAGAATCTCTTTTTTTTTGGATGCAGCACCTTGAAAAATATCGATATTCAATACTGTTTTCGTTAAGGATATGACATTCAACAGTTTTACTGAGAGATTAAAATAACAGATTAATATAACAAGGCTATAACATGACAACCATGACTTCAAAATCATCTACCCAGTATCAAGTAAGCTAAATGTGAAATAGGATTGTGGTATGGATAATCCCATAGAAACGTGATTTCTATGGACAATTCATAAAAGCATAGACAAGTAACTGTACAAATTTAATGGTTCAATACTTTTACACTTAGTGAGACTTTGAACAAAACAGGAAACAACAAAAAACTGGTCTTGCGCGAGACATATGATATGTACGGTAAGAAAATGGTGGCCACCGGTAAAAATATTTTTTCAAAAGGGCGTGTTCTGTGGACAATAAAACATCAACGGGTCATCATCCCCCTGAGTATCTATCAACAGCATTATTCAGCGGGAAAAAAAAACACGTGGCACATCCCCTGAACGGTAAAGGACCATCGTCACTGACACAAGTGAATACAGCATCTCCTGTCACAGCAGACGTTGCAATGTAAGACAACAGGAATGTAGTACATATTAGTGAATTCGGTTGTATTTTATGAATCTTAAAACACATGGTTATTGTCTGACGGCGGTCCCTGGGCACCTCTGTGCCGCCCCGCCATCTTTATCAGGAAGCAGCGGTGCACTGAGCTTCAGAGCCAGGGATGAGAGCAGGTGGGCGGGCAGACAGTCGTCAGATCTGTGCAGAGCACCAGAACAAAAGCACTGACACATCACTGACAGCATAATAATAATACCTAAAACACAAGTTTCAATCTCAGCGGTTTCTGTGACATGAGAAATACTTTAAAAACTAGTAAAGTCACCTGACGCCACCGTTTCAACACAAATAGGTTGTTCACAACTACCTCGCATACACTATTTATCCCAGTTCAAGCTGTATTTTGTGATACATTTATCGCACATGTTGATATTGCGATGAAGGTAAATTTTTGATATACTGTGCAGCCTTAATTGAAACCATTTCAAATATTCATTATCGATCAATAAGTCAATTTTATACGATTGGTGGAATTCAATACTGTATCCTTTCCTGTAAAGGTTAAAAAATCATGTCTTGTTACTACATACATGACTACAGGATGACATTACACATTACATTTCTTCTGTTTGATTTAAATAAGACATGTCATGCTGTGTGTTTATGGAAAATCTTGTCAGCCAATTAGCTATGAGTAAACCGGCCGCAGAGATGTCTTTTAGATTAGGCTGCCATCACCAGCATCCTGTCTGAATCCAGTGGTTGATTCCCGCCCCTCGTCTGTCCTTTGCTCTTTGTTGTTATTGATTTCTCTTCCTAGCACTGACCTCCTACGTGATCATTCTCGCTTACAGTAATATTGTCAGGACCCTGACCTTTGTCCTCTTAAAATTTGGTGGCTTCATATGCTGACACATCAACAGCTGTAAAAACATGTATGTACGCGTCTTTGCTTTGCAAATGATCTTAAATAAAAATCTACCAAGAAGACATTTGTGTCAAAGTACATTCCTGTATGTCAGTCCAAAAATTACTTAATCAGGGTACATTATATAAGAAATGCATTACTGATTCTGACTCTACATTAAAAAATGTACATCTGTTGTAGACAACAGAATATCTTCAAATTGCCTTCCAATGAAAATTATGCAAAATCATATAATGGATTTGTCTCATTTTAATTTAAATCCAACATTAGGAAAGAAGATAACCATACCATCTTCTATATGTTCTCTGGTTGTAAAAAGAACTGCCTTTCAGGGACTTTTATCACGATGTTGCTCTGAGACAGCTCTTTGTATTTAAAGATATTACCATATCAGATATCAGAAACCTAAAAATAGATGGCTTTCAGTTCTTCTTATTCCTATAATTTATGCCCCTACTGTTGATCCTAATTTTACAGTTGTTACAAGTAATGCCCTAATGTGGGGAAAAACTATGAACATAACACAATAAGATAATAAAGCTGGCTGATAAAACTGTAAAAGCTTTACTGGCAGTTTAGCAATATAGTAGCATCCAATTAGAAGCTTTAAACCACCTATTCCTTTTTAATATAAAAAATGTATACTTTAAAAAAATACAGTCTAAAATGTCTAATCCCCCTTCTGCATAACAGACCAACAATGTTACATCAAACTGACAGTGGCATCATAAGCCCTGAGCCAGCAAGCTTGAAATCTGAGAATCAAATATACAAATAATGGATCAACAAAGCTCAGCATACTTCACTAGTATATACAGTTTCAGTCTACAAGTACTTCTATAAATGTGATATTCTTATCACCATGGGCTCAGAAACGTGTGAGTCAGCAAAATGAAATATAAAACAGAGTAAACACAAGTAAAATACATAAACATGCAACGCTATACCTGGCTAACTCCCTCACTGGAACAATTTGTCATCAGTTCTCACATCCTAGAGACTGAAATACTTTCGACAATGAAACAGTATAGTGTCAGGATGAGTGTTGTTATTCCTTTACTGTAATTTTATCCAGGCATTATTGTTACACTGCACCGTACTCAGGCTGAAATTAATAAAACTGAACTCATGATCTGTTTCAGTTTCCACGTACCCCTGACATTCCCAGCATGCCAAACGATCAGAAAGAGATCATAACAGATTACGTGAGATATACTCATCCAGTAGCAACCTCATTAAAACTCACTCATTTACTGAGGGATTTCACCAAGGTACTAGGCTAACCCCACATCCACTTAGAAAGTTCAGGAAGCTAATGATGACCACAAAGACTTCACCAGCGGACAGCGAGTGATTTCACAATGATGCTTGCTGGTAAAATGTTATTGTACATGATGTAACAACATAGTTACTCAAAGTTTACAAAGGCTTCATTAATTTCTCCAGATTCAGATGTAGACTTTGTCTGTCTATGTCCACTGAAGAATGGAAAAGGCAACTCCTTCTTTCATCTTGCTTTTGTTTTCTTTCTTTCTTTCCTTCCCTTATTATGCAGATACCTTTTTCCTTTCCCTTCCTTGCCCTCTTTCTTTTCCCATCTTTCCCTGATGGGAACATTTTTGTACACAGTACATGCCTCCTGTCTGTATCTGTTCTTCACCATCTATGATAGCCTATAGCAGCCTGCAGTCTCGACTTATTATGCTCATAATCTTTTATTTTTTTAACACCAAAGAAGATAAACCTGCTGATAAGGTGCAGCGATGTGTGCTGCAGGACTTGCCGTCAGTCTCTTAACTTTGATTTCCAAATGTGGGTCCATGTAGCACTCCTAATGGAGCATGACAGTCACCAAAACTGCCCAATCTAAGAGTCTGTTTACACATAGTTTTAAAATGCGTCCGTATTTGTGCATGTTTTCGGAAAGCTTACGGATACAGACGAAATGGAACAGTACCACTGGAAATCGTGGGGGCAGTGTAGCATAGTTCAAGCTAGGTACGACCATCTGATGTGAAAATTGCAGTTCAGAAGATTTCTTTGCCCAAATGCCACAAGTATTTATAGACCTCACAGCTCATTGCCATCTACAAAGCTGCCTCTGTTAAAAGTGCATTATTATGACCTCCTCCAGTGTCTCCTGTTTGTTGTCAGAAACTTTTGACTCTGCCCTCTAGTGCCGTGTTGTGGATGTATCAATGCCATCATAAAAGACGTGTGGAAGTGTGAGGGCAGTGATGTTTGCAACGGAGTATAAATGAGCCTTAATGTGACAGCACTCCATAGCTTGCTCATTTTATGATGAGTTGGACAAGGTACCGTGTGTATCCATTGTTTTGACCTTTGAAAGGAGACTTGTTGGATTTTGCTGGCAGCAATGACTGGCAAGAATGTGGACCTAATAACTGAGTGGGGCTCTTTGATGCTGAAGCAGAAGCAATGTAGTTAGTAAAGAAATCTGAACACAAGAGGTCAGCTGAGATGCATGATAAAAACAGGTGTGAACGGTGTCTATTAAGATCACCAAAATGCATTTTAAAAAACCAAAGTGTCATTGAGTTAACTGTCGGTCTGTGTAACATCAAGCTTACATCTATTAGTTTGTTTGTTTAAAGAAGACAAACTGCATCAGAACTAAAGACAACAGTAGTTCAGTGATGTTCATTATGACTTCAGTTTCTGAAGCTGATATTATCAGCTGACTGACAGATCAGCTGATAAAGACGCGTCACAACCACCACCAAGTGACACTTCTGAGGAAGGTGGAAGTTTCCACCAAAACATGTCAAGGTATGTAACATCCTAACATATGTCTGAGATAAAAGTACAACTAAAGTCATTAAAGACAACAGTGTATTGTTTCCCTTTGGTCCAGAGTAGTGTTGTCAAGACACCAAAATCTTTGTTTCGGTACCCATACCAATATGAATTTCGATACTTTTCGGTACTTTTCCTAAGGAAAAGTCCTTTTGGCTACAAACCTTTAGAACAATAAATAGTAGGGGTGTAACGGTACCAAAAAATTGTGGTTCGAAAATACCTCGGTACGGACGTCACGGTTTGGTTGCTCAAATGTTTCACCAAGTTGGTGTTGTCTCGTGTTGTCTCCCTTTGCGAGGCAGACTCTTTCTTGTCTTTTTTCACATGCGCCAGCTGCGAATGTTGATATAGATGTTGTCATACACACCACTTGTGTAATCTGTGCTCCAATAGGAACAAGAAAGGCGTTTGTGTGCATAAATGAGTAAAATAAATTAACTAAATTAATGAACTGAATCAATTTCAAAGTATTTTCCAAATACAGTATAGTCCTGTTTGGAATACTCTAGTACCGCGGTACTATTTTAGTACCAGTATACCGTGCAACACTAGTCCAGAGCAAATGAAGTTAACTATAGGTGTGAAAGCGACATAAGTCTTCTACTTGCATTCTGTGTGTACACAGTCGCTGTGCACTGTAAATAACAGCAGATCACAATTTGAACTGAGTCACTGGCTTATAAACCTTCAACCAGACCTGTCAGTTCCTTTAATATTCCTTTATCGTAAGGAGATTGCCACCTCTTGTCTATCACTCTCTGCATCCAAGCATACCAAATCTCCACCTACTTGACCTCATCCACTCACTCAGTCTTTCTCTCGGCCATTAGCATCCCTCCATCATCATCATCTCTGTCATAGTCTTCATCTATCTGACCTCTATCAGTATTCATCTCTCTACAGTGTTTTTTTCATCTGTCTGTCCTCCATCTCTCCTATCTGTGCCTATGACCATGTTTGTTTTGTTCTTCTCCATTTGTCCTCCCCTGGTGTCATGTTTCTGTTTCCTCCCTCCATCTTTCTTTCTCTCCTTTCCTCTATTTGTCTCCCTGTATTTCTGTCCCTCCTGTCTTTCATTCGTCACACCAGCCTTTCCTCTCTCATTCCTGCCTATGTCATTGTCCTTCGGTCAGTCTCCCCTCTCTTCCCCCCTATTTTTGTTTCCGCGCCGTCTCAATCTCCCTCCCAAACATTTCTCTCCTCTCTTTTAATCACCAATCTTTCCCTTTCATAACTCTACACCCTACCCCTCTCTGTCCTGCTCTGCTCCTCCCTTTCTCACCTCTACGACACTGACATGAGCTGCACTGTCCTCTGTTGTGTTAAACCATTTTTAACTCTGTCACCAAGGTGTGTGTGTGTATAAGAACATGTGACAAGTGAGTTTCTACATTATGTCCAATAGATTTGCTTGGCCTGATTTATTTCTGTGTGTCTGTCTGTGTGTTTTTGTACATTCATATCACGGAGAAAAAAAAGGTCCCACATGATGACAGTGCAGGACCAGCAGCTCACACACACATTCACATTCATACACATTATACATTTTTCACTGTTATGTACTGAGAGAAGGTTTATGGAGCATGTATGGTTAATAGCAGCGGTGCTTTGACTGTCTGTTATTGTTGTGAGACCAACAAGCTATCTTCTCGATCTCTTGCTGACCAATAACACCATAACACAATAATGTCAGGGCTGTGTGTCTCACAGCTTATACACCCCTTAGATTCATTGTTGCAGATATGAAAGTGTTGAGGCCTCCTGTCTCCTCGGTGACATTTAAAATCTCTGAACTCTGTTGGACACACACACTTCATGAGTGTGTGTGCAACAGTTTCTCTGAGAAGAAAGGATTGCTGATGAAGTACTACAGTTTGCATGTGTGTAACTCAGAGTAATTAAAATTCTGTGTAATAATTTTGCAGGACTTGTTATTGTCACATCTGCAGATTTATTCTCTATTTCCATTTTGGTAAATTCCACGCATGTACCTTATATGGAGTATTTGTACTTTTGTTATTGTGCAGTTTTAGCTCTAGTTAAAGTATCACTGATGGGAGGAAATTTTGTATGTGGCAGTAACTAATCATTCTTTTTTAATAATACTATAATATCAAATTAGTGGCAGTTAATAGAGCAGCATAAAAACAGGAGATACACACTTTATATAAAAGGTACAGGAGTCTAGGAAGAGACTCTGACAATATGGTGTAATATTATTATACTTTATTATAGTTTAGAATTTGTTTTAAGTGTAATTTCTGCATGTAATTTGTTTTAGTTAGCTTTCAGTAAAAGTTTTCTGAAACAAAAAATAGTTAAGTATTACAGTTTATGATATGTAATACCTACTGTGGCTTCTGCCTTGGTTGTAGTTGATGACAGTCTTGATGAATATATGTGTGTATGTTCCTGTCATTCAACTCCAATGACAGATGTGCTATCTTTTAGCCAGCTCTGAACCCCTGCTTGGACAGTGAATAGGCAATCATCGGTGCCTCCATCATCATCACCACCACCACTGTCGTCGTCATCATCATCATCATCCCTCCCACATCCTCTGCATCTGTTCCTTTCTCTCCTTCCTTACCTCTGTCCCCCCATTCAATAGCCAATCACAGCACTTCGGCACTTACTGTATGAGTTTTCACATCTCTGTTACTGTTCCTGATCTATAGCCAATCATCCCTCTGCACAGCACATCAGTGCGCCCACCACCTATTTATCTGCCTAAACTAACTGTACCCAACATATATTCACCAAATTTATATTAATTTATGTATGTGTGTGTCATCTAATGAGTGCTGAAGTGAGCCCAAGACACCTGTAATCAGAGAACTAATGTGTACAGTTTGAAGAGTTACACAGACACATTACAAACATCCCCTACTCTGACCTTTACCATTTACTGAGAGCTGTACACTTGAAGTCCTCCCCCTTCACTGACTATACACACATCCTGTTAACAATCTGCTCGTTTACATTTAGACCTGGAATCGGACTGACCCTGCTCACACTCAGCAAAGTGGGAGGAAACTTCTCGGGCTGTAGTCTCCTGGTCGACTAGTCGATTATTTGGTCGCTATGCTCTCGTCCGACCAAATTCTCATTGGTCGAATAATCGCGTGGTACTGTCATAAGGAGAAAAGTGCTACATCAACAGCTTTCCAGGATTAATCCATTATTTCCAGTGGCGGGGGGACAGGCTAAGTTACTTGTGAAAATGGGGTGTTTTGAAAACACCCCCATTGTTGACAGAAAGTTGGACTCGCCCACCCTACGTTCAGTGTCGCGGTGACGCAGGTCTCCCGTCCGTTTCTGTAAACTGACACCATTTTCCTCAGTGGAAATGAAGTTTGTATTTACTTGTATTTCACAGATAAGGAACAATAAATTGTGAAGACAATAAAGCCTCCACTAAAATAGCATTTTAAGTTGTGTGTGATTTATCCTTCAGGGATTTATACTTCGGGATTTATCCTGGCTTCATATGAGCAGAGGAAATCTCCGCTTGTCGCTAGGCTAATGTATACGATGTAAAATGCCATAGGCTGGCGCTAATAACGTTAGCATGTTGTATTTGTTTGGAAAACGTGTTTAGTATAAGACAGCTGTTTTGTCAGTGAATGTTGTGAGTTATAGTGAAGCTGATTTGTGTACTTGTGTTTGAAACTGTCTCTATTAAGCCATGTTTAATGTGTTTTGAACTATGGTTTTGAATCAACTATATAAATAAAGTTTGATTTGAACTAAACTTTACAGCATTTAACACAGTCCTCCACCGCTGACTAGTGTTTTGGAGGTGTAACTGCAGTGTGACACAGACACACCACCCCAGAAGTAAAAATAATGTGCAGATCTTTTTTTTCCCCACGACTAATCGATTAGTTGAAGATTATGTGCGACTTTAGTCGACCAAAATTTTCTTTGGTTGACTACAGCCCTAGAAACTTCCAACTGTGGCTCCCAGTGAGTTAACAGCTTCACACAGCTTTGATGTTTCTCATATAGGTATATACATGAAAACTGTAAACAGAAAAGGTTTTATTAGAAACGTACATGTCCTTATAGTAAACTGTTCAAGTAATAACAAATGGTAGTATTATTAAGGCACAGGTTTTATTTCATCCACAGCTTTATTGAGTCCTCTTCAGGGGTCGGGGCCAAGGCGGTGGATTACACGTAAATATCTGTTCCGCTATCATCATTTCTACAGTATTACAAACTGTAAAAGTGCTGAAATAATCAAGAGTCTACAGCCATGCTAGAGACTCTGTGAGGCAGCACTGAGGCACAGCAGAGATTTGAACTTAAAGCTAATGTCAGTATGCTAATATGCTCACATGCCAATGTTTTGCAAGTAATATTTGGCACTTTCACCATCTTAGAAAAAACGTTCGGTAATTACCACTAAACACACTACAGCTGAGGCTGATGTCATTAGTGTTGCAGGTACTTGCTAAGAAAGCAGAGTATTGTACAAACTGTAATTTTTGACCTGATGGTGGTGCTAAAAGAAAAGCAAAGGAATCACCAACGTTACTATAATTCTTCTTCTTGATATGAACAAAATGTCAGGATTTCGTTCAGTTTGGACTAGGGGTGCAACAACTTATCAGCAGCACATCGCTATCGGACGAAATTCGCCTTGTTGACTGCTATTGGCCTATCGGCAAATAAGATGTCTTTCACTGCTGGCAGTTGTGTTATATCAATTTTGCAGGGACTAAAAAGCAGAGCTCAAGACTAACAGTGTCCCGTCATCCCGAGGGAAATGCGTTTGAGATAAACAGAGATCAAAGTAAACTCACTTTCAACGTGTCAGGGGATGCACCCTTTGTTTCCTCTCATAATGCTACATGGTTAACAGCACATCCATGTTGACATCAGCTGGAGGAGAGCTAGTTAATGTTAGCAGCCGGTGAAGCTACCACTGGGGACAGAGGTTGCCCGAAGTTACATTAAGATGCATTCAAGCTCTGTTTAAGAAAAATAAGTATTGGGCAAGAGTAAATTTTAACAATGTCATGATGTGTTTCATGTAATCTTGTAAATTGTAGTTTTTAGTGAGAAACGTTCATAAATACAGCTGTTTGAAGGAGAGGTTTGTTGATATTTTCGCATCAAAGGTGGAGTAATTAATGGCTGAATGACTGGCTGGGCAATATGTCAAGATTATATAAATATTATGATATAAGACTTAAGACTCTGATCTTGGATATCAAAATATTGTAGGTGGTGTCTTTTCTTGGTTTTAAAGGCTGCATCACAGGAAATTGTGTAATTTTCTTAACTTACCAGACTCTCCTAGCTGTTATTTTATTTGCCTTTATCCCCTTTGCTTTTATGGTGTTGGTAATAATGGGGTTGGTGTTTATAGAGGTAGAATGTATATTTCAGTGGCTTGTCTACATATATATTCACTCACGTACTGCTTCATCATTAAGAAATTAAATGAATATTTTTTGCAACAACCTCTAGCAGTGCTTCACCCTTCATCTTCCCCTCCCTTCTCTAATCAAGAAGGAGTAAATAGACAATGTTGGTATAACATTGTAGAGGACAACAATAACAAAAGCAATAGGGGAAAGAAAAATGACTACTGGCTCTTTTTTCCTGCAGGCGCAAAGCCAGTGTTAGGACAAATGCAATTTTTATGCAATTTTCCTTGGGTGCAAGACCAGTTTTCTGCATCTGCGCCCCCTGGCACCAAACATCACATGTTTGTGCCCAGTTGGAAGAGAAGCATGCTGAGGCTGTGTTTATGCTGATAATGCAAAGAAAACCTACACAGACCACCTCTTACCAAATGCAGGGCATTTTCTGTGTAGCAAACGAAAAGAATCTATGTTAAGTGTAGTCTCTTTTGATTTGCTGCCAATCGACATTTGCATCAATACAAATTTTAATGCGACAAAGATTCTAACCAATAATATAATCAACATGAGTATATTTCAATGCTACTGTTGTTTGATGAGCCAGTCGCCCACAACAACTTACAGGATGTTTTTTTGTGTAGTTGATTAAACACTTGCCGTCATCACACAGCAGCAGGTATGATATGTGTGTTTCATCTACAGTCTCTGATTTAAGGGAGGGAGTGTGTGCAACTTGACACAGGGATGGCACAGCAGTATGACTCCGTTGATTAATTAAATCTCCAATGAGGGTCTAATTTAAATAATATTCCAGGTTTTCTGCCTTTACTCACAGATTTCAAGTTTACCAGGAAAATCATCTAAGATGCCCTCATGAGTCAAGACTTTCCATGTCAGGAGGATTATTACAGGGACTCTTCTGTTTTGCCACTTCAAACTATTGTCTGTGCAGTTGTGGCTAAAACCAAGTAAACATATGACTATAATCTGTAACACCACAAAATTATCCATCCAACCTGTAATAGATGCTGCTCACTAATAATGTTAGTGCAAACATTTTAACACAAAGTCACACAGTCTTTTTTTTAATCTCCTAAAGTTTACCCCACAAAAATAAAACTCAACATGAACTGATCTTTTACCTGCAATCATCGCTAACTCAACTAACCCGACCCATTAATATAAAACCTGATCTGACTTACAATGAAATACAGACTCAGAGCTGCTGCTGGGCAGTAAAGGTTAAATGTTGGAGCACAGGGAAACTGCCAGGACACACAATGGAGAGAGGTAATAAATAAAGGATAAAATAAATGAAAACTCACTTCCATGCTGGAGGCACAAACACCCTCCATAATTTCAGTGGCTTATGTCCACTTGTTTTCCTTCTGCTCAGACCAGCTCCATGGCACAGGCACACACTCACCAAAATCCTCCTTACTTTATGCACAACTGCCACAGCATAAATACCTCCATTTGTTATTTAAGGGTTGTGTATGTGACCTCCAGTAATTGCATCCTGAGCGGAGAATCAAGTCATGCTACCTTTACAGTGGCATAGAGCGACTTTAAATATTCGAATGAGATAGCAGGTTTAATGATAACTGACCGTGTGCATTTTTCTAAACACATTTCCACATTCCACAAACACATTTCTTTGTTTAAAGACATAATGGCTGTTAAATTTTCTTTTTTTCTCTGTGCTGTATAAATGACAACTGGTATTTCACAGACAAACAGAGCTATTTATGTTGAGCGGACTTTATATAACCCTTTGGAATCTGCAATACAGGTGGTTCTTTACTGTCTGCAGGATGTCTGATTTAAAAGGGTTAAGGAAATAAATAAGCATTTTCAAATAGGGGTCAAATCAGCAGAGGAGGAGATGATGTACAGTGTATTACTATTTGGTGTTGTGTACTTTTTTTTTTTTTTTTTTGCATTATGGAGTTTCAGGTGCTTCATGGAGATTCACTTTTGTCCTTTGCCTCAGAGACCTCAGCCTCTCTGTTTCACCTGTGCTGCTTTTACAGGGGATGAGATGAGCTTATTACTGAAGCTCAGCTTTACTTCCTCTGCTGATTCTTTATTCCTTATACTTATAATGTATCCAGCCTCTCTTCAATGTTGCGACCAGTTGGTTATTGTAATTGAAAAACTTGCTGGTCACGCTTATTTGTGTTTACACTCTATTTCAATGTATTTTGACTCACAGCTCAGTGTACCTTTTAATGGAAACACTGTTTGACAATCTGTGTTGTGTCAGAGAAACATGAAAGGGGCTACATGTGATTCATTTGCCCTCTGACAGTGTGGTCATTTCTGTGTTTGAAAGAAGAGCAACAATATCCATGAGCCACATTTAAACCCAAGTCAATGGTCTGCTGTTTGGCCTGTTGAGACACCATGACACCCTGAACATACACCCTTTCAAACATTAAACTGGAGATCTCTCCATCTGTCATCCTCTACTAGGCACTAATCCCACTTGAAGGGGTTTGATTTGATGTAAATGTGTTGCAACACGCAGTAAAGCTCTGTTCCAGCTTCCCCTCTGCTACTGATGCTCTGTCCACTCTGTAAGCAGCAACACAATGCCTGATATGGGATGAGAGAAAGTGTGTGTGTACATCTGGGTGTGTGGTTATGAATGAGGGGTAGTGAGAGAAGAAACTGAGCCTATTTTCTCTCTATGTGTGCTTGTGTGTGTGTGTGTGTGTGTGTGTGTGTGTGTGTGTGTGTGTCTGCGCAGACAAAGTGTGTTCCAGTTTAAAGTCCTGGGCAATGGGCCACAGACACACTTTAAACCCACAGCCCAAGCCAACGATACTGTCTAAACAGACATATTGGGAGGCACAGGGTCAGTGTGTGTGTGTGTGTGTGTGTGTGTGTGTGTGTGTGTGTGTGTGTGTGTGTGTTAATGGACTGCAGACTGGAAATGCTCCTTTTTCTGCTATGCGGCCATGTTTGTGTATGTGCATGTGTTGAAGTTTAAGTCGAGTACAGGGAGAAGCACACACACAAACACACCCACACACACAAAGTCACAGTTGTCAAGGAAACAGGGAAAGTAATTATCTTTTAACCTTTGCCCGATTAAATTATCCACTCTTATCTAGGGTGGCTCAGTGATGCTCTATTAGATTTTTCTTTGTTAGAGTTTGAATTTTACAAGTAGTCCATTAGTCAGATGTTTTAGTCCAAGTCTAACTCTGGATTTAATTATTTTACATAGAAGAGGCAACAATAATTTCTTGCTGTCACACTGCTGTTTCAGCCTACAGTATGTCACACACAAGACTAAACCTGAGTTATGATAGAGCACTTGACAGTTTTGATGAGTGTAGCTCGCACTATAGGGTCACTACTAAGTATCTTCTTTATGCGTCCTTTCCATTTTTACGAAAAATTATTCAGCAGCGGTAACATGCCACTCCAGTGTGTGATTTTCTTTTGGTCAAAAGACGCATGAAGGGGATGACACAACACCTTCAACCTCTAGTGTGACATATGATATATGTGTTGCTGTGTGCTGATCTCATCCTCTGCTTAGAGGCTAAAACACCCCTGAATCTCTCTCGTTTTCCTAATTTGCTGCTGCTTCTTTGAGTTGCTAACTGCTTCGGCTGCTTCTAAATCTCCCATGGTGTGTCCCATGCAAAACATGTCATCAAAACATCACAACTGTCCTGCCCATGGTCCCGTCCTACCAGCTGTCCTGTTCATGCATACACCCTTTTGGTGCTATTTGACCTATTAAGTCATAAACCAAAGTATTGGACAAAAACAATGTAAAACTAATGATGGTGATTGATGAAAAGTCAACAGTGTTACGATTCACACTGATGAGGACATAAATGTTGGTACCAAATTTCATGGCAATACATCAAACAGTTATGGAGATATTTTAGTCTGGAACAAAAGTGGTGAACCAACCCACTGACAGACAGATATAGGATGTTTAAAAAAACTGCTAATGTGGTTTGAATTGTATATGTGGCTAAGAAATCATGTTTTCCCAGCAGACTTGTACCGAACTGTGTTCTTTTAATCCCCTGACCTGATGAAGGCTACTGGGTTTCTCCTTTACATCATGTTTAAAAAAAATCTAATTGCTGCAGGTAGCTGACAGTAATGAGATTACTCGACTGCATGTTACCACACGAAATGAGAGCACTTCCCATCATGAAGACCTTTGTGTCTAACATTTATAAGCAAAGGAGCTGTAAAGTTATCTTATCTTGTATCAACCCTTAAGGGAGCTGATTTTGCAGTCATGCCCAGCTTTTTTATGCATTATCCCATTTGTTGTGCAGTCATTTATCAGCTGCATTAATCATCTGACATGAAATATTGACTTAAAATTATTTTGTTACAAGCTTGAGTAATTCAGGGCCATCTGCAGTAACAAATGAGTAATGTGTTTTGGCAAAATGTATGGCACGCTAATTTGATTATAAATCAACAAAATGAACTTGACTGACTCAGTTACTGGCTGACTTGATTTAATTACGCATGAATCAGTTAAATACAGTGTGGTTTTCCCAAATAACTGACCACAGGACGCCTTCACTGGCCAATTACTATCAGACATTCAACATTGTCATATAGTACACGTTACTGATGAGAAAACATCTCTTCTCTCTCACATCCACATTTTGGTAGATGTGTGTACAGACGTGTGTATAGCTTTTGACTTTAAAGACTTTGTTTCACTTCATCTTATAAAAAGTGAGATCAAATATCTTGGCCCTCTGTTTTCTCTTAGTCACACACACAATTCAGACAAAGACAACAAGTCGCACACCCATACTAATGAAATACAATGAGCGAACTATAGAATGCACTGTGTGTCTGAACAGTGTGTTCAGACAGAACACAAGGCCTATTTTAGAGCAAATGCATACAAAGTCAGTGGAAAGATGTGATTGGACATGGATATCCAAGGGCTGCGTGTCTGCGCAGGTTCAAAATGTTTACCCTTGAGCAGAGAGGTCATATCGAGCCAAACACAGACACACAAAAACTCTGGCGTCTGCTGCTAGCAGCTTGGTACATCATAGAGCTAGACTGATAAATGAACCAGGCCCGAGATGTGATCAAATTATAAGCTATGCTGTAGGATCAATTTAGATTGTCTGCAGATTTTCTACATGGTAAAAAAAGACATAAAATCATATTCAGATCTACAAAGGATAGTGTACATAAGAATAATCCACCTGTTGAGCTGCCACACAGTCATGCACAGGGTCAGCAGTCTATAGCATTGCTTCACCTACTGCCAAAAAGCATGGAGAGGGGAAACTCCAGCAACACTTGTAGTATACAGAGCAACTTTATTAGTACTATCTGATTTAGTATATCACAATCAGGGTTTGGAAAATTAGCACCTGCCACATGCGAGTAAATTGTCGGCAGTGGTGTGTAAAATCCTCAGACCATCCGCTAATTTGGCGGACAGAGAAAGGCACAACAGGAAGACCTGCTAAAAGCAACGCTATTGGCTGCAGAGCCTTACTTCTTGTGAATGTGAGTCAAAGTTCACTAAATTCTAACCAATAATCATCAAGACAAAGATGTGCTCACACATACTATATATGCCCACTTGTTACTGTTTCAGCTGTACATGGGCATAGTGAAGGCGTGCTGGTTGGGCACTTTACATTAAATGATGTCTAAATATTATTCCTTCATTTAGTGCATAGATTTCAAAAGTGGCAGATAATATTTGAGTGACTGACTTGTCACTTGGTGCTACAGTGGCAGGAAAAAAGTTAATTTCTGACCCTGATTAGAATAACCACTGATTAATAAAATAAAAAAGCTCAGTTCCATCTGGTGGCCCTGGCCAGATGTTTTAGGCAAGATAAAGATTTGATATGATGTGAATGTATGTACAAGACAGAGATATGCACGACTAAAACACAGGCAAAAACAATGTGACAACAGACAATAAAAAGTGTGCATGTGAGAGAGTGTGTGTTTGGGGTTGACGTCACAGTGAGCGTCGGCCATCAGATATCTCGAAGAAAAAACATGGCTGGCATTCACCATCAACAATCTGTTCTCACTCCCATTTCTCTCTCTCTTTTTCTCTCCCACCCCTCCAGTCCTCTCTTCTATTTTTGGACTTGAGTTCTCTTTTCAATCATTTTCTTCATCCCTCTTGTCATTCAGATCTCTCTTTTTCCCTTTCCCTCTTCTCCCTCTTGTCTCTCGCAGTCTAACCTTTATCAATCCTCCTCCGGACAAACCTCACATGACGTCACTGTAATACAGTGGCCTACAACAACGGTACAGTAAATACACACCCACACATGTGACTTTACTTGTCCATCGTTATATATTCGATCTCACTTCTCTTTTTCCACCTCATATAGTTTTTCCACCTCTCCCTCCACTTTATAATTTAACCTCATTAGCATCTCTTTTCTCTTCTCTCCTCCTCTGTCGTCTGCTGGCACGACCCCACCCTCTCACTCAGTCTCTCTTTCGCTCTCTCTCACTCCTCTGCATCATGTGACTCTCAGCTGCAGTTGCCATGGTGACCATCCTCATTTCCCAGGAATGCAATCTTGTCTCTGATTTTCTCTCTCTCTCTTCATCCATTCTGCTACACACTCCTCCTCCATCAGCATCATCCTTTCTTTCCTTCATCTACCCATCCAGCTTCCCTCCAGCTCTGCTTTCAACTCCACCTCTCCTCTCCTCGCTTCTTTCCTACTCCTCCTACCCGTCCTCTTCTATTTTCCTCTCAATATAAAAAAAGATTGAAATAAAGATGTTTAAAACCCGTCATTTCTGCCTCATTCCAGCATTTCAATCAATTAAATTCATTCTCGTGTTATTGATATAGATGTCAAAGCATCTCACTAGCTTGAGGTACACATACCGCCTCTTTCACTCTCTCTCCCACCCTCCCTGTCTCTCCTTTGGTCTCTCCCACTCCCTCCCTCTCTGTAGCAGTTGCTGAATAATGGAAGTGATGAAATATTAAATTGTTGTTCAGCCCTCCTGTAGACGGCCCCAGTGGAGCCCTAACACACACATACACAGACACACACATATGTATATATATGTCTGTGTGTGGTCCACGCCTTGCTCCGATGGAGCTTCCGCTGCCACCCTCACAGGGCACCCTGCAACCACACCCACCACAGCACACACACACAAACACACAGAGAGAGGAGGTGGCGGATATGGGGCATGTACAGTGCGTGCTGTTATATGAGTGGATCGTTAAAACACACTTAGTCAATAGCAGCCAGAGAGCGCGGTAAAAAAAAAATCAATCCTACTGTCCCCACCTCAACCCCGAGAGAGACGGAAGAAGAGATGGAGAGAGCAGGAGGAGGAGCGAGCGCAGCTTTGCGTGTAATCATAAGCATGTACATGAGTGTGTTACAAAACATTATTTATGCAAACTGCTTGTTGGGGGGGCAGTATATTTATAAGGGTACTGTCAGTCTCCACCTACTGTGGAGGACAATATTGTGGTGATGGGAACAAATCGCAGCAGCAAATGGTGGATGTGCAATGAGCTTCAGGAACATGTGTTCACACCAGTTGGGCTCTGATCTCCTCTGAAATCTCAGGTTTTTAATTAAAAGGGCCTTGTCTTGGCTGTGTGTGTTTTTCACTCTAGCTCTCGTAGGAGAGTCTGAACTATCAGTTTACTTATTAGTCACTTATTCATCAATTCTACAGTCAGATAAAAGGACGGGTCTATATCCGGCTTCCAGCAACAGCTGTACCGAGATGCTAACAGGATTACTTAAACTAGAGCTGAACATGACAAACTAAAAGCCAGACAACCATTTTTCCTCTCAATGCTTCATACTATAAGCTAGCAATATGGCCTTCTATCAGGGTATATGTAAGTTTATATCACAGTCATGGTATATATCACAAAACAGTAGTTTTTCTGTAGATTCAATTAAGAAATTGTTTAAAATAACCATACCATACTTCATCACATGTGATTATCTACCATGGTAGAAACAATTTAGCTAAATCTCTTCCAGTGGACATAATTCTGCTGCTGCACGGTGTATACCATCATATCGCCCAACTCTACTGTAAGCATTGGTTCCTACATCCGCCAAAGTTAATACAATTTTGGTTATTTCACACAAAATGCTTTTTCGTCTGTTTTTGTCTTCACTGGTGTGAAGTGGGCAGGGCTACATTTGAAGAAGATGACACATAGCCATCAGGATTTAATAACATTTGAAACAAAATCTGATAATGGGGCTGTTGGCTCATGTTGACAAAAGCCACACCTGCCTGCTGAAGATTAAGAATACCTTTGGCATTTTAACAAGTAGCCCAATACCCAAGGAGTTTTCCTTTCTAGTGTCTATTGTAAAACCCTACTAGCCAACCCCATTAGCCCAACGTTAGTGCTTCAGCATCTTAGCAGAAATGATCAAATCAGTCAATGGAGTGAACCCCACACAGGGTAACGTTAACTTTAGCAGTTAACCTAGATCAATATGACTGCTCGAGCAGATGAAGGTTCATAATGATGTACGTTAATTATTTCTTGTTGTGTGAGTTTCAATCAGCTCTGTGTCACTGCAATGTAGCCAGTAACGTTCAATGCTAATGAGCAACACTCTGCCTCAAAACAGGCTGCCAGCTTCTGGAGCACCCCGCTCAGCAGGAAGAGGGAAGCTCCAGGGCAGCACGGACCAAAGCCACACACTGTTCATCTGTACAAACTGCCCACACTGTGGTCACACAGAGCTGGTTGAAAATAACACCATTCGGACCATTAATCAACACAGTGGCTGGTTAGGCTTCCAAACTGACTGCAAAGTTTATTTCTAGCAAAACTAGCCACAGAAAATAAAATGCTGCAGTGATTTTGTATATTTACTGTTGCCCTCTAATGAAGCAAAAGAATTTCTGACTAATGAATTTATTAATCACTGGATTCAATGGATTAAATTGGTAGAAGACTTGATTACTGAAAAAATTGATGGCTGCAGCCCTAATGTTATCATGAAAAACATTTTCAGGGGGACTGAAACTTTTATTTCACAAAAATATATCCACTGAAAGTTAATTTAAAAACATAATCTGATAAACTAATTCCATTATTCTACTACCATCAAATAAGCATGTAATCACTTTCAGCATCATTTCTGGTTAAGACTTAGAGGAAATGTGAGTCATCAAACGGGTTTCATTTCATTCCTACTAATACAAAGATGAATAGGGAAAAAAACAGGAAGTGCAAAGTTAGCAGCTATAAAGAGTTATGTTGTTATGGCAATGATATTCTGGTCTGGTCTGTCACACCTGCACATGTGCACCAACACACACACACACACACACACACCAACTTCCCATTCCTACTCTAAAAGGTGTGTGTGTGTGTGTGTGTGTGTGTGTGTGTGTGTGTGTGTGTGTGTGTGTGTGTGTGTGTGTGTGTGTGTGTGTGTGTGTGTGTGTAGGTGTGTGTGTGTGTGTGTGTTGCAGCTGTTCTGTAGCTCAAACAAAGGTGTGCAATGCTTCATTTAATTTCAGTTTTAATGTGAGTGTTCCGATTTACACATCTAAATCAACAACACACTCAAGATACTAGCTACATCCTGGACACCAGTCGATCACATCTGTGGCAGTTGTGTCTACACACACAATCAAACATTAACTGAGAGAATTAACTGAACCATTTAACCTGCAATGCTCATGACAGAACCCCTCCTGCCACACCCAATGTAATTACTAGATGATAGTGAGAAATGGGTCATAAGTGAAAAATGAATGAGTCTGTGCACTTCAGATGTTAAGACCAATAAATGGGATGGATACACCCCCTGAAAACAGCTACACAAACACCCACACAAGCATCAAGACCCCCATCCGTCTTTGTCAACAGCCATTATTAAAAAAGGCCTACAACAGCCATTTCTCTCTCTCTGGCGCTGACCGTCTGTCCCTACCTGTGCTGGCCTGGGACCTTTTATTAATGATCTCTCTGCTGAACCCAGAAAACCAAACTGGAATATCTGTTGGCTTGCTGGCTATTGGCTATTGGCCTTATATGTCATGTCTGTTTCTCTGTTTTGCCACATACTCTCCCATTTCTGTGTAGGCCTGTCACAAATATCAATATTAAAGAGGCAACAGATAGCATATTTTCCTAAATATATCTTTATGGAAATAATGTGGGTTGCACAGGGTAGTGGCCACAGTAAAATCAGATTATCAGGGTCCCATAGGTTACTTAGTGGCTTTGCAATGAGCTTCTGCCACCAGTGGCGAAATTTCACGGAAAAAACCTGCTTTACGGCAGGAAACACGTCATGTATTGCAAAATTAGTCGGTCAGCCAATCAGGGACTGGAGCTGGTCCTTATGAGGAGTTGGGCATGAGACAGTTGAGTCACGAGCACAATGGCAGATGGACAAAGTTTGGAGACAAGTGAAAAATGGCCTAGCAAAAGAAAACGAGCCCCTCTGTCTGAGGAGGCAAAGAAGAGTTATAAAAGAAGAGGGAAAACAAGGGTTATCATTCTACGGCAGCCCTCGGACAGAGATTCTACACATTCTCATTCTACAGAGAGGTACCGGTGGCTTTACAGCCTACATTTTCTTGATTATCTATGATCCCCATGGTTAATTTGGTCGTTGCGACAGTGCGACGCAACACTACTGATGCTAGGTGGCGCCAAGCTAAAAAAAAAAAATCGTATCTGTTGCCTCTTTAAGGTTAGCGACTTATGATAACATATAAGAAATATATGTATATATATATATATATATTATTATTATTATTATATAAATATAACAAAAACATATAACAAAACATAACAAACAGCGAGGTTTTCCCGACCATTTTTAGACTTGTGCAGTGATTCCCCCCTTTTTTTCTCTCCACACCAACCAAAATAAAGTAACACCTCAAAGACAACACAGTGTAGCTTACTGATGGCCTGCAGCTGCACTTTTAGAGTGGAAAATGCGCAGTCTTGACAGTAGTTAGCTTATAACAATGATGAAGGTAAGTGCAGTGTTCCCATAGCCTCACTAAGCTTGTCGATTAGTCACAAGAGGAATAAATTTGTTTTGTTTTTGTTGGCCAAATTTTGTATTAAATCTCAAACTGTGTAATTTTGGGGTACTTCTATAAAGGAGTCCTGTAGATTCTTACAACATCTATTAATTAGTATAAACATATACATGTTGATTTTTTTTCATATTTCAACTTCAATGCCTAAATATTCTCAGCATTTAGAAGTAAATTACTCTTTGAAAGGATGTACTTAGAATATCATACTACAGGTTACAATATCATTATATCAGTGTCATAACATGGTCTTCGATGACAATTATATTGTTTGTCACAATTATATCTGGAGCAATATATCATCCAATAAAAGAGGTTATAATTACGTGCCTATTTCTGTTGTCATCTTATTCTGTTTTAATTCATATCCCATCACTGCGCTGTTTTCTTTGTGTGAGAGAAAGTGGTTGCTTGTTTTCTTGTGTTCAAATAAAGCAGGCAGCATCACACATGATATGATTAATGAATCATTACTTTTAATCTCTTCTTTGACTGGAAGGATGCTTAGTGTTGTGTTCTTAACAGCTGTGATTTATTAATCAGAGAGAGAAGATAAATTGTTAATCAACACTTGTACAGAAGGTGATCCACTGTTTACCATCTTTTCAAGTCTTCATTAGATGGGTTGAAAAATTATTACTCCTCCATTTCTTTTTATAGTTTGCATTACTTATTCTGTTTTATCCTTGTTTTCTTTTTGACTTTTCCCCCACTGATTCAGCTTTGCTAAAACAGCATGATTCCCCCACAGGGATCAAAAAATCTTGATTCTCTCCATATCTGTTTCTTCCTCAGATTTTCTGTCACGCAAACCCCCCCCCCCCCCCCCCCCCCCCCCCCTTCTCTCTTTAACTGTCACCATTTGTGCTCTGAGCTCTCTCTCCTTTCACTTTCTCTCTTGCTGAGAAACAGTCTCTCGGCCAATCTGCCTCTCTGTCACTCACTGCCTCTTTATTCTCACACTTCATCTATACTTAGATCCAACAGTGAGCTGTCACCTCTCCACTTTCCCATCATACCTCGACCTCAGAGTCTGCTGGTGAAGCACACACACACAGCACAGCGACGCTCATCAACACTGAATTCAACAGTGAATATTAAATGAACCCAGATGAAACATTAAAAGAAAAAGACTTGATCGAACCTTGGAGAACTGGAAGTTTACAGAGATCAAACAGCACACCTCTGTGCTTCAGACTTTGTACAATAGATTCTCATATTTCTGTCGGCACAAGGGAGACCATGAGAGCTGTTATATAAAGCAAAGATAAACAAGCAAAGAAGAGCTGCAATATTTAGGATAACAAGCAGTTCCTATGTTTGGGTGTTGGCTCCCTGGCAGTTTAGCAGACTAATTATATACATTATAGACATGTGCACTGCTGCCTGTGTGTGTATATTTGTGCCCTGCTGTCATCCATGCCAACCATCAATAGTGTGGATTCTTTAATCATAATGTTTGTCTATCACCGGTGCTGTGCTGCGAGCCATTTGCCTCCTGCACACTTGCTGTAACTCTTTAAAAAGGACAATGTCTGCATTATCAAAAACAGGGATGTGCCTGTTTTAGATATTTATAGATAGGATATCAGAGCAAAGCCAGACTCTTTCCAGAGAGCTTTGCTTATTGACATTAACAATGAATAGTTGAGGAATAGAAACATGAGATTATCTGCTAGGACAGAGTGGTCAGTATCATATAGCTGTGTAGTCAGCAGTATGTGGGGTTATCTTGAGGTTTTACTCGTTACTGAGGATAATAAGGTCAGTCAGACTGGCCACCAGTTTCGCACAGTGGTTGCTTTCAATTGACCAGTCAATTCTCATTCAATGGCAAGAGTTAGGAGTTCAGTGATTGAAGAGGAAGTAAACCACCGCCTAGTGACTGCAGGTTGCTGAGGTGGTTTAATGTTGGAAATGCCCTCTAGGTACAGTACTTGCCTTTAGAGTTGTTCTAGGTGTGATCAATTTGGGAGGAGAAATGGAAAAATCCATGACATACTAGAAAAGGACTACATCTCCCAGCAGGCCTGGTAGAGCTTGGGGAATGTTGCAATAGTACGAAAAAGCTGCTCTGGAAGAGTGTTGCTGGACATAGAAAGAATACATGGATAATAACTGTAAAAAAAGATCTGGTTTATTACATTTAAGAAAACTTAACACTTTTACAAGTACATAGTTTAAAGTCACTGCAGTCAATGCATTATTGTGCTCTCTTTTTTTTTTAAATGGCAGATTCATCAGCACATTGTGATTCAAATAAGTGTATTTATTGGTCAAATTTAAAGATATAAATTAAAAACATTAATTTTTTGACTTCAGCTAACTAGTATTACTCAATTTTCAGCCATGCATCCAATATTATAACACACAAAAAGAAGAGCTGAAACCATTAGTCGATTTATTAATTAGTCAATCAACTGAGACTGAATATTGTTTTAATAATACATAAGCTGTTTCAGACATTTTGCAGGCAAAAATGCCAAACATACTCTGATTTCAGATTTTCTAATGTGACGTTTTGTTGCTTTTCTGTGTCATACATGATAGCAAGCTAAATATTGCTGGGTTCTGGAATAATGGTTGGACGAAGAGAATATGAAGATAGCATGACATTTACTGACAAAATGGATAAAGCCAAGGACATATCATAAAGATTAGGGGTGGGCAATATGTCCATTATAGTTAATGTATTGCAGCTTGTTCCACATGAGCATAAATTATTTTGTCATTTTTTAAAAAAAAATCACCGACATGAGACTCACTTTGGAGATTCAGTTCTCTCTCTTTCACCTGTGGCTCTCCCCCTCTCACAGACACTAACTGCAAATATTATTAGTATATGAACTGAAGAGCTTTTTGTTTGTTTACCTCTCACACTGTATATATCCTCACGTTTAATGTGGCCGCTGTAACAGTTTAATTTTTCACTAACTGCTAACATCTAACTGTTAACCAGAAGCTTCAAGTTCACAGCAAAAGCCCAACATGAGCCAGGTGTTTCAGAATAAAAGCACCAGTGGTTCCACTTTGCTTTACTTTATTATAACAGTGCTTTATTTAACTTTATTATATAACGGCAGCTACTCTATCTAATTTAGTAGTTTAGTATTTTACACATCTAAATTTCATAATATTGAGATATATATATAAAGTGTATCATGACACAGCCTAAAAATATCATGATATAATTTTTAGGCCAAATTGCCCAGCCCTAATGCAGATTAATCAATAATGGAGAGGGTTGTTAGTTGCAGGCCTAGAAAAAAAAAGGTTTTGCACACTTTAAAGTAGTGGAAATTTATTTATTTTCATACACTGGGCTAACCAACTTGATCTCAACCTGCAGGTCATAAGCACCAGGGAGTCATAAGATCCTCTATGAAGGCGGTTCAAGAGCAGCAATGCTTTTTTTTTTTTTTTTTAAGAGGAACAAATTCAAACAAACAGAAAATTCAGGGTGATCAATGTTCTGAAAATGTAAAAGAAACAAACATTAGAAATGCTCTCAGTCTGAAATGGCTGAATTTAATCTTCCTCTCTTGCCTTTTTTAGCTTCTGCTCCTTTGCTGAATCCCAGTGAAATACATGTGTTTTCCTTGCAGTCAAAGCATAAGTATCAAATGTGAATCCATGCAGTGACTGTAGCATTATGCTGATGTAATACAATCCCTATGCTTGCTGAGCGGGAGTGAGACAGAAGGAGAGGGGGAAGGGACAGAGAGAGATGCAGAGGAAGGATGGAGGAAAGGAGAAGAGAGAAAATAGAGTAAGTGTATGAAAATGAGAGGAGAGAGAATTTGTTGGGGCCCCCACTCAAACCAATAGCATGTGAATAGACGTGGCCAAAACACAGCCTCCAATCAAATGAAAGATAAGCGGTCAGGTGACCGCATGGCTGCGTGTTCCATGGAGGTGGCCGGCTAGCCTGGTTGCTACGGTAACTGGTCGGTATCCTAGAGACTGGCAAAGGGGCTTATAGAAAACTGAATGGTAAGACACCCAGAGAAAAGAGAGCGATGGAAAAGACGAAACCGCATATCTCAGACTGAGGATTTAGACAAGCACATACACACTGTTGTATGTTATATACAAGTGTGTACATGTGGGTGTGTATGTATTTGGGGTGTTGTGGCCATTAGCGATAAGAGCTGTTGAATTAGATTATCTTATTTTCACAGCTTCAAACACACACATGTCCTCACACAGCAGAGAAAGCACAGACAGTGCTACTATAGAGGCCTGATGCTTCATTGAGCTATAAATAATGACAGTCCACACTCACAAACACTCAAATATAGGGATGCGTGATGAGCCCAGCCTAGATATGCCTCTGTATGTGAGTGAATGTTGTGTTTGTTGGTGGGAACACACTGTACTACATTTTGTATGTGCCGATTTTCCCTTGGAAAACCTTAAAAAGCAGCTTCTTTGTGTGTGTGTTCGTGTGTGTGTGTGTGTGTGTGTGTGTATGTGTGTGTGTGTTGTTTGATAGCAGAGCTTCAATATTAGTCCCAAAGCTCAGAGCCTGTCATTTGGAGAGATGGTTTTCTGTGACTTTCAGAGCATATGTCCATGGTTCATTTGTACACTGACAATTACATGTACCTCATTTGTTCACTTTCAGCACTGTGGCATTGTATTATTAATGTGATTATCAAAAAGAAGTGAGTACATGCTAAGTGATGAGGCAAATGGGACGTGGTAATATTAACTCCAGGAAGTTTCTCCCAGTGGCTTAAGTCTCTGGCACTAATTTCAATTTATATCCAGGACACGCACTTCTCTGTTTAAGTCCAACAAAGTCAGTCCTTACCACTGAAAATTGGCTTTGAATGTATCCCCCTCACCAGATGTAAAAATTACATTGAGTTTGTTTAATGTTAAGGATGGGTCACACCAAGAAGTGGCACAGTGAAATTTATCCAAACATCCTCGAGAGATAGGCAGTGTTGGAGGACCTATTCTGCAGGGATAGTTGGTAAGCTAATGCAGATGATGTGCTAATGGCTAATGCCTGGTTTAAACCACATAACTTAAGCCAAACCTGACTTGAGTCAGAGACAGTTATATTTTTTATCATGGTTACAGCTTGTCTATTTACCGTGATCACACATGGACAGTGTGTAAATGACCATCAAAAGGCTGCTGTTACACACAGTCAAACATGCCTTATGCACAGCAGTGCAGCACAGTACACACAAAACCAACTGCTTCGTTATCACCTGCACTGACGACTAAATCAAAATGTCTTCATACCGCTGACTTCCCTGAATGGTTTTAGGCTGTTTAAACTTCCCTAATAGCAAGTTTTGTCTGGCGTCTTCCATTTTCATCAGTTCGGTCTGAATATTTATCGCCTCCTGCCTGAAATGTAACTATTGGCCTGTGCTGCATTCAGGTGTTGTCACATAAATAAGAAAGTCTAGCACTTGAATTGGCCATAGCACAGCACAGCGGCACGTCCAGTGGGCCAAACCCGAATGGAACCTGAGCAAAATTTCTGATTTGTTATCCAAACCCGATGAGATCTGTCTGGTCCGGGTTTGGGTTGGGTAACCACACTGTAGGGCGGACTCTCACCAACTGTCCCTGGCGCGTCGCTCAAACACCTGCAGCAGTAGTCTTGTGTCTCTGCGAGGAGGTGGAGCAACTTTACTCTCTGTTTCAATTGCATGTGTATAATACGTTAACATGTCAGTTTATGGCGGATTGTGTTGAAGCATTTACTTAAATTTCTCAGGAAAATACTCCATAAAAACCAAAGTATGTTTGGAAAGTTTTTAGAAATACTTAACTAGAAAAAATAAACACTTGATATGTCAGAACTGTTCTTGATTTTGTTTGTTTGTGTGTTGTTTAAGAATAGTAATGTCAGATAGAATTGGTCAGGTCAGGGCTATGGAATATTAATCTATCCATAATTTTTCACCTTATCTTAGCCTTTATTATCTGCAGGTGTACATTAAGTACGGGTTATTAACTTTTTTTTAAAAATACAAAAACATTAAATAATCAGTTACCTTATCTGTACTGGCCACAAGAAGTAGGTATTTATCGGTTTTTGGTATTGGCTGAAAAAACCCATATCACACACATCCCTACAAACCACATGTTGCACGTTTTCTATCTGAAGTGTGTGTTAAAGTTAGAGACAGTTACAGCGAAGCAGAGAGTCTCCTCTGTGCTTCTTGGCTATGGTCTGAAAGCTGAAGCAGGAACAGTTAACATGTTTACAACAAAGCTTTGAGTTACCTGAATATTTTTAGAGTGGTAGACTTGTGATCAGTCAGATTCATTTTCATGTTCCATGTAATAATATTGAAACTGGGCCTGTTGTTCTGCAGAGCCTTGTTGTTCTTTCAGACTTTATTAAAATTAAGTCATAATGGTTATTTTACATGTTTACAAGGCCTGGCGTTACAAGTTGTGATTGAAGGTTTTTACATTCAGTAGCTAAATAGATATATGTTATTCGTAGCACTTCATCATAACACGTAGGCGTGGCCATGACAGAGCAGTTTATATATTGATTGCATCCAATGCTGTGCTGGTTATACTATAAAATTATTTATTGCTTGTATGAATAACAGAAGAAATGGAACTTTTTAAAAATGGCACACTGAATCCCACTTGTAATGTTGGGCTAAAAAACAAAAACACATTTAGATTATTTTCCATATCATTCAGCCCTAATGGGAGTTTTGCTGACTGTGAGTGCATGTGTGTGGCCCATGATGTTGGGGGTTGTGGACCACAGTGTGTGTCTGTGGGTTTGACAGCCTATGTAAGTCATAAAAATGCTGGCACTCGTCTGGTTCTAACACTCATCCTACCATGATAAAACTGTGCAGTGTTGGTGTGTGTGTGCATGTGTATGTGTGTCAGCACCCCGTGGGCAGAACTTTCTGCAGTACAAGACTAGAAAGCAGCAGTGATGCACTAGCTGCCTGGCTGACTGGACGCTTTAAGACACACACACACACACATCTTCCATCCTTTTCTCCCATTTCCCTCCCTCTCTTCCGCCACTCAGCCCATTACTCTGTACTCTGGTCTATTCAAGCTGCCCCCCCTTCTCTCTGTTAGAGAACTGAAGAATAGTGAAGAGAAGCAGCTATGGACAGAGAACAGCTCCACCACACACATCCTCAGAGACAGAGAGGGAGGGGGTGCTGAGGCGTATTACTGTATGCATGACAGAACTCATACAGGACTCACTATAGCAGTGAACTCACAAAGAACACATCAGACCATACAGACATTAAGTCTTGCGCTCTCTTTCTGTATCCTGCAGCACTTCCTCTGTGTGTCACCCTCTTCATCACAACAGCCTCCAGTTCAGTCTTTATCTCCCATACCAGTGCCGCTGGCTGCACAGTGTCACAAGCCCTGTGTCTGTGTGTGTGTGTGTGTGTGTGTGTGTGTGTGTGTGTGTTAACATTAAGTCCATGTGCTGAGAAAAAAAACAATGGAGCACAAACCTGAAATAGCAACGTTAAAAAAATCCATAAATGATTTAGGCAAGGTGATGTAAAAGACACTAACTCAAAAGTCCCTGGCTTAACCATGAAGATGAACAATGTTAGCAAAAGCAAGGACAGACGTAATATGAAATATGGTTAAGAGCCTGGTCACAAAACAAAGTGACTTTGTGAATTATGTGGTTGCAAAAACTTGCAGACAAAGGCACAACTCGCAAGGCTGATGGATAATCTACTGTAGCAGACAACGCATGCTCGCCAGTCAGGAACATGCTGGTCAGTAGGGTTGCAGCTAATGACTATTTCCACTGTCAGTTTATCTGACAACTGAGAAAATGTACTGTTGCAGAAGAGTAAAGAAACAAGAAAATATGCACATTTAAGAAGCTAGAATCAGAGATTTTTGACTTTTTTTCTTAAAGATAAATCAAACTGATGAATTGATTATTAAATCAGGTGATGATTATTTTAATAGTTGACAACTAGTCTTGAGTGGTGCAGCTCTACTGGTCAGTTACTCCTACAAAGGTGGTAAAATTAAAGTAGATGGAGCAACAAAGTACGGTAACAAGCTACGACATTTTCCTCCATTTTGGACTCTCTGGCTCTCTGTTTCCTGAAAGGTCAGCACTGTCAAGACGGCTTGCTATGAAAGAATGTATTCATAGTACTGATGCCAAAAAATTGTAGAGATGTGTGACAAAGGCAAAAGTTTCCAACTGCATGATTATTACTCTGCATCTCGATCACAGTACCTCTGTCCTTTCTTACTCCTCATCTCTTTACTCTTAAGCTGTCACAATATCGTGCTGATATCATGTTTACTGGGAATACTAGAGAGCAGCACAGCGAAAGCTGGGTTTACAAGCTGAGCTATAAGAAAGATGAGATAATAACGAAGAGATTCCACATTGGAGTATGAGAGGCAGATGAATGCACATCTACTAAATAGTGACAAATAGGATTGTGTCAAATCAATGTAACTGCTGCTAAACTGATGATTCGGAAAGAGATGGAGACGCATTCAATATTATGTGTAGGTATGCTTGTTTGAGCAGAAACATTACACACCTAAGATATTGGTTGTTCTGGAAAAAAAAAGGTGTTATATATACAACAATATAATACATTTTCTGCCACCTGCAGCCATTACTTTCACTGGAGCACTAAGATAAAGAACATCAGTATTTGCCAGTTCAATAAACCACAGAGCTGATGAAAAGGCAGGAATAGGCAGCAATAAAAAAGTTTTTTCTATGTCTTGTCTGTACATGAGTATGTCTTTTTGTATTTTTAATATACACTGTTTTATGAACACAGTTAACGAGTGCACTCACAAGTATAGGGGTACCTGTGTGTGTAAAAAAAGAGGTGACTGTATTCACAAGGGTGGGAGGGTAAGTGAGCTGGTCAGCTAGTGCATGAGGAATAAAATGCTGTCCTGCACAGATTTCATTCCACAGTCAACTTGCTAGCTCAGGCTGAATGGAGAAACAGCAGTGAGGGATGGAGGGGAGGAGGAGCAAAGATGGGAAGGAGGAGGAGAAAAGAGAGGGAAAGGGTGAGGATGAAAGAGAGGAAAGGAGAAGAGGAGACACAGTGAGAAAGAGGGAGGGAGGACACCAATGAGAATGGTTGAGAGGGGGAGAGAAAGACTCCAACCAGCTTTCCATTAAAAGTCCAGACACGTCGGGTCCCGCGTCATATCATTGCCCAACACACGGACACACACCAACGCACGCGCGTGCTCAAACCCTTGAGCCTTTCCTCCGCTAGCTGATCAATAGAAGCAGCACTTAAGATTGCAGCATGAAAAGAGCTAGAGGGGGAGAGTGAGGGAGGCCTTTGAGGAGGAATTCATCAGTGATTAAGTCAGGTAGCAATCTTAAAGCCAAGCCCTCGTAGTCATAATTGTAGGTCAAAACTACAAAAAATAAAATACTTTTGTGACGGTGTGATGGGTTCATACCTTGAAAGGATCTTCCAAATCAGGGTTGGGAGTCCAACATAATCAATACAGCTTAAAGAATTTATCTCAAAAGTCTCTACCATCTCCAGGGCTGAGAAATGAGGCCAATGTAGTAATGCCAAAAACTGCAGTACCTTGAATGGCCACTTGGGGCTGGCACCTATTAAAAGGCCCGACAATGCAGCAGAAATATTTCTAATTTGTGAATTCAGATTCACAGAGCATAAGTATACCTGTAAATGTTGCTATTTTAGTGTGTTTTCAGTTACTGACAGTTAATTGTGCCATTTTGGTCACCAACAATGTCTTGTTCAGCATTTGGTTGTACTAAAAGGCCCTCCAAGGTGTCACATATTTAATTTTTCTGGTAAGTAAATTATGTTTTAATGGTTTTAAGCCTGCTTTTGCTTGTGAAAATGAGCATTACTATTACCACTGTTAACCATGGTTGTGAATGCTAACCCAGCCAGCAGCTAGCATTAGGTTTATATCCACCCTCTCATTCAAATATAAATGAGAAAAGAAAAAAACAAAACAAGATGGCAACAGTCAAAATGCCAAACTCGAGGCTTCAAAACAGGAGTTCACAAACCAGTAAGTGACATTACAGTGGCTACGACCATTATTTTATACAGTCTATGTTGAAAGCACAGAAACTGTAAGGATTTAGCTGAGTGTGTGTATCTATGCACACACATATACTGCATATGGCAAATGATGTTCTAAATTCAATGTCTACCAAGATGTCAGACCGAGGAAGGACTGAACAATTTGAAGAAAACATTTGATTGTGATTTTTCAAAACAATATTGCAGTTTGAATTGCTGTTATGTTCTATTAATTCAAATACAGGCCAGTATTTGTGACCTACACAGTATCAAACACAGTCACAAACTTATTTTCTTGCTTGGCCCAACTAAAGTTCTGTTATGTTTCCTGAAAACAGCTACATAGTTGGCAGTTAATTTAAGGTAATAATGACAACCTGCTGGTTACATCTGACACTATTGTGAGTGACAGCCCCTCATGATAAGGCTGACGGGCACCTTCACAGACTGACAGGACAGAGTGCTTCGCAGCCCTGACTCCTGGGGGTCTCAGTTTAGAGCTTTTAAGGTAGAAAGCTAATATCGATGACAGCTAGCTGTCTTGAGATAGAGGTGAGGCGACCATCGAGTTCATTTATAAAGGAAAAGACTTCCCATTCTGTTGTTCTGTTAGAAACAGAGAAAAGCAAACTACTTAATTCTGTCAAATATCAAAAAGTAAACAGATGGTGTTTCTTCATCCACAAAACCATCTTTGGCCAAGCTTAGATGCACATACACTGACATACAGAGACCTGATTAACGAGTTGTTTCACCAGCTCACAGAATTAACGTTAATTTGCTACAGCTGAGTAAATGTACTATGGAAGATTTTGGATCTATTTGTGTCACAAGTTCGTAGATTAAAGTTGCGCTCTTTCAAATTGCAGTTTCAATATATAAAACGATTTATCTTTGCCCTGGTCTGAGGTCACATTTTCATCTTGTCTTGGCTACAACGACAGCATTTTAAACTGAAAGGACTCTAAATATTGCCATGAATGCGTCATCTTCAAATGTGTTCCATTACTATTTATTGCATATTAAATTTTCTTACTAAGTAAACGTGTCAACGTCAAGACCCAGGAATAAATCTCTCCATTGGGCTTGAAAGAAGAACAGGAGGCAAAATTTTGTTCAGCAACAAACAAATGGAGATGAAGAAGCAGTTGGACATAAAAAGATAGACAAGCATGCAGGGTCCAAAATGACCACCCGCTAGGGGCCAAATGTGGCTAAACCTTTTTGTTTAGCAAGTAAATCTTGGAAGGCTATCTGCCACACTGACAGGTGAGTACCAAAACAGACATACTGAGAGACTCTGCGTTGTTTCGAAGTCATTTCTGGGTGTGCTTCTTCTGTCCTGTGCTGTCTGCCTCAACGTTTGATACACAAACCATACTTACTAGTCATACTTCTACTGTTATTATACACATATGATTATTGTCACATATGTATACTATCAGATATTAATATATACTTTCAACATATTGTACCACAGTAGCCAGAACTATTATTATAATATTATTACTTTCATTAATGTTGTTGTAAGCTACTGTCATTACCGTCTGTCCTGGGCTTTATAAATAAAACTGATTGATTGATTGAAAAACACGTCCAGGTCAGTTTTGCGCATCTAAAGAGTGCCGCAAAACTGACCATCTTAAATGCTGCTAGTTTCACAGTACCATTTACTATACAGGATGTCAGCTACTCCACTAAACTATCACTTGATGCCAGTCAGGATCGGTGAGTCAAAAGGTTAATTTTGTACACTGGATGCATGGCTGGGTCGATGAAAGTATGAAGTGAAAACAGTGAGGGACTGAGAGAAGGCCAGAGGGAAGATAGGAATAGCGGAGGGAGGAAAGAGAGTAGGACAAGTGGACGGGATGGAGAGATAGATGGATGCTTTCTTTTCCATCTCACATATGCACAGGGGAATGGGTCTTATGCTTCTATCCCCTCCCACACAGGGGACACCCCATTTAAGGCTCAATTATTTATGAACAGACAGATGCAGCTTTTTATGAAGTTAATAATTGAAGAAAAATGAATTGGGGGGAGAAAGAGTGAGGGGAAGACAGCAAAGAGGGGGAGGAATTAGAGACATAGTTAACATAAACCAACACAAAATGGAGGGCCGGCTTCCTCGCCCCCTCCACTCCTCCCTTCTGTATTTCTGTTTTTGGCTATCTCACTGTTCACATGACCTTCTTCTCCTTTTCTTCATTTTTTTTTCCCACATCAACTGTGGTCATCTTCATTTTCTCCTCAACATCTTTTCCCCTCCACCTCCTTCTCAGGTGCTGTTGTTACCATGGCAACAGCAGACATCAGAATTAATCACCTAGAGCGCTCACTTCTCCTGCAGCTACAGTGACAACATACAAACACACACCTGCATGTACGCACACTGTCTCGGGTTGACATGACACTGTCCTCATTGCTGACTCCAGCTGACTCCACATAACTGCAATATGTGTTCAACATCTCCCCAGACACACACACACACACACACACACACACACACACACACACACACACACACACAATGTTAAAGAGTTGTGGTCTGGATACCAGGAATACATTTACAAAAAAAAAACAAGACAAATTGAGAACACAAACATATTTCAAATCTTCAAGTAAAACCTTTAAAGAATAATAAAGGTATTTAAAATTGCAGGGTTCTTTTTATCATATTTTCACCATTTCTTTGATAGTTGTCAAATTAGAAAATGAATCAGACTGTGCTACTGAAGAGGTGAAGTCTGTTGTTATCATCAACCAGTGAAGTGTGAGATTTGGGCGGACAAAGTAACCCTTTGGTTGCATCACTGTCATTTTTGCATCATGCTGCTGTCTACCAAACCCCAGTGGGAATTTCAGCTTATGGAAACGTTAGCATGGTAAAAGATAATAATACAACCCTACCGCATTTGCATCATCTGCGAGGAAAAGTGCAACCAATAGTATAATGTTACTAACTGAAAATAGTATGTGCACGCCTGTGTGCGTGCGGTCACAGTTTGCATATTCTGCAAAGGTGGGGACATGTGTCTCTGATTGCAAGCTGATGTGTCTTGTGCCAGTGTGTGTCAGTGTGTATCTGAACATGCTGAGAGTTGGATATCGCTGCTCTTGAGGTGGACAGAACATACAGCCTTATTGACCAAAGGCAGGAAGAGAGAAGGGCAAAGAGGGAGAGAGGAGGAGAGAGACTCATGCTGATGGTATCTGCTAACCTTCAATTAGCAGTGGCAGTCAGCAGGGCATTGATTAGCCTCTAAATGCCAGAGCAGTGTGCAAACACCCACATCCCAAGACACACACACACAGTCAGATGCACAGGTACAGATTACTATCAATTTTCATGATCGGAGTATAGATGTTGATGGACGCTGGAGGTGAAATGAGTATCAAAGAGATCAAATACTGTTGCAGCTTTAACTTTAATTCAACCCTGCATCACACACAGTGGCGGCTGCTTTACCCTGCAGGAAAGATAGTAACACAACATTTCTTTTCAACATTTAATTTCCTTGGAACATGTGTCAGAGAGGTGGTGACTTCCTTTCATAGTACATCTCAGAGCATGAATTTCAGTGTGGGTTATTGCACATAATTTCTAACTGTTGCAAATCTAGAATTGACGGAAATTCCCACACACATTTATAGCTATGTCCAATAAATTTCAACAACTGCACCAGCAAGTAATGGGGGGAGGACTGGCTGGAACGCTGCATCAGATGGGCTGACTTCTGCCCTAGGACAACACAACTGGAGTGCTCTCTCTCCCTTTCTAAAAGGCTACGAGTCCCCTCTGCTGCTGAAGCACCTCTCGCTAGCATATACATGCAGGTTTCAATGGTGTAAAAGCATGGTGGATCATTGGGGGAACCTTAAAGGACTAGAACAAATGGCAAGGCCAGTGATGACGTTGTGGCGTTACTGAGGCAAGTATATCTGTGGTTTGAACAAAACAACGGTGAATTGAGATGCTCAATTGTGTAAAATGTAAGTGCTACGCCTTTTAAATGCCGATGTTGGAAAAAGGTCAACTTTCAGTCGCCACTGAGATGGTGATTCTCATACAGCAGGGAAAGGAAAATAGAACAAGTTGGCAAAAGAGAGCAGGGAGCCACCAAAAGACGACACACAGATACAGCTCAAAGAGATGACCACAAGAGAGGAGGAGAGAGACAACAAATGACAGCAATGTTTGTAGTGCAGAGAATTCTGAGGAGAGTGACGAAATGAAATCTGAGGTAAGAACAGAACAAGGACGCCTTCTTAAAGTTTATACACCCTGCCTCTGTGAAGCATTTAAAGGGGGAATTCCCCTACTATATATTTTGAAAAATCAATTTCAGGTCCAGCATCACCACAGACATTTATCTTTATTGGTTTGTATCCAACCGTACAGGTGTTGATTGTTTTTACAAACAACTGGCAATGTGCCAGTCTCCTATTCTGCCATTTCTAAATGCTGTGCTTGACCCTAAACTTCCTGTATGAATCGCATCAACAAACTGCCTTTTTTTCTTTCCAAGGACTAGGAAGACATTTTGCTGAATAACTAGTTTTATTTCTGCTTTTTTGAGCGACTTAAGTCAGGCTCCATGGAACACCACTGCACCACGACTGCTCTCTTTATAGTATTTAATGATCTTCTAACTGCCATCCCTCGTACATGATCTATTTTAGCTCTCTCTGACCTTTGTGCTGCCTTTGACACCACTCATCACCGGATGTTAAATCTTAATCAGTGCGTGGGCTTCTTTAGTTTAACTTTAAATTGGCTTTACTCCTACATGACAGCACGTTTAGTGATTCAAGATCATTATGTACAAACCTGACCTATGGGGAACCTCTGGCTCTGCTAATGCACTGCTCATGTTCCATGTACACGTAGTCTGTGGTTTAAATCACATTTGTTCTCGTTTTAATGGCCATGATATTCCGTTGTGCCTTTTGTTAATGATATAGCTGAACCTGTGACTATGTTCCGCAAAGAGCTTGGTATTCCAGATGACAACTAGTTTGACCTGGACAAACAAGATAAAGTAGTCATTAAGTTTTGCTTTGTCAAACAAAGAGAAAAAAAAGGGAATCCAGAGGCCATTCTTATCACACAGACACCTAGACATTATTATGCATGTATTCACTGCTACTCACCTGGCCCACTTTATTTCCCTACACCTGTCTCAGTCAGCAAAACCTCCAAAGGCTGCAGTACATCATCTTGTCTATTAAACTGAATGTCCATGTGAGAGAGACTCCTCAGTGAGAGAGAAATGTCGTATTTACCCTGGCTCTCTGTTAATGTATTTGATTTAAAAGCTAGAGGGGGTACTGTGCATGTCTGATTTTTTTTCTATTTGTTCAGTTTTACTTTTAGTCCTTATTTGTTTCTGCTTTTTGGTTTGCTTCCTATCTCAGCCGCCCTCCATCTTTTGCTTTCTCTCTCAGACTGCCTTTGTCTCTAGCTCTCCATCTGTATGGTTTATACTGTGTAAGAGTAAAAATGTGTCCTTCAACAAAAAGAAGTAAAAGCATGCTGACTGTGTTGCTGCATGCATGTGTGTATGTGTGAATATGGCCAGCAGGCATAAGCCCGTAGCAATACATCTGCACTGAATGTCATATACAGACATGTTCATGTCCTTGTGAATGTGGACTTTGTCATCTCTGACTGTGTGTATGCCTTAGAGAGAGAGAGAGAGAGAGAGAGAGAGAGAGAGAGAGAGAGTGCACGCGCAGCCATAGATCAGGTTAGACAGAGCCTTGCCATAGAACACTGAGTCAGAGTTTCACACTCACACACACACACACACACACACACACACACACACACACACACAGAGTTCATAGATCATATGCATGCAAAAGCACATTTGCATGCCTTGGATATTTTCATATAGCCATGGCTTGCATACAGAGGAAAGGTTGAATCTTCACTGTTATCTGACAACACATTAACTTAATGTGATCATGGACCCACCCTCTAATTCGGAATGATTCATTGAGCTTCAACAGAGTGCTGACATTACGGACTAAACCATCCAACCATCAGAGGGTTTAGGAAAATTACAGTCAAAAATATAATTCAATTTATGTGATGAGGAGATGAGAGAGGATTTCATCCACAGATAATGATGTTTTTGCACAGCTGAGTCACTTTCATTCATGTCAAGAATAGCTGCTGTAATGAATGGATATTTCTTCCTGATACAAGTAATTTAAATCATCTGAGTTGCACAGTCGATGGGCATTTCAGTGACTGTTTGGGCTTATTCATTTTACATTTTGGATAAGCTTTGATCTAGAAATGAAAGTGTGGATGCTGCATAAAAAGTGATTCTCTATGATGTTGTGAATCACGACTAAGCTGCAGTGCAGATGCACAGCTCTCTTCTGCCTTTTTTCACTGCACTATGCAGATTATCGGCATGCGTTGTTGCCAACAACTCAATCATTGGGATTATAATTTATGACACTCACTTTTGGTCCAGACCCTGTACAATGAACGTTTTCAGACTCAGTTACTGTGACCTTAGCATAATGCAGACTAGTTACTAGGCTTAACTGATACATACTGATAGCTTACTGAACTAAATAGATGTAATATGGAATATGGTTTCTATCTGGTCGTACACTTGATCAAAATGTTTCTTACTAATGAACTAAACTGAAAAGATTTTAAATAAAGTCTTACGCAGTACACTGTTACAAAACATTATACCTGTAACATTTGACTAAATGACAAAATTACATCAGTATGGTCAGTGTAATCAAATATTTCCCAATGACTCTTAACTACATGACTTACCTACAACTACATCTAAAATACACAGATTTCTCCATGTTTCCAAAGGCAGTCAAATGGATACTATGCTGATTTTTAACCAGCGTTGTATTATTATAGTGTGGGTAGTATGTGTAAATGAGCTATGGTAAACATTCCTCCATCTTGTCAGACTTACCTGAACGAATGCATCATCCGGCAGGTTCTCACTGGCTATTCGGCTGTTGCTCAAACTACAGACTGTACTTCATCAGTTTCATAAGCCCACCACCATGGCCACATAGAGATGAGGATCGAGATAGTGAGCCACCTTTCTCGTCCTCTCTCTTAAATTCTTACGAAACTCAAATATAAGCTAAGATTCTGTTACTGTGTTGCCTGTTTCTGGCCTAAAATGTCTTCAGGAACATATTTTAGTGCACTGTTAAACAGGAATTAGACACTATACTATTTTCTGTATTGTAAAAACAGAGGCTGAAAATACTGAGTAAGACTGAGCAGCGCTGATCAAATATGAGCCAAGATTATGTTGCTGCATTGCTTCTTTTTCATTTATCATTTTTTTCATTAACATATTTTAGTTTGGCTGTAATACAAGATTGCTTGTTCCCAGTCAGCCGGGATATTATTTCCTGTGTCAAAAGGGACAAGCTCGCATTATAGCACAGTGCAAGTGTTTATTGTTCTGATATGGACCAGTGGATTCTAGTAGTTGCATGCTTTCTACCTCTTGAGCAAAAGCGTCATGGAGGTCATGCCGCGGCAATTTCCGTTGCATTTGCACATTTCTACTGTATAGAGCCTAGTTTTACGAAAAGACTTCTTTAAGTCAAAAGTGGGGCCCATGCTACACCTTTTGATGCTATATTGACATTCTGTTTTATTGGATGGCTCTACAAATATTTCCAAAACAATATTAACACATCACTTTAGTCTTTACAAGCAAACACATTTAAAAAAAAAAAATTGTATATCGCTTGTTTAAAACCAGCTAGTTGTTACTTAGACATTGGTAAGAACATTACACACAATCTTAGTGAGAGATTCACAAATAGCTATGGCGACCCAACCCTGAACAGTAACTGATATCAGACTCCTGACAGCACTGTGCCTCTGTACGCATCAAAACCTTTGAGGAAGATTCAAGTGTCAGAAAGTGTTAGAGAAGATTGCTTCAAACAAGGATATTTCAACTGAACTCCATGACAATCTCTGAGTGACTCATGCCAGCATGATGTCAGCACTGGTCAACAGGATTCAAATACATAGTAATTGTAACTTATGTCTATTCTGAGCATGCTGTAACTATTACAGGGCAAAATACCTCCACTTGACCTAAAATTAAACTACTAAAAACACACACACACACACACACACACAAACACACACACACACACCAGTTTCTTTATGCACCCCTATGCTCCCCTGGGACCTGCCACATCGTCCACCTTTACTTCAACTGTACTGGCTATGCTGAGCACAAATAACATCAGCAGCCTTGCTGATGAAGAAAAAAAAAAGACACCAAAAGAGATCAGCTCTCTCCTGCCCGGGCTGGCAACACTGATATGGTCAGCAAGGTTACCAAAAGATCAGGTCAGGCTTGCAACAACTCAGGCAGAAGAGTCGATGCCTTAAATTGACAGGGCCCTGCCTCACCCCGTCTCCCAGAATTCACTTTCTTTTGTAGGCATGGCCCCCTCCACCGGCAGGAACAGGTCCTACTGCTGCCGTTCCTGTCTGCATCTGTCTTCTAGTACAGGAAAGTTCATTCTATTAAATGTCAGTTCTTTGGTAGGAAAATCGATTTAAATTAGTGGTTTAATAACTCCGCACAAACCTGATTCCATGTTTGAGACTAAAAGTTGGCTGGACACAACATGACTGAGCACCAGACCTTATTGAAGACATCTACGGCTGAGTGTTTCGATATTAACAAGAGCACTATTTGGCAAGTCGCCATGCTGACCTCACAACATGAAAATACTCTGTCACACAGCAACAATGGGTGGGAAATTCAATAGCAGCAAGCTTTTACCCCTTCAGTCCCTATAAACAGACACATAGATACACTTACATGAACAGAAAATGACACACACACACAGCCGCTGCAGTTATCACACTCTGCCAAATGCCTGGTTTCTAAATAAGAGGCAGTCATCAAATATAGATTCAAATGTCCTTCATAATTTACATCTACAAGGCACAGCAGGCGCGCACACACACACATACATACATACACACACACACACACACACGCACACACGTGCACATACACACACTTGTCATTGCCCTTGCTCTGTGTATGCAACCTATGCGAGTATGCAGCACGTGTGTGTTCAGGAGAAGCGTACGTCACCAAGCAGGAAAACTAGGACACACAAGAAAAGAAAGGAAAGGGAGGAAGAATGAAAGAAAAAAAGGAAATAAAAAGAAAGACATAAACAGAAACTGTTTCCTCTCTGTCATCAGGTATGACTGCATCTCTCCCAGGCAGAGAGGTAATTACAGGTGTGCTTTGCCAGCAAGGCTGAGATTTAAAGATTTTTGCCTCAGTGCACGTGACGGTTGGCTAACTGGGCTAATGGTTGGTGAAGGCAACAACATAACCATTGTCTGTCTAATATTTGCAGTTGATTCCCTAGCACATTATCATGATGGATAGGCTGATAGTTATAGCAGCAGACGAGACCACCTCAACAGTGCATAGAGGGGAAGAAACAAGAAGGGGAGGCAGATAAAACACAGACAGATTTTTTACCTTAAACTATCTGCTTCATGTATTTGTTAAAAAAAACAGGAGATTAGAAAGAGAAATTACATACAGCAAATGTGCTATTTATTTCCATTTTTAGCTTTTAGTAAAATATCTCAACAACCTTTTGGACAGATCTTTCCAGTAGGGATCGACCAATAATCAGCACTGGCGATAATACCGGCCGATATTCAGCATTTTTATGATAATCGGCATTGGCCGTTTTTTCTACCGATAGCCGATAAAATACATTTATTTTAATTAAAATACGTTTATTTTAATTAAAACGCGCTCCTTTGGCTCTCATGCAGCCGTTTCTCTCTCTGCCTGAAGTCTCCACTCTGTGCTGTGTAACAAATGTCCCACCTACAGCCCCCACTGATTGGCTACACGGAACAAGTGAGTGACAGTCAATCAACACTGAAGGTAGATGCAGCGCTGCAGCGGCACAGAGAGAGAGGAGGGGAGAGAGGACTGCTCCGTGAAGCAGCAGTGTGATGTTTGAAGGCAAGGCAACAGAAAATGTCGAAGTTGAAGTTCTCTGTGCTGAAGTTTTAAAGACACCACTGTTGATGCTTGATAAACACGCCATCTTCATACTGTATCTCAGTGTCTGTTCCCCCCTCACGCGGTTGCTCGCGAGTCGCAACGGGCAGCCATTAGAAACAATAATGTCGTCTAAAACTACTTCACATCGGCTGCTAAAGCTAACGGACATGTAGAAGTTTCTTCAGTGCATTTCAGCTGTGTATGATCGGTATGGTGCTTGCTTGTGTGTGTGTGTGAGCTTCAGCAACTGATGTGAAGCTGTTTTGTAGGTGTTATTCTACAAAAGTTTAAGGTCTTTTTCATCACAGATTTTCAGTGTACAAAAACAAACAAACAGTATATTGTTGTAGGCCTATTCAGTCTAATCCCAGGTGTGTTATTGTAAATTTTGACGCCAAAATTTTAATTTTTACTGCAAATGAATATCGGTTCTAAATATCGGTTATCGGTTTCCTCGACTACTAATAATCGGTATCGGCCCTAAAAAACCCATATCGGTCAATCCCTACTTTCCACCATCAGTTCAACATTTTAATTTGCCCAATACTTTGGTTTATGTATGGTTAATGATATTCCCATCACCCTCTGCTGTGCTTTGTCTTTAGCAACTAATTAGCAAATATTGGCAAGGCTAACACTAAACTACACTAAGATGGTGAGCCTGATAAATATTATCTGCTTAACATCAGCATGTAAGCATGTCATTAACCTTCAGAGAGAAATGAAGCCAATACAGAAATGCCAAAAACAAATGGCAACCTGAGAGCTGGCTTCAAAAGGGGGTCAATTCCAACAGACCTCCATGTTAAAATGACCATCTTCAGGCAGACATATACATGCTTACAGCCTGGTACAAAAAAATTGGTGTGGTCCACCAGAGTCAAATCCACCCCTTGCTCCTCCACAGCTCCACCCTCTCATTTGGTCACTTCTGGCTCCAACAATCCAAGATGGTAATGACCAAAATGGCAAACTCAAGGCTTCAAAATGGGAGTCCACAAACCAGTGAGTAAAGCCATGTTGGCAATGTCCATTATTTTATACTGTTTATGAGATCAGAGCATGGGCTTAGTAAAGCCTCAAAAAGCTGCTAGCCAGACTACAGACTGTTGTTTAATGTTTCTTTGTACAATAGATGTATTAGTTTTGTGCTGTCGAAGCTTCTCACACTGATTGTGGATCTGAAAACACCCAACAACAACACTTCTGGCTATTTTTGCTATCACATAGTGTGTTGCTACTTCTTATCAAGGCAGGTCACACAGCATGTAGCTACGTAATTGTGCACACAGTTCCAGAGAAAACTTGGATATTTTACAAGTTTGTATCAGATTCTATCTTTACCTTTTAGATTTTACTTTGATATCCAGGTCATTGGTTTTAGCTGATATTGGACCACACTGATAATGACCATCACATCAGCCCATCCTTAGATGTTAATCATATATTCTGGTGTCTATTTTTAACCAGGTTTAATTACCAGGTAGGCAGACTGAGCCTTCCCCTGGCCTTCTTCAGTGCATGGTTCATACTACACTTTTCTACCAGAGTACAAAGCATTGTGCTGCCACAGAGCCATACTTTAATTACATTACTGTCTATTTTTAGACAGGTATAATTAACAGACTGACTACATTTTCAACATTACAGTGCTATTTAAGGGATACTAGTAGAGCTCACCCCAGTACATAATAAAGCCACAATGCCAGAATATTTTTTACTTTGTTAGCTAACTCAGTATGCCATACTTACATGTGTGTGACATTTTTTTTCTCCTATTATATTGGTTACTTGGTGGCTTATCAGTGGGTGTTTACGTCTTACCAACAATATTCCCATACGTTTTTAAGAGGAACATGGTTTTGACTCATTTTGCTTTGCATACCGTAGGTAACAAGGCTGTCGCAATAGTTGCAATATAGCAACACCGTACTATTGACAAGCCAGCTGCCACAACTGCTATTTCATGGGAGCGACGTGTATTAACACTATGCTAAAAATGCCAGCAGCATGACAAGGCACTGAGCATTTATTCTGTGCTGAGCGCTGCACTCTGACATTTTTTTCTGGTCACCAAGAGAAAATTAAAGTTTGGGTAAAATGCTCCAGCTGTTTGTCACTGTCACTTTTTATCCGGCCATCCAGTCACAGTGGAGGAGGGGCAGGATTAATACCACAAAGACTAACCATCATATCACTGAACAAAAATGGCGGTAATATCGCACTGTTGAGCCACTGCAGGGGAAATTTCTTCAACCCTACAGCCCTAGTAGGTAACAAGTGTTAAGGCCACTTTCACGAAACCTAAGAATTTTACATTGCATGAAAATTGATTCTTAGTTTGATACTTATTCATTCTGGTCCATTTCATCAAGCTTTAAAAAACCACACTCTGGAAAATATTAACCAGCCGGTTAATGATGGGAGGCCCGAGATTTGCACATCTGAGGTTTCATATGACATGGATGATATATGAATCTTATAGGCAGGTGCCTATTTTTAGCATGGCCTAATTAGCTGCACCAGCAGTTGGCTGCCAGACGGAACACAGAACAGAGAGCAATTCAAGCACAACAATGTCAAAGAATGTCAGTGTACAGAAGTCTAAAATGTATGAGATACTAACACTATAACCATCTAGTGCTGTATTTTTCCCACAGTTTATTTTGTGACAAACTGTAGATGGCAGGAATTGTTCAAACGTATATGAAACCAGAAAGGTGAAATTATCTTTAACTGTTTTTATCGGGCTGCCTCCACAGTTATGATTATATGAGGCAGCATTTAACAAAATACCTTAGGAAATAGGATTTATGTAAATTAAATTATTGTTTTTGAAAGAAACTGTAAATAAAATCACCCCATGAGATTGTCTACCGTTAGATAATCCAATGAATTGAACATCTGACCTATTCAGGTGTACAAAAATATTGCGTGTGTTTGCAAACAGCATGTGCTGTATAGAGAACAGTACTGTAGGATCCTGTATCTGTGGTCTGAACTGACACAGCAGTTGATGACATTTGGCTGTTTTACAGAGGCATTCAAATGTGATGACATTAACGCAGGGTTCTTTATCAACCTGATCCACTCTATACATACACACACACACACACACACACACACAAAGGCATGTAGCATCATAGTGGTGTGCCAATGTGCGAAACCCCCAAGGACCATCTCCAGTGCTCCCTCCCTCTCTCTGTGCTTTTTCTCTCCTCCATCACTCTATTCATTATGTTTCACACCTGAGGGAGAATATTCTCTCTCTCTCTCTCTCCCTGCCTCCCTCCCTCTCCCCCTCGGGGGAGTATGGTCCATGTTCTGTCTCTCTCAGCACCTGAGAACCCAGTCCCTGAGGTAACTTACACACAGCCCTTGAGAAAACTGGACTACTGGACCGGCATACATAAATGCCATTTGCCTTCATGAGTGACTGATCACAAGCCTATCTAAGTCACTCATTTCTTTTTAACTATTTTAATGCATTCTGTTGTTAAATGGATCTTGTGGAGGAACAGCAGCCTCACTCAGGAACAGATACACTTCTACTCGTTTTATTAAAGGCCCAGAACATCAAAGAACTAGTGGCAACAAAGGCTGACTGTTGTGTTCCCTCGTGTCACCTGTGTGTCGAACAAAAAGCTGCACTTAGGCGCACAACATAGACTACAGCCAACAGCCAAATAGCACATACAATCTGCGTCTGTCTGATAGATTATAACTCTCCTTGGTAACAGGCAGCAGTGGTCTGTAATCATCATTCAAAAGGGAAACTGGAAGACGGACAGGACAGATTCAAGACGTTAGTTACTCAGTTAGCACATTAACAGCACAGCCCAATGTTGAAATAACAAAGCATGTTTACCGTGTTCTAGCGAACAATAACACAATTACTAACCATTTCTGCTGAAGAGCTCAGTGGCTAAAAAACCCCTAAAATTAACCAGCTCCCAGTTTTATGCCTCCGGAAGCCAATCACGTTGCACTTACAGTTTACATCCATGTCTAAGAAATAAAGATGCTTCTTATTAGACACTTTGGTGAAATGTTGTCGCAATTAGTGTATGAATTCTTAAGTTATGGCCAAAAACAGGTTTTGTTAAGTCATATTGACCTTAACCTTTGACCACCAAATTTCAATAAGTTCATTTAGTCTAAGTGGACGTTTGGGCCAAATTTGAAGAAATTCCATCAAGGCAGGGCTCGACAGTGCGAGCGTTTCACTCGCATTTGCGACTAAAAATAGGTGCGTGGGAACTGTAAAAACTATTTAGGGGCACATGTGCGCATAAAAAAATCAGCCGAAGCAGCCTATATTTTTGTCAGTAAAAAAATATGATAATCTAACCGCAAATATTGGAGGAACTCCAGCCGCCTTCCCTCTTCCCTCTTCCCTGTGTGACACGTTTATGGGTGGTTTTCCAAGCCACTGTCGGCACAGTGAATATAAGTCCCACTGTCGGCAGGGTGGAAATAAGTCAAAGTGTGGAGGAGGTGGACCGTGTTAAGCGGTGGATCTCTGGGGAAGCCTGCTCCGTTCTCCCCGTAGTTCAAATAATTTCAACTCTGAGCGCAGCGCTCGGGCGGAAAATCAGAGCGGTGCGCGACGCCAAGGGTAGCGGTGCCGCTTTGTCAAGCATTGCTGCCCTCTCCATAGACAAACAATGGAACAGCCAGCGCAAAGCGGTTTTACAGCTGATCATGTGTAGAGGCCTTTATGGACTGTTCGCTACGGTACCGCTGCTGGGCAGTGTGGAAATAAAGCCCTTTTCACACAGAGCGCGCAAAGCCCAGACCTCCGCCGACAAACCCCATTCATTGTGTATGTGCTACCGCGGCGCAAGAGCACACCGCTCTGCCGCTGATCTGAGTGGTGCGCAAGAGGGCGCATGTCGTATGGCAAGCCGTTTTAACATTTAATCGCTAGACTGCCTAGTCAAAACTCTTATTCAAGATATCTGTAATTCAGTTTTGACTAGTAAGATTCAAACTATTTTTGCCATTCATGTGTATGAGGTTTGTCATTATAGATATCTACAATGTAGTTGTGGATATCTGCAATTGTTATTGCAATTCCAGTTTGAGATATCTTCAATTTAATTTTGACTAGTCATAATTCAAGTTCAAGACATCTTTAATTATCATCAATTGAAGACATCTACATGGTCCTTTCTAGATATCTTGAATTGAGTTTCAGATAGTCAAAATGACGTCGTAGATATCTCAAACTGGAATTATAGATAGTCATAATGTAATTGTAGATATCTATATTGACAAACCCCATACACATGAATGGTAAAAATAGTTTGAATCTTACTAGTCAAAACTGAATTACAGATATCTGTAACTGTAGTTTTGACTAGTCAGAATGACGTTATAGATATCTGTAATTCAGTTTTGACTAGTCAGAATGACGTTAGAGATATCTTAAATTAAAATTCATACTAGTCACAATGACATTATTACCAGTCAAAATGACGTTATAGATATCTATAATGGTAATTCCGGATAGTCAAACTTAGCAATTAAATGTTAAAACGGCTTGCCATACATGTCGCGGCGTTTGCGCGCTGTGACGACACCTCGGCGCCACGCATCCAATAGCAGAGAAGAGCCTGAAGCAGACCCGGAAGCGGTCACCATGGAGCTGTAGCTCCTGAACGAGCCTGTACTCCCCCAAATCCTGTCCTCTGCGCCCTACCCCGTGGTGGGCGCTGCGAAAGCTCTGTGTGAAAGAGGTTTTACGTCCTGCAGAGTTTCAGAGGACCTGGAGAATGTTTTAGGATAGTAATAACATTATATATGATAATCATATTGCAAAGATAATATATATAAGATAATAACATTAAAGACAAAATTAAATTGCAATACTTTTTCAAAACTTGATGATTTTACCTTTCTGTACATTTTGTATAGAAATTCATTACATAATTTTGCTTGTAAATATTTATTTGCATCACGTTTATTACAGAAAACACATTATGTTATCAATTTACATTGTGCCCCTGAAGTTCTTTGTGCGCTCCTTACTTTTTCAACTTAGGAGCACAAGCCCTGCCTCAAGGTGTTTTTGAGATATTGTGTTCACGAGAATGAGACAGATACAAGGTCACAGTGACCTTTGACCACCAAAACCTCACCTAATATAACAAGTTTGCTTCAATCTCACTCCCTCTTGACTTAAGCCATTTGCTTTCCTCACTGCCATTCTCTTCTCACGCACTATGTTGAACTGCAGATCAGAGTGATTTTATTCACCAGCAATCTCCGTCACCTCCAATTCAACATGGCCCAAAAAAGCTGACAAGACCCAACTAGTGCCAATAGGGTGGCACACATCGCAAAAACTAGGGCGATAGATGCTCACCGACAACCCGAGATTGACTGACAGCAGACCATTGCCTTGGTATGTCCGGCCCTAACACTCGTTTTCTATCCGTCTTTCTCCCTCCACACCATTCTCTACAGAAATCTGCTGTTGGAATGGTGTGATTCTTGCAGTGTACAGCTTTAAAAATGTATACCCACTCTACACCTGCCAGTCTTTTTTTTTTTTCTTTTGCCCTTTACCTGTTTGTAGTAACCAGTCATATACGCAGTCTCAGCTGTTCTTGCAGACTAAATTTCCACTCCAGTCACTTTTCAGGTTTTCATGCAGTCCCTAAATCTTTGTATGCATGTTTCTGTGTTTGATTCTCCAGAAGTGTAAGTCTTTTTCTAAAGGCACTGCTTAGCAAACCAGCAGCAATGATTGGCGGCCCTGAATAACTGGGGGTGACAGGAGCGAGGCATCATGGTCCCGTTCTTAGCAGCACGCTGTTGTGGCGTGGCAAGACAGGTCCATGTGCCTGTCAAATGATGCTGGCAGCACCAGTCTGGCAAACACAGTGAGGAGGTAAACGAAAGAGAGGCCGTAGTCACTCTGTGTGTGTGTGTGTGTGTGTGTGTGTGTGTATGTGCGTGTGTCAGTGTGTCTGTGTGTATGTGTGTCTGTGTGTGTCTGTGTCTGTGTATCTGTGGCTTTAGAGAGCTACTGGGTGATTTATGGAGGTCTGGTGGAGAACTAGTTGTGTGTGGGAGCGAGTGCGTGTATGTTGCCTTCCCTAAAGGCCCTTCTCTGAGCCTCTCTGATGTTATGCACTCTGACGTGTTTTGCAGGCTTTACTCTGTCTAAAAGGCACTGTTGGTTTACAGACGCACATGCAGGGAGGATAAGAGGGCAATGGAATGAGAGGCTGTAGCTAAGTGGAGTCAAAAACACACTGAATGGGTCGCAGTCATATGTACAAGCACACACACCCCATGTGTTTCTCCTCAGAAGTAATCTTGCTCCCTGCGGCTGATAATAGCAAAAATAACAAGCATCAGTCTATCTTATTTGACACTGAAACCTCCATTGTCTGATTCTATGACACTATCTCTTATATATACATATAAAGTGTAGAGCGGACCAGTTGATTTTTTTGAATAGCCAATTAATACAAAGGTTTTCCTGTCTTCTTTTTAAGCAAGAAAAGCTCCAGATTCACTTCCATGCTCTCAAACATGCGTCAATGCTTTATAGTATGAATTATGATTAATTAGACTAAGTAGCTAATAGCAGTTAGCAGCTAACTCAAAGAAGAACAGCCACCGAAAATGTCCACAAACTAGGAAAACAATGAAGTCTGGGAGCTTCTTAACATCTGAGCAGATGACGGGTTCAACCACCATATAACAGGGACCGTTTCTGCCATGCTGTGCCATTGTCATTGTGTTTAAAGTTCTGCCTACATGTATGTTATTTGTCACACTAGAGGCTGAAGATGTTGTGTCAAATGTCAAGCCTGTCACGCCTCTTAAACCTGCTGGGGAAAAAAAAATACAAAAATGTGAATTCCCTATTTGGAGCCAACGTTCATTTTGTACGCTCTGGGCTATTGTAGAACAGGTGATTAGGAACTAATAAAAACATAGTTATGAATATTTTCAATTTCTGCCAATATACCCCACTTAATCCTACACACTGGACCTTTGACAGCTGAGGATGTAACAAATGTAATAGCAATCAACCCCTTGTCATTGTGGCATTGGAGGAAAAGCTGGAAAGCCGAAGTTGTGTTGATCTGTAAATTTTGAATATCTGTGAAGAATTTCATGGAAATATACCCAGTAGTTGTTAAGATATTTCAGTCTGGATGAAAGCAGTGGACCAACCCACAATGTCATCCCTAGAGCCATTCAACTAGTATGGCTAAAAAAAACAACAATGTTCTATTTTTTGACATTTGAAAGAAAAAATGATTTACTGATTAATTGAGAAGAAAATCAGTAGGTTAACTGATGTCAAACAACTGATCCACAGGTCACCTAACCTGACATTTTGATGACACGCGCACTCTAGGGGAAATGTACAATGCTCGTTTCCTCCTCACTGAGTATCACTGAGATGTTACTGAGTCAGGCATCCATCCATTTTCTAAACCGCTTAGCTTGCTCAAGGTCGCAGGGCGCTGGAGCCCATCCCGGTGTGCATTGGTTGCCAGTCTATCACAGTGGCTGGCACACACAGACATACACATTCATACTCACATTCACACCTACAGGCAATTTAGAGCAGCCAATTCACCAAACCTGCACGTCCCTGGACTGTGGGAGAGTAAAGGGAACATGCCAACTGTACACAGGAAGGTCCCAGCTGGTCCTCAGATACACACCAAAGGCTGACAGTCAAACAAGCTACTGAACCGAACCGTGATGCTTCAGTGCAGCCAACAGTAGATGCTGTCACTGTACCGGACAGCTTCCAGTATCCGAGTGAAACTCAATATTTGTGGATTTGTGGATCTCTTCCTCTATGAATACAAAAAAAAAACTGTGTCGACTGTACATCTGCACACAGTGTTTCTCCTACCATTGTCCTGCCCCCATCCCCAAGGCAAAGAAAGAAATAAAGAAACAAACAAACAAACAAATGAAAAAAAAAAACATATTCATGCTATGTTCCCAAATAACAAAGATGGACAGATGTTGACCAGCATCAAAAAAGTATAAATACATGTAATTTGAGAAAAAAGTCCACTTGCCACTCGGCTAATTCATGCAATTTAAAATGCCATCGGCTTAAGCTAGTAATCGTGACTTGCAACAAACTACTATTTTGTCTATGAACATTGGCAGTTATTATAGAGCAGCATTTTATACTTTTATTAAATGTTTTGTGTGTGTTAGTGGAGTCAGTTTAATCAGTTGTAATAATATTGTGATGAATAGGGTTGGGTTGGTGTAAAAATGATCAAACCAGTTTGATATTAAGAGCCGGATGGGACTGGACTGGTATACCGAATTTTACCAGGTGCTACACTTGACTCAGCAACCTCTCCTGAGTGGAACATAATCACCCTCCAATAGCTAAAGAGCCTTAGACTATCATGTTGCATTGTGCAACATCGGAGCTTGCAATCCACATTAAATCCCTTCAATATGCACTTCTGTTACTTCATGTGAACAAACAAAACAGCCATCAGCTGTGCGCTCGAGATCAGACTGGAGACATGACCATTTAAAAGATAGGTGAGTATCCAAATTGCTATCTTCTTACATCTGTAACTTTTTGAAACAGAAAACAAAGTTTTATATTGTGATAATTACTGGAAACTGCATAGAATATAACCAAAATCACGTAAGACGTTTTTAGTGATGGTCATTTAGCTTACCACAAACTTTAAGCTACCTGGCAATTCCCCTCCAGCTAATTTTCAACTAATTTAGGTTTTTGCAGTGAAATATAAACGAATTGTGTATGTTATTCCTAATTTCAATGTAATGAATTAGCCTTTCCTCATCCATGGCGGCACTTTCAGGCAAGCGACAGGTATTTACAAAAAACAAACACGAGTGTTCAAGAAAAGTTCAGCTCAAAAGGGTAGCACTGCCCACAATGATGCCATATTGGCACGGTTTTAGTTTTCTTTAGAGACTCTGCCATGTCTGTTCTTGTCATCCCAAAAAACACTTGAACGTTTTAGTAAACAAACACAACAAGAGCCACTCTCCTCCCTCCCACTTCTACTAAAATTTGATTTCCTGAATGTTGCCAATGCCAGCATGGGCTCAGCCGTGCATTCCAGCCTGTCAGAGACTGGGGACTCCGTTAGTTCATTTATACACATGATATTATGTTAATTACATTGTCATGTTGCTTATTACTAATGCAATACACGTTTGATTCTGCGCCATGATACCGTCAGCTCAGGTTGCTCATGTAGGTTACTTTATAATCTGCCAGAACATACTTTAATGACAAATGTCGGTTGAGCCATTCTGCATAAAATCAAACTGGTTCAAGCTTGTACACCGAACCGGCAAATCAGAAATCAACCCAACTCTAGTGATGAGACTTGCGATTTACATCCCCCCCCCCCCCCCCCCCCAGCACTCAGCCTAGAAGAAACACTGGATTATAAATAATAGAGGATGTACTGCAACATCTCAAAAAAATTAACCTATAACACACGGCACAAAGATGCAGAAAAAAACCCGCTCACTCCCCAAATCTCAGGTACGGAATCATGGTCCTTTCTGTTGCTAGGATACGGTTCATTTCTCTGCTGTGACAATCTCACTTTCATGAGGCAGACTCTTTCTCTCTGTTCTCTCTCTCTCTCTGGTTTACTATATTTATCTCTCTGTCTCTCTCTCCCTGCACACAATCACATGTTCAGCATACACACATCCACACACAGCTGGCCTAAAATCCACAGTGTGCCTGTGTGTTAATTAGCCAGCTGCAGAAACCCACAGACTAATGACCTCTCATCACTGAGGGGGCGGGATTAAAGATCTGATGTCTTGATGAATTGACTTGATCGGCCAATCAGGTGCTTTAGCTCTTATCTTATTGATCTATTGGATTTGACTGGATGAACAGAATGGATTGGTGAGTGCAAGGCTACAAGGAAACACAGACTGCTCCTGTGACAGGATTAAGCAAGAGATGGAAGGAGAGCTGACGAGAGGAGATAAACGTAATAGGGAAAAGAAGGGAGGAGGGTGATTGAGAAGAAGACGAAGGGCATGAGAAGAAAAAAGGTGAAACGATGATATGAAGAAAGGAGTGATGAGGAGAGACAGGCAGAGAGGACTGAACGGAGAGAGGATGCGAGAAGGGGAGAGACAAAGGGAGGATGCTGAAAATAACAAAAGAGAAGGAGGGGAGGGAGCAGGGAGGGAGGGAACGAAAATCAAAGGGAGCTCAGCACTGCAGGATGGTGGCAGACTGACACACACACACACACACACACACACACACACACACACACACACACACACACACACACACACACACACACACACACACACACACACACACTCCTCTCAACAACACACAGAACACACAAAAACTTCAAACATTTGTATGTGACAGTGTGTACAGGAGGTTCTGTCCATACAATGACCTTCTTAACCTGGTTGGAAGGAATCTATAATGACACACACACAAGCCGATTCAAAGCTTCATATTCTGATCAATAGCCGTGTGCGTGCGTGTCACAGGTTTGGGCACACAGACACTTGCACATTTATACAGCGGACACACATGTTATGGCCTGATGTAGTGTAGTACAGTCATGCCTTGTTGCAAAGAAAAAGCCATGCTGAGACTGGCAGTCACATGCAGCAGCATCAATTTGACTCTTTTATCTCTTTACAAATGAGTCATCCATATCCAGCGGGGGATGACCCCTATCCTGTTAGTTCCTTACAGTCTTAAAATGTAAGTCAGTATAATGGAAAATAGGCGTCCCTTCTCAAACTGTGTGTTACTATACAAAATAAATGGGTCAGACACGTTTTTCGGGTCAGTCCACAACAGAGCAGCAAATTAGGAGGAGCAGCCGGTTCTGGAATTATTTTTAGCACTGAGAAGTTGCATTTTAATTTTTTAAATCTTGCTGTAAACATCACCAATAGCCACCACCCTCCTGGATAATTAAACCAAAAACTAGATTAAGTTTGTTGATGAGAAATAATCTTTTTCTATTCCTTTGGTATGTTGAACAGCATTAAATACAACAATGCCCATGAGTCTTATCTGCAAAAATCTGCACATGAAATCAGTGATGGATCATATGATTGCAATCAAAAACATATAACTGTACCAAACAGTAGTTGCCAAATCAAACCAAAAAAACAAAGAGATGATGTATTCAAGTTGCAGAATCAATAGATAATCGAGAAACATTTGAAAGCCAATAGTTTTGCGCAGCCATTGTCATCATCTTCAAAAGCATTTTAAAGTTTCAGTATGGTAGTCCTGAGGGTCAAAACACGACGCCTTGTCACAAAACACGTCAGAAAACACAACATTGCAGAAAACACCAAATTTAACAATAGACAACTTTTCACTGTTTCCAGTGTTTCGTGACATGTCATTGTGTTTTGACTTTGACATCTTCAACTTACTTGCTACATCTGACACAGTCCAAAACTAAAAGTTATTTAATTTTACATAATTTAAATAGAGAAATCTTGATCAAAGTGGCCTGGCAAATGTCTTTAAATAGATTAAAATAACCGATGATTAACTTATTATCAAAAAATTGTTAAGAATTATACTCCATGACAATCAACTAATCATTTAACTTTACTCATTGTTGCAGCTCCAGAACAAAACCAACAGCATCTGTCTGTCAAAACTTTCTAACTCGCCCAACCTCTCTGTGGCTCTCAGCCCAAAGACCATTAAATCCAGCTGAAAGTCATATATCTAAATATATACTGTACTTTATTACTATATCTGAAAGGCTGAAGACTTAGAACACCTGGGCACTGGATTTTTCAGTAACTGTCACTTGAAGGTGGAGGAAACAGGGTATTTGTCCGGTACTATTTTGAGCTGCGTGTTAATACGAATATTATGCGCTAGTGAGTATTTACAGAAGCATGACGCTATATGAAGGACTGAGTCAAAATAATCTACAGTGCCCATGTTCATTGTTAGAAAGAAACGTGTCACTGCAACAGAGTGGCCTACTGATGTGTTTTTGTGTTTCTGGACAAAGAATGGAGCTTTATGGTACAGAAGAAAATAATATAAATCAGGCTTTGGATACAAAGACAATACTTGTTAGACACTATCTTTTCCTGGGAATTGTTGACAATATATAGAATATCACCAGGCTAAATGTTTGCGTTAAACAATGTGCCCAGATAAAACTCTACACTGCCTTCTTGCTCTGCCACAAGAATCGTATTGTTCAGTCAGTGCATAGCTAGGGACTGTAATATTTGGCTAAAAGAAGTTGTGTAACATTATAAACAAAAAAAAGGTGCATGTGTGGAGTGCTCACCTAAAGGTTTGGATACTACACACTTCCAAAGCCAGAATAAGTGAAGGAGACTATAGAGGAGACTCACCTCCACTTTAAACTTCACTCGAGTGTGCCCATGTGCGGGTTGTTTTATTCTTTAACGAGCAGAGGGAACATTATCATCAGAGGGGCGTTGTTCACATACCCACATCTAAGAACTGACTCTCTCTCACACACACACACACACACACACACACACACTAACCTATGAGGATAACTAGCTGGTTTCCACAACAACAGGCAGCAACTTGTCTGCCAGCTCCCTCTCTCTTGCTCTGTCTGTCCCTTCATCTCATCCCTCTGTTCATTCCATCTCCCACTTGTCCTCCCCTCCTCCCTCACTTCAAGAGTCCATCGAGACACAAAGTGTTTTTCTGATGTCAGCTGTTGTGTACGTGCGTGCACACTGCAGTCGAATAGCAGCTGCGGCCTTAATTTCCTTGTCTTCCTTAGTGCTTATATCTTAAAATTGTGTATAAGATGCCGCAATAACAACTGTAGTGATGAAAGGAGAGAGATGAAGCATTTGGATCTGACCAATTAGAATACTGTTGATCGTTGTGCTCAAAAGGCTTGGTCTCCCATCTTTTCTGTCTTAGCGGTTATTTACAAAGATGGCAATGAGAAATGTGATAATGACAGGACAACTGGACCATCTCCAGCATCTGCTTTATGTACAGTACGTGTTTCTTTTTGTGTGTGTGTGTGTGTGTGTGTGTGTGTGTGTGTGTGTGTGTGTGTGTGTGTGTGTGTGTGTGTGTGTGTGTGTTTGTCTACCACTGGCGCCATTCTGTCTCCAATTTCATTTATTTCTACAAGCATTTAACAAATACGGTTGTGCATGCATGCGCACACATAATGCAAGGCTGGTGAATTTTCACTAGAAGAATTATGTGGATGCATTGAAGCAATTAGTGTACAGAAAATGGAGCCTAAGGCCAATGCATCAGTAATGTACACACTGGCACACACATTCAAAAGAAAAAATAAATAAATAAGTCTCTGCTATTGCTCTAGGCTCACTCTTAAGATCTACTGAAGCTATTCAGAGTCAGTACTATGGATTTAATTGCATTTTGTATAACCATAACAGTCGAGGTGAAAGAAAGCTCAGCTGTGTGCCTCCACAATTTATAATGGTGTAAAGATAAATGTCGGAGAAATCTGTCAGCACGCTGATTTATCTGCCAGTATTTGTTTTTCACCAATATATAGAACTGGTATTACAGTGTTTATACTGAGAAATATGTAAATAAATGGACTATACATAGATGTTTAAAATGTTCAATAAAATTTGATTCATATTTAAAGCCTTATCTTTCTTGATTATGTATGAGCCCTGCTACCCATAGTTACTCCCCTAGTTGCTATGCCTATACACAGTACATATGCAGTCAACAACAATAACAGTGGCAGATCTGTCTCTCAAAATTCTTACCAATTTTAGAAACAATGTGTTCTTGATTTTAGACAAAAGCAGCTGTTTTATCAGCTAGCTAATTAAGTCAACAATAGCTTTACTACTTGGTGGGCCAGTCACAATAACTACTTATGTTGGACGATACATTGTCCCAAAAAATTATTGCGATAAACAATATTATTGTCATTTTGAGACCATTTGATGCCACTGATACAATGAAAATATTACAGCATAATAATGCAAATACAACCTTTCAAAGAGCAATAAACTTTTAGTTCCTAAAAATATTCAGATATTGGAATGTGAAAATAGATTGAACAGATTTCAAAAAACTAATTAACACCCGTTAATATATAAAATTGTATTATCTTTAAAGGACATGTTGGTGAAGATTCTCAGTCATCCAGGTCAAGGTAATCTTGAGTGCTATATCATAGGCAACTGGACTTGCTTGCTTGCTCAAGCAGTTTGAGGCTTAATACAAAATTTGACCAACAAAAACAAGTGATGCCTCTTGTGACTAATAAACGAGCATATTGAAGTTCCAGTAATACCGCAATGACCTCCATAATTTGCCGCAGTCTGCTACCAGGGATGGACAGCATAGGGACCAGGTGGTTTGCTGGTTGACTAATGGAGTGGAGATTGAAGTTGTTGGGGGGGGGGGGGGGGGGGGGGTAAAACTACATACAACAGACTTTTGGGCTCGTTGCCAAAGTTTGGCAAACTAATAACTATAAGGACTGTGCCTCTTCCACACAGTGCAGCTGCAGGCTACACTGCGTCGCCTCTTATTTTTCTTCAGACTTGGGCAAGTGGGCTGGGTGGAGAGAACATACAAAAGGGAGAAATGCTGCATCGGACTCTTATAAAGGTTGGTAAAGGCCTGCTATTTATGCTAGCATCATGTTGGCTACAATGTCGGCGACATTCTTATGAAGACAAAAATACACGTTAACACAACAGGCAATACCGAGGTCAGCAGAATGAGGTCATGTCTATATATCATAGGACAAGTCCATAACGTTATTATTGTGAAAGGCCAAGTCCATTGAAAAGAACATCTCTAGTATCCAAGACCTGCACCTACTAACAAACTTAAGCTTACATTAAAGCAGACAAACACACTGTTAAATCCATTTCATTCAAACTTGCTCAAGAATTTTCTTGTTTTGGAGAGGCTACCATCTTAACTCTTTGCATGTGTAATATCACTCTTATTACATCCGCATGCAGACGGCTTCACCATGCAGAGAAATCTGAAAATTGACAGGCTTACTGGACCAAGTTACGATTGCCAAGCTAATCAAAAATTGCAGCTCAGTGATGAGGTTAAGCAAACAGTCAATTGGCAATAATGAAAGTCACTCAGAATCTGATCAAAATGAAGGGAAAAAAAGAAAATGCGGCATTTGGTTTATTAGGACCATGGAGGTTTCAAAATTCAAAATCTCTGTGGCAGCAACAACTTCTTTAAAACCTGAGTGAAATCTGCTTGAAGATTCATACAGGAGTGACAATGCGCAGTCTATTTCAAGCCCACTATCACTGTGTGAGAGTGTGTGTTATGTGTACGTGTGTGTCACGTTGTCCTTGGACATGGGCTTGAGGAATGTGTTGAGAGCAAGGCAAAACACTGGGTTGCCAAAGCAACTAGTCAAGGCTGTAGAAACAGATGTAGAGAGTGTTATCAGAAGACGAGGTGAGACCAAGCTAAAGGAAAAAAAACAGTATGACAGGTGGAGTTAAATATTTGGGACTGTAAGAGAAGATGAAAGGGCATAAAGAGAGAAGGCAACCAAAGTGGCAAGAAGATGCAAGAAGAGTGGGAGTTACTACAACTTACCAAGTTACTACAATTTGCCAACTTAAAAAATGGCTTGGAAATTTTCACACATTTTACATTAAACATTAGCATCATCCACAGCTGTTTGCAAAAGACGAAGAATTTGTTAAATGCATGAGTAGAAGCAATACTCCTCGTCCTTTATAGACGTGAGGAGAACATCTCAAAGTCCTCTGGTTACTTTAAGGGGAAGTCAGATATAGCGTAAACACAGCGCAGTCTGTTCTGTTTCTTGTCCACTGTCACATTCTCTCTTAAATAATCTCCTTTCCTTCCTCTTTTCTTCTCATGCTTTTCAGCTTTCATATAAACCACAATACTTCTCTCTTCTTTAACACTTATATTTTCTTCAGACACCCTTCTGTCAACCTTCACTGTCACTCTTCAGGCACATTTTAATTTGTTACCTGCTGTAAATCGTAACTGATTATTACACTAAATTTGTTTTTATCTCAGCTTATTTAAATTGACTCATTAGAACATAGTTAACCTTAATCGCCTGCCAAATTGCTGTGCCAAAAACTGTAGTATATATCAGAATATATTATAACTAAAATATAACTATTGCCAAATGCGTTCCAAATTATTTGGTTGCTCCTTTAACACGGTTATAAGATTTAAAGGCTTTAATGCTTTATTTTATACAAGTGCTCCCTCAACATCAATTTAATATGTTTATTAATAAAAGGGTATACATTGGTTTTTGTGCCCTAGTCAATCACAATACCACAATGTTGTTCAACTGCACAAAAGCACAGTCGTTTCTCTTAATACCAAACACTGAGGAAAATAAAAGTAGCATTGAAATCTTAAGAAAGTAACTATACTGACTGTATACATTTGCTAGGTTTTATCTACATCAGATGGTGAGTATGTATCCCAAACTCTTATTTAATTATGTTTAAATTACTGATAACATCAGAAAAAGGGAGGAAAGGAGAAGGAGGAGTTTTTTCAAGGCGCATAACCTCTGACACATCACTTATGACCATATAAAAAAAACCCACACAAAAAAAACACAGACACACGCATGCACGCACACACACACTGTCTTTTTGCCTGAATAATTTTATGGCGACAATAATCCGTCATGCCTCAGGCCTGTCCCTTCACTTCTGACTATAAATGCAATATTGAACACACACACACACACACACACACACACACACACACACACAAAGATATCATATCCTAATCAATAGGTGTATTGTTGTTTCAACCCTCTGAGTATCAATTGCTTCTTTGTGATTAAAAATATACTGTGCCTTTGGATAAGGTTAAGGCCAATGACACGTGTCCGTTAGTGTGGGTGTGTGTGTGTGTGTGTGTGTGTGTGTGTGTGTGTGTGTATGTGTGTGTGTGTGTGTGTGTGTGTGTGTGTCTGAGATAGAGAGAGAGAGAGAGAGAGAGAGAGAGAGAGAGAGAGAGAGAGAGAGAGAGAGAGAGAGAGAGGAAGAGAGAGAAGGGAAAAAAACAGACAAATTCAAAGCATATTTCTCTTGTATTCAAGACAGCTTTCTACCAAAGACAATCCTGTGACCAGTAGCAGGACGAGTTAGAGGCCGATCTGAACCAAACAGAGTCATCTAATTAGGTCAACACAGGACTCACTAAAGCATTATTAGCCTGTCATTATCATCATCATCATCATCATCATCATCTCCATTATTACACCATTGATCCTGTCATCATCAACAACAAATTTTTGTCCACAACATCACTACTCACTAACATCTTGGTTGACTGAAATTCTACTTACTCTCCAATCAATTGTAAAGTGTTTTTGTCCACCATATTTTTTTAATTCTTGCGATGGGAATGCCGCATGTTTACACCATGTTATAAATGCCAGCAACATGACAAGGCACTGAGCGTCTTTTCTGTGCTTAGTGCAGCAGGTTTAGCATTATTTTCTGGACTTCCAGGGATCAAGGGTAGAAAAACTTTGTGTAAAAAGCTACACTTGTAACAGTCACTTTTTACGCAGCCATCCAATCACAGTGGAGAAGAGGCAAGACCAGAGGCAACCAAAGCGTCTGAGCCTTCAAAGCACTCTTACTCTTCACGCTAGGCGTTTTTGGAAGAGCGCCTGTTGTTTTCAGCTGGAAAAAAACTTTTGGTTGAACACATAACAGTAACAACAGTGATTGTTTGACCAATGGGAATATGGTCAGACAAGAGCATATCGACCAACCGACCAGTAGGTGTCAGCCCTAAGAGCAATGCTTTTAAAGTTGCTGCTGTCAATAACCCACGTGAGGTTGCTTTATGTAGACAGGGTCACAGAAGGTTTTTTAAAACTAATACAGACTATAGCTATAAATAAAATCAATAGGTGTTAAATACACCATCTGTTGCACATAATCCACTATTTCCCACAGGGAGGGGGGTTGTCATGTGATGATGGAAAGCTCTGGCATCCAACACAAGTCAAGTACTGATTGTATTTGAATGCACCATTCCAGACTTGTCAGTCAATCTGCAGTTTTTGGCAAAGTCTATTTGCACTGTAATCCATTTGGAGCTCCCACCATACTCTGCAGTAAAAACAGGGCACAAAGGTATCACTAACTCAAATCTTGACAACTCCAATGGCTTGAACCATGAAAATTATGAGACCTAAAACTGCAGCACAGGCCAGGAGAGGTTAATATAATGCAACAATGGGTCTTCATGGTCATTACATCTCTAATTAACCTCCTCCCATTGTTCACCATTGAGATAGAACTGATGCTGGTCCGTGGATTAGACTCATAATCCTCAATTAGCGTATCATATATTGAACTTGTGTGCTTTAGGATTTGGAGGACTTAGAAGCAGGACTAACTTAGATTGGCATGATGGCACAAGCATGACAGGGTTATTTGGCAGCCTTTCACATTAGGCCCCAAATCAGTGCTGGTGTTTAATAAATACATTTAAAAAAGGGTGATGGCAAGCTTCTTTCTACTGACCAACACCCACCGACTCCATCAGCACACTGAGGGAAGTGTGCATCTACCCACAGACAAGAGGTTCATGCTTGTGACAGCATGAGATGTAAACATTACTGGTGTCCTCCTCTGCGGAGCTGTGATGTTAGTTAGCTCAGAGGTGCCAGGTGAACTAGCAGTAGATGCATGGTTCCTTCAAAATGTTGCTGTTACTGCTGTGGATTGTAATTTTTACCCAAGAATTGATGGCAAGTGCTCATTTCGGGTGATGCCCAAAAACAAAAACACAGGTGAGCTGATTTCACCTCTAATCTTCTCTGATCATCCACCTCCAGCTGAGAGAATAATGTGTGCTATGCTGCTGAAACAGACACAGCTGCACACTGCTGAATAGACGCGTTCAACCACTCTAAACTGTTTACACTGCAACAGCATGGGAAAGGTGTGCATTAACCATTAACACAAATCTGCCACAGTCACTGGATCATGTGCTGACTTTGAGCCTTTGGCAAGGTGATTGCGAGTGTGTCTCACATATGTTGCTATAGTGCTGCTCCAGAAGGTCTTTTGATAGATTATAATATCATATTCATTAGCAAATTACTGAAAAGAAAATCCTACAAAGTCCTACATGTGGTAAGCAAGGACATTTAAGTTTAATGTATAAATAACATTCTGTGCACTTCTTTATCAGTGTGGGTAGAAAATGCTAATGTGAAGATTTCTCACCATTCTCCAGCTCTCCAAAACAACGTGCTGTAACTGCCGTTTCATGAAGCTGTGACATGAACAACACCTTCCACATTGCATTGTTATTGTGCATGTTTACCAAGCATAGTCACTGTGCACAGGATCAAGCTAACATGCATGGTAACAACAGTGTTGATCATGACAGATTCGCTACTACAGTGAGCCAATCAAATAATATGATATCATTTCAATCGTCACACAGCCACATATTTTTACCAAGAGGTCAGAGCAAGGACCTAAAGTTGGTGGAGATCGGTGTCTTGCTCAGAGATACTTTATCAGGTCCGATACAAGAGCTGGACTCCTGGTGCTTTGGCTGAAAGACAGTAAGTCTGTGTAAGGCACACGGTGCCCTCTCCCTGAACTGCATCACATCTCATCATCATTCTTCCAGTGGCTACTTGCTGCATTTAGGAGTGGAAGCCCAGCATTCAGAGCATTAGCTCAGTGCTTTATGTTGAATGATATTTTCATTTAGCCATGTTCAGTTCACAGTTTTGGACTTGAGAATATAAACAATCTTGAGACACTTCCATCTGTGGCGGTCTTGTTTCTGTGCTACATTTCAGTGTGACTGCATGTCATCATACACTACACACATTTGGTGATAATATTTGAAAAATTAAGCTCAAATGCCACTGTGTGTGTATGCGATTCCATTGCATGTGTCTGGTGGCCGTGTTTGGAAAGTGTGTGTGCGAACACTGGGAATGAGCGCTGACCTTCCGTTCTTTGTCTCCATACTCCAGGCCCAGTGTATCCATGGCACGGACGATGGCAGCCAGAGATTGGATGGTGTTGCTGTAAACGACAGGCTTGTACTGCTTTACGTCGTCGCCAGAGAAACCGTCCTCGTGGATGATCCTAAACACACACAGAGGTACAGGCATTTGTCAATGGGTCAATCAGGTTTGGCACTGCTTTTGTGCACAGACATAACAGCCCCCTTTCATGCTCATTATACAGGCATAGGCATATCAGCACACAGGAAACAAGAAAACACAGGCACAGAGTCAGAAATAAGTGTGTGTGTGTGTGTGTGTGTGTGTGTGTGTGTGTGTGTGTGTGTGTGTGTGTGTGTGTGTGTGTGTGTGTGTGTGTACAGGAAAGTGTACTAGATGTTCTGATAATTTGCTTTCCTTCCTGTGATCAACTGTCATGTAGATCAACAAGATGCCTTCCCCTGGTAAGATGATGAATGTCTGTGCTATGGTGAATTGTGGATTTTTCACCTGGATTGCTGCATTCTTGAGCCTACCTAAGAAAGGGGGCAGAAAGCCCCCAGCACCCTGCCTCAAAATATCATTTAGTTAGCTCTTCTAGTATGTACTATCATATGTGCCTCTATATAGTACATCTACATATAGTATCTTGTAGTGCAGTACTATAGTTTTAACAGTTTGCTTGCATTATTAACAGGCCCCCAGGGATGCCATTCAATTTTGCCTCTAATTTTTACCAGTAGCCAATTGTGGTACTGCAGTGAAAACAATCCCCCATGGCCCAAAAAGCATTTTCCCCATAGACCGTCTTTGCAAAAGAGACATCTCTATAACAGGATACCTCGAACTATAAACAAGGTCAATTGTGACTCTTTCAATTGTGAATTTTTGATCCACTAAAGTTTTCTATTTGTAAAACATTTCTTAAGCCAAGAAAAGCTATTTTTAAAATCAGTGACGGCATAACAATGTAGACTCTATGAGCGGAGCACAGCCAGCATAAGAAACATATAGAAGTAAATTTGGAAGCTAGAAAATGCCTTTTGCATATATGCCAAGTGAGCAACTCCATTGTGATGAATAGGCCCCATCTTGGGGTCAGGTATCCAACTATACCTAGAAATCTATGATTATTAGCTTGAGAGAGAGAGAGAGAGAGAGAGAGAGAGAGAGAGAGAGAGAGAGAGAGAGAGAGAGAGAGAGAGAGAGATCCCTCCAACAGTGTGTTGGTTTATGTATCATCCTACACAAGCTAAACTCCCATCCAAATATAATTTTACAGCAAATCGAGTTTGTGTTGACTTAGGGATGTCTTCCCCGATGTAAGTCTCTACATAACCAACAGAAATGTAAATATAAAGTTATTACAGTAAGATCCCATGGGCATCAGGGATGTTTCTGAGGTATATTAGAACAGTTAAGTAACTGAGGGAGGTAGAGGGTTTTGGAAGAATAGGGGTGAGGGGTTAGAAGGAAACACAGGTGAATGATGGAGGGGTACAACAAAAACACAAAAGATTGAGCAGGACAGGGGGGAGGGAGCCGAGGGGCCATAACCAGTAGGCTAAGCTGACATTTAGGCGCACAGTGCTAGCAGCAACCCGTTCTGCTGTCTTAAATGTCACGCTGTCTTTCACTGCAGCTAACACAAGGACACAGCAACAGACAGACTCACAGTTAGACAGTTAGTCAGGCAGACAGAAAGTACAGATGGACAGATGGATGAATCAGGCAAAATCAAACAGAGAGAGTTGACAGAGCGATGGGCAGCCAAGAACAACAGACAGGACACCAGAAAGCAACTGCCTGACATAGTCGGACAGATACAGGTTGGGGCAACATGGAAAGGCAATTCAGATAGACATCATCCCCACACATAGACCCTCCGCACAGAAAGGACTGAGGATCGAACCAGACCCACGCTTGTAACACATCTTCAAACATTTTCATCCATCTCTATCAACTCAGTACATTTGTCCAGTCCTGCTATGCCCTCCTGACACCACCTGACACACCATAAAAATTAGTCGATGGGCACACCACCCACTGATCTCTGTGATGAGGGGAATTACTGTTTGATCTTCCTGCCTACCACATGCATGCCCCACAGCCACTCACTAGTCCACATCTTGAAACAAACACATTTTCTGAATGAATGAGGTTATGCCTCAAGTTTTCAGTCTGCACTTCACTCTGACACCCAGCCTTACTTTTGAAGAGATGAATCCAAAAAGTCCAAGTGCCACAAATTGAAAATCCTTGTGAAAAAATATTTGAGGACAGAGTTTGTGTGCAAGTGGAAGAACTCAGAGGAAACAACTGGCTTATTCTGACACCACAGAAGCACAAGCAGAAGCTGCTACCTGAGCTCTATGGGAGTGTAACTGCAGCAGTATTATTTCTAAATGTGTGTGGAGGAGAGTTATGAAACTGTATCTCAATCCATATGTGCATACTCAGGAATCTGAATTTCACTGCTGCTCAATGTGCAGCCTGTGGGCCAATGATGCCCCTCAAAAACATTTTGTGAGGCCCCAAAACATCAAACAATACATTCACCTTTAATAACTTACTAGCTTACATTTACTTCTACCTTTGAGCACCTCTTTAGATTTAAATATTTGTGAATATGTGCATAAATCAGTGAATGTCTACACTAGTCTCTCAATGTGCATTAGATTGGTACATGTGTAAAAGAATTTTAAAATCTCTGTGAATTTCCTAATTGAGTGCACATCTGCAGATTCTTGGGACACATTTCACAAATCTGAGAATGTGCATACTGACTGAAATACAGTTCCTCAACTCTCCACACTTATTTGCAAATAACACAGAAATTAGAAATGAATTAACACAACTGAAAAAACAAATGTAGCCATTGTATCAGGCCCACATGGGCAGTGCTGCAGTTGTTTGGAAAATCTAAATTTGCTGTCCTTTGAGAAGTTCAAGAGAATATTTTTTACAATATGCATGAGATAGCTGAAGTAAAGGAAGAGTTCTGACATTTGGGATATAAGCTTATTAATTTTGTCTGGGAGCAGTTGCCAGGCAACTAGCAGATCAGGAGGTTTCTGCTCCCTGCTAAACAAGATATAACTCCTTAGTTAAGCCCCTTTCCACCACACAAGGAATCCACTAACACCTGCTAACATCTGGCTTATTATTGTAATGGGAAAGGTTACAATCAGCATTCACACCCAGGTCAAATGACTCTGCAGTAGTCACGGGTATTAATCGGCTCTGGCTCTGATTGCCAGCAGTGTTGCCAACTTAGCGACTTTGTCACTATATTTAGTGACTTTTCAGATCCCTCTAGCGACTCTTTTTCAAAAAAGCGACTAGCGACAAATCTAGCAACTTTTTCTGATGTTATTGAAGACTTCTGGAGACTATGTTGTGAGAGCATGCATCATTCAATATTCTTCTCAATGAGCAGCGGATGCTGCCGTGGGCTCCTCTCTCGCCCCAAAGCACTCACAGACGGCCCAGTCCTCCCTCCCAGCAGCAGTCAGAGCAGGAGATGTTAACCTCTCCACGTCCAGACTGCAAGTGAATCGCACATGCGCGGAACCGCCGGTGGCTGATCCCGACCTGGTTTACAGTCAGGGCGGGATGTAAATGTAAAAATTTCTTTGTCTAATATAAATCACTGAAAGAAGGTTCATTTGTAGTTCTAAACATATTCAGGGTGTTTTTTTACTCAGTTTTTGTCTCAACGTTATTTCACGACTTCTAGCAACTTTAAGGACAGCCAATAGCTACTTTTCTTACTGAGGAGTTGCCAACAGTGATTGGCAGTGATAGAAACAAAACACTTGCATGAACGTGATATAATTTTAGAACCTTTACCAGTAAGATGCAATGATGTGCCACAAAATATCGTCCGTCTCCGCCAAAGCAGCGCTCAAACATAGTTTCAAATTAGACTGCATGAGTTTAAAAAAGAGTCTGAATAAGCAAGAGATACTAAAAAGAGGTAACAATCATAACATTTTCACTTACCTCCATGCTGTTTCATACTGTTTACTAACCTGTCCTCCAGCCTGTCTCTGATGCTCTACTCTACTGGCAATGGGAAGGGAGTCTATTGCTTACTTTTAGCAAGTTTTCCCATGTGTAAAAAACCTGATTATGTGCACTATTTTTGGTGGAATAGGGCCAGTGGGCAGACTTTGTCTTTGAACAGAGCCAGTCTAACTGTTTTCATTCTTTGTGCTAAGATAAAGCCCCATTTCTACCAAGCAGTGCGGTACGGTAAGGTTCAGCTGAGTGCGCTTTTTTTCCGTTTCCACTGCGAAAAGTTGTGGATAGCACTGATGGAATCGTTCCTAACCGTTACCATTTTTGGTACCCCCTCTGTTGGGGTGGAGCTGTGAACACTGCAGTCCACTGATTGGTCAGTAGCAGACGGTCACTCTGTTCAGTGCCGAGTTGCGGCTCGTTGCAAGGCAGAAGCCACTGTTCATATCGTGGAGAGTTTAATTAGTAGACTCTAAATATGCAATGAAAACATGTTTTGCTGCCTCTTGCAGCAGCCAGGGTCGGAGAAAAAAATAACTTACCACACCTTATGACATGACACTATTAGTAATGAGTGGATCTTCAATTGTTTATATGTATTAATTTCGGCCGGGTAATGTGAATTGCATATATTCTAATCCTCAGTCCTCACACTCGTCAAGCCAACACAACACTAAACCCCCGAGCTTGCCTGAGAGGGACTAAATGCACAAACCCGCTATTTTTAAATATCCCGTGGAAAGAGACTCAATGCTCCAGTTCTATTTTGTTTTGAAAATGTCAGCGTGCAACCCTGTTCTCTGGACAATAAATGGGGTACAGACTTCCCTCTGTGTCACCAGTAATGAGGAAATACAGTGAGTGCTGGACGGAACAGTGAGTGACAACAGCCCCGCCCATATTTAAAGGTACAGTTTGCAGTGGAAGCGCTGAGGTCTTAGTACCATGTCTCAAGGTTACTTTCGGTTCCAAAGGTACCATACCGAAAATGTTTGGTGGAAACAGGGCTTAAGCTATCCATCTACTCACTCCAGCTTCAGATTTACCATACAAATATGAGTGGTATCAATCTTCTCATCTAACTCTCAGCAAGACAGCAAATAACTATATTACCAAACCATTATTTTAAAGGACCACTCCACCAAATTAGCATTGCACTTTAAACAGTTTTTGATTCACAGTAGCCAGTTAATGATAAAAAGGAAAAAGACTGATGGAGCAGAGCCATATAGATTTAGACATAGGTATTTTTAATCCATGCAACCATTTCAAACATTAAAAAACGGGACTCTACATTCCCCACAATGCAACTTGTCTGCCAACAGTAGGTTTGAGACTTGGGTGTACTATGCTAGTAGCAGCTAATGTGGGCTCGAGGCTCTAGCAGAGATGAGGAGTGGACTACAGGGACATGACTTGAGGCAATTTATCCAACATTCATCAGATCTCTAGAGCAACAAAAAGGTTCATACGTCTTTCATAACAAATGCAGTAGTACTCCTCAACAAGACCTGGAAACAGATTTTAATGTGTAAATTTGAATTTCCCCTTAAACAACTGATTGGGTCCCCCCACAAGTACTATCCACTATTATAATCCCTTTGATTGAAGAACAAAAAGGTGTGCAGAAAACCACCGTGGACTGTGTACCCATGCCTCTTCTTTAAATGACAACTTAATTATTATTAATTAAGATAAAGGCATAATTAAAAAACTGAAATAAAAGTCTTAAAAGAAAAGTTAAGAAGTAAGATTGCAAAGACTACACCAAACAAGTTAAGTAATATCTTCTATAATCTTATACAGATTACTGTTGTAATTGCAAAGCAACAGCATTCTCAAATAATTAAGTGGGATTTCATCTAGGACATTTTAATTAGGTACTTTTCCTCTCACACATGCATTGACAAAATAAACTCAACACACACACACACAGCTCTGTCTCAAAAACATCTCTGCAGTGTGTGCCTTTACATCTGAATAACACATGCCACCGTACATTTGTATGCATGTTTATGGTGTGTGAGTCTGTGTGTGAGTGTGTGAGTGTGTGTGCGTGTGTGTGTGTGTGTGCGTGTGTGTGCGTGCGTGTCTTTGTGTTTGAGGACGGCACAGCCCCGTGCAGTGTAAGGTTTCAGATCAATCAGGCAGCCTGCCAGTCCTACATAAATACACCAGGCTCCTGTTTACATCCGTGACTTTCACACAGAGCACCAAAGCACAGATCTATATACAAAAACTACGACTCGGAATAAATAGATTATCCTTATCTGTATGATGTGCATATCACCTGACATTTATATGTATGAATATATACTGCATCACTGCAGAAAACATACCTAAATCTTTCAGTAGTTCTATATGGGCTAGCCTGATTTTTAATCTTTACTCTGGTCTCTCACTTTGTCTTAGTGACTTGCCAACCAGACACTTTTTCTAAAATACTTCCTTCCATCTTTCCTTGCACCAGAGGTGACACGAGGACAAACTCCTAATTGGATGCTGCAGTCTCTGCGGAAACTGTGTTGAGCTGCAGATGCCAAGAAATAGGATGATGCGTGTTTAACTGTTACACGAAACACCGATCAATAAGAACCTAAAATAAAGAATCAGGGACTCCTAAAGCCAGAGATCACTGTGCATCAGGAGTCCATCTCTCTAACATTAGACAAATGAAATGAGCAACGTGCATTTTGTGTGATGTTTTTGTGAGTGTGTTTGGGTGGAAGAGCACAGCAGGTTAATTCTTCCTAGAAAGTAGCAATTGAGAAAAAAAAAGGCCTAAAAAGAGATGATACAGGTAAAAAAAAGAAAGAAAGAAATCCGGGGATGCAAAGATTTAAGATCAGTATTGTAGCAAGTGTTATTCGAGGTGTATCAGGGACTTGTTTTTGTGTGTGTGTGTGTGTGTGTGTGTGTGTGTGTGTGTGTGTGTGTGTGTGTGTGTGTGTGTGTGTGTGTGTGTGTGAGTGAATGTGTGTTGGGTTGCCTGGCCTGCTGATGTGAGCTTTCATGCATGAGGACCTTTTCTCATTACCCACTCTCCAAGCCCTTCTGTCAGCAAAGAGAGAGCACGGTGTGTCGGTGCTTGTGTGATGGTGTGGCTGTGTGTAATTTCCCGTAGCTTTGGCACAATCTGCACGGTGACCTGAAACATAGTTTAGTTTCACACCGAGCCAGACAGATGGACGGAGAGACGAACATATGGGCAATTTAACCACAATATTATTCCATGATATGGCTGCCATTTCTGGAGTATAGCAGATGTTAAGTAAGCAATCAATAATCACATTCAGTGATTGGTATTTGTGCTCAGCTGTAATGTCCTTCGAAAACTGATATTCACAACATTTCAAATGACACATAACATCTTTTTCTTTTTTTTTCTTTTTTAATGGATATGAAAATGTCTCATCAAGGTCAGTCATTTTTGTACCAACAGGAAATGCTTACACTGTGTGTGATGTTGGACGTCAATTAAACTGCAACTTTGAAATGCCCTGATGTCCTAAGGACAGAGGGATGTCATATGCTGTAAAGCCCTGTGAGGCAAACTATGATTTGTGATACCGGGCTTTGAAAATAATAAATAAATTGATTGACTGATTTAAACTGAACTTCACAAAGACATCAAAATGTCTGTCTTTAAATTTAATATTCTTTTTGTTAGTTTTTTTTGTTGGTAAAAAAAAATCTCAAACTTCAGTTTAACAGTGTGCCAAAATATGTTTCATGAGAAAAAGGCAACAGAGTAACAGAACCTTCGTTCATTTTGGACCAGCGCTGCCTAGTTTTACATTATGATCTGAGTTTGGTCCGAGTTTAAGAGAGAGTCGAGCATCTCTCTTGCTCGCCATAATAAGATGGAAGAAGGTGTATCATAGTTTATTTACATATGTACAACACATTTTTATAATACAAAGCCAGTTTATCTTAGGAACATGAAAAAATGTTTCAATCACGCCAGGATTAGTGATTGCTGCAAAGTTTTCACTCCTTGTGATGCACTCTCTGCAGCGGTTTTCCTCCTGATGACATATCTCCCCAATGATGGTAGCACCAAATCCCATTCTGTGCAGCAAAATGATTCCACCTCCGTAGGCATAGGTTGGCAAGCCCCGCAGCTACACCACCAATCCTCCCCTGACCTCCGTCTCCTCTCAGCCCCTTGCTGTTTCGATGCTTCGGAGGATTCAGCCTCTCTTCTCGCCCGCTCAGCATCCAACACCTGGAGTTCCTCATCTGTATACTCCGGCTCAAACAGGTATGGCTCTGGATCTGTGTCCGCTACAAGAAACTCTTCAAAATCACGTTCAGAGTCGTCCATTGCAGCTGCTATAGTCCGGAGATATCACTAGGCTAAATAAACAACTGATTTTGTTTACAGGCTACGTCTGTGTCTGTCCCTGCTCACCGGTGTATCCCTCCGCAGATCACAGCGCAGGACGTAAAAACACGTTATACTTCCGTGTATAAAACTTATTCTAAAACGACTAAAAAGACTCTCGTTTTTCGAATTAATGTTTAAACATGTTTATTTTAAATGCACATGCAGAAATACCAGCTTCAGGGTTTCTGTAATGTTTATTTGTTCACTTTTACCGAGTAAGCTACTGACCCCCTATAGACTTTTTTTGTATTCGCTAAGCTAAGCCGCAATGCTAACCGCTGAGACCCAGCCACTGGACGTACAGACACAAAAAAGATATCGATCATGTTGTCTCACTATGAAAATGATGATAGGAAAGGGCATGACTCCCAAACCATCAGAGTATTCCTTTAAAGGTTCAGTGTGTGGGATTTAGGGGAATATATTGGCAGATATGAAATATGACATGTTTTCTTTAATGTATCATCACCAGAAAATTGTGTTTTCGTTGCCTTAGAATGAGCCCTTTATATGTAGGGAACAGATCCTCATCTACAGAGATCATTGTTGCACTGCCATGTTTTGACAGTAGCCCAAAACAGACAAACTTAACACTAGCTCTAAATAGGGCCACTCACGTTTTTGCGTTGGCCACCATAGTTAGCAGCCCCTCCATGACAAGCAGTGTTGGAAAAACACTAACTTTTTCTTAAAGTGAAACTGCTTTATTCAGTGTTTCTTCTGGACAGGAAGATACCTCTGCAAATAATTCAGCTTCAGGTAAAAAGCCCTTGAACAATTAGCCTAACCCTGGAGAAAATCTAATCATGAGAAGTTTCAGCTGGTTGCAATATGCAGTTCTCACCAATAGATGCCACTAAACCTACTTAAATCTTACACAGTTTTCCTTTAAGTAAACAAAGTTGATAAATGTGACTGAGAAAATCAAGACTGTTTCTTCAGCAATGCAGCTGCCTTTAAGGGGTGCACTGTGGGGGAAAATTATATGCATCTCAGCAAATATTAGCATCAGCCTGTGAGCTAAACCAACCATGGTGATAGGCCAGCTTATAGGCGATTAAGTAATGACAACCAACCTTCAGCACCATTACCCCACGGGGCCTGGTGTGAATTAAACTGAGCTTTAAATCCTCCCCCCCAGGAGTCCATTCCTTTCTACAGTTCATGACAAACTCATGTCAACATGTCAGTCTTTTGATATGTGCCATTCTACAACAAAACTGCATCTACAATAAAGATTTTATTTTCAAAATGATCTAAGGCAAGTGTCCTCAGTTCCCCTGAAATGTAGAACTTGTACCTCTTGTGCGGCTGTGAGTCATCAGAAGGACAGACAGATGGATGCTTAAAGCAGTGGCATTTACATTTTATTTAATCTTAATCCAAACGTTATACATACTGAGAGACTTACAAAACACAGGGTACAGGAGATCAGTGTCTCTGATTACCATAAATACAAACAGCTATAAAAGAACACGCATCATCAATACACAAAAAGAGGACCATGTATGTGCTTTAGACACAAACATACACTCACATATTGTATCAAACACAACATGCCTGCCTGTCTCCCATTATTCCTCACACTTATATTTTTATCCTCACACCTACTCATGTGAACACACAGGGGCTACAAACTATACTGTGCAATTATCTTTATCTCTCTACTGCATTGTTGCTAGCTACCACTGTTTGTCCAAACACAACGACACACACATGCACGCAGGGGCACACAGACCCTGTGTGATTGGTTCTTTATCGCTATGCTGTGCATCCACTTACTTTGTGGTCTTTGTCGACAGAGCTCTCAGTCGTGACAAAGTGAACGCTGACCAACTCCTGTCAACACTGCCGGACAGAGTTACTTACACAACGCACTGTGTGTGTGTGTGTGTGTGTGTGTGTGTGTGTGTGTGTGTGTGTGTGTGTGTGTGTGTGTGTGTGTGTGTGTGTGTGTGTGTGAGAGAGAGAGAGAGCATTTAGGGGAGCGTTAGAACAAGTGCAAAGGGATAAAAATGTGATGGGCGATAATAATAGGTAAGAGAGAGACCTGAAAGAAGCGGCAGATAATCAAGAAAAAAAGAAGCTATAAATAAGCAGAGGTGTCTGTAATACAACCCCCACCCTGACACACACACACACACACAGTGAAATGGAAGCTTCAAATGCTCTGTCACTTGGCTCCACTCACTTGCCATCACACCTTGAGGTCAAGCAGCAGCATCCAGAGCACACATACACATACTCCCACACACATCTCCAGGTTCTGGGCTCCCTATCTTTGTTTTTTGTTTTTTTTTACCCAAACACCATAGTTGGTCGGTTGATCCATCACTTTGGTCTGTATGAAAATATGTCAGCTATTGAACAGATTACCATGAACTTTTGTACAAATATTGACTGCTTCCAGAAGATGAATTCCACAGACTTTGGTGAGCCCCTGATTTTTCCTCTAGCGCCACCATGAGGTTGACATTTGTGATTTGGTGTAAAATTTCTCAAGTATTGAATGGAATACCATTTCATTATATCATCAACTGACTGATCTTGGTCCCTCTCTATTATATTCATTAAAACAGAAATACTTTCCCTTTTCTACAAACATTTAACAATTATGTACTCGAGACACCCACAAATCTGTAAATATATATATATCTTTTTAAACTATTACTTATTCTGGGAAACTCCACTCCCGAATACAACACCACATTCACTTCCAATCCCCACCTCCCAACATATAAATATTCACCCAACTTATGTAGTAGTAGTTGGAGAAATACTACAGTAGTGGAAATTATACTCCAGTGTTTCCCCTACCGTTATATTATTTTTTGGAGCTGGAGCATTCATTAGGAGCGTTAGTGGAATATATTTACCGTTCTGTTATTCACTACAGCACCCTCTTGCAGCGCAGAGCATATTCTGTGCACAGACAGAGAAGCAGAACGACAGGTGCAGTGATAAGGAAACTTAACCGTTCATTTCGCTGGGTCTAAAGGTTTGTATTCACTCTCCTCTGCAGCAGCTGCTCCTCTCATCCACTGATGTGATCTGTTCTCTGATCGGATCAACTGATCAATTATCCACCCGGGGACTCAAACTCTACAAACTGATGCAGAGGCAAGAAAGAACTCATGAAGATCATCTATGCTGCCTTCATGGACCCACAAGAATCTCAGATCTTACAGAGAGGATGATGATAAAATGATAAAATGAAGTTAAAAAAATATACATATACATATGGAACAGCTTCTGTTTAGCTTCTGGGCAAAAAAGTAGGTCTCCCTCACATGCAGTGCTCCGGAGATATTTAATGTTAGTTATGTTAGGTTGTATACAATAATGCCAACCCCAAAGTTAACTTCTGAAGTGTCCAGTGTATCAGATTTGTCTCATCAGTGCTGATCAGTGCTTGGTGGTTATGTCAAGCCCTGGTGCATTTGTATTTCATATCATTTTGCATTTTTCCCTAAAAATAAGCTAGCTATTTTACAGTTAATGAGTGTACTGCAATCGTAAGCAACATTAACAAGAACAGAATTAAATGCAATTCAAGGTATAATATGCAGGAATTGTCTGCCAACCCCAGATTCACTTTGCTTGCCATTTTGCCTCATTATATTTTAATCTATTTGGCAGTGCGCTGCAGTTTTCGTAGCCTCCACTTGAATATGTGCTGCTTATATTCTACCTTTTAAGTCCCAATCTCACCTGTAAACTGTGACCAGAGATGTCCCAAATGCAATAAAACAAAACGAAAATACAGGCAGAGGGCAGACTCTCTGCAGATAAGTACACCGCCATACACATCTAGTAGGTCATAAGTGATGGCTGACAGGAATTACTTCTGTATGAGTGTATCCATTGTTTTTTTTTTAAGGAAATCCTGTATAGTATACCTGTAACATAATTTCTTAATAAATGAAATACATGGACAGAGAAGATAATATACCCCAAAACTGTTGACAAAGTCCTTCCTATTCATTATATGACTGAATCAAAATTCTTAAAGGTTCAATAATCTATTGAGAAAAGCCTGTTGATTTACCTCTACATTTATGACTATTTGCATAAATAATTTCAACTAAAACAAACTAATCTTCCAGGAAGAAATAGCTTATGGCTTTGACCACTATGTCCTTCTCAGATGTCACTTCTATCTTACCTTACAGCCAGTATAATGTAGGGAGGCACAAATTTCCTCTATCACAAGTATATTAGGAGCTTCCACCTTTGCTCAGTTTTTGAAACTAACAATGAATCCCCTGCTGGAGAGGAGTCCTGGCTCCAGGTTTGGTCATGTGCTGATGGAGAGTTCCTGTGCCAGGGGACACAGTCTGCTTCACACTAGTTCAGGAGGGATGTTAGGAGCTGCACACACATGCGTATAAAGCCAGGCAGACAGGAGAACAGAATAATTACAGTTCAGCATTACATCTGGGAAGACCTCATTAAATCTGTCTGCCATTATCTCTCTGTTTCACTGTCACATGTTATCTCTATCTGCCTCTCTCCTCTGCCAAGTCCTCTTTCATCCCTTATTCTGTGCCCCCCCCCCCACTCCCTGTATATTTCCTACCTAACATCATACTTGTTCCCTGTCAGTCTCTCCCACTCACTGCCATCTTCTCTTTCTCTCCATCTCATTCCTCATTCCTAATTATGTCTTCTTTTTTTTAATTCATCTCCTCCTGCTTCCTTTCCTTTTCCATTTGCAATTAACTATTAATTAAAAACACAGCGCTGCACTGTTTCCTCCCTCCCCACTGACTGATCTCTACAGGGACACATAGGTGCATGTGCACACATACACACACACACACCACCTGCACAGAGGTGCTCACCTGGCAAAGCGACAGTTGCAGTGTCATAACCATCTAACTAACAGTTAGGTAGCAACAGGTGCCCAAAGGGTCACACCCAAGACCTCCCACCGAAGCCTTGCACTTCAGTTATTTATGGTGGCATTTTTCTACAGTCAAAATCTGTTAAAGGCTAAAAACCAGAGGGTACCTTGAGTCTTCATAGTGCACATTTGAAATCAAAGGGCTAAGCTTGTTAAATGTTCCTCCCATCTGCAGATACTCCCATTAGAAATCACTATTTGGTCATCATGAGTGAAGGTATTTTTTTCAACAGGTCATAATGATACAGCTGCCGACCATGTGTGGTCAATTTTTTAGAACCATTTTGTAACTGCAATATTGGACCACTAGTTTATCCCATCACACAGCAAACAGCAATAACAACATGACATGATTCTCCTTTCAAGTAAAGAAAATCCAACTATGAACATCTTTACAGCTGCCATTGGGCACTCTTGAGTAGTTTCCTTGGTCTGTGTTAGCCTCGAACCCAACATAAAGTTATACCTTGAAGCATCTTTTAAAGGCTCCACCCAGAACCCCCTTATAAGAGGTTCAACAGAGAACCCTTCAATGGTGTATTGGCTCCACCCAGAGCACTCTCTGGGGGATTTATCCAGAACCTTTCCACATTCTAAGGGTGCCGACAAGAACCCACCCAAGGGACTATAAAGCAACTGACTGTGTTACTCATTGATCTTCCTCTCACTAATGGCGGTTTTAATTTAACACGTTAGCCTGGGGCCAGGAGAATTGCAACCATCTGCGTTGGACTTCAACCCAACAACAACCCACAACATTAATGGTTTACAGTCACATTTTTAAGGGCTGAAGATTTCACAAAATCACTACTACTCCAGCCTTAACTATTCCAATGGTGCAGTGGGTTTGGGGACCAAAGCTTGATTCCAAATTGGTCCCGAAAACAAAATGCCAGGTACCGGGTATCTGTAAATTAGAAAAAAAAAAAAAAAAAGAATTTCCAAGTTCAAGATACATCTATATTTAAAAACATCATTGAACACACTGGAAAAATTTGAATACTCAAGGGGGTGGAAGTTTAGCATCTCAGGGGATCTTTTAACACCCATACTTTCAACAATCCTTGAGGAACTCACCCTTCCAAAATGGGTTCTTCGGATTAAAAGATTTCATAATGGAACCCTTATTCTTGCAAACAACCTTGAAAGAGCCCTGTCTTCAAAATGGTTCTTCAGAAGGAAATAGTTCTGGGTAAAATGTCAGCCCTTCTTGAGAAACCTTTTTTTCTCAGAATGTACAGTGTACAGTTTATATTTTAATAACTGTTTCTTGCCACTTTTAATTAGATCTCAGCCATTTGTTGACCTAAGGTCACATTGTGTTCTGTATTGGCCCACACTGACAGGCATTAGCATTTGTAAAATCGTAGCCAAAACCATATTTTTAAGTCTCTCTTGCCAGTAGACTTCAAAGGAATAATTAAATATGTCACTTGGCCAATAAAAACACATTCAATGTATAGGAGATTTTGTTTTAGCATTACAGATACATGGGCATGCATAAATTGATGTAAAAGAAACAGTAACTCTTTTTATGCATTTCCAGTTGGCGGTGCAATTATGGGAAGTGGTTGTTCCAGTAGCAGTTGATAACATCAGTGTTGCAGCCTATATAAGTCAACATGTGATCTGTTAAAAACAATTTGAGTCACTGGTAGATTGATGGAACCTCCAGACTGTAGGAAGGAATGAGACAGACATGGAGAGAGACAGAGAGAAGCAAGGCCGCAGGTTTAATCAGGTTGTCCCAGATACAAGGTCGAAATGTAATTATTCAGTTCTCCTGTCTTCCCCTGTGTCATTATTAATTACTTACTTTGAGGGATTCAAACCAAGGAATGCCAACAACCAGATATATGGCTCTGGTCTGCCTGTCTTATTAGTGGAAACCAAGGCTCTTCGTTTAAAGTTTAAATCTCTTGAATATGGGGAGACATAAATATTCAATCTGTAATCATCTTCTGTATTAAATTAATTTGAACTAATTACATGTTTAAACTAAATCATTCAAACTTTTAATAGTAATGCTGGCAGTGTAGTTCTAATGGTGGTCTGACAGTCAGTCCACAGACTGAAAAATTAAACTATTAAACTATAGGCTGGATTGCCATGAAATTTGGTACAGATATCCATGGTGCAAGGAGGCTGATTCCAAACGACTGCAATCTTCTACTTCTTCCTCTAGTGCCAGCAAAAGGTCAAAATGTTTCACTTATCCTGAGAAATATCTCAACATCTGGGGGATGGATTGGCACAACATTTGCCACAGACATTCAGTGTTCTTCTGAATGAAGACTAAATGATCCTCTGGCTTTCTATTTAGTGCAACAATGAGGTTGACATTTGCGGTTCTGAGTGAAATGTCTTGACAACTATTGTCATTGGATGGACTGCCCTGAAATGCTGCACAGACATTCATGAAAGGATAAATTGCAATAACTTTGGTGCTCTCTTAACCTTTCCATCTAGTGTCATCATAAGTTCAAAACTATAAAATGCCAAATACTTTGGTTTATGACACAATACCTGCAAAAGTAACGACATTCCCATCAGCCTCAGCTTTGCTTTGTGTTTACTACCAATTAGCAAGTGTTAGCATGTTACTACACTAAAAGTATAAGAAGAACATGGTAAACCAGGGGTGGCCAAACTACCGACTGTAGCCCAATGCCCATTATTAAAGAGGCCAAAGCAAATTTTTAAAAAAATAAAATAGAATATGGCTGGAGCTTATTTCTAATAAACTGTACTGTATATTGCACAGCTGTATATTGCACAAAACTAGATATTGCTACTTAACCTAAATTGATTGATTATTAGTTAACGAAATCATTAACCTCAGTAAACATGGTGGCAGACAGGAAAAGACGGAAGACTGAGAAATGCTTTTTGTAATGTTTGGACACACTAATAAACTACTGTAATGTCAAACATTCAAACTGTTTAGTCATGTTTTGGGATGCAGTGATCCGACATCTGGATCGAATATTGGCTCCGATATCATCAAAATAGATGGATCGGGTATCGGAAAATGCAACCTATACCTGAGGCGATCCTTTCCCTTTAAATCTATTGCGATGCCAGCTACGTCATACATCATGGAGCGAAGGAGAGAATCTGCTGTGTGCAGGTATTTGCAACTGCTGTTGCACAATTGTTTATTTTTGTTAAAAATAAATAGTTCATCATTGCATTAATCTGTTTCATCTTGTTTCATTTTATCTTAGGAAAGAATTGTATAGTCATCAATGCCTGATGCCTTTTCTGTTCCACATGTAAAGGTATATGGCTTTTTAGGTAAACCGTGCTATCAGATCGGTAACGGCTATCAGGTGATACTCAAAGCCACAGCATCGGGATCGGTATCAAAACTGAAAAAGCTGGATTGGTGCATCTCCAGTCATGTTGCGTAGTTGTTTTGAATGAAAGAAAATGAATTTTCTGTGGCAAAAAGGTGTTCTGGTCTAGGAACACTAATTGTCTTGCCATGTAACTAGTCTCAAACTATGCATTTGCTATTGTTTGGCCCGTGATACCTTATTTTTTCTGATATGGTCCATAATCAAAAAATTTGGGCCACTTCTGTGTTAAACATTTTACCCACCAAACACCATGTTAGCATTGCTACTGTTAGCATGTTGCCATTTTAGCATTAGTATTTGGTATTTAGATACCAGATGGTATTTATTTAAAGGCATAAAAAAGGCATTAATCTACCCACCTACTTCCTGTATTGACAAATTACTGAAATGGAATCTACAAACCATACAACCATATCTTGAAGCCATATCAATGGCTATAAGACATTCTGGATTTATACTGAGTGGCTTAAAAAAAAAAAAAAAAACCTGGATGACGTAATGCAAAGTAATGCTTGTGTGTTGAATCAATCCTTCTGCTGTACATTGTGGTGGTGATGTATTAGACAGCATTATGTTTTCAACTGTTTCTCTCGAGTACTTTGTCCACATAATTAACATACATCTTAACGGAAAGCAACTGAAAAACCTTAGAACCTAACACAATCCAATGCAGCATCACAAACAGCTTAAAAAATTATCAGAAAATTGAATCAACACCTGTCTGACAAGGCCTCAAAAATAATCACAAAAGTAGTATTTATTATAAAACCACTGGATAGAACAGAACAGCTTCTGTTTCCTGCACATTTCTGTTCTCACTTAGGTGTGATGCAAAGACAAAAACACAAAGATGGATTCAAACATACTCTTTCAGCTACAAACCCAGCCCCAGTCACCATCAGCTGACTTTATATCAGCTGAGTGCGGTCACTGTAACAAGACTCCTTTGTCTCGCAGTGCGCTGAACTGACATAAAATCTGCCAAAAATACACACTCCCACAACCACATCAACATATGCACACAAAAAAACAGCAAAATCTGAAGAAAAAAAAAAAACACACCCAACTGTGTGTATGTGTACGAGCACGGACACACACACACATCATTTCTTCCTACAAAAGACCTTTGTTTTTTATGAGAAGCCCTGATTAGCGCGCGGACCACACACACAGTCACATTGACCTGGTCTGATACAACTGCAGACCAGGAAAGAGAGCAGACAGGGCTTAGTACAGAACAGCCTTTCGTATAATCAAAAGGTAACAGAGGAAGTGAACAAGGGAAATGATGATTGTAGAGAGAGACAAATTTACTCTGCATTAAAAGCAAATGTGTCACCACCAGTAACTGGACTGCTAACGTGTTCTGACAGGACATATAGTATATGATAATTGGCAGGTAGGCTAACACGAGGTGCTCCATACCTGAGAAACTTGGAAAAAGTGTAGAACTGCAGAGCTGTGACTGCACGATAGTCTGCAGAGCCATTATCTTTTTCAGATGTAGTGGTAGGTTTTTTTTGTTTGCTTGTTTGTTTTTGTTTTATATGACAGATAAAGATCAGCCGTTTTAACACATGACGATCAGCTGATCTGATACCAATCACCAAATGGTTCCTGTTCTCCTGCACAAGATGTCTGGTAGAGGCACAAGTTTTAACTCATGCCTTTGCATAGCCTGTTATTTTGGGAGGAAATTTATGGCTGACAGATTGATTGAATTCATCGTGCTATGTTTACAATGTAGTGTACACAAGTTGTTATAACATGCACAGACAAGCAGAGTATAGCTGACTACAATAACTTTTCTGTCAAAAAACAGCTGCCACACAAATCTACAGTATCTGACTATGTCATGATCATTAAATGCCATTGATGACCTTTAACACCTCAAAAAAAACCAACATTCAAATGTGTTTGAATTAGGGATGTAATGATATATCAAATTTCCCGACAAAAAATTTCTTGGTGGGATTGTGATGAAATCTACGACGATATTGCATGGTTAGTTTAATACTATAGCTGCATTCTGCTGTCTCTCCTTGTTGAAATTGTCAGGGCTTGACATCAACTCTCGCCCAGGCAAGAAAACTATGTGTTCAGGAAAGTGAAATGCCTCATGTAGCTGTCTGATTGGGCGAGTGAAAAATAAATGTGATGTTTGATTTTAAGTTATCTGAAAAGAATGTGCGTACTGCAGAGCATCAGCAGCTGAGCTGTGTCTCACCATCAAGTGTTGAACAATACTGATGGCACAAATCTGACATACTGGACACTATAGAAGTTAACTCTGGGGTTAGCAATGCCATATACGACATAATGTTGCTAACGTGAAATATCTCTAGAACATTGTATGCGAGAGACTTACTTTTGTTTCCCAACAAGGAGCTAACAGTTGCGCTGCTGTCATGCACTTGTATCCCTTTCAGAAGCTTTGTAATCCAGTTTTGAACTGCAGTGTCTTTTGGGAGAGTTTGTAAAATAAACCCAGAATGATCAATCCCACACTGAACGTCTTCTGTAATTATTTATCCATTTTTTCGTGTTGAAAACAGCTATGCTGCTAGCTGTCCCGATGCCTGGGTTAAGTCTGGCGACCAATCAGAGGCCATATACCTAACTTGTCAACCAATCAGAGGCTGTGTTCATGACTTGTTGGCCAATCAGAGGCTGTGTTTGTGTCTTGTTGACTAATCAGAGGCAGCATTTCTGACAGTGTGGCAGCAGGCAAAACAAATAAATAGATGTTTAAGTTAGAAACATCCCAGCCATGTAATTGTTACCTCTAAACTATGTTTGTACATTAAAAAATGATAACAATTGTCTGAGTCCCTGATGATTTTATATATATTTTTTTTAATCTTAGCAGCAGAGTTCACAATTATACTAGTCAAGAAGACAGATTTGCAGAGACCCAGTGAGGAAATCATGAAAACACACACATTTATTATTCAATTAAGACTTTTTTTGTCGGAGTTGTTCTTGTTTTTTAATATTGCAATCAATATCTTATTTTTTTCAACTTTTTATCATGGTAACATCGTACCCCAAGGTTTGACATCCCAAGTTTAAATGGTTGGGTTTGTTTGTTATCTTTTGAGACCAAAATGAGATTTAAAAAAAAGTTGAAGTTTCGTTATTTGGAATAGCATGTACGTGTGTCTTACTTTGATAAAGTTTTTTTCTTGTCCGGCTGCCTATTTACAAAATGCAAATAGGATTCACACACCAAATACACACATTGTTATCAGACTGCTTGGTCGTGCCAGCAAGCACACACACTGACACACACACACACACACACACAGACACAGACACACACACAGCTATCATGAGATGTTGCTTTGCTGTTATTTCACAACTCACTGAGGCAGCCAATCAAATCATTCCAGCAATGAGCACGCCCACGGCTAAATTTAACCAATGAAGGGTGACGATCTGGCTGACGGACTGTTTCAGACAACCAGTTACAGACTGTCTCTTCATGCAACACTTGAGTTGGTGCTGACATGAGTCCCCCACCCCCCATGCTTTACCCCCTCCCTCTCTTTTTTCTTTGCTCTGTACTTTCTCTTCTTGTGTCTAACCACCCCAGGGAAAGGAGGCTAATAATTATCAAGGAGAACAGAGTCCAGAGGAGGAGTACCCTTTGCACCTTCACAACCCTGTCCTTGCCTCCCCTTGTCACTTTCTCTAGCTTGCTTTAATAAGTGAGAATATGTTCTGTCGCTTGCCAATCTCTCTTCTCTGGCTCATAACGCCTTCGCATCCCATCTCTTACCTCCCCAACCTCATTCACACTCATCCTCCCTTCACCCTTTTCTCTCCCCTCCTGTTTCTTTTCACACTCCCACATCACTTTACCCTTAGTGAAAGAAATTAAATTTCCCTCCGTGGTTGCCTGTGCTGGGTCTCCCTGTGCTGGGTCTCCCTGTAGTTCTCCTCCCTTTTTTTCCTCTCCCTTTAGTAGTTTCGCCTCACTCTTCCTCCCCTACTACAGTCTTCATCACCCCTCTCTTCATCCTTACTTCTACCACTTTATCAAACTTTGTGTTTCCTCCAGTTCAGTCCTTTCTAAGCCCACTGACAGACTGCTCCTCTCTCTCTCTCTCTCTCTCTCTCTATGCACTGGGCATTTATTTCCCTTTATTTAAACTCCCTTTCTGTGTTCCTCCATCTGCAACCCCCCTCTCCCTCTGCCATTCTGCACAAAACACCACCACCTTTTTTCCCCCTCCATCTTCCTCCCCTTACCCCTTTTATTCTCCTCTTCTGAGGCTTAAACCTAATTATCTCCTGTTCTAGGGAAACCACACACAAGCTGACACACACACACGGTGGGAACAGCCTGTGGGAAGTAGTGCAGCCGTGAGGGACGGACAGCGTTTGTTCTCCCTTCGGCCAGTCGCCTCCGATCATGTCAGCAAGGCACAAACACACACATACACTGTACAAGCAAGCCAGAGATGAAGAAAAGGAGAAAGACAGAGGGTGTGAAGCTTTGTATATTAGACACACAGCGACTGAGTGACTCAATGGGTCTGATGTTTCTTTGCTCAAATCCTACTAGCAGAGGAATGGTTACATTCTTATTTCTTTCTATTTATAATAATACTGAACGCAGCTTCTTTTGGTAAGGTGTTTTGGCCTTGTTCTGTGGGCTACAATAAACAAATGAGGAGTGCCTGTGTTTAAAAAGCAGAACTGTCCATGTGTCTTGAGTCCCGACAATCCAGACATTCTAAGCATGGATAAACACAGACGATGAAATCATGACAGAGCGTTGGCTCTCCCCTGTTTGGGTATGAATTAGTAACTCTCTTATTCAACTACAAATCATGATTGTTGTGTGAGCAGTAGAGGCCATTTCTATTGCTGTTATTCACCGCCTGTAAATTGCATTCATCCTATCACATCTCGTGTTTACAGTTTTTATAGTTTTATATGTGTTGTAATCTGTTAATGATTGAAAAAGAATAACCTTGAGATTTAATCAGGTATGCAAAGATGCCGTGGTAGAAGTCAGGAAGTCACTTTCTGTCTCAAAGTGCCACAAATCTCTCTGCAGCTAGAAGGCTCACAACGTAGTTTCCAAACATGTCAGGATTATCTGTTGATTCCAATTTAAGGGGTATTTTAGCTCTTATATATATCTATCCTAACTCTAGGGTAGGGATGTCAGTTTCAGTTAATTTTGCTCTTGAAAGCCCAACGACCATTAACCAGGTAACTAACCAGTTAATTTAAAATGAAAAAAATACATAAAATGCAAAGTAAAATGAATTAGAAGTGACACTTTTCTTTTGATCAGGTGCTCCTTTCACTTAATGAGCTTTAGCACTACGTTTCATGCTGCTATCCATTAAGAGGTGGCGTAATTTTAGGGTTTTGTGTTGTAAATATCTCGTCTTTTCTCTTATCCTCTCTTGGCTTTGCCGCCTTAACACTCAAAACATTTTTCTTAATATGAGCAATCTACCATTTTGTTTTGGTAATTTAATTGTATTTCATTTGTTTCCCAGTGATTAGTAGCTAGTTACTAAAATGGACAGCCAGAGGGTATTTGGTCTAGCTCTGGTTGAAGTTGAGAGGCTATCAGCAACTAGTTTGTTGGGGACAGGGAAACAAAGATCTGTGTGGGTACATGAGACCCGAATAAGAGGGCGGCTCACAGGGAATAGCCTACTACCAGTTGGTCCTGGAGCGTCACCTCGATGATGGCCTTTTCCAGGAATATTTTAAGAAGCCTAATGGTACTTAACTGAACAGTAGCAAAATTAACCTACGGATTGAATAATATTCTCAGTGGGTAACCAATTAATGGTTAACTAATAGACATCCCTAGTCCCAAGAAGGGATAAAGCTAAAAAAAAAACCACTGGATCCTACATTTCCCATGATGCAACTTGATAGCGTGTTTCATTAAACTTTTCCTGTTTGGTAAATGCATGTCAGTGCACCAGTTTGTAATGTGTACTCTCCAAGTTCAAGGCGACGTAACCCTGATGACATCATTAGGGTTAACTTTTCAGACTTTGGAGCACTCCTCCCAACAGAGCCATTCTACAGTTGTTTTTGCAGACAAAAGCCCCTTCTACACTGCCAGATTTTCCGCAAATGTTGGGCGGTGTTGCCAGCAAGCTGCAAGCATTCAGACACACTAAACATCGGATTGGCAAGTTGATCCGAGGTGCCCAAATTTCCGCCTCGTGGAGTAGTCGTATTGGCGGAACACTTTTAGTTTAAACAGACCTAGGCGGCCTTCCGCAACGGGAGGGGCTGTTGATGACGCCGCACGTGTGACCCACTGGCGGAGGATAAACAGGAAACAGCTGATAGCAGGAATGAGCAAGCAGCTAGTAGCAAGAGGGAAATGCGAACCTGACAGACACTGTTAAGATGAGCAACTGAGGAGACAAGGAATTGCGAGCCCTCCTTGCCCTCGCAAACGAAGAGGCCATTAACCGTCAGATGACGGGAACGGTGAGGAACGGGCCGACTTACGAGAGAATCGTCGAAGGACTGACCAGCCACGGCTTCCCTCCCACGTCACTGGTTACGTCACATGCTGAGCTACACGTTGTGCTATTTGCTCACGCCCCCCATTGCCCAGAAAAAGGCGCATTCTGTAAACAAAAGTAGGTAGGTGGCATTTTTGCCACACTCCCCGATTTTGTTTTTATACTGCCAATGCTGAAAGAAGACTGATTGGGCTTTCCTGCAAATTTGCACAATTCCTATCTAAAAAGGGCTAAAGTAACACTAACCATGACGAGTGAGCTGAGTTCAATGTGTATAATTGAGATTCCTCCTCATATTTTTTTTAAAGAACAACAGCACCTAAACTTATATCCATCTCTTGAGTTTGCTGTCATTGGAGCAGCCCCTGAAACAGAACCTGTAAAGGCGAACAACTCACACATATTTTGAAAAGAACAAATGGGAGGGGGCTGCACTTAAACCCACCACTGGGCAGACCCATTAATCCCCCCTCCCACATTTTAGTAGCTGTGCTAAGCAGAGGCTTCATCAGTTCTGCCAAATTACATGAAAATATTACTACATTAAATAATTTTTCCCACACACTGACACAAACATTGAGCACTGCTGGAGAGGTCAGTTTGCCAGCTGGGCAGCAAGAGAACCTTTGCACACGTTTAAGCACACACAGGCTCCATAAACAGATGGTGTCACATACACACACACACACACACACACACACACACACACACACACACACACACACACGAAAGTGAGATGATGTTCACACATGACCAAATCCCTTGTGTTGAGGACCCAGATATTACACTACAGGCGATGTACATGGACAAAAAATATGTAATCCAGACATTCACCTTTCTGTAACAAATACTTTTTCTTTAAAGTCCACCTTTCTGCAGAATAATATATTATCTTCTACGCCTCATTACCTTTCTTGTCTCACAACTGTAGTTTGACATTAGTCTGTGCTGTAGTTTCACACCTTGATTACCCACTCATCCATACACGTGTAATCAACTCTTAGTCTCCCTCCCTCTCTAAAACACACACACACACACACACACACACACACACACACACACCAGAATGCACCTGTGCTCCCCTCTGAGATGTTATCAGTGCTTTGTCATGAGCTATTGTCACTCAGTGATTGCATCATCTATGAAAGCAATAATCTGTGTTTAAGACACGTTCTTTCTGGTAAATGATTTCAGCCCAAGCATATTTCAGAAGTCATTTCCATAAAGGACTTAGAGAAAAAAGTAAAAACTGGCAGTCTTTAAGGTGAGCACAGTTGCAGTAGTTTTCCACTGTACTGTACAGAGCCCAATAGACTTACTTACTTACTTCCACTTACTGAGATCACATGCACAGCTGCGACACACACTGCAGCTCAATATACACACCATAACATCTAAATCTAATCCACTCATCTCTGTCTTTCTCTCTGAAGACACACGCACAATTGGTCACTGGAGTACGCCCCAGATGTTCAAAGCACTGAGAAAGAAAAAGCGGTAAGGGCTTTCCACTCCTCTGATGCGGTTCCGGAAATAGCAGAGCATATCTGAGCAGGAACGTAAAGGCTTCCCTGGCAGGCCACTGTCTACCACTGTAAAGCAGCTTCCCTCTATAATATCAGATTCCCTATGTATAGGAATACAAAGACCAGGGCAAATTGTAAAAATCACACATTTTGGTTTCAAATTGCACCACTTAAGCAGTTACTCCAGTTGGGAAGTCTAGCCCTGTCGCCAGCAGAAAATGTTGGTATTTTACATTTCTGCAAACCATTAAATGTTACAATTGCACGTTTCATACATATCATTTAGACATTTCTAAAGTGACAGAGTATATGAGCTGTCAATGACATTAAAGCACCAAATGTAGGTGTTTTGTAGTGACCCATCACTCTGTTTCCAGCATCTTTTTGGGCATGAAAAGCAATTGTTTGTTATAAACATATTGCTGCATTTCCTGTCAGGATAGTGGTACAATAAGCGGTTGTTTCTGAACAAGACAAAGCTGCTTTTCCTGCTTGAATTGCCCCCCTCCAAATGGGTATTTAATGCCAAAACATGAGCTTTTCCTTACAACAAACCAAGAGGTATTTGTTGCTAAACCGAACCACACAGTAACCAGTGTTGTTAAAACACAATGTGTGATATGTATCTACTGTATAATAACATGTAAATGTAACATATCTGTGATTTGCGGAAACATAAAATGCCAACATTTCCTCTGGCGATTGATGGGTGTGCAAGTCATTTGGAAGACAGAAGGGTGGAACTCCTGCATTTACAGTGGTTGGCACTTTGAAAGTATCTGCCTGGTGTAAAGCTCCTGAGATGGCTGCAACAAATCATTCATGATCAGCGAGCCTCATCAATCACCTTGTGGAAGCACATTGTATCACACTGCTTTTTATTCTGAGATAAGATGGCCCCAGAGCCTATTAAATAAAATCAATATTTGTTTTTTAAACAATTAACAGACAATGTTGTCTGCCAGATGCTGTTTCATCAACCCATGCATAAGCAAAAGCAAGAATAGCTTGTAGGTTGTAATGAGACAAGAGAGAGAAAGACGGAGGTGGCATGGCTGAAATAATTGAAAGGAGTGAGCGTGGTGAGACCCAGCTGAAAGGAGACTGGCTCTCTCTCTCTGTCAAGAAATACTGTAAAATTAATTTCGTAGTATTAATCTAATATACTGTGTGTCTTTGGTATGTAATGACTGTAAAGCATCAGTAACATCATGGTTCACCTACTTTAATATATGCAACAGTAACATAATAGGCTTAAACCTATATGGACTAACACAGTCGCCTACTACTATTCATTTGCATCACTCCAAGTTACATAAATATGTAATTTTTCAAATGAAATCAATGAATTCAGTTGCTCTGAAAGTATTGGCCAAATATATACATTCAATAAACCCACTGGGGGCATTGGTCAGTCAGTGTACAGAATGTGCTCTGCTGCTGGAATGACCATTAACAGCTGAGATGCAGGCTCATCTGGATCCACTGAATCATGTCCTCATGTGATATGTCACTATATGACCACAACGAAAGCCTATTATCGGCTAAAACGCACTCGGCTGTCTGTAAAATGACGCAGCAGAGGAGACTGAGGAGAAACCATATGTCATGACTGGATTACAGATAACATGACAGAGAGGGGGGGGCGATGTGCAGAAGACCTTATTAAAGAACTACAGTAAATCCTGTAGATATGTTACAGGATTATCACAGTGATATAGTAAATACAAAAATACTATTAAAGTATGATAAGGTTGAAAGAAAATCTGCACTAAGCGCCACTGATAACAGAGATAAGTCCCTATAGGAGTACTATCAGGACATTATAATGATAGCATAGGAGAAAAAAAAGACACAGCTTTAATTAAGTCACTAAATTCACTGCTAAGTACCACAGGTACACATTAAGTCCCTGCAGGGGTAAAACAGGAGTACTGTGGTGGTATTTTATCAGCGCTATATGGGGCTGACCCCTGGTTAGTAAGTAACAGACACAGCTGACACAGCTAACAGGCTACATGGTATTTACATGAAGGTATTAGAGGCTACAGCAACCGGTGGCAATTGATTGTGTCATAGCTAAAAGCTCTTTCATATCTCTGCATTAAATATATTAGGCCTGCAAAGGGTGATTTTTTTCCTTTACTGATTATTTATTAAAAATGATCAAATATTAAGTATTTCACTGCCGTGAAAATCTCTTCACAAAACCAGGCTGTCTACACAGTAGAAAGACGCAAATACTTTTGAAATTGGTGCTACATTACCAGAGAAAACAGAAAAGGGGCTGTGGTATTCACTTTTGCTCAAGAGGTAGAAAACCTACAACTACCAGAATGCACTGCACCACAACAAACCAATAAATGCTCCCACTGGTGGGTGATGTAATGGCAATTGATTTTGGCTCGTCCAAAAACAATATGGCGTCCCAACTGGTGATAAAAGATCTGAGTTAAACAGCACACTGCACTATGTTTCTGAAAACATTTGAGGCGAGAAATATGCAACTCATTAACAGAACCTTGGTTTATATTTGACCAGCATTGCCTAGATTCACCGTTTGATCTCAGTTTTGTCAGACTCTGCTTTCACGATATAGGAAACAGTATAGTGGTTACTTCCTGTTTGCAAACTCTCATATAAAGAGACCCAGATGCAGCACTGGAGTAAGGCTCCCGTTAATTCCTATGAAACCTCCCCAGTGGTACATGAAACCAAAAAAGCTCTATTTCCGCGGTATGAAATCACACGGCTAACTTCCGGTTTAGCGCTCCACTAACTTGAATGAGGATAAAATCATTAATTGTGCAGCTCTTCTCGACTTTCCAATGCTATCTGACTGAATGGACTAAATCCTGACAGTGAAACGAGTCATTCTGTGGGGGTTGTGACACCCAAAATAATGTAGCCACTGATTTACAGATGTTTCTTTGCCGATGTAAGTCAATAGGAATAAGTCTTTTTGGGCCCTATGGCATCACATGACAGGCCAAGACGGTGTAGTTCCACTTTTGACCACTGTGCAAAATTCACTTCAAAGCCCAGCACTGTCCCTGGGGGCTGGCACTGCACTAAAATATGTTTCTGAGGCCATTTAAGGGTGAAAAAGAGGCAACACAGTCACAGAATCTCAGTTAATGCCACTAGCACTGCCAAGTTTCACCATTTGATCTGAGATTGAGAGAGAGAGGGGGAAATCTCTCACTTGATCTGCTTTTTTACTCTTTGTATCCATGGTGGTGGCGGGCATACAAAAATGGGGAAGTACAGTCTGTAGTTCGACCAACAGCCCGAATGCCAGGAAAAATCTGCCAGATGACACAATTTGAGCTAAGAGATGAGAGAAAGATCTTGGCGCTGGTAAGATGGAGGGAGGTTTAACTTAGTTCATTTACACATACTACACACATTGAGATGATCCAAAGCTGGCTGAAAATCCGCAAAGTATCCATTCAATGGCCAAAGTTATTCAGTTGCTAATGACATACAACTAATGAACAAATGAATTTTTGCATATTTGCAAGGAAAAATGACATTTAAATAATCAAACGACACTCTGAATAGCTGCCAGTTAATTTTCTGCCAATCGACAAATCTATTAATGGATTAACTCTTCTTCTAGCTTTATAAATGTAGTACTATATAGCAATACTGTCCTAGCAGATGTAGGTTTTGGTCATTGAAACTCACTGTTAAAGTTCTTAAGATAGCAACAGTCACTCAGCTGAGAATATTACTATACATTTTTGTTAAAGTAGGTGGACAACATTGTCTATCCAAACTAAGCCCTCCACACTGTACCATAGCTTCTGATAAAAAATGACAGTATGTACCGTTTCGGCAGCATTAAAGTGGACAGCAAATACACAAGCATGTGAGTCGAGGTTGCCTCTGCACCTGAGATCACAGAATTCGATGTGTAGGAGGAAATCAAAGTAGATTTGAGGCCGTCTTATCCCACCCTTAGGCATTCTTATCCTACAACTGCATGATATCAGTTAAAGATCGCCCCTGTCCAAAACCCTATTACTAATACTAAAATGAATAGCGTGCAAGTACAACTACAAAGTGAGTTTAAATTGACAGGCTCACATACATTTGCTGCAGGATTTCTATTTATCTCTATGTAGATCTGGTGACATGACCACACCTCAATTCTGAACGATATAACTAGCACAAGCTTATGCAGGAAATGCAAGAATTTCAGTAAATGCTATTGCTATAGACGGTGACAGAACAGTGTGTATTCATATGAAACTTATTATAGAACAGTCCATATATTATAATACAGCACCCCCATGCATACATAGCAGTACAGAAAATCCCCACACCTACATTATTTTTCCCCTTACATCCAATTTGGTACATCTTTCCACCAGTATAGAGCAACATCAGCTGATTGACAGGGGCGGAAAGAGTGAAGCATGGGCAGATGTTTGACATGGCGAGTAAGGTTTGAGGTCAGGGGTACTATAGGGTCAAGAGTCCAAGGGAAAAAAACATGACACAATAAAGGTGCTCATGTTGAGATCAGGCTGCATACACTCGTGTGTGTGTGTGTGTGTGTGTGTGTGTGTGTGTGTGTGTGTGTGTGTGTGTGTGTGTGTGTGCGTGTATGTGTGTGACAGAGAGAGAGAGAGAAGAAAGAAAGAGTGAGAGAGGCACACGCATACACTCTATAGGGTTATTAGACCGTGCTTATTAGAGACTTACTTCATCTGTTTGACGATGGTGCTTTTCCCTGACTCTCCAGCCCCTGAGGGATAAGAGACAAGAAGACAATGTAAACAGGGTGTGTGTGTGTGTGTGTGTGTGTGTGTGTGTGTGTGCGTGCATGTGTGAGAGAGCAAGATGGAGACAGAGTGTGAGAGAGAGAGAGATAGGAGGGGGTGGAAGAGAGAGAGAGAGAGAGAAAGGGAGAATCAGCCTGTTCAAACCTAAGTGAATAAGGACAGTAGCAGCAGCGGGGTGGAGATAAAAAGATGGAGAAAATGACTGCACCCTTTCTTCCTCAACATCCTTTTTTTAATTCCCTTCCACCCTCCATCTTTCTATTTAGTCAGTCGAATAGATTAAATACTTACAGGCTACTTTCCCACAAAGAATCAATGAATCAATCTCCCACCCCAAACCAATGAAGCAGCACTGCCTGTGCGTGGCCCTCCATTGCTGCATACTGCCATTTTTCCCATCTGCAGTTATCACCTCTGATGCAGTTCCCACCTTTTACCTACATACTGTCTGTTTATACATAATGACAATTTACCCACCTGGCATTTCTGTAATGGATAAAATGCTATTACAGCAGGTTGCTTTAAAGTGATGTAATGAGAGGGTAGGGTGTGTTTAGAAGGCAAAATCAAGCAAATCAATGGCTCTTTGCCCTTATATTGGATTTTTGTTCAGATCGTTGGTTTTATAGTTTTGATGGACGTCATGTTTTTATTTATTTCTACAGTGATGTATCTTTTACCAAACGCCCACCCCCTCACACACCACACCTTTCTGCCGTGGCTCTACAGGCCCTGCAGTAGGCAATTCAACTCCCTTACCGAGCAGCAGCAGTTTAACATCTTTAGCCGCGGTCAGACCGTCCTCCTTGAGGTTTTTCTCGATGGCTTTGCTCCGGTCCAGAGCCGCCCTCTCCTCTGCGCTCAGAGTACATCCCATGGTTAGAGAACACAGCTTGATAGCGTTACCGATACCGGGATCCACGGAAGAAAAAAAGGGCAATAAAAAGGGTGGATTCAATGAAACTTGTGCGTGGAAACAAAGCTGTTTGCAAATCCTCCCTTCTTGGTTTATTTCCTCCTTTTTTGTGCTGAGCCTTCGATCCCTCTGTGATCCCTCTCTGGCTTTCTCTCTGGGCAGCTCCCTCTCTCGCGCTCTCGAGCCGGGGGTAACGGCACCGTTAAAGCATTTAAATCAAGGATCCACTCGGGTTTGATCCACAGCGCGAACACAACTCGATGTAGCCACCGCGGTTGTTTGTTTCTCAAGCGTGGTCTCGGTGGCGGTCTGTCCGTCCGTCCGTCCTCTCTTCTGGGTTTCTGTCGGTAAATCACGGTAACGGTTCTCTTCTTCTCCACTCGGCGTTAGTGTGTGTTACTGGGCGGCGGTGAGCAGCGCTCGCATCGTTTGATTCCAGCACGAGGTTCTCACGGCGGGCTCACAGTGGACCTTTCCTCCGTTTGGCTCCTCCGAGACGGGCGGCGGGATACTCGCTCTGTAACGTTACTGCCTCCCGGTAGCTCCGGTAGGGGCTCGGTCGTTCGTTAGTGCGTCCGTTCAATTGCAGGTTGCTGACGTCAGAAGAGTGAAAAAAAACAGAAGTGGGCAGAGAGGGGAGCATCCATACTCCCAGTGGCGCTGCCTGGCGGTGCACTATTACCTCTACAGGCTTCTATGGACAGATATTAAGCGTCATGTTAAACACATGGAAAGTGAAAATAAAACGCCACTGCACCAAAACTCAAAGAAGTTCAAGAGCAACAACGAGTTAATTTGTAGCCTTAATCTTATGTGTACATTCCTCTAGAATATGAGCAGAGGACTTTTCTCTATTGGTCACAGGTGTGTTCAGCCAATGGGAGCTGAGGAGCACGTATATGCCCGCTTGTCATTAAAGGCACAGTTCACCCCAAAATCAAAACGACATATTTTCCCTCTTACCTGTAGTGCTATGTAATCTAGATTGTTTAGGTGTGTGTTGCAGTGTTGGAGATATTGGCCGTAGAGATGACTGCCTTATCTCTCAAATATGATGGAGCTAGATGGCACTCAGCTTGTAGCTAGTGCTCCAAGTGCCCCCCAAAAAAATCATGACCCCACCTACTGAGACAATCCACAGTCCTAGTTGCAGCAGTTTCGTGCAGGAACTATTTTTTAAACCCACCAACCATGTCAACACAAAGAAGGAGACTAGAGACTAGTCCATCATCAATAGCATCCTCCTCAACCTAGCTGTAATGTTAGCTAGCTCAGTGGTGCTAGGTGAGCTAGTAGTAGATGCACACTACCCTCTGCACAGTGATACCTTTGGTGGGTGTAGTTCAGTAGAAAGAAAGAAGTTCCAATGTGAAACTGCTCACAACAAGCCTGTGGATTATCTTGAGTTACCATGTAATGATTTCTGAAAAGAGACTTTGCTGTTGAGTTTTTTAGGTATGTTCTTTGGCCAAGTGACTCCAAGTAATTCCATTATATTTGAGAGAAGGCAGACATCTGCACGGCTGATATCTCCAAGACTCTGCTCCTCCTGGTGCCAGTGAGGTGCCCCAGGCTTTGAAGCCAATTTTTGTTGTGACCAAACAGTGGAATCACAACTTCTGGGTCAGTCATGTAATGACCTGCAGCCCAGAAAGACTTGTTCCCATTGACTTACAAAGAGACGTCTGTAAACCAGTGGATACATTTTTTTGAGCATCACAGCCCCCATGAAATGACTTGTTTCACTATCAGGATTTGATGTATTTGGTTCAGAAACATTTGGAAAGTCTACAAGATGTGGATGATTTAGTTAGTTTATCCCAAAGTGCTAAACCAGAGGCCAGCCAGCTAAACCAGAGATAGTCTCTAGTGTGCCTGCTTTATGGGCCACACAAGGTGAAAGCAGTACTGATCATCTGGGTAATTTCATACATGGCAGTTTAACCACTTTGGATTCATGCACCACTGAGCAACTTTTCTGGGAATGAATGGGGCCCTGCCACCAATGCTGTATCCGGGTCTCTTTAACAGTCATGGGCAACTCACACCAAAACAATCTAGACTGATAAATCGCATTCCAGGTACCAGGAAATATATGGGCTTTTAATTTGGTGTGAACTGTCCCCTTAAAGATATCATATTATTATTATTATTATATTTATTTTCTAATGTTATGTCCATAAATATTAATGTTTTACCTATCATCAAAAATGTTTCATACTTGAAGGCTCCCATTGATGAATCATGTCAAGCAGTGGAGTGCATGGGTATGTTTTCCTTCTCAGGAGCTCTCCGTTTGGTTACTGTCAACATACAGAGTGTCCCATGCCATACTGCAGTGCAGTTCCAGTACATTTCATACAGCATTTGTATCTAAATCCAGTTCACAATTGTAAATGATCTTAAATTTGTATGTATTGCACTTATTTGAGTCTCAAACCAACTGGCATCATGATTATGACTTTGATCATCTGTTGTAAAACCTGACTTTGGTTTGAAATTATTAACTAATGCTTTGCTAATTAGTGCGTTCACCCACTTTGTAAAGGTGTTTTTAACTGATCATCAGAGCCATTATATGTCGATTACAAAGCCAATATGGAAAGCCTCAGAAAATAACAGTTTGATCTCAGTCAACAGCTGTTATGCATAATGCAAATACATAATGACAAATGTATTGGATTTCATGGATTTAAAGGCACCATTCTCTCAATGGGTACATTAATGGCTAATGGTTATTGGCAATGTGTTGGCGTAATGGCCCAACTGCAATGAAACTTGGAGGCTACTCGTCTATCAGCAGCATCTGAAATTTTACATCTGTGGCATCACCAAAGATAAAATCAGTCGGCCTGAGTGCTTGTTAACCTGATGCGGTTTAGATCCATTCAGATAAGAAATTATTTAGATACATTTTGAGCTTCAGAAAAGAAAGTAAAGACAAGCAACTGTGCATGGTCAGTTCAGGAATGAATTAATGTGACTTTATGTACATTCAGTCAATGGTGTGGTTCATTTTTAACCAGAACAGTATGGATGTTTCATGATTTATTCAACAACTATACAGCAGTTCCCCAAGATCTCTATAATTTGTTTAAATCAACTTTTTCTAACATGATGTACAGATTATTTGAATTAAAGTCTCCAGTCATTCAAAACTGCGTTGAATTCCCTCCCATACCACTATACATCATCTTATATATGAAAAAAACTAACTCTAGTTAACATTGTGGCCTAATTCAGTGCAAAAAAGATGCCATTTGCCTATATATTTTATACATTTGGCAAAAATGTATTGTTAAACACCCCACTCTGCAGGTCTGTGCAGCTGTAAGCTACTTTTAGTTCATTGTTTTGGTTTACTGGCCCGCACATAGACTGCTGGGTTGAGCGTCAGGGCTCTCATCTGCCCCCACATATGAAACCTAAGGCAGCTGTTTCCTGCAAACACACTCACACAAGCTGAGTATACGCTGCCCTGCCTGGAGGACCTGCATGAAATGGCAGTGAGCCAAAGTGAACAAGTGACTGATGCAGGAAGTGGAGCATTTGCTAACTAGTAAAGTAGCCACATCCTGGTGTGTTAAGAGAAAGTTTGTTTCGAAACATAGAGAGAACATTCACACAAACATTCAAAATGTCATTGTATAAACTCTTGTGACATTTGTGTCCACCCCAGCACACTGGAGGAAAAACATATTACCTGGAATAAATGGCAGAGAGGTATGGGTGTTATTATCTTATCTCTCTTAGCTATATGCATCATTCTCCATTATTTAGAGTCATCCAAAATGACAGCCCTATTTACCTGCTTAACTGTCTACACCAGTTTTTCAATTTTACTTTCAGTATGCTTCATTGGTATGGATGTCAGGTAAACAATATTGCCAAAATGTCAAGAATAATATTCAATATTTGCATGAGAATAAAATTAAAAAATATATATATAAATATATACAATCCATCGAGTAAACTTGATAAGGTAAGTAAATAATAATATGTGAATGCATGTGTGTGCTATGTGTGCATGTCATAGTCATGTTGATAGTGGGTAGTAAGATATGCCCTGTCTCCTTCTCTGTGGAGTATTTTTGATTTTGAGAGATTGTTGAACTCTTTAAATTATGAAATTATAGTGTTGAGCTTGTTGAAATAACTCTTCTTTATGTCACTAAATGTTTTACATTGTTGGAGGAAGTGCACTTCTGTCTCAACCTTACCTGTCAAACAGTGACCACATATTCTGTCTTTTTTGGTTTTTGTGTCTTCCTGTTTCCACTGCTACACTGTGGTCACTGAGTCTGTACTGGGTTAGGATCTGTCTCTGCTTTCTATCTCAGACAGTAGAGAGATATTCTGCCAATTCATAATCTCTTTTTATATTAGGACCAGATCACATTTTAATCTACTTTGGCATTTAGTTTCTTCCTTCCAGTGTTCTAAATAGGTTTTGTTACATTCTAATATAATTGGGTTTACTCTGATTGGTGTTTGCAGAGCAGTGCTGTTGTGAGACTGGTCAGACTGTGTCTGACAGGAGGCAGTTAACCTCAACACCAGCTGACACAGTGGACTCTTTTCAGGGCTCAGATCTTGAGTTTGGAGGGCTTTGGAATGGAGGCTGTCTCAGGGGCTGGATTTAATGTGATTAAACAAAATCACACTCTCTTAAATGTTAATCATCAGTGAGCATTAGCCTAATTCTGCTCTGCATGCTTTTGTTGGTGTTTTCCTGTGTATGTGTAAAATGTATCTGCCGAATTCTGCAAGTAGAGATTGTGTTGGATGTTTGTCCCAGCGGGTATAGCTTTGATTGCTGAGTGGACCCCATACTTCACTACCACACTGACAAATATCAGATATTTTAAGCCAGATTTCAATTGAAATGTAAATGTTCTCTTAATTACATTTAAAGCTCTTCAAGTTTTTTATTTTAGTGCATTCGCTGCCATGTTAAAACTATAGACTATGAAGTAATGGACATAGCCATTATGACATCACCCATGAGCTTGTGGACTCCCAATTTAAAGCCATTAAAGTCAGTCAAACACTGAGCAAGACTTTTTAGGCAACAAAAATGTTACAATCTATTTTCATGAACAGAAAACACGTTGAAATAGCGACAGCTTCGGCTATGCCTATACTCTGTGAATCTGGGCTTTCGCCATGGTTTTGCAACATTATTGGTGTGGTAGTGACTTGCCAACTGTTGGCAACCACCTGTCATTCAAAGCAACCATGCCTTTACTTATGCATAACTTTGATGGTGCGTTGTCTAAAAGCTCACCCCTTGTACAGTTGTCGTGAACAGGAAATTAGCTAGAGACCTTTTGGCCTCAAGTGGCCATTCAAGGTACTGCAGTTCCTGGCTTAATTTTTCAGCCCTGCAGGTTGCAGTTTGGTTGGAACTCTGAGATACTCTTATGGTTACACCAAAGTACATAAAAACTCATGCTATGTGTAATACTATGATTATCTATGGTAAACTGGTATTTGTTCTCCTGACAGCTGAGGCTTAAAAAAAATATTAGGCTACATTAATTTCTGTCATTCTTTTCTACAATGTCCAGCTGTAGTCCTTGTTCAGTAGGAGACAGTAGAACAAAGACTACGCCTCTTCATTCTATAGGGAGAGGCCAGGAGCAGTAGTTATGTAAATATTAAAAAGAGCCAGACTTCAACTCCAACACTGAAGAACACCTCTTCTCTGGGTGAAGGATTGCTTTTGTTTGTCTCCAGTGTCAACAACATTCCTACATATTTTCCAAATACATTGATTTGTAACCAGATCACATTTTGCCTCCCAAACCAAAATGTAGTCTAGCCCTTCATGCCAAATAGAGTTGTAAGCTTTATCAAAATCAATAAAACAAGTGAGCATCCTACCATTTTTTATTTGGTGTATATGCTTGTTAATTAAAGTGTGAGGGGTTGGCGGTGCGGTGCTTTGGGAAGGGGCCAATTTGACTTTTACTCAAGACAGAGTGTTCCTCAGGGAAATCTACAGTTCTTTTATTTAGAATGCTACAGAAACATTTACCAAGACAACTGCTGACACAGGTGCCACGGTAATTACTAGGGTCTGATTTGTCCCCATTCTTATGACTTCCAGTCTGACAGCTGACAATACAGTTGATTCCCACACAGTCATATCACTGTGTGGCATTTGTGTTTCCACCAAGTGCACTGTAAGGCTCATCCACCTGGCCTGCATATAACCCCAATCTTCAGTGACAAAGACAGTCTTTGTTTAACTGCATGAATAAAAAGAAATTTAAAGTACAATAGTATTCATATGGCCTCGTGCACAACTTAGTTAATAAGCATACTTGTAGTGTTCAATCATATTTTATTCATGAACCACCATTTCGAAGGCTCTTGATGTTATAAGCACGGCTGGGAATTTTCAAGTCTAGTGTTTAACACTCAGGACTGATTTGGGGAGATTTTGAGATAAATGGTCACATTAGCATGACGCATGTTGTATAATCTTATTTTAGAATATCACAATTAGGAAGAAGGAAAGGAATACTTTAGGTAAATTCCGTTTTTTAACTGTGTTGTTACACACAATTGCCCCCCTGCAAAAATAAATGGAGGCTGACATTACTGTCTTTAAGAGGCTATGGTGCTCTCATTTTTAAGCCACTGCAAAGGTAGTGGTATGTGTCTAGTATGTGAAACTAGATCACCCAAGGCATCTATTGGTACCATCCATTTTGGCATAGTTAAAGTAAATTTTGGCAAGGGAACAACTGGTATGGCCATTTTTGAAGGGGTGGAGGGAATGGCGACCAATGCACCTGCCTTACAGTATAAGTAGGCTACTCATAATTTTGGGACCATGCAACCCCTAATCAGATAGGCTGTTCTAACATTAAGTGGGCTGCAGCTGGCAGGCCTTTCTTTGTTTGTTCCCATGACAATTTTTTTCCAACACTGGTGTGGCCTCATGGCCCACAGGATGGACATCACATAGATCATATAAACTATGCATCACATAGAGACACTAAAGGGTGCCCTGTGTAGGTTGGAGTGCCTGTGCAAAAATTCACAGCAATTCATCCAACACTAGTTTTTGAGATAGGGCCCAAAGTGGTGGGCCATCCATGGAGCCATGTTGCTAAAAAGTGTACAAAAACGAAGGCAGTGACACCTTCGATTTCACCCATCTGCGTCTCAGCTGCATATTCAGGGGGCACAGTCTAAACATAACATGACTGGAGTAAGAATCAGCTGATAAGAGCTGACAAGCCATTTTGAGCATAGGTTGTTTGTCCTAAGGAACAGATCTATGTTTAAAATGTTGTCAGACATAGATTTAAACTACTTTCAACATGAAGTATTCTTAAAACCTGGCAAGAAGTAGGCTATGAGAAATCATACTGCAGTAAAGACACTACTGAAATGTAGAAAAGCTCATTTTTGTAGGATAAACTGATTTTAAATTGCTTCTTCTGAATCTGGAGCATTTGTGAGCTCAAGTGGGAACTATTTATGGAACATCTCATATCTACACAGTATGTACATGGAATTCTGTTGAGTGGTTTTTATCTACAGTTTGTGGCATGCGCAGTTTTGACTGATATTAGAGAGGCATTGTTGCAGTGAGGGCACCTTCTGTCTCCCTTTCCTTCCTTTGTCACATCTGGTTGGTCTGTTAACAAACACTGGCTGTGGTTACTGTTTCAAAAGCACCACATGCGCACGCGCGCACGCACACACACACACACACACACACACACACACACACACACACACACACACACACACACACTCTATCAACAGTGATGTGATGCAAGTCCTCTTAGCAGAGAGTAAGAACTGTGGTGTTGCCTCAGACTCAGGATGGGATCCACTGATTAGGGACAGAAAAACTGAAGAAACTAAAACAGTATTCTGCAACACATTAAATAGGAAAGCTTGGCTTGCAGCACTCAGTATTTAGATAGTGATTTAACCTGTTTAATCCTTGTCTACAAAGGAAATTCAAAAATAGCATAGCATAGCGTGTCAGTACATCACAACCCTGATGTGCACACATTCATCTTGACAGTTAGAAAGAACTATGTCACAGATGATAATACAGGAAAAATGTAGGGAATGTAAACAGGGTGTTTAATCCTTAATAACGTAGGATGAAATCATTAGCATGTACAATTTACTAGCTTACAAAAGCAGTAACAAATGACATGCCCCTTTTCCATTGGACAAAAAAAAACACCCCACAATCACCCACTAACATTTGTTTTTTGTCTTTAGTGGGAAACATTAAAATGCGCATTCATTCCTTGGACAAATGACTCTGCAGTAGCTGTGGGTATTTGTCGGCTTTATCGCCGATTGGCTGGGTGGAAACATGACGCCTTGGTGGACATTTTAATTTTCCCAACTTTTCCAGTCGACAACAAGCTTGCAAGAGAAAAGGAATAAAAAAATAAGTAAAGACCAAAACATTTTGTACTAATCTCTATAAACAGACTCTGCATATGTATGCAGTATCTGAGGGTGAGAGGACAAGATTTCAATAGGTGTTGTGGTTTCATATATAGTTAATTTATACTATAGTCAGGGTAGTATTGACTAATCACGTTATATAATACCAGGTAAAGAGTCCATGTGGAGAGGTGGAATGCATCGGACAAACTACAATCTTGGAACCCACTGGCTATCGTCTGATGAAGATTTAGCTTTATATTAGCTTTTATAACCTAAAATAACCAATGCACAGAAGAGGAAGTCTTGCCTCTGATATCTGCTGGCTACATTGGATCAGCCCAAAATATTGGGAGATTTTCTGTTTTCTGGCATTTTAGTGATGTCAGACACTTTCCTGTGTTAAAAAACCTGCGTATAAGAACTCATTTTGGGGGAAAGGGGGAATAAGCAAGCTAAGCAGCCACACAGAAAGCATGTTAGAACTAATAACAGTCTGATCTAATTTCAGCAACCCTTACTTCCATCTCTTAAGTGGATCATCAGCTAGTGAGGATGCTGACTTTGACTTAAGGACCAGTTAGCTTTAGCCTCAGTCTTTTAGCATGACATCACAGATGATATTAAGATGCAAAATCCACCAGCAACAGTCATCAGACTGCCAAGTGGATGATTGTTGTTTGGAAATTAGAAACGTGCTTTTTGTCTACTTCTGTCTGAAATGAAGGACCCATCATCACTAAGATTCACTGAACATTTCAAGTGGTAAAAATCTGCCTCCATTAGCAATGTAAACTTCATTTGTGCCGTGCGATAAAGGACAGCCAACAGTCAATACTTTAAGGCTTTTAACCTGCAGCCTACAACATACAGTAACCCCACCAAATAAAGTGAAGAATCACCGCACAGATGTTTATAGACCACTTCCATCTTCTTTTCTAAGAAAAAGCATAGAGGCTTGGGTAAAAAGCACAGTGTAGGATGAGGGCTGGAGGTGTCAGGATGTAATTTGCACCGCTCAGTCTGCGGCTTTCAAAGAAACGTGGTTAAAGATGGAAAGAGCTGGATTAAATAAGGGCAGAGTGATGTGAGGAGAGAAACAGACAGGCCTAAAGAAGAAGTGGTGAGTGGAAAAAGGGGAAATGATATGGAGCTGAGCAGAGGCAGGAAGAGACATCCTAATGCTCTTAATGATCACATCTTGTACACTGACTGCGGCACTGAGTAAATAAACTGAACAGACAGCACAGAGGAGAGAAAAGACTTGAAAATGAACTGAAAAATTCTCCACAACACAAAGCAATGTTATATTGATTCAGCAGAGCAGGGAGAGCTGCATTGAGACAGAGACAATCTGTACAACAGCCAGGTCAGACGATATTGAAACAAGATCAAATAGTTTTACATGCTCATAATATTACTAGTTGGGATCAACAAACAATGGATAGAAATCCTGTTGGCTGTGATATGAGGTTTTACAATATGCTGCCATCTTTTGTCCACAAGACCGACGTCAAACAGGCCTATTGAATAGAGCCTGAGCAACAAAGAAACATCCCTGAAGATAGTACAGATTAAATCTGTTCTGTACAAAGAAACATCCCTGAAACATCCCTGAAGATAGTACAGATTAAATCTCAGGGATGTTTCTTTGTTGCTGGGCATGACCTCTGACCTCATTATGTCAGGGGCTAAGTAGAAAGATCAACATTTAGATGCTTTCTATGACAGGGGGCAGGGGTGATTCTTTTCAAATGAATTAAACAGCAAGTGTCTTAATACATACCTCATAACTAACCCTGAATACCATGGAAATGTATGAAAGGTTTTAAGGATTAGTACACCACCTACCAGCAGCTCACTGTGAGGTTCCCAGGAAGTCACTGCTACCCACCAAGAAAATAGTCCCACACATAAACTCCTGTAAAACCACAACATGTTGTTTTTACACCTTAGTTTTTGTAAGGATTAAATGAGATGTAACATTTTAATAATAAAATGTAGTGGTGCTGCAGCAGATTTTGTTATCATTGGACAGAACCAGGATTGCTTCTTCCCCTTTACAATCTTTATGGTAAGATAAATTAACCATCTCCTCCCTTACGTTTACCGTTCAGACATGAAAGTGGCATTGATCTTCTCATGTAACATTCTCATCTTTTGGCAGTAAAGTAAATACAGCATTTTTACAATATGTGACTATATCATTAAAGTCTGCGTATTTTGTTGTCACTACTCAGAATGTGCTTAATGGGTGTTTCTCAGAATGGGAGTACAGTGTATGTGGCTAAAACTGGGCCAATAAATAAATAAATAAATAAAAATCCATTACATAAAGAGGTTCAGAATCAGTCGTGTGAGGTGATGTGAATTGATTTGATTGAACTTAAAAAACAAACAAACAAACAAAAAAATCCACTGGCCATGCATCTGATGATTGTGCGTGTATATGTGTGTTGCTGCGTTGCTCAACAATGAGGGCAAATTTGTGTTTAATGCTCCTACATAAAAACATAAAATAATAACGATAATGGTAATAATAATAATAAGTTTCAGAGTTCAAGTGATTACTGTCACAAGGATTATCATTTCATTTCAAAGCTATATCCAATATTTGTAAAAATGTAATACCACGATTATATAAATGGAATTATGCCATTGAGGTCTGTCCCCTTTCAGGGTAAACCATTTGCATTAAAGTAAACTGAATAATAAAAGCAAAACGTAGGATAAAATGTATTAATTGTGACAAAACTATCCATCCTTTAAAAAAGATAACTTGTTTCCCAGAGAACACTATTACATAATAAAAGCCAAACAGTCACAGCAGAAAACATAACGTTATCAGTGATCTGAAAATTGAGTTTTATTGTATTTTAAACAACTTGACCAAATTCACCCTTTTATGATAACCTGAATAGGGTTTTTGGGAATTACAGTATGTCTAGTTATTGAAGCAATTAATGTTACAGATTGTTCAAGTGATATTAGTAATTGCTTTTTCCTGGCAGTGGCAGCAAGAAAAGTGGCCAAAACACTTCCAGCTGTGGTAACAATCTGAGTGCCTTTTGTTGCAGTAGCTCAGTTCTGTTAATGTGCTGGTGATTAAACATTTACCGTGTTGATAGCTTTCAGTTATTTCACCTCTCTTTTGTCAGGAGAGTATTTTTCTAAAAACAGGCTTAAAGGGAAATTTTTGAACCTTGACACTTTTGTCCCATGTTTTTGTGTCTAAGTGACTTATCAAAACAACAGTTTTTGAAAGTGGTTCAATATTGAGAGAGACCACTGTGGTGAAACAGGCTGCAATACAATCCCTATGGATCCCTATGCGCCATCAATTAACATTCATTAGAAGTGCTTGTTTTGCCACTGACAGTTTCAGAGTGTTATTGTAAGTGTCTGACAGCAGTACAGAAAAAAAACTTACAGTGAATTGAAACGTTTTACTGTATTCTTTGTCATTCTGGTTCTTATTGTTATTATTATTGCGACCAAATTTGGCTTGCAGTGAAGTCTCAGGAAAACGACGGTGGAACTGTTAGTGAGAGTTGGGGAGAGAAGTGCCGGGAAGAGTTTGTTGTGCTGGAATACCAAAGGTGTACCTTAGTGTTATTTTAAAGATTTTCAGTGTCATGTCTAAATATGTAGCTTAAAAAATTCCATGGGATTTCAGAATGAGACTTCTCCTTGAGTGACATTTGGTGATACACACTTACAGACAGACCGATCAGAGAAAGGTATGTTTCACCTCTCTGTAGAGTCTTTACTGTATTGTTGTCAGACACTTAGAATAACAATCTGAGCCTTTCAATGGCAAAAACAAACAACTTTTAATGGACATCAATTGATAGGGATTACATTGCAGCCTGTTTTGGTGCCACAGTGGTCTCACTAATATTGGACCAATTTCAGAAATTATTTTCTCCATTAGTCTCTCAGGCAGGTAATCGCTAAACACAGCAGAGACTGAGAGTGAGTGAAAGACATCGCTAACTGCTAAACTAAGCCAAACTAAGTTGGCTGTTTAGGTTTTATTTCCTCGCCCCTGTGGCGAGTGAATCTGGTGCTAACCGGTGCTTCCTCCTCAGGCTCCACTTCACTCAGCTGCGATCACAGCCAGTTAACCTCCGGTAGCTTCCCACCTAACGTTAGCCCCGGCTCTCCGTTTGGATCCAACCGGAGCACCGAGCCCTGGTTTGTTATTCAGGTTAATGTGAGAAGAAGCAGCGGGTTTATCGGGCAGCTGAGTGAAGCGGAGCCTGCAGAAGAAACACCGGGACCGTCTGGATGTAATAGTCCATGGAGATGCTGCGGTACTTGGCTGCACAGGTGAGCACTGTTGCCAACTCCTCAGTAAGAAAAGTAGCTATTGGCTGTCCTAAAAGTTGCTATAAGTCGCTAAATGACGTCATCGCCTAATTTGCATAATTGTCCATATGCATGTAATTGTAATGGCTGCTGTAGGAGAGAGGAATAACGTCGTGGGAGAGACAAAAACTGAGTAAAAAAAACACCCTGAATATGTTTAGAACTACAAATGAACCTTCTTTCAGTGATTTATATTAGACAAAGAAAATTTTACATTTACATCCCGCCCTGACTGTAAACCAGGTCGGGATCAGCCAGCGGCGGTTCCGCGCATGCTGCTGGGAGGGAGGACTGGGCCGTCTGTGAGTGCTTTGGGGCGAGAGAGGAGCCCACGGCAGCATCCGCTGCTCGTTGAGAAGAATAAGAATGAAACGTGCTCTCATATGACTCCAGAAGTCTTCAATAACATCAGAAAAAGTCTCTAGATTTGTTGCTAGTTGCTTTTTTGAAAAAGAGTCGCTAGAAGGATCTGAAAAATCACTAAGTTGGCAACACTGCAGATGAGGCGAGTGGGGTGGGGGGTGGAGAGTAGAGGTAGAGGGAGGTGTGGCTCATGACACACTTTGTTTTGGTCGACAGGCAGTGCACAACAGCAAACCTAGCAGTGAAACGATTTCGCTTTTTGCACCTTTAAGTTTCACTTTAGTGAAGTATTAAGATTTGGCATGCATTTCTTTCATATCGTGTGCATCATCGAAAGCTGAGGGAATGTGAGAAGCCTTTGGTGACTAGAACCCACTGTGATGTCCATAGTTACGCCATTAGCCATTCAGGAACAGCCTTCTCATGATTATGAAGAACAGGTCGATGAATCTGAATGGATGTGATGTGGAGTCTCTGATGAGCTCGCTTACAGGACCCATAGACAGCTGGTTCTGATTAAAAAAAAAAAAGGTGAATGGGGTGTAGGTGGACTACATCAATCTAAAACCAAAAAGACAACTGAAAGCTGTTAGGAAAGGAAAAGTTTTAAAGACAGACAGCGACAAAATTATTGGCTTGAAATTTTGATTGGCTGAGTGTGAATGCCATCATGAGACCTGCTGGTTGACATTTTTTGCTTTTAGTGAGATATCTTGACTAGTATTGGATGGATTGACATGAAATTTGATACAGACATTCTTGGTGCCCAGAGAATGCATTTTATTGACTTTGACTTTTATTTATTTATTTATTTTATTTTATATATACTTTATTAATCCCCCTAAGGGGAAAATTCAATTTTTCACTCTGTTGTCATTAACACACAGGTGAAATATCTCAAGACCTTCAAGCGCAAAATTTGGTGCAGACTTTCTAATCAGCCTAGTGTCACTCCCAGGGCGTCAAATACGGCGTTTGGGCAATGACCTAGTGTCACTGTAATTAGTTTAGAACAACTCCAATGTAAAATCAAAGCAATGAATGTAGTATAAAGAGTGCAAAGGTTAGGGTGGGCAGTTCCAACAAGCACAGGACTTTGACACAGGAGACCAGTGTTTGTGACTTGTATAAAACTAGAAGTCAAGGCTGTGTTATTTTGTCATGAGTTTTCAGTCACTCATTAGCAGAGGTGGTCCTGGCTAGTTTTACACCCTGGGCGAACCATCCCTCACCGCCCACTTTTCACTTTTCTATAATACATCAATAATATTTCAATGGAATAAATTACTACAAAAAACAACAACAACAAGTATAGCATCAAGATACAGCACAAAAAGCGGTTCCTGGCATCATTATAATAATTCTAGGGGCTTCTGCCTATGCATCAAAATATGATGAGTATGAGATCATATTAACCTGATCATCAAAGGAATCAGGGTATTCTCACCACCACCACCACCACCACCACCACTGTAGTGGTACCACTACAGCCATCATCCCCAACAACATGGCTTTGAAATAACAGGGTGCTAAGAGGGAACAAACTCTCACTTTTCACCCCAAACAATTTCCATTTTAGAATAGCAGTTATTACTGTTGTAAACAATCAAACAAAGCACCAAAGCGCTGACTGATGTGGGGGCACTGCACTGTGTGGGCCTTCAAAAACAACACGCCTACTCCTGCTTCCTGAGTGAAGCCTGGACAGTTTGGAAAGTTTGGGGCTATTACAAACATTTCCTTAAATAACACAGAATCTACTGGAAATGAAATTGTGTTGGACTCGTCTTTGCCCTCCACACAACCACCACTGCTGCATCCTGTTTTTGTTTGGGGTTATATAAGAAATACAACAATATTGATTATGTAATATTTATTTCTTCTGTAGCTGTTAATGAGGCATATTATTTTCTGTTAATTTTTCGGAGTGAATCCTTTGGTGTATGGGGTATTTGGTGAGTGGGTTTGGAAATTACTGTTTATCATGTGTCTACCAGTGCTGCTTGTCAAAACAAATAGTTCTGGCTAATAACATTTTGTGGAAACAGCAGTGGAATATATTTGACTGTTACTGGTGAAGGAGCCTCAGCTACAGAAAGGACTTAACTGTAATGTGTTAACAAATATTCGGCTGTAAATTAATTTTCCATTTTTAGCAAAAAATATCCTGAATTTAACCTGTTCTTACCCATAGATGGGTTATGTTACAAGTCTAAACTTAATTGCAACTAAAGAGTCATGTAAGATGGCAATTTAAAAATGTCCTCTTTGATGTGCTATTGTTTAATCAGCACAGGATTAAATTGTAAAGCTTAATTTTGTACAAGCTGCAGTCTGGCAGCCAGAGAGCAACTTAATTTGTGTGTGCAGTCTAGGCTGCTGTCCACATTGCAAATTTGTATTATAGCTATCACAAATAAACCACTAGAACTGCTTTGTATCTGGATGAAGTTTAAAGAAGAATTAAATTCACATAAAAACGCTCTGTCGCTTCTGGTCAGGCGGTGTCACCAGATACATTTAGACGAGAATTTTCACTTCAAAAGGCCGCTTATTATGTCAACTGATTTTAATTCTCCATGATAAATTATATTATCCAGAACAAATGTGTTGTAATTTTCTACCAAGAAAATCAGTTCAACTTCAGCGCATGGCCTTTTAGGATTTAACAATAATTGAAAAGCATTTCCCAGAAAATCCTTTAATTTGATATAAAAGTTTCAAACTGCACTGAACCATGTTTTTACTGGCCTCTTTTTGTATTTTATTATTTCTATTTACTGTAATTGGTCTCTTTATGTGTAACATTCACAATATTACTTTTTCTTATAAAAACATCATCCTCATCATCATCATTGTAATCTTCCAGCAAAAGATTACCAGGGAGTATAGCCTGACTCTCTATCAGTTCCAGATTAGAGAGAGGTGACCATAGAAATAAAATTAACACGAAGAACCACCATATTTGGATGCATAGATTTTGTGACCTGGTCCTTGGAAAATTAGATGGCTGCTATAAAAACTGCTTTCTACTGTAGTCTGAACATGACAAAATACAAAAAGGCCTTTCATGGAGGGATGAAGGAACAGCAGATGATTAGAAAGGCCTATAAATCTTAGGAGAGCTGTTCTAAGTTACTCTGAAAAGGGCAGAAGTGTCCTTAAGGGAAAATTCTGATATGTATCAACCTTGGTATTCTCATAATTGTTGTCAGTCTGACTACTGGTTATAATAACCTTGTACTCACCACCTCCAGTGTAGGGATTTGGGAAAACAGTGAGACAAAGAATATCAGAGCAAGCACTGCCAGCCTCCTACTCTCAAAATAAAGTTGAATTTTAGGCTGTAGGCTGCTGTTGATTTAAGGCTGGTATGCCTATAACAACGAGTTAGTTGACCATGTCTGAAGTGTAGCTGTTTATAACTGTTCTGAGCAGCTGGAGGGGAAACAATAGCAAATAATGTTCTGTGTTTGGCCATTCTGTCAAGTTGGCTTCAAATACTGGCACTGTTCCTGGGGGCTTTGGAGATCCCCATTTACCGAAGTCAACATGACATCACAAGATCAAAGCCGTCTTTGTTTTGGGTAAAGGTGGTGTGTATTCTGTGGTCTGTGCACTGCAAAATCTTGAGTAAGCTTTGTTTTTTCATTCTTTATTGTTAATTTCAACACCTTGAATTACATTTTGACTGGAGAATATTGAGGCCAACATAGCATTTATTTTTGAAGCCCTCTCTGGTGATCTAAGGCAAGATATGAGAGAAAACTCACCCTAATCAGCCTTGAATCGTGTCTTAGGTCACTAGTTCTCAACCTGGGGGTCCCGACCAGCAGTTCTCTGTTTGAACCATAGCAGAATTGATCTATTACCCAGAGCTGACTTTGTGAATGCAGTGAGCAAAAACAGGCGGTCCAGGGGGCTAATTCCCTGTTTACTTTTAGTAGCTGGCATTTCAATGTGTAAAAATTGTACAGTGCTATCAGCCAAGATGGCCGAACATGGCCTTTACTTCTATCAAGCTCAGTAAAACCTTTGAGATATGGAGGAGTATATAGTATCGTAAACAGAAATGTACAGCTATTATAAGGAGTCTGCTGTGGTTTTAATCCCATATTTTTAATTTTGCAGCAACTACATACAAGCTGAAGGGGAAATACGCTTCTAAATTGGTTAAAGGTTAAATGTTAAAGCCAGAAATCCATTGCACGTCACCCAAAACAAAACCGTTTCTCTGAGATGTTTTACATAACATATCAGAAATTTAATGTTTTCACATAACAGCAGCAATATTTTTTTCTAAATGACAGCCAGTAACTGCAGATATGAGCTGAACCTTGAAAGTAGTCTTTGATTAGGACATCCCCCACAGTAACAACCTAATGACACGACCCAGACTGCCAAATATAAACACAAGCGGTCTGCAGTCATATACAAGCTTTGAGACAGCGACTGCTAAAGGCTGGAACTCACAGTAACACTAAATAAAATACACAGACTCATACACAAACCCCCAAAAGGCACTGAAGCATGTGTCCGTGGAGTGTAATCCCTCTTAATCCTCACAAACAGCAAACAGTCAATGGGTGATGCGAATGTGTGCCTGCGTGTGTGTGTGTGTGTGTGTGTGTGTGTGTGTGTGTGTGTGTGTGTGTGTTTGTGTGTGTGTGTGTGTGGTTTCTGTGTTATTGTGGGAATAAGGAATAAGTAGTTATGTTTAATTGTATAGCTTTAGTTCAAATAAATACAATTCAATTTTACAGAGTAGTTAAACAATAGTAAGAACATATACAGCACATGCAGAAGAAAAGGGAACTTTATTAAGTTGTTATATTAAAAATCAGAACAGTACAATCAGTACAATATTTTATATAATTTTGGGCATCTATGATGTATCACAATATCTTTCTAACTAAGGAGGCAATATATTGCTAAAATGTTTTTTATAGTTTGTTTTGTTTTTTGGTTAGGTACTGTAAGGTCAGAGATGGTCAGATATGAATGCAATCGCAAGATGCAACAGGCACATGAGTGGTGAGGGCAGTACTGGCAGAACAAAACAAACATGTACTGCTGTCACTTTTCCTGCTGTGGTCCGCAGTAACCTCAGAATTACCTATATGGTTACATCCCTAAGTGTTATGATATTTATTACATAGACTGTATAAAATAATGGACATAGCCACCATGATGTCACCCACTGGTTCGTGGACTCTTGTTTTGAAGCCTTGATTTCAGCATTTTGGCTGATGCCATTTGGATTTTGAGGCCAGAAGTGATCATATTTGGGTGAGAGGGTGCATCTGTCACATAGACATAGGGGTTAGTGAGCGGGTCATGTTGATGTTCTTTGAGCCCAGCAAGGGTCTGTGCACTTGATCCATATCCACTGGCTGCTTCTTTCAGCCGCTTCAGAGACTGATCTAATTGTCTTCCGCAGAGCCTGTCCATGGATACCAAGGTCTTTCAGCAGCCTGATTGTGGAAGAAGCCATGAAACCTCTGCATCCCACTTCGACCGGATAGACCTTTGCATTCCATCCTCGTGTTGTGCGGCTGCTGCCAGTTCTGTGTAGCGCAGTTTCTTGCGCTCATAGGCCTCTTCAGCTGAATTATCCCATGGGACTGTGAGCTCTGTGATGTAAACAAACTTCAGTGAAGGGGACCAGAGTACCAAGTCTGGTCTAAGGGTGGTGGATGCAGTCTCAGGTGGAAAGATTAGTTGCTGGCCAATATCCACTAGCATCTTCCAATCACGGGACATGGCTAGATGTCCAGCTTCTGGTTGGATGGTTGAGCTTTTTCTGTCCGTCTCGGATGAATGTTGGTGCCATGATGGAGTTGGTTGCTCTCAGGGGCAAGGAGTTGGTGGTATTCCTCTTGCTCTCAAGAGCTGCTGCCAGACTCTTGAGGACCTGGTTGTGCCTCCAGGTGTAGTGGCCTTGTGTGAGGCTGGTCTTACAACCAGTCATGACATGTTTGAGAGTTGCTGGAGTTAGGCAGAGGGCACAGGTGGGGTCCTTGCCATACCACAGGTGGAGGTTTTTTGGAGATGGCAGCACATCATCGGTAGCTCTGATGATGAAACTGATGTTGTTTGGCTCCATTTCCCAGAGCTCCCTCCAGCTGAGCTTTCTCTTCTCCAGGCCTTCCCACCTCATCCATTGTCCCTGCTTCGCAAGAGAGACAACCTTTGTGCTTCTTTCAGCCTCCTCCTGACAGGGCACCTCCTCGACCACCATTTTCCTCCTCTCTGATGTTGAGGCCTTACGCCCAGTTATGTAAATTAACATTATCCTTAGAAACATTTATGTTTTGTTTCTTTAACAATAAATATGCCACATATTGTATCAAATAAAATCAGCACAGTTATCTAGTGTCAATACAAAATGTAAGTAAAGTAAGCTTAGCCAGTACTGTGCTAAAAGTTGGTGGTAATATTTATGTGTAACAACAAAGTGTAAGGGTTTGAATTATGTAACACAAGACTATTTATTTATTTATTTATAAATAATATAATTGTATATATTTGGAACATATATTTCAAAGCAGATATCTATCATACACTGAGCTTTCAGTCATATGTGATTTGTACCAAAGTGCATTGAGTCAGGTCCTTTTAAATTAAATTAATAGTCCTTGCATTTTTGATGTAATCATGCATTTTTTATGTTATTTCAAATCAAATTTACATCAGAAATGCAGGGAAAATGGATTTCATTAACTCTCGTGACAAGTTCAATTCCACTCCAAATATGGGACACAGCTTTAGGGTGAGAGGTACGGCTTAAATTGTCTGTGGTGAGGGGCAGTGTAAGGTGCAGCAAAATACATGCACCTTGAGGATTTTGTCCACAAATATAAACACTACTATCTGATATTAAATATTGCATTTTTCTATCACACAAAACTTTCAATATTAAAACTAACAAAACATGTAACACAACAGCGTCAGCCTCTTGTGTGACATATAACATGTGCGTTGGTTGTACTTTATGAACATTTACAATGGCATAACATGGCAATAACAATCATTCACCATCTCTTTTATATGGCAGCTGATCTCGTCCTCTGCTCAGAGGGTAAGGAGCTCCCAGACCTCATTGTGTTCTTTGAGTTAGCTGCTAACTGCTAGAAGCTCCTTTTAAATCCTCCGCAGTGGGTCACATGCATACCACACTGTCAAAGCTTTACAACCGTGCTTAACATTTCATCTGTATTTCACTTTCCATATTTCACGAATGGCCAAATGACAAAGTAAAAGTTTTGAGACAGTTTATCTACTTAAATTTGGTGTAGGAATGGCTTTTGCTTTGTAATTTGCTGGAAAAGCTCCAACTGACAGTGCCGACATGCAGCCACTTTGCTACAGTGAAAGCATTTGGAATCATTACTGTATAGAAATAGCACATTGTGTTTGTTAACTGTCTTATATGCTCAAGCAAGTTATTGAGGCTTCCAATTAAAAAGAGAGTGACTTTATAAGAGAATAGTAGCCTCTTTAACTGTATACTTGGTGTGTGGAGAGAGTTTGCAAAGAAGGGCTTGTGTGTGAGTTTTCATTTTTTTCAGTTGCTAAGAGATTCAGTTATTTTCAAGGATAAATTCTGTCATATAATTTGTGAACATGAACAACACTTTCAAAGGCGGCGACCAAATTAAATTGACATTTGACCTGTAGTTACTATTGACAACGACTATGTGGCTGTCAGTGATTCACACTGTGAGCTCTTTCTAAAGGCATTGAGTCAGGCTTCAGTGACTGTTCTCATCTTCTCCACTTCATGATCAAAGTGCTGGTGAAACCACTTATTTCCAGCTATGCATGAAAACAATGACTGTTGTAAAAACTCATCATGCATAATGACATTTACTATACACTGGAATGATATAGCACAGCGTATCAGTTCAACAGTTGTGACCTTTAAGATCTTGATCTTTTTTAAGGAAATAAATCATCACTGATTCAGTGTCCCAGTCTTGTTTGACGTCAGTAACTCCATTTCACTGGCAGCTAGCTTGCATCCCTACAACTCAGCTATAAAAAGACATTTTGCATGAAAAATGCAGAAGAGTTTCAACCCTGATGCTCCAGTCACATCATCAGAGCCACCGCTACCACTCAACCTTTTTTCCAAGAACATTCATAGCTCATATCTTTCATTTGTGTTCGCTTTAGTTTAAACGCACAGCTAGAAGCAAGATTATGAAGGAAACAAAGAAACTTTGCTGTCAGAAATGAAAGATAGTTGAGGTGTCACAGAGACCACTGTGCTGAAAAAAGAGAAATACTCAATGGAGGAGACATCTGCCAAAACTGTCTGAGAGCCACTTCAAGCTGCAAATGTAAGCACAAAGGGTTTTCTGTCTCTCCCAGAACAGTTGTGATTTCACACTTATGACCTTCATAAACACTTCATCACTGTGTATTTTTCATTGAAAACCAGTTTTTGCAACCCATATTATAAGTCTTACAAAGTGGAGATACTTTAGACAGATAGTTTAGATACTTTATTATTATTGCCACACAACCAGTGGCAATCCTAGACTCTGGGGAGAAGCCAATCGCGCCCCCACCCCTGGATAAAACTGCATTCTGTCAGTTTAAGTTAAAAATACATTCAGCTGATCAAATGTCACAAACATGCGCATGTCTCAGCACTTGAACCTCCAGCTATAATACAGCAGCTAGAAAGGGGCCCCACTTAGGAGTTTTTGGTGCACTGAGGGTTTGTAGTTGACATTGCAAAATGAACCAATATCAAAGGCCATTGGGGGCCCCTTTTTCCAAATTTTTTATGGTGAGCCCCAAGAATTTGTTTGTTTGCCTCTCCTGACAGTGTGCCCCTGCACGCAACCAAGTTGGTGTTTTGGTACAGGTAGCTCAGTACCAGTCAGGGTCCCAGGAACAATCCGTGGAATTACAACAGATCTGTCACTTGATGACCCAAAAAGACTTTTCCCTCTAGACTGGATACATCTTTTTGAGCATCACAACCACGGTAAAATAACTTGTTTCACTATCAGGATTTCAACTGTGTCCAATAACATTTCAAAAATCTGTTGCCATACAATTAAATGATTTCATTTCCATTCAAGTTGGCAAAGTGCTAAAAAAAAAGCCGCTTGGCTGTCAGAAATCTCTAGTGTTCCTGCTCTATGGACTGTGGAAGCAGAGTTGAAAAGCCACATAATTTTAAACACTGAATTCAAACTTTCTGTGCTTCATGACCCACTGAACAACTTTAACTTTCAATCCCAATGCTGTATCCCAGAGTTTCTACAGTTTAAGGCAAGTTAGATTTAGGCCTCAAAAAAGAGAGGAAAACTTATTGCCAAAATAAAAGGCATAAATAATCCAGGTCCAGGCAGTCAAGATAGTTTGAAAAATGAAAAAGGCCTTTATTTCAATCGACTAGATAAATCAAAAACACACCAACGTGCATCAGCTTGTGCCTTTCTCGGGGTGTAGTTATTTAAGAATTTTTAGTGCCACCTGAAATGAAATTTAAGACCGATTTTACAGTGACTAAAATGTGACTTTTTTGGTGCCCTCAATGTGCCCTCATTTGCTAAATTATATATATTTTTTAAAATGTTAACAATTATTATTGAGATTTTACAGTGCAGAATCCAAAAAAGCAACCCATAAAACCCTAGCATTTTTTAAAACTTTTGACATATTGATTACAAACATTTAATACCAATTCAGGTCTTATTTTTTCATTAATAAATTCAATGCCCTCTAGGGCCTTTAAAGGACCTGTGGGAACCCTGGTATCCATTCCTCTTTATACATTATTGGCTCCAGTGCAAAATAAAGAGAAAAGAGAATAAAACACACACAATTGCTCATTTCAGTAACATTTTTTTATATCTTCTCACCTCCTTCTCATATCTGTACTTCATCCTCCTTTACTTTACACATCACTAAATGCAGGATGCAGGATCTTCTAGTGAGGCAAACGACTCCTTGTATCTCTTTGTATTTCAATTCAGCCCTCCCTGCTTTTTAAAATATGCAAGGATGTTTCCTCTTCTTCCTTTTTTTGTCATCTGTGCAGGAGCTTGTCCCTGCTCTGTGTTGTGAGGCTGTGGCGCCTGCAGCTGAAGTGCTTCAGCTCGATGCTGCTGGTAGTTATGAATAAAAGACGCCTTGTTCTGTTGTAGTCTGGTCCTGCATCTGCCTGCAGCTCCTGCTTAAGTGATCTCTGAGGACCCCTGGTTGGTATTTGGGGATGAAAGAGAAAGAAAGAAAAGGAAGGAGCATGTGTGACATGGCAGTTGTGAGAATGTCTTTACATTCACCTCTTTTGTACATGTGTGTGCCATGGTCTGACCTGCTGCCTGTGTGTGTGTGTGTGTGTGTGTGTGTGTGTGTGTGTGTGTGTGTGTGTGTGTGTGTGTGTGTGTCTGGTGCAATCGAAGGTTTTGCTCCATAGCGATGCTCCATGGAGCGCGATGAGAGAAGAAGTACTCAGGGACAACACAAGCCATTCCAAATAGCACTCACTCTGAATAATGCAGCAGTATGGAGGAGGGAGGGAGGATGAGGGAGGAGGAGGGAAAGAGAACAAAAAGAGGAAGAAGACAGGGTGTAAGAGAGATTGTGTAGGGTGTGGGGAGCATAGGAGTTGCAGAATGATGCGAGCACAGTGGCAGGTGGAGGAGAAAAGAGCGGAAATAAGGTGCAGGATGGAGAGAGAGGAAGAAATGGAGGATAATTGGGAACTACAGCTGATCCACAATGATACAGAAGAGGTGGAGAAAGAGAATGGTGGAAGGGGCCAGGAGAAGAAAAAAGGACACAGTACACAGAGTGGAGATGGATGTGGATGCAAGGAGATAAAGAAAGCAATCTGTGTGAAGAGAACAAAAGACAGAAAGAGAAAGGAAAAGAGGAGATGAGGGAGGGATGAACAGTAGAGAGGAGAGGAAAGACAAAGGAGGCCAAGACAGAGAGTTGCTCAGTGAGATAGAGAAGATTTTTAAATGAGGATCATGTCCCACTTGGCTGTAGTTTCAAAACATTTTTAAAAAGAGCTGAAAGCTTTTTCCAAAGGTCTAATAATACTTCTCATACACAGCTCTGCTTTACTTTTGGTGGAGCTGAAACTATTGGCAAGCAAATATCACTCTGTGCACTTTGTAAGAAACTACACTTATTAATGATGCATATTCCAGTGAAACTGTGTAGGTATATTATACAACAATTAAGAAGAACAAAGTGGAGGCTGTTTTTAGTAATTCTATAAGAAGATAAAGAAACAATAAATAAAGAACACTTTCATAAATGTTGTTATATGTATCAGTATAAGTAATAAAAAAAACTGCTGCTTTCGGGGTTTGAACTGAAGATGATGTTTCAATTAATGTCACTGATGTTAAAGTCTGACTGAAATCACACTAAGTCATCACATTTTGCAGTCAGAGTAAGTCAATGGGTGGCTGCCGCTCAGAGGTGGAGCGGGTCATCCATACATGTATGGTGAGTAGGTGAATGTGATGCAGTGTAAAAAAACGCTTTGAGTGGTTGGAAGACTAGAAAGGTGCTATAAAAGTGCAGTCCACTTACCATTCAACCTGTTTTTTGTTTTGTTTTTTTATATTTTGTGTGTGTTTTTTTATTATAAAAAGGAATAAAGGAGAAAGAAGGTCGTCAGGTAAATATCAGACTTAACCCAACCCTTTTTCATCTCAGTTGGCTGGTGTTACAGTGTAGATTAAGAGATACAGTAAACAAATTAACGCTGTAGCTTACATGTCAGGGCAGACAGTGTGTTGTTAGAGGTATTAAAGAACACAGACCACACCAAACCAAACCCAGGTGACATTGCTGGTGGCTTAACATGCTGTTTCATGTACTGAACAGCTAATTAGTAATGGTGATCCTAGACTCTGGAAGGCCCCAGCCAGAAAAGCCCATTGGTGCCCTATTTCATTGCACTAATGGTAAAACCTAATGTTGTATGTATGACAGTTCCAAGTAGCTAGTTGACTGTCATAATTAGCAGTATCTAGCTTTCATACAGCAGCTAAAGGGAGCTGCACTTAGGGGTGTTTGTTGGTCAAGCACTGTATAGTACCTTTATGGGTGGTTTTTAGGGGAGGTTATAGTTGTCATTGCAAAATGTGCCAATATGAGTGGCCATTGATGGACCCTTTCCCCAGATTTGTTTTGGGGGGTCCCAAATAATTACCTGGCTTGCCTCTCCTGCTGGTGTGCCCCTTGCTAATTAGCTTTCTTGTCTTGTAGGCATTTGTCTGAAAATATCACACATCAGCTTCATTCGATGATAATATGTAACTTTTGTTTTACAGCTTGTTGCACTGTCCCCATTACTGTGGCCACTCTGTCATTTTTAGCAGATTTTAGCAGACTAGTGCAGTGCCTGTTCAAAACATGCCTGTTTGTAATGGGCCGATCTCCACTACCTCCTGACCACATGCATTTTTTGCTTAACATGTCTGTACAGTCTAATGTGTGGCCTGCCTTGAAACTCTGCTCAAGCAGAGCTCATATGCAAGCACATGCTCAGGCATGCTCATGGCACGCTACTCATAGGCAGAAGTGTTTTGTAATATAATGTTTGGGAAAACACATTTTTTTGGAAATACTGAGCGTGCACCTGGATAAATGAGACTTGGGCTACACTGCACAAGTTCATATGGTTTTGCTGTTTTGAAATGCAGACCCCTATGACTTCAATTCATGAAGAATGTTTGTCTCAGTTCACTGTGGAGGAAGAGAGAAAAACAGTTTTCCTCATGAATTCAAAGTAACACACATTCAGTAACTGATATACAAATGGTCATTTTATGAGTGAAGTATCCCTTTCATAGTGTCCCCCTCTCAATACACTGCACAGAGAATACATTGTGCACAACTAATAAGTGTTTCCTTCTCTTCCTTGGGACCTCAGCTATAAAACTACCAAGTCTGAAGTCAATCAGATGAACAATTGTCAAGAAAATCGAAGGAGAGATATACGTACATACAGACAGACTCCTTCCATTCTCAGCATGAACCGTAGCAACCATCTGATCTCAAGTTATATTCTAAGCTACAAAGAGCTTGATACCTCTGGGTAAAGTTGACCTTCAAAATGAAGATAAAGTAAAAGGATCCTAAATCTGCACACTGAATCTCATTTTTCACAGTTTAACATCCACCACAACTCCAGTATGTGTTACAGGTTCTTGAGCAAGACTAGACATACACACCGTACTGACCGTATCATCATAAAACTATATCAGCTAAATGTCAGAAATGTCATGACATGAATGCCAGACATGCGGGTTACATAGCATGGAAAACTGCAAGTATTACAGCAAGAAAAATTAAAAATAATTACAGAGAATCATCATGTAAAACAAGGACAGACTCTAAGGCATAAGAGCTTTTAAAAGCCTTAACTGCTTAGATATCTCATACAGAACACTTCAGACAGCACAGCACAGATAATGCCATCTTCCAGGTCACACTACTTAAATATTCACCGTACTGCTGCTGAACAGACTGTAGCTTCAACAGACTAGTTAAATTTGAAATATTTAGCTGCCAGAAAAAAATAAAATAAAACAAAGGTTGTATTGTGTGAGTCATCCAGTGAGGAGTTCATGAATGGCAGGATTTTAGGATTGATAACAGGCTTCTGAGAGAAATAAATATAAACAGCAGCAATAATAACAGTTAATTGGGCTGACCTCCCGAAAGGTTGATTTAATAAAAAACATTTAACAGCAGCAGCAATACAACAAAAGGATTAAAATCATTAAAAACACCAACCTGAAGTTCATATCTAGAAAATTCACTGGTTCATTTGTACATTTAAAAAGACCAATAAAAGAAGGAAATACACCATTTATCACAGTGATATTCAGTCTAGCTGTGGGAAAGTGCACTTATCTCGCTTCACGCCTAGCTGCAGCTGCAATGTGCCAGTAATCAGAGAGAGCAACACCTTCTCTGACATCATTGTTGTGAGAAAATTTTAGACAGTGATTTTACACTCTTGGGCTGATGGTTGGTTAAAAGGGCTGAAATCTAATTTGGAGGATTCACAAATGGAATATGTGCTACATCAGAGGCGTAACTGGAGAGGAGTGTAGCTCCACCGCCATGAAACAAGGAGAAGACAAAACGGAGAGAACCTGAGAGAGACACGAGTTGAGAGGAGAGATAACGATATTTATAGCAGCTATACTTCCTGTGTGTGTGTGTGTGTGTGTGCACATAAAGCCCTTCAAATGTGTTGCATGACAGTATGCACTTATGCCTAATTTACAAGAGTTTGAAGTGAATGTCATTTTCAAAACACATCACAACGCTATCTTTGTAATGTTGGTGGAGGGGAGGGTGGGCATATCCAAACCATACTGCCACTCTCATTTCATAAAGTATGATCTGAATATACACCAGAAGCTGGCTGTATGAGTCACAAAGTTCCATGGTTACAGAGTTTTACAGTAGGAGCAGATTTCTGGTAAGAAATCAAAGTGACAACACAAACAGATGGAGCTGTGGCACAACAAAGATGTGTAAATGATTGTTCATAACAGCTATGCCGTCAGCTAGCTGCAATTACTTGCAGTCAGAGGTTGGCCAAAAGTCATTGTTTTATAACCCACATCTTCGCCATGAAGTCTTAGGTCAAGTTCAAGGCCTAAACTTTGTGTACTTAGTAATAAACAACAAAGTATGTGCCAAAATGTACCAAATGTAACACCAAATTTAAAAATTTGTATCTATGATTCAGAGGTTGTCTGCACACGGTTCTCAACATGGAGGTGGCTGAGTTGGCTAGCAACTCACATTGCTAACAACATGAACAGTGCTAACAATGTGAACAGTGTTGCCAGAGCTATCATTGTTAGCTGGAGGGGAGCCAGAGGGTGGGAACTGTGCTTGGACAGTGTTGTATATGAGCACAGTACAGAGTGGCTGCAAGTCCCAGGATGTCAAAATACGCTTCTTTGGCAGTGTCCTTGGTGTCACTCTTTAGCATCTGTATGAGACAGACCAGGCTTTAAATCAACCCCAATGTAAACCCATCTGTGTCATTATTAGACATTCAGAACAACAGACGTAGTATAAAGAACATGAAAGTCCGCTAAGGTGGGGAGGAAAGAGAGGGAGATGAGTCCAAAAAGCACAGGACCTTTTTGCTTGGTATGAAGTTGCTCTTGAGTCCGACTCAGGATGGCACCTCAAGGTTCTATCTTAGGGCCCATTTTATTTGCACTGTACATGGTTCCATTAGGCGCCATTTTCCACCAGCACAAAGTCTCTTTTCACTGTTATGCGATGACACATAAATTTATCTTCCGTTAAACCCAGGGGATTCCAACTCTATCACATCCATCCTGAACTGCCTCTGGGATGTGAAACCCTGGATGGCAACAAACTGTCTTCAGTTAAACGATAACAAAACAGAGGTTATTGTTTTTGGTCCCCCCAGCAACACAAACAGCATACTCAGCCACTTAGGACCACTCACATTTTACGTTCATACACATGCCAGAAATCTTGGTGTCATTTTTGGCTCTTCTCTCAAATTTGACAAACAAATCAACATTGTGGTAAAAGGCTGTTATTTTTAACTACGAAACATCGCAAAATTTAAGTCCATCATCTCACACAATGAACTCAAGACTGTAACCACTGCATCCATCTCCTCAAGGCTGGGCTATTGTAACTCTCTGTGCCTGGGTGTCTGCCAGTAACCTTTGTCTCTCTGAAATAGCCTTCCCCTCTCAATCAAATGCTCTCCCTCCACTGACACTTTTAAGACAAATCTTAAAAAGTAAATATTTTCAATGGCCTTTGGTTATCTGCTGTGATATTAATATTTTAGTATTCTATTTTATCCTTACACGTTCGTAATTGTTCTTACCAATTTTATTCTGTTTTATATTTGTGTACATTTTGAATTGCTATATATTTGTGTGTCATTCTTTTATTTTGTACAGCACTTCAGTCAGCTTTTGTTTTTAAATATGGTATATGAAAAAACTTGATTTGATTTGATTTATTTGGTTGCTGCAACTACCAGGCAGGAGCTAACCTGAAAATATATAATATGTTAGCCTGTAGTGTATCTTCTAAGAGATTTAAGTTATGAAGAGAGCCCAAATTATTTTGAATACACAGTAGTTCTCATCCATAAGATTAAGACAAAAGTGTTCCACGCACAGTGACACTGCACCAACCCTTTGCTTAATATATCTTTGAAATGCACTGGTATCTGGCAGCCTTGACAATGAGCATTATTAAATGATCATAACTGCAGGTCTATCTAATCCAGGACACACTACTGGCCAGGTTGGCAGTTTCTAAGCTGCTGGTTATATGTGCCACATAGAGGACAAAAGATAATTGGAATTCCTAAATGAAAAGTGTCTTTTGTGAAGCCTTTTTCCCCCAGACATTGTGTGCTGCTTATTGCAGATGACTCCACCTCAGTCTCTGTTGTACATCCTCAGACATCATGTGAAGATAATAACTTAAGTTGTATAGCGCTACTCAGAAAATGCTTTTGTACATTAGAGTTTAAAGAAACATCAGTGTAAATACTGTAAAATGAAAATGCAATTAATGGAATAAAAGGACGACAGAGAGGGAAAACAGACCAGACAGAAGTGGACAAAGCAAACTACAATATAATAGATAGACAGACAGACAGATACATACTGTACTGTAGACCAAATCTACAATCCAACAGTACTATATGTGGGTAAAATGTAAGCTAAACATTTGTGTATTTACATAATGGAGTCGATTGCAGTTACCTTGAAGTCTTTGTTTTATTAATGACGCCATTTAGAAAGAGTCAGATAGTGTAAGTGTAAGCAGCACAGGCCCAGGACATAGAACCACATCAGAGGTTACGGACTGTAGTTATCCATTTAGCTCTTTCTTTTTTTAGATTTTGACTTTTGTCTCCTTTCTCTTGAAAGACTTAGAAATTCAGGCCTTAGCCACACGTACATAGTTATATTCTAAAACGTAGCCCTCTCTATGTGTTTTGGCCTTTTATTGCGTTTTATGAGAACAGATCTTTTGCAAAACTCCTTCCAGGGCGAAGATTTTTAGAAACTTAGTTTTCAGCATCAACATGTACAAAACTAAAGACTTTAGAATGCCTGCCGTTATCTCCTTCATGAAGTGTCACAAATGAGAAGACATTTTGTGTAATAGCAGTCATTACCAAAACAGTGTTCCCTCTGGGAACATGGATTTTTTTTTACATGTTTACACATAAATGTACAATTACTCTTCCACCAAACTGAGGAATGTGCTATGGAGGCCACTGCTCCAGGTGGCTTTTCTGTAATGGCTATTTTCAGGCTTCTGATTGGCCGGATCCTCTTCATCTTCTTCTTTGCTTGGCTTTAGGGTTACAGTTATATCACTCTTGGCAGTAACTCTGTTGTGTTTTGCGTTTTCATTTGAACAGAGATATATTTCTTTATCTGTGCTTATGAGGAAAACAAATGTTTTGAGAACGGAGGAGGGAAAACCGTGTTTACAAAAATATCTGGGTCCATGTGGATTAGGTTTCAGTTGATACAACAGGCCCTTTTTTAAACTGGTTTTAAAGGACAGGAGCTTCTCTGCTGCCATCGATCACCCTACATTTGTTGATTTGCAAACAAATATTTTATCAGAGGTTCCACAAGGTTTGATTCTTGGACCACTGCTTTTTATTTTTTACATGCTCCCACTTGGCAATTTTATGAGGAAATATAACCATATCAAATCTTCTATATATCCATTAATTAGGGCCAGAAGCTGAAATGTTTTAATATCACTATAAAATTCTTAACACTACGTGTTACTGGAGTTTTTATAATGTACTTTAAAATGACTGCCGTTTCACAAAAGTTGTTATAAAATGGTTACTGTTCATGCGCCTGTCAAGCTTTCCTATGTAGTTGTGATGATTTTTCATTCATTATCACCTCTGCAACACCCATGTTACTACTAACCACTGCCAGGCAGGCTAATGCTAGCAGCTTATATCAAAACAGACCAACACACTGTTTAATCCATTCCTGGCCCTGATTGCCCTGGCGCACAGCACTGCCTATTTGTTGAAGCCTTTTAGACATTTCATAGTTAATTGCATGAACAAGGACATGCATTTACAGACAGAGACAATTCGACACTAATTCAAAGAGAGTAATTAAAATGTCTTTTAGTCTGCTTTCTTTCACTTTTATTTGTCTTAACAACTTAAATATTTCATACACAGGTGGAATACATGTTCAGTTTCTTTGACTCGCTGTAACAATACACTTTAGTCTTTGCAAAAAACCATTTAAAACATTTCACATTTTTAGCAGGTTGTGGCCCGCTTTCAAAAGCATCTAAGCACTAAGACTGCCCGTGTGACTTTATTGACAGCAGGTGTATTTTGTTGTAACAAGAAAGGGTTTTGCCGTCTTCTGTTAATGTATTGATGTACTGATGTGTTGTTGTCTGTAAGTAGTGCAGAAGTGCTTTTGGGATGCCAGGCTTTGTTACAGCGGAGATCTTTTTCACTCAGTTAACAAAAATACTTCCTTATCTATCTGCAATCCTGACAAGCATAAATGTCATTTGAACACACATCCATTCATTTCCAGTGCAAATGATTAAATGGAAAACAGAATAAATTAAGAACACAACAGCAACTGAATGTGTGTATTCATCACTCCTTGAAAAAAAAAAATCATCAACACTCATATTATCATGAGGAACAAGAATAAATGCTATGTCTAAAATGTACTGTATACTCTCAAATATCATACAACTGTGATTTTTAGTGCAATTTCACTTGTTATACACCACAGCTTGTTGCACAGGGAAGGAGGGTCTGACATAAAAATGTCAACCTGCAAGGAACAGTTTGCATTAGCTTTTTAATCTGGCAAATTCAATTTAATGTCTCGGTAAATCTACCCAGTATCAACACGGCTGTCGTTTTTCCTGACTCAGTGCCATAATATATCAGTTACAATCCTGTCTATGTCTGAGGGATTTCTTTTTTAACTTGCTAAATCATACTGTACCAAGTACCACGGTACATGCCCTTTTCTAAAAGCTAATGCAAATCACTACCCATTTTTGGCCTTGCTAGCATCAGAGTGTAGCTCTGAAAATACAGTTGCTGGTTAACTGGTTGTTAAGCTCGTTTAAATTTGTATGGATTGACTGGGTGTAAAGAGCTAGCAGGGCTTTTAGATTCCCAAAGTGTCCAGCTATTTTGTGCAAGAAGGCATTCAGCTTTAAGGGGTTACGGTTACGGTGGGGCTACATGCATAGACTTGCAGCAGGCTAAGTTGTAGCTGGCGTGCGCCTCCTCAAAACTGAAACCAACCCAGTCACTAAAAAAAAATGTTGGCTTTTAACACTCCTGCAAACCACAGATATGTTGCATTTGCATGTTATTGTGTTGCACATATATTGACATTTTTCATTTCAACGAGGCAGTGGTAAACATGTGGTTACATTTAGGCACAAAAACCACTGGAATAATGGTTAGGAAAAGATCATGTTTTGGCAAACCAGCAACGTCTTGGTAACAAATAATCACTTTTTATGTCACTATCCCACAGGAAAAGCAGCAATGTCTTAGCAAAAACATCTTTGTGCCATTGTCTGGGCAGGAAAAGCGACAATGTCTCTGTAAAGAAACAACTGTTTTTCATTCTCTGTCTCTGCAGAAAAAGCAGTGATGTCTCAGCAAAAGACAGTTGTTATTGTGCTAATATCCCTGCAGGAAAACCAGCAATGTCTCTGGAAAAAAAACAACTACATTTCATGCCACTATCCAGACAGGAAAAGCAACTATGTCTAGGAAAAAGCATTTGCTTTTTGTGCCTAAAAGCTTGCTGGAAAAACAGTGACAGCTTACTAAATTACAACCAGTTGGTCTCCAGCTCGGAAGGTGTCTCGCCTACGTGTCACATCATCCACCAGCTGCTATACTACATCACTTTTGAAATATTGATATAATATGTATGAAATGTGCAAATGTAACATAGTCATGGTTTGCAAAAATATACAGTATCAACATTTTCTTCTGGCGACTAGGCTGCTGAAACTACAGGCTCAAGCTTTGGTCCAACTGAAGAGCTAGCAGGGCTTTAAGATTCACAGGCTAACATTATCCTTCTGCAGTGCATCTTACTATGGTGTCTTCCAGTCCACCACTCACAGTTGCTGTTTCCTACATTCCTATGGTCATCCATGTATTGCAATTTTGTGAGTTCTCACAGTTCTGTACAGTATTGCACGATTCAACTCATCTCCTGGAGGTTTCCCAGAAGAATTTTCAGCATCAAGTTAACCATTAAACTGTTGCCTGCAACCAGTGCTGAGGACTAATATTTTACATCCAATGGTTATTCATTATCTTTAGTAATACAGAAAATTAATATGCATTTCTTCAAGCAGGTATTCATGGTTCTATAACATATTAAATTCTCAAGTAACCACCCCACCAAGCATTTACTGAAACACAGTCAACCATAACGAAATCTTTTAAAGACTGGCTCCTGGACAGCTGAGTATTCTATCTTTTTATTTATTTTTTATTTTTTTTTTTAACTTTTTTACAAAGTATGAAAAGTAGCATCCCACTGTCTTGACTCTCTATTAGGGTTTCTATGTTCTATGCACACTCAAGGTTTAACTTAACGTGTGGCCTGTATTGCCAGATAAAAACAGTGGTAACATTCAGAGACACCGTGTCTCCAAGGCTAAATTTTGCTTTTGGATTTTTGAAACCCCTGTTATTGAGGCCAGTATCTCTTTTAGACATGCATGTGTAGAGCAACAAAGTGTTGGTCATCTACAAACAGAAAATAAATGACCTGTTGTCATAACTCTATATAACTAGTGATACAGATTGTGCAAAAATGCAGTGGTGTTCATGGTTTTGTCAAATGAGAAGTCTATCTTTTAATATTTCCTTGAAACTTCACATTTAAATGGACAGAAGAGAAATAACTCTAAGTCTCCAGCTACATGTCAGGTCTGTGCAAAGATACATTAGATGGGTGCTTCAGTGTGTAAAACCTCCTATCATGATATGCTTAAGAAAACTAAAGGTTTCTTAATGGATCTTACAGTGGCTTGAATCCACATTTTTGCTAAAGGAACCTTTCATATCATGGAAGGTTTACTCACCTCTGATCGATCTCAACACATTTATCATGATCTGAAATGCATGAAATATATGAGGAGCGTTTACATCGTCAACAACCTTACACAGACTGACAAAATTCACATAACTTGTAATATACAGTATGCTACATTGTTCCCCCAAGATGGTTTTTCACAGTGACTTTTTTTTTTTCTTTAAGTTTTCTCTTGGATACAAATACAGTATTTTTGTAGGAAGGATAAAATAATAAAAATATTCATTTGTACATCCGTAATAGATTCTTTATACAGTAGAGGAAGAAAAAGTCACTTTTACAGGCAGGAACTCCCTCTCACACAAAGACTAAAGTGCTGGAGCCAAGAATGCACCGCCTGCATCCAGCTGGCGTAATATTGGAGTTTAGATATATGTATATATATATTTCCTCATGCCCACAGAGCTGGTGGCTGATAGGCCCAATGGCAGTCAACTGGCCAGGAAATATAAGCATGCAGACTTCTTCATTGCTGCACTTTGTAGGTATGTGAATGGAACGAAAGAAAGAAAGTAAAGCCACGCGTAAGAAACAGCCTGGCAGGGCTGTGGGATCGAACCCATGCAGAGTGGAATAATGAGGGGAACAGCAGCTTCTGTGGCCTGAGGAGAGAAACAAGAAGAGATGACAGAGTCAGTCTTTGAGCACGCACAGCACCTCCATAGCTACACACGGAGGAATGGGGATGAGGATGACAACAGACAACAGAATTATCTGCAGCTCTTGGATGAAAATAATGAGGGATTATAGTTCACTCATTTAAGACCACACAGGTAGATTAAGTTAGTTACCATTAAGTTTTAAGGATAGGACAGGATTTTATCATGTCTTTCTTAATACAATACTTGTATCCCATATTTATAGTGTAAATGATTGCCACAAATTGTTGTTTCATGACTAATAAGTGAATTTTGTTTTGTCATTATCATGAAAAATGAAGTATCTTATTTTGAAGGGCCCGTCAGATGTGACAAAAAAAAAAAGATTTTAGCAGCATAGGCTTACACGGTTAAGACATGCCTTTGCCCCAGTTAATAATTTGTGTTTTATTTTGATGAAAATGAAGACATTTCTAACATAAACTAATGCAGAAAAGGAAAAATTGGTGCAAAGAAAGTCACAAGAATTCAGGAAAATTCGTCATATATGCTTTATATTATATAAAACGTACAGTTGGCCCCTTGCTTCATGTGTTCTCCCCCAAGGGTTGACACACAATGTGTGCCTTTGCTTGGTGATGTCAAAAGGTACAGAGTGCTAACGATGGAGCTCACATTGATTGGGCTGTATGAGGAGAGTCTTGTATAAGGGTCAGTCACAGTTGGCAAGATGTTACATGAAATGTCCTTGTTTTGTAAGGAGATTAAGTGTTGCTAATGTATGGAATAATGAGTATTGTATTAAAATACCCTTGAGCAATGTATGAGAATATCTTTTAAAGCTCTTGACCTATTATGATATTAAAATAATAGACCTGCCATATGTCTACAGTACTGTTCAAAAGCATAATGTTTGTTACCATGGCAATGACATGCTCAAGAGTAGTATGTACAGTTTCATAAAAATGTGTTTTATGATGTTCCTGTTTTGATATTCTGTGTTTTTCTTTCTTTGCATTTTCACCTTTACTGAAAGAAGACAGAATAGCATGGAAATGCAGAGAGAGTGTTGGTTATAACATGCAACAAAAGGTCCCAAGGCTGGAATTGAACCTAGTGAAATGTGACGTGTGTTATAACCACTTAGCTACCAAGAGGCTCCTTCCATATATTTTTTGATTATCAACAAATTGCATGTTCTATTGTTGTCCGACTTATAAACACATCAGTGTGCCACAGCGGTGCACTGAGTGACATGTTCCTTTATCACCGTAAGGACAGGAACAAAGATTTCTTTAAGTCAGTCCCACTTATACTGTCCTGCTGCTGGAAATACTCATTACAGCACCAAATATGTATTAATTCAAAGCTCAAAATAGTTCCCAGTGAATGCACTGTTAACTCCTGTTTGGGGAACAAATACTAAAAATCACAGTGCCCTGCTGTTTTGGGGACTTGTTATTACCCAGTCACTGAACATGTACTTTAAATATATTCATGACCTATTTTTAAAGATTCGTGTCTCCAGTAGAAATCAATGGCTTTGGGTCAGAGTGCCACAGACAGCCTGGGGAAGTCAGAAAGTAGTTGAAGACAGATTAACACATGGTTGGTTTTGGTGTTGATTTGTTGCCATTAAAATAAATGATAGATGAATACCATCAGCCTCATCCCCGAAAGACTTAGAGCTGTATGATCAGTATGTCCTCCAGCTGCTGAAATACTGATTATGTCACAGGGTTGTTACCTTCCACTTCAGAAAGGACAGTCCACAGCACAGATTGATCACTGTTCCTCACATCCAGTAGCTGGAAAAGCTTCTGCTTCCTGGTTCTGGAACATGTACTGCAAAGAGAAGAAAACAAACACATTTAGCACCTTAAAGCTGCAGAATTTAACTTAGAAAAATAGCATTTTGTCATATTTGCTAAAACTGTATTCTGACAGCAGTACATGAGACAGATAATCTGTCAAAAAAGCATGTTTCTCTGGCTCCTCCTAATGCTCCTAATGACATTTGCAAGAATCCACTGTGCCTGAATAAAAACAATAAGAGCTGAGAAGTCTCTAACACAGTATCAATAGCCCCTTTTACACTGCCTTGGTGGTAATGTCACGCCATTATTCCACCTTGCCGTTTTGTAAAAAAGGTACAATCGGGGATTGTGGGGGACAGATCAAGCATCAGTGGTAATAACAGAGCTGAAATATGCGGTGTATAAAAGGGACAGCAGGCAGGACGGGATCTTGGGCAGCATGGGTGTGACGTTTTGACAATGTGTTATGCGTCCCACCACTGGAGATTTAAAGATTGAGCTGATAGCAGTTAGGAGCTAACTCAGTGAAGAGGAACAGTGACCAAAAATGTCCACAAATTAAGAAAAAAATGAGGCCTGGGAGCTCCTTACTCTCCAAGCAGAGGACAAGATCAGTCGTCATACAACAGGGAATGTGAATGATTGTTATACTGCTGTTGTACTAGTCTTTGCCATGTGCGCATTTGTTGGCAAAGGAAAGCTGCAGCAGGTGCACGAGCAGAGATTGCCATGTGGTGGAGAGTCCTACTAGCTCTAACTGTTTTTCTCCAGGTGCGGTGGATTCTTGCAAGTTTTCACAGATTATCTGTGTCATGTACTACATTCAAGATATATTGACAGTTTAGGCAAATATGAAAAATGGTGGGAGTAAACAACTCTGTAATTTCACAACAAATGATGCAGGGTTTGTGCTTTTGTCAAATGTTGAATATCTATTATCCAACATATTCACTACACACTTATTCAGCATATATAAAAAGTTATGTGATAGTGAAAGCCTTGTCCCTTAGTGCAGAAACTGTGCTACCAACATGCGCACCAGCAATATCAAGTTCAACCCCTGAGCCTGATACATTCCACTTTATTGCTAATACAGGAGGTGAGCCATGATTGTGTTCATCTGGCAATGTGGCCACAGATGATTCAAACCCACAAAGACTTGATGGTTATCTTCCAAAAGCACATCAACACAAATCTTTCATTTTTCCTTTCTTTTGAACCACCACATCCGTTTGCATTAAAGTGCTTCTGTTAAGCTACATTAACAGTGTCTCGCTGGGTATATCTGCTCTGCAGTGCCTGGTGTCTCAGTCAGGCTACAGAGAGGAAGACGAGGTAGAAGAAAAACAGCCGCAGTAATGAGGAGCGGAGGATGAAGAGAGAGAGAGGCACAAGCAGGGAGCATGAGGGAGAAGGCAGGGTAATGAAAAAGAGGCACATCCTCTTGAACTTGATTTTGCAGATTTTCCTTCATGAGCGAATAGAAGATCTTTAAGTGGTGCAGAGGTTTCTTCAGATGGTTACAGAGGTCTGTGGGTGAATGGCACACAACGTATGAGAAATTACCAGAACACGGGGCAAACAAGGCACACAGAGACTGTGGCTGGGAGTGGAAAAACCTGCAGCACTCTCTAATTACTGGGAGTAGTGTTGACTGTCAGCTGCACAAACAAAACCAAACAGAGACATAGGGAAAATGAACTGTCTTTTCGATGAGATATTACACTAAAGAATCAAGAAATCTGCATGTTAAAAGGATAACTACAACTCTGGATGTTAGATAAAATAAATAATTTTCTATTATCTCGGCACCAGAATGAGCTCAATAATGTATGTGAAAGAAAAGTATGAATGGGAGATTAATGAACACTTTGGGGAATTTAAAGTCTGTCATAAAAAAGCAGGCAGAGACATAGTTGTAACTATCGAGCAATGTACATTATATTGCAGCGGTCTGGCCCCACAGAAGGCAAGAGCAGTATATTAAACTGGAAAGTCAGTACCAGCATCTTAAAAGCCAATAGTATCAAGACTGTACCTATGGCTAACCTAGTTTACTAATGTTCTGCTAAGAAGTAATAAGCGGATACTGAGAGCAATTTGGGGTTTCCAATTAATGAAACATCTCTCAGGCTGGTGTTAATTCCCCAGCAGAACACTTACTTGGTCATTGTAGCTTTGCAGTTCACCTGACGTCTAACCTTCTGAGAAAGGTTTGCAATTCAATACTTTATAAGCATATATAACAGCAGAATTGATTTTTATTACCCATTATTAGTAACTTATTAACATTTAGAACAGCAGACCTACTGGCCTTTAATGACTGTATTACGCTAAATTACTCATTATGAATTAGGGTTACAGGTTAGGGTTAGGGGTTAAGCCTACTGGCCCTGCACCACAAGACGAATAGAAATTCTGGATCACTGCTGTGCACTGTTCAGAGCCACGAGGGGTGTGCCATATCATATAGATCACGATAATTCATATTGTGATATTTGCAATATTTCGACTTGTTCACAATTTGACGTCATACTCTTACCCAGGGCAACAACAAGCATGTCTGAATGCAAAACTATTACAGACTCTGCCGTGGTTCCAAAAAGAGGAGCACCTTCGGTAGTAGGGAATAAACTGTGCCGTTATTAGGCTGGGGTGTCCTGATTTTTTTATGAACAGCCACGAACTTCTTAGACTCCCTTAGTGAGTTACTGCTCAGAGGGAACTCAGTCAGCAGCTCCTCTGGCAGCAGCACAGCGTCTCTCCCTCTCCTCTGTTGCCTTGCACACACAGTAGTTGGTGGCGTCAAGTGATTTTGTCATAAACCTTTGGTGATGTAAACCTACATGACGCCCACTTGACATAAAAGTACATATATGTGAATGTGTGATATCATAGCATAACAGCCTGTCACAGGTTACAGCGTGATGACCCAAAACCCAACTCAGTCATTTAGGATTTTGCTGAAAGAGAAGGAAATTACCTGTTGATTCATAAATATATATATATATATATATATATGTGTGTGTGTGTGTGCATAAAGGTCCCAGGGTATATTTTTTGGATTTGGGAGCTGTTTAAATGTGTAATTTGTGGTATATTTTATTTTGTTGAACTGTTAATATTGTATACGGAATCTGAATCTCACTCTGAGTTACTGTTGTTGATCACAAACTATTGAAATGAGAGATTCTTTTTGTTTAGTTTTTACTGAATATTTGAGGGCAAAATGTTAGGTTGACATGTAAAACTATATTACTTATCTTGTTGCAATAATGTGTTCTTAAAGGGACATTGTGTAACATTTTCAGTTGTTTATTGGCAAAAATTGATGTCTGCATTCATAAATATGTCATCACTGGTGAACTATTACCTCCACCAATAATCTGACTTATTCTCATAAAAGGAGAATTTCGGATTTGTTTGTACATTGTGCGGGTAAGTCGTCTGTGGGGTTCCATTACGTTTCGCCATCTTGAGAATACACCCACCAGCAAAGGACATACAGCACCGCCTTCGGCGTTTTCGTTGAGAGCCAGGCCAGCACTGCGTGACTGAGGAGCCGAAGGAGAGGAGCACGAGGCGCTTTGCTACTACCCTGGCAAATTTGAAACTAAGTCCCACTCTTTGTGCACAATGCAGGATCATGCATATGCAGCATCATGGGAGACGGAATCCTTGTCGCCAAGAAAGCACAAAAGGGAATAGAAAAGGCAGCGTGACCGGCGAATTAAAAAAACGAAGGCCTACGTCGGGGTAGCCTTTCCCAGGTAGAGAGAGCTGCTGAGGGAGAATGGTAATGCAATCACAGGCCAGTGCCGCTGTTGGCTGTTAGCCGCTGTTAGCGGCCAGTCACTAACAGCCTCATCCCTCTCCTCACATCACTGCGCCGCTGTTGGCCGTTAGCCGCCGTTAGCGCTGGCCTGTGATTGTATTACCTTTCTCCTTCAGCAGCTCTCTCCACCTGGGAAAGGCAACCCCAATGCTGACCCTTGTTTTTTTTTATTTTCCGGTCACGCTGCCTTTTTGATTCCCTTTTGCACTTTCTTGGCGACGAGGATTCCGTCTCCCGTGATGCTGCATAATCCATGATCCTGCATTATGCTCAAAGAGTGGGACTTTGTTATGCGGCAGTAGTGCCGCTGGCCACTAACAGCTGTTTAAATTTACATCCGCCCCAACAGTCCTACGTTGTAAACACAGCCAGCATGGTGAGGAGGGGGTTTGTCAGCTCGCGTCACGTGTGTCTGTGTAGCAGCCTGAATGAATACTCCATGTAGTATCGGATGACATGGTTTCATCAGTGTTATCATAGCTTTTTGGTCCACAGCGGCTACAGTTGTTGCAATACGTGTTTGAAACAGTGAGGTGCTAGAGTGCGCCATCTGTTTGAATGCAATATATGATTTCAACGTTAGATGGGAGAAATTCCTACACACTGTGGCTTTAAATTATTAATGAAATACATTTTTTAAATAATTTTTAATCATCAATAATATCGTATCGCAATAATACCCTGACATATCGTGATATTACTTCAAGGCCATATCGCCCACCCCTTGTTGAGATCAAGATATGTAAATAAACTACGACGCATACCCCCAGTGATGTGAGAAATGAAGCCAGTCAGAGTCTAGAACACATTTTACGACACCACCGTCAACGTCACCGGTAACATCAATGAACTTACTGAGTCTGTGGTGGACTTAACTTATAAAAAAACAGAAGCAACTGAACCCAAAACTACAATTAAATGATTCCACAACCAGAAACCATGGATTACAAGAAGCTTCCGGGATGACATAAACACACACTGCAGCCAGTCTGGAAACATGGACCATCACAGGGCAGCAGCCTACTGTACACTGTAAGAAGAGGCGAAAAAGTACTAAAGTGCAATGCACAAGTTAAAGGAGCCAACAGAATCATATTGCAGTGGAATTTTACCTTACATAATTTCATTTGACGAATAAATAAATGATTGATTGAGCTCAGTCATTACCATGTCTTATTTTGCTTGTTTAATACATACTTTGTAAAAAATGACAGTCTGTGGTTTTGTGAGGAGTTACTGTATGTGTTCAAACTATTTCTTGGTAACCAGTGGCTGGGCACAGTGATTTCCTGGAGTCTCCCGGTCACAACAAGTCATTGCAACAGGCCAAAATATAAGCCAAGTTTCCATCCAAATTGGGCACAAATTTTAGACTAAAAATCAAAATGAATGCAATTTTCCATCCACCACTGCAAACATTTAAAGTTAGTTCATCATGGTAAACATTTTGTGGAGCTAATTCTCCAGTCAGGTGCCATTAAACCATCGCAAGAGAAAAGGGCACCACGAGATGACGTAGTTCTAGTAAAAGAGCACCAATCAAACCTCAAATGGACAAAAACAAAGACAACATTATCATGATGAGATGGCTGAAGATGAATTCACCAGAATTCCGCATTTGTATTATGCAACAGTGTTACATGTTGCAAAAGCACAATCACTCATTTGTACATCTTTTAAGGAACTGGCTGCGATTTGACATTCAGGGTCACAGTGATGAGGACAAATTTCATATGACTTACCAGGAAAATAAGCCTTCAATGATTTGAAACCAGGTAATAAATCATTCATCATTTCATGCCACCAATTTCCCTTCTCTCTTAAATGCAATCTTTAAAATGCAGATGCACAGCACTTTTAGAGATGTGCTGTATTCTGTGAGGCTGTTTGTACTCTTCCTGCGTCAGTCGCTGGTGGTGAGAGGGTGTTTCACAAGGTGAGCTGCATGAAAGACTATTTAAGTCCCCACAGTGTGTCAGGACAGATTGAACAGCCTCACCATCTTGTCTATTCAATGCAAGGTGGCCAAAAAACTGGACTTCAATGACAATACTGATTACTTTGCAAGCAGAGAGGTTTAGCAGTGGGCAAACTTTAAAGAGGGGAGTGGGGAATATAATTTTTCAGCATTGCCCCTGTCACAGGGATGCCCCGTGACCTCTAATGGTAAAAGACAAACACACACAACGCTTGTCCACCTCCAGGCACTTTCACACACACCATCTAGCCGGCAGGTGTCTGGAGTTGGTAATTAGCACAATTAAGGTTGAAACCTGGTAGTTGTAGGTCTGTAGTTGTTTTGGTGTTTCAGTGTCACAGGCATATTTACATGAAGTCAGGAAGAAAAGTCTGACAATATTGTATTATGGTTTTTAATCTCTTTATTTGACTAATTCTTTTGTGTGTCTCACCTCTCCTCTAGACTGCACTTGGCCAACCTCTGGTTTGGACTCAGGAACTGCCAAACCAGACCCCGCCCATTTGGATTCCTTTTATAGTCAAGTTCCCGGGGGAATGTGCCAAGTGTAGTATGGATGAGGGGGAGTTTTGGAGAGATATTTGTGCAAGTGTTGATTTTGAGCATTTTAAGAACATTTTTACTCTTTTGGAGTGTGTAGCAATGTTTTTTACTGTTGGCTTATAGAAGTAGTCTGAAGAGTATGAATTAATCACTGCTGATTGTTGATTGATTTATTAATTGTATTTCCCATGTGTAGGAGGAGCTACTGCCTATATATGTAGGAGTTGGACGCTTCTCTCGAGTCTCTGAGATCTGTCTAGCAAGCCGGCCACAGCGGCTGTTACTGCCAGGGGCCCAAACTTAAAGGGGGCATAGAGTTGATTTTTGTTTTAGTTTTTCTTCAGTTTTGGCCAGCTGATCTGCACTGTACATATTGCTGCACCTAACCCACTGCTGAAAAAAAAAGGGGAATAAAAAAATTGGACTGTTGAACAGTTTAAAGTCCTCTTCCTTTTGCCTTCACCGCTCGACCAACCTTACAGCCCCAGTTTGTATTGAGTATGTTTTAAGTTTTAGCATAGGTTTGTACCAGATCCTGAATCTAAGAGTCACAATGGACAATTTGATTTTCACCCTTGGCTTCAGACTGTGTTGTGAGCTGTGTGTCAAACCACTGTATCTATGCAATCAGTAGTGACGGCCTAGCTGTGTTCAGACTAACATTAACACTGCATCAAAAAACAAAGCACTGTGTTAGGACAGCAGGTCCTGATGCAGAGGGCTCTGGCAAAACATTGCAGGGTTGTACAGCATGCCGCAAAAACATGCAGGTACACATTACTTGTGAATCACTTTGTAGGGTTAAAGCTGAAATTCTATTTACTTCACTTTTAGAACTGAGGATACACTGATTGCTGCCATGATAACTGGAATAATACTGTAAAGGTGGCAGCAAAACTTCCACACTATCGCAGTTTTTCTTGCAGTGCTCTTTTTGCTCTGGATGACCCGATAAGGTGAAGACCCACCAGCCATGGTGTGGTGTTGGATGATGGGGGGTCGTTACATGAGTCATTACATGAGATGGTTTGTTAGTAGCGAGTGAACGACTCCAACTGGATAACTAAAGAACTGTTCTTGTCATCACAAATGGTGGCCGCAGCCACAAGTGGTTTTGCTGATGTTAATATTAAATCAACGGGTTCCTTCCTGCTAGGAGTGCCACTAACGTTAGCTTGCTGCTCCCAGCTCTCATTTAGTGAGTGATTTGACTTTTAAAGTTATATTGTGTCATCCTCTGACTCTGCATGTGTTCTCTGTGTGTTACCCTTTTGGAGGCAGACCAGCATTATTGTAATTCACAAGTAATGTAGTTCACATGGGGCCATTATGAAGTGCCCAGAGAAGCTGATATGGAGAGGGCAGAGAAAAGTACTTGCAGATGTGAGAAGTGCTGGTGCACAAGAAAAAGTCTCTGTGCACCAGAGTAAAATGTGGAAGTGTTGGCCACTTTGAGCACTGGTGTTGTGCAATAGGTTATGCAAGAGGAAGAGCGGGGTTAAAAGTTAAAGCTGCAATAGTCAATGACTTTATTTTAACAATTTATCAGTTACTACCAATAGTATAATGTGACAGGTGTCACTCATAGTGAAAAACCCACAGAGAATTATTACCCATATTGCAGTTCCCCTCAGCTCCAGAGAGCGTGTTAAAGGAGAAGTCCAGTATTTTGCACTTTGAGCCCCATTTCTGGGTTGTTTATGATGAAATAGAGTGGCTACGACCAAAATAGTGATGATTGCTCATTTTTGGAGAATTTTGCTTTCCCCTGCCTGGCTTAACACTGCTGCCTATGGCCATGTGTGAATCTGTCCTAAAACCACCCTAAACATTCGTTTTCAAAGCCATGGAACCCACTGAGTGGTCAGTGGTGTTAGTTGATGTTTTGACATAAAAATTGTAGCAAACTGTGGTTTCCATGAATGTTTTCACTGTTCATCTCGATTGTGGAACTATTTTTTTAGCTGCCTCACAGCTGTAAACTTCTGCTTGATCGTTCGTTTGCCCCGAAGCGTTATACACTCCAGCCCACTTGATAACGATAATGCTCCTTTACATGGGTATTGCCAACCGGCAGGAAACCACTGCAATGTAATGGGACACAGAGAAGAAGCAGAAGAAGAAGGTTGGCGTTGTGTTTAAAGGCATCGTACTGCAAAGGTTGTTTACAAGGGAGTAATCCATTGTGCAGTTGATTAAACTTATGACAAAACTTTTTTGTTCGTTCTCGTTCTTCCTCCAGGAGCGCACACAGCACTGTCGAGCCGGCCCTTTCACTGAGCTAAAAGACTACAATGACTACAATCTTGTTGTAAACAACCCCCTTTCTGTTTCTGGTGGCGGATGACTAACAACGGACAATGAGGCTTCTATAGAAAACCAATGGATTACACAAAATGTCAAATAAATCATCACAGAAACCACAGTTTGCTACGATTTTTATGTCAGAACATCAGCGAACACCACTGACCTCTCGGTGAGTTCATGGCTTTGAAAACTAACGTTTAGGGTGGTTTTAAGACAGATTCACACATGGCCATAGGCAGCACTGTTAAGCCAGGCAGGGGGAAGCCAAATTCTCCGAAAATGAGCAGTTGTCACTATTTTGGTCTTAACCACTCTATTTCATCATAAATAACCCTGAAATGGAGCACAAAGTGCAAAATACCGGACTTCTCCTTTAACATCTCTCAGCTGATTGGTTTTGTTGTATGGCCGGGACTTTTCTGTTATAGTTCAATGTTAACGCTTTAATTTCACATGCATCAGACAGCTGCTTTCAACAAACAAGCTTTAAAACCCACTGTACAAACAGAGAGACAAAGTTACTGACGAACTGTTGAACATCAGTGGCTTAAGACAATGATTTTTCTCAGGAGCGGTGGAGACCAAAACAGAGCTAAAGGGAGAGTGCATAATTGCCATACATTTATTTAATGATAATGTTGCTCTGCATCTGCTCAATGCAGAGATAAGCAACTGTTGAAACACTTTCAGCATATCAACATTTAGGTCAAGTCAATGTTGTGTTTACAGCCTGTTGCAGTGAAAACCAGTAAAAGCTGATTCAAACTCAATTTATTTAAAAAAGAGAAAGCAATGCAATAAGCAAAGGTGGTCTTGGGATGATAACAAAATAGCTAAGCAGAGAAGCTGCCATTATGTTGAATGATTAAAGGAGCAAGCAGCTACTCCTGAGTAGGAAATCAACCTCCTCCAAGCTCTGCCCCAGTGTTATTCAGCTCTCACACTATATGACTTACTGATTTGAGGTTGGACTCCATCTCTGTGAAGTTCCACTCAGTCAGAGGCAGGCTTAAACTGAAGGGCTACAGAGGGAGAGAGAGATAAACAGGGGTGAGAAAAACATTTATTCATGCAGGTCCGTATTAAGAAACAGTTCAACTCATTGGCCGCTGTTTGCTGTATAAGCAGTTATAGATATCACTACCAGTTTGAAATTTAAATACTGAACACTTCTGATTGTATGTGCAGTTAGTTGCTTCTGGTAAATAATGAACCCTCAGAAATGATGAATGAAGTCATAGGGGACCGTGTTTACTGTAACAACAGTAAAACTATATTAAAAACATGCGTTTATGAAATCTCACACAATTCATGCAAACTGAATGGAAAGTGGCACTTATCAATGCTCTCTTCAGAGCCAGACTCCATTGACAAAAACAGTAATTTTACCTTGCTGAACACAGGAACTGCTAGTCTACCGCTGCCTCGATCAGTTAGTTTGTTTGTGTTATAGTGTGATTTTGATGTCTTAAATGATTAGTTCAGATTCATCAAAGCCACGCAATAACACAAACAAACTAACTGACTGAAGCAGAGTTAGACCAGCAGCTCCCATGTTCAGCGAAATAAAACTGTTATTGTCAATGCAGTCTGGCTTTCCATTCAGTTTAAAACAGGTAGGTGTTTATGAAAATGATTGTGTTTGGAAAGTATTGACCAAACAAGTGGATAAATGAGACTGAATGAGAGGAATATACTGCACGAATTGTGAGAGAGTTTGTCAACTTAAGTTCTGACATAGTTTTGCTGTTGTTAAACACGGACCCCTATGACTTCAATTCATCAAGAAATTTTTCTGGTTTTGGATTCTTCGTTAACTGTGGAGGCATGCAAGAAAGATAAAGTTTTCCTCATGAATTCATTGTAACACAGGGTGAGTTTTGGGTATACAATTGATTAAGGGGGTTAAGTATTCCTTTAAACAAGCTAAAGTGTGTTTCTGTATGTGTATATGAACGGTACAGATCTACTGACATCCATAACAGTGCTGGTCCCAGCTTCCACAGTATTCTGCTGATGGCTCCTGAGCAGCAGCTGCTGCAGCTCCTCCAGGCTCATATCCACATTCTCCACTGCATCTGAAACCTCCACTCTGTGAGCACACAAACACACATACACATACATTAATACATGATATATAAACACGCACAGGGTCGCTTGCTCACCACTTGCATCAGTTTTGAGTGTGTGCAAACATTTCTGTGTACATTGCATTCTCTATGCGCTTCTCCACCTGTGATCCTATGTGAGCACCTACCGGTCCAGGGCAGGTCTCTTACTCCTCCGCTCCACCATAGAGGCCACAGAGCCCCTACCCTCCAGGACAGACTGGACCATTGCGACGGGAAGGACAGGAGGTTCTGAGGAGCACACCTCACAGGAGGAGGTCAACGCTACGGCCTCTCCTCCCCCTACACTGCCTCCTTTCCCTCCTCCTCTCACTCCTGGACTCACAGGCTCCTCTTTGATAAGCATCATGCACTTCTCCCTGTTGAAAAGGTCAACTACTGTGAGTCAAAAGCTAACTACCAGAAGCATGAGGTGGGTAGAAAACATTAAAACAGAGTCAGTTCTGTTCACTTTGCCATTTTTTAACAGAATCTGTGATCAGTTTGATGCATTGACACCAACTGCCTCGCTACACTTTCTCAGGAGAGACATCACATTTTGAGCCTGTTGTTTCTTACTAAACATTGCCTATGATACATTTTATGATTCAATATCCATGTTCTCTTTCACAATATCCCAGGAAAATGGTTGTTAGATGCTGCAAGAGATACAGAGCTGATGGTGTAAGTTACTTATTTCATAGGAAATAGAAATGTTATATTGCATCACTCACCTGGTCTCATCAGGCTGCATCTGAAGGGCCATACTGGCCTGAGACATGTCAGTAACATCTGAGATAATTGGTCCTCCTGTCAGCCCACTAGTAGAGCAAGAAGCAGTATCACTGGATGGCTGAGGAGCAAGAGGAGAGAAATGTGAATCATGCTTGCTCTTGGCTGTCGTCTTCTCTGGTAAAATACACTCTTTTGCTAACATTTGCCTCCTTGGATCCACTGTGTTGCTCAGTTTAAGTAACTATATTTTTTGTAATGTTACATTACAGATTTATAACAGGCCTACGCTGCCCTACTGAAAATGATTAATACCTAATGGGTTGTTGAATGCAGAACTGAAGGACATTTATTTTAACAAATACAAACCATATAACACATAAATGTATTTCTGTGATAGAAGCGCATAACATTTTAAGTAACTACAAAATGGAGCTTGAAACCAAGTCAGACCGCAGTGACTGCATTTTAACTGTGCAGTTGCTGCAGTCTGGCTTTGTAGAGATGCAGCGATAACTGTATTGTGGCTTGGTAACATCTGAACTATAAACCCACCATTTCACAACTGCACTCTCACAGAGAAACAGGCAACTAGACAGCCAGAGCAAAAGACTTCAGTTAAAGCAAGCTGGTGAGATAGCTGCAAGCTATGTACTGTTTTTCCCTCACGAGCTCTATCTTTAATTGAAAAATATAAATTTTGATGAACCAGCATCTTGTTGGCGGGGGAGGGTGGGATGGTTGCAACACAGGATGGTTGCAATATTCCTTCAATCAGAAACATGCTAGAGTGATGAAGTTAGACAACCCCACCCCTCACCAGGAAGGCAGACGATATACGGTCCTGATCTTTTGTATGAATAATTTAAAACTTACTTTGCTTGAATCATTACTATGGTGACTTCTAAGTGACATGTTTAGCATGTGTCAAGGTCGGTGTCTGGCTAGCACATGATGTTCTGTCATGGCTAAAGGGTGGGAACGGTTGCAACAATCCTCAGGCTGAGCTGTTGTTGTTGCAACAATCACCAGGCCGAGCGGCCATCAAAACAGACACATTACAGTATCTTTCAACTTGCGCAAGTCATTGTGATTACATAAAACATAAAAGGAAAGTTAATCCAAATATATAAAACTGGTAACTGCTCTCTGCTATATTTACATATTGATGCCCTACAAAAAAAAAGACTATGTTGAAATGTACAACCTACATTTATACATGCACAAGTCATTGTCAGTTACATAATCATTGGTGTTTATGTAATGACATGATCATGTCATTATTTCACAATGATGTGACCTTAGTGTTGTAACGCTCCATCAGTAAATAGGAAGTCATTACTGTTTAGCATACACTGAGAAAATACTTTGAAAGTAGAAATTGTATTCTATTTGTTTTCAATATGCCAAGTGTGAGGAGGAGGGTTACTAACAAACATAACTCAATAACTGCCTGAAAATACAAAAAAAAAGGCATTGCAGCCTTTCTATCTGTTCAGCACTTTGCTGGCCAGCCTCAAATTCACTGCCACTGTGGCATACTCTCTGCCTTCGTGGGGCACTATGTTTCCCTCGTGTGATTATTAGTGAGTCCTAGTGGATCCACTTCAACCCAAGGCTTTAGTTTGTACAGCCTGTAATTCTGTACACTCATGCAGCACACCCATAGCCCTCCAAATCTGTCACTGACCACTGCTTCCCTCTAGTGGTAATACAACATAACAGCTAGACTGATGGCAGCAGGTTAGAAAAGAATTATGTCCAAACAGATAATATATTTGCTGTGATGTAGTGGATATGCCATGTTTGAAGAACAAATTAAAAATAAATGTCTTGAACTGCTGAATGATATCTTCTGCATTAGGAATGGTACATGGTAAATCAACTGATTGATACATTTAAAATCCCAACAAGGCCAAGCACTTAGAAAGGCCAGCCAGTAACTTCAAAGTTGATGTTTACTGCATTTGGCTGCCAGCACTATTAGTGCTGAATGTGGAAGGTCAGCAGCACAGTACCTCAGTTATTATAGCTCCCAACAAAATACATTGCTGACAAAGGCTGCAGAGTACTAATAATTCTACAGGAGATTAATTTTTGGATGGATTTAGGGCCAGATTTACATTTTGCTACTCCAGAAAAGGCCTAAATTACGATACTTTGGGGTTATGAAACACAATGATAAAACACATTACATAAACTATATTATCTCACCGACTGGATGTAGAAAGGTTCGTGCATGGACTCCATTGGGTGACTATGGCTGAACTTGGAGGCGGGAGGGCTGGGAGAGCCGTCGTCCAACATCAGAGGCCTGGAGGGAACATGGGTAGGCATTTGATTAGTTTACTTTCAGCAGTTATTGAAGGTGCTGAATGGTACAAATGTTGGATTTTGTCTAGCGTACGTCACTACTTCAGTACACTGCTGTATATCTCTGCTGTATAGATACAGTCAGTGTCTAGTAGTAGTTGGGGGCATCATGAGGGTGGAGTCAGCAAGGGGGATAACAGCCCTTCCCCCAGTCTGTAAATCCTTGGAAAGCATGGTTTTGGAATTCATCCAGTTATATGAGATACTACATTTACTATACAAATGATCAACTAAACTTACAATAATGTCAGCCATTAATGTATGATGTAATAGACTAGCATGTTTTAGTGAATTCCATGCACGTTTCAAGACAGCACAGCAGCGCTAATGTTACTCAACACCCACTGAGTTTTGACAATGTGCTACAACGTTAAGGATTTGCTCCTCCTCTGACCGATATGGTTTACTTGCTTTCCTTTATTTTACCATTCCACTGTCTAACTATAAGCCAACTTTGTGAGCGATTAGAGGCATCACAAGCATGAGTCCAAGCAAACAAACAATCTCTTTCAACGCAATAAATGCATTAACATTTTTTCTTAACAAAGGAAATCTTTTAAGGGATTCTGTGTAACTGTAAGTCCCTCAGTGAAGGAGAAATGAAGTCTCAAGTTCCATATTTAAGAAAGCTTAAGGTGTTTTGTGCAACTGGTGCCAGGTCCTTGGAGGCTCACAACGAAACAGCCTCGAAATCTCCATCGCCAGACCCTTCGGACTCTATCTAAATAAACATTAATTTTAGCGTAGAGCCAGCATATTTTCATTGTCTGAGGAAATTAAGGGTTTATTTCAACCAAACCAGAGTTAGTGATTGTTAAAACAGTGAAAAGACAAACCAAGATAGTTTCTGTTTGTTTTATTTTGTTTCTGTCGACTTTGGACGAAGAGTGTTTATGATGATAAAATTACTGTTTATTTAAATGAAGTCTGGTGGGTTTGATAATAGCATCTTTCTGGGCTGTTTCTGCTTAAACAAAAAAGGTTTTTACTCTGTAATTAAAAGGTCTATATCTGTAGGGATCCTTTCAATAATGTTGTCAGACATAATCTGAGCCTGTCAGCGGCAAAAACAAGCAAATTTAGTGGACGGAAACTGACTTTGGGAGCACACTAGCAGCATGGCTCTAGTTATGGTAAAATACCTGCAAAACTAATGACACCAATGACACAGCAAATGTTAGCATGCTAACCTGCTGAGCTAAGATGGTGAACATGGTAAACATTATACCTGCTGAATATCAACATGTTAGCAACAGCAGCCTCACCAGTGTTGCTGTAGACTCTAAAATGTTTTTTTGATGTGTTTTTGCCTTTATAGAGAGTTCATGCGGAGATGTGACAGGAAATGAGGGGGGAGAGGGAAGGGATGAGTGAGTCATGAGTGTGGGTAGATGCTAAACACAGATGGTGGACATTCAGAGAAAGTACAAAAACCAGAGGGCCACACATGGCTCTCATTAAATCATAGGGCAAAATTGCACCTTTGCCAGGTCGCACACTGACCCTGAAATATACATTTCTATAGCACTTTTGTGTTCCAGCGTGCCTTTCCTTTCTCATGTCGGCCTTGTTCACACTCAGCGGCAAAGCTGAGCCAGCATTTTACACACACAGGCTGTAGCAGGGTCATGCACTCTGCTCTGCCTTCGCTGTGTGTGAACGTGTGTGTTTGTGTGAGTGTGTGTGTCTGACTGACTGATTCAGCACTTGTCTCCATTCACAGCGCTTGTTGCATTAGATTGTTCAGTTTGTCAGCTGAGCCAGCCCTTCCCTCTGCCCCACTGTGGCCCTGTTTGTCTCACTTTTGTTGATTGCTCCACTGTGTATGTGTGTGTGTGTGTGTGTGTGTGTGTGTGTGTGTGTGTGTGTGTGTGTGTGTGTGTGTGTGTGTGTGTGTGTGTGTGTGCGTGCGTGCGTGTGCGTGCGCATGCATGTACTCACAGTTTTCTCTTTAGGCCCACAGTGCTGGGTGTGTTGGACTGCATCTGGCTGAACAGAAACTGAATCAGCTGGCAATGAGAAAAAAAAACACAGCATGAATCAGCATCCTCACACACACACACACACACACACACACACACACACACACACACACACACACACACACACACACACACACACACACACACACACACACACAATTATTTTTCTTCTTGAAACATTAAAGCAGAAAAGGACTACAAGTTGCATGACCCATAATCCACCCTGTCTTTTCCAAGTGATGTTGTGATATGAAATGAGGGTCTGCCATACACTGGACCACCTTGGATCCTAACTGTAGTTGTCATATGTTGTATGACACGTTTAGAACGATGAGGAATAGAAATGACTTTTCGGGCAGACGCTACAAGTGAATAACTGTTAACTAAAAGATATCACCATGAAACGCCCCCAGCTGATTACTTACATCAGGACAGTTATTATTTGTATTACAAGCTTTCTGAGAATTTCCAATACACAAATGATGCATTAGCTAATTAAATCAGCACTAATTTGTTTACATTTCCAGGACAGAAATCTAAACATTGAACAGAGCCAGGTTCAAAATTATTGTGTAATCTATTTAATTGAATTGAATTTTATTTTACTGACGTATTGAAGTCACATGTTAAAAAAAAATATTTTTTTCGCCATGTTGTTATTAATAACATATTATATGAATCAGGCTATGAATGATATATGAAAACACCTTCTTTGAAAACCTTTAAAAATCAGAATATGGACAGGAATTAAAATTAAAGTGTATGACAAAAAAACTAATTTTGATAAATTAACCTTTACAAAATTCCATACATTCTTAGACAAATAAAATAAAATAAACAAGACACTACAAGTGATTAGGGTAAAACAAAACAAAAAACCCTAATAATTATCACTATGAAACTTCCCCAGTTGATAACTTACATCAAGACAATTTCTTTTATTGCATTACAAATTTTCTGAAATTATATGTTTTAAAGTGTAGATGAGGCATCATCTAATTTAATGAATGCTCTTTGCATAATTTTCCAAAACAGAAATCTGAGCTAAAATAAACACTTCAATGTGAATTTTGGATTTTTTCTTTCCACTAGTCTAAAAGACATGTTGTGGAAAAAAAATAGTCCAAAATCTCAAAATTGACCATGCATTAAAAAAAAAAAAAGATAAAATCCCCCTTATTTCACCTGTAGTGTCTCCCATTTATTTTGGATATTTTACATAAATAATTTATAAGTAATGACGGGAACTGTCAAATTTTTGAAAATAGCTGTGTGGGTTTGCAGAGACTCGACTCTATAATAGTATCTGATATTCATGGCTTTATCTGATCTTTGTTTTGTTGGTAAAATCAAAGTAACTAGTGATAATAGCTGGCAAATATGTAGTCTGGTAAAAAAGAACAATATTTAAAAACAATTGCAGACCTCTGGCTGGTTGCATTAGTTGTAGTAGTAGAAGAAGTGGTAATACGACTGAAATGTACCTCTAGATTATTCCTTTAATGATACCAAGTAGAAGTAGATATACACATAAGTGCTCAGGGCACACTGAAGAAAACATGCACGTACATACACCTTAAACTACACAAAGAACTGTAAGTGTTCTCCCAGAGTTTCTCACTTGTTTAGACACAGATATGACTCATTGCTCATGGCAGACAAACACACGTAGACTGACCTTGTTCATGACTTTCTGTTGCTGTGTGTGATTCTGTCTCAGTGAGACCACCTCTCTCCACAGCACTTCATTCTGCCTGTAAACAGAACAAGAAAGATGTTGTTTAGAAGTTTTGATTATCTGATTTTCACCTGGATACAATTCTAAAGGCTGATAACCAGAATGTAGCTTGCTTTGCAGACACTCAGTTGATCAGCACTAAAAAAACATTCTGCATAGGTCAATATTTGTCTCTTTCCTAGTGATAAAGCCTTCTGTACAAAAACACATTGAGATATTTTCTGTCTCATGATTCTGGCCTTGAATTTTAAAAGTCCACGTGCAATGTGTTTCAATAAAAACGTCACCCTCTGGCCTGCCGCTGAAGAGAGCGCTCATTAACTCTTAAAGAATACTCCACTGATTTAGCATTGCACTCTATAGTTTTATGCTCAGGATGGACAGTTTTTGGTAAAGTATTAAAACCTAGCAGAGCCAAAGATATTACACATATTCTTCTTTCTTGGCAAAACCTGGCACCTCCATTACCCACAGCCCAACCCCACTACCAACAGTTTAGTCAGAGATTTAGGTGTGTTGTGCCAGTGGAGCTAATGTAGCTTTAAGCATTTACCTTTAAACAGAGATAAGGAGTGTGCCACAGAGGTCTGGTAGGCTCACTTCTTTGTAACTCCACAAGCCCAGATTTTTTTCATTTTCAACATCTTCAACACCAACCAACACTGACTCAGGTGACATCACCTGAGGCAAGTTATCAGATTCACTGGAACATTTTTAATGCAGGTATCACCCTCTAACCTGGCATTGATGAATGTACACATGCAGCCTTATGGAGCTTTCCCTCGCCATTGCTCTTTGAGACGTGACTTGCTCTAGCTACTGTTTTGAGAAAAAGGGTCCCTAGAGTTGGTAGTATGGTGGCCACAAGGATACATGACAGGGCCCATTTGTCTTTTTAATTGGGAGGTGCATGCTGTACTCCAGGGGCTGTCCCCTGGTGAAAAATACACAGAAAAGCTCTGTTTTGTAGCCAGCGAGGTAACGAAAACAAGCACACCCAAAAACATGGTGTAGAAGGACAAGAAAATATTGTTTATTTTGGAAGAACTGCGGTCTGTTTGACAAACAAAATTAGAGTACAGTTAGCTATGGAATTCCACAATAATATTCATAACTTGACTTTGATTGTTCTGAAAGCCAAGACTTATTTATTTGAAATTATACCGAAACCCACTGTCTCACCCAGTTGTATTTATTGTCCAAATTTAGTGATAAAAGTTTCATATTCTGAAAGTCAAGACTATGTTTAGTGACATCAGACAAAACCCCCAAAAAGATACCACAATGTAGAGGAAAGAAAAGACAGTGTGTGCATATACTGTCCCTATTTGAGTTCTTTTTCTACCTCAAGACAGTGCACCCTAAGGTGGTGCACATGTGATCTTGTTGAAAGATTAAAACAAGGACCTAACAGTTATTTTGCTTTTTCCACTGTGTGATGGCCCCGCGGTCAAATGACTCAGCTGCTAATCGCACCACCTGGCTAATTACATACTCGGCTACTCGAGAGTAATGTCACAAGCATATCATGCCTGTAGCGCTGGAATATTGGGAGGGACAGGTTTGTGATTTTAGGATTGTCTGACAGACTCTCTAGGATTTGCATGTGTAGTCCACCCTTCTTAATGTAATGCAGAGTGGCTGGGCTCTCAGCATCTGCAGCAGCTCATTCGTTTTTAAAATATCATATCTGAGCGCATTGTCCACACCTACACGCGTGGCCATACATGTGCTCTCACATCTCGTCATTCTTTCTAAGAATGTCGTTATTGGTGTGTATGTGTGTGTGTTAGTCAGGTGAGCAGGTGAACATTCTCTCCTCGCATTAGCAAACAATACTGAGCACAAAGCACCTCCACCACACAATAGACACACAGCAGCTATTTTCAGCAACAATAGCCTCTAGAGAAAAAGTCAGTTCAACCACTGGGTGATTTGTTCCAAGTAAGCAAGAGGAATAATACATTTTGCCCCTAAAATCTCATTTTAAAGGTTGATATGAACTATAAAGCATCATAACCCTATTTTATTTACAAAAGATAAACTAAATCTCAGCCATTAAGGCCATGCAGTTATCATAGGGATTTAACCTTACACACTCGTAGTCATAGTCAGGCTACAGAGTTGTCACTCAGTGGACAATCTGAATCGTCACATTTTATCAGTTTTTGAGATTTAATTGGGAAAAATATTTTGTGCCCACTATGCCGTACTACCATCAAGTGTCACATTGACCTGACCTGAGAATTTTCATCCTCCTTTACATAACTTTCACACCATAACTGCATTAAACTATAAGGTGGGGCCCACAGGCAAAAATCTGTTGTAGGGCCCCTTTTGACACCCACCCCCTCACTTGTGCACTCTATGCATTGGTTATGTACTCTGTCACTTTCAAGTTCCCATTGAGTGGAAAACAACTGTGTGTTAAAACTACACAAGGGGCTGTATTGGTGAGGGCTCTGGTGAGATAATGAAATAACACAGCCTTAAAGGGACAGTACACCCCCAAATCATGAATACATATTTCTATTTATCAGTCTAGATTGTTTAGGTGTGAGTTGCCGAGTGTTGGAGGTATTGGTCGTAGAGATGTCTGCCTTCTCCCAAATATGATGGAACTAGATGGCTCTTGGCTTGTGGTGCTTAAGCACTAAAAACTCATTGGCAGTGTATCTTCTCAGAAAACAGTTACTCTAAATAATCCATACACTTTGCTGGGAACTATTTTCTTTCTACCAAACTACACCCATCAACCGTATTAAGCAGAAGGAAATGTGCATCTACTCAAGGATGAGAGGCTCATGCTCGGGACAGCCTGTAATGTGAAAATTACTGGCCTCCTCCTCTGCTGAGCTGTGACTTTTGCTAGCTCAGTGGTGTGAGGTGAGGTAGCAGTAGATTTATGCTGTCTTCTGTACTGTGATACGCTGGTTGGAGGAAGTTTGGTAAGGAGAAATGAGTTCCTACATGAATTACTGTGGATTATCTTGAGTAACTAGGTGATGATTTCTGGAAAGAGACATTGCTGTTGAGTTTTTCAAATGTATTGTATTGGCGCTTTGAGTGACCACAAGTTAAGTGCGAAATAGCACTACAGGTAAAATATGCATTTATGATTTGTGATTAACTTTTTTGCATGTACTGCAGACTATACATGGCAGATACAATCATTTAAGGAGACACCCAGACACCAACAAGTAATCCTGAAAACTATCTGGCCCTCACTTTTCAGTGCATTATTAAATGGGAAGAATTCAATTCAACATATTAATAGCAAAACATTAACAAAAATAATCCAGGTCTGAAAACTAGACTTTAGGTCCCCCTACAAGACGGGGCCTCAAGACAATGTGATAATGCAGTATCTATTTTAGTCCTTTTTTAATATTAGCTTTGCTAATTTCTAAACTAATTTAACAGGCACAAACTGAATGTGGGGCTTGTGGAGTCCCTAAGGATCTGGGGCTCTGGGGCAGTTGTCCACTTTGCGTGGAATGCTGAGGGCTTGTGAGTTCATGGCACACATGCTTTACTTTGTCTGTACTCACTGTTTCATGTCCTGCATCTGACACTCCATGTTGTCCTGTTGTGTTCTGAGAAGCTGGACTTCATACAGCAGTTTACTGAGGTCCTCCTGACGAACTTTGGTCTCCTCACTCTTCACTATAGATACCTGAATGCACAATAGAGCCTAATTCAATAACTTACTCAAATACAGCACATAAAACCACACATTCATTCTGCTCTGTGTGTGTGTGTGTGTGTGTGTGTGTGTGTGTGTGTGTGTGTGTGTGTGTGTGTGTGTGTGTGTGTGTGTGTGTGTGTGTGTGTGTGTGAGAGAGTAGAGAAACTCAGTGGAGTTTTTGGATGGGAATATCAGTCTGTCCACTGTTTTCAGCAACTATAGGATGGATCGCCAACATTATGTTAAGACAGTTATGGTCCCCAGAGGATGAGCCTTACTGACTTAGGTGATCGCCTGACATTTCCTTTACGCTACCATGAGGTTGACATTTGTGGTTTTGAGTGCAATATCTCAATAACCAATTTGGTACATTCTTGTCTTCATTTGGCTGAATTGTAGTTACTTTGGTGATCCCTTCATGTTTTAGTTTAGTGCCATCATTGGATTCAAAAGCCTTCAAAACTAATGTTTCCCATTAGCATCAGGTGAAATTTGTGTTTTGTGCTAATTAGCTAACGTCAATAAACAAAACTAAGATTGTGAACATCTTAAACATTATACCTGCTAAACATCAGCATGTTAGCATTGTTATTGTGAGCCTGTTAGCATGCTGATGTTAGCATTTAGCTTACAGGCAGCAGCTTTTAGACAAGACACCATTACTGTGGTGGCATCTGGCTTAAATCAGCATATAACAATGTTATGTATGTAAAGGATTTTACTTTTTAAGTGCCTTTGCCAAGGAGTCTGTCCAGGAGATTCTGTAGAGGCAGTTTTATGTTGAAAGTATAATCATCTAATGCCAATAAAATAAAACTGAAAATGAAATCTACAGACTTTCAACATTTCGAAGAAATTTAGTCTAGCTTTCATAGATGCCTTAAAGTCTTTCCTGCTCTGTGCTGATATCAACAAACTGTGACTTAGAAAGAAGGGAAGGGAAATTCCACAAGTCTTGGCTGCGTAAAATCAATTTTACTCCCATAAATTTCAAATAAATCCATTTGGATTGCCGACAAGGGACTAACCAGACTGTCTGCATGGGGTCAGTGATGAGCTACCACCCTGTATATCTTTTGCCAGCTTGGTACTCTGTTCCATTTCCTGTCCAAAATTTCACTTTTACAGGTCACATGTTTCTGTCTTTTAAGATGATTTAATTCTCCTATCTACAGTGCAATACATCATGGAGTTTGATAATTCAAGCCATAAGCTAGCAAGTCATTCCAGCTGCGTTTAATTAGCTACTCCACACAGCTCTTTCACATCTCTCCACACACTGTGAGGTTGGACAGATGTTGTCGTGTGTAGAGACGTTTAACTTCCACATTCACACCACCTTCACATATTTAACTGTAAGCATCCCAAACATCAGTGCTTCTAATGTCAGTGTAAATGTGTTCAGTTGCACAATTCCAACTTAAACATTTCTCAACACAGTCTGTGGACATTTGTTTAACCGGCTTCCTTGTCTTTGACGCATTGTGTATGTGTGCATTTTTGTGTGCCCATACCTTCCTCTTGATGTGCTCAAGCATGTGTTCATGTCCCTGAAGGAAGTATAAATGTTGGAACTCTGTGTCGTCTCTCTCAGGCTTCACCAGACCGCTCTGCTCAATGTTCACCACCTTACGGAAACCATCTACACGCATACATACAAGAGCAAAAACACACACACACACACACACATACAGTATAAAAAGATAGTGTAATGAAGAGAAGAGAAGAGAAGAGAAGAGAAGAGAAGAGAAGAGAAGAGAAGAGAGAGTACTCACACATGTTGAGCTGTCGAACAAAGCTCGCCATATTATTGTGTTTGAAGTACTTTGGCAAAACTTCCTTGGCAAAGCGTCCCTGGTCAAACACATGGAAACTTGTCCCAGTCTACAAAGAGAGAAGACAGGAAAATAGTTAGTTTAGAGCATCTTTGATCAGATCCCATTCCGTGTGAATAGAGGGAATATTTAAGGCAGAGCCCCGCAGCCTGTAAATGTCGGATGCTATCAAAGTATTTTACTGTTATGGCCATTCTAATGATAGATTTTACTTTACACTCAACATAACAACTTGACTTGTCTGGTTACTCATTACTATTTCTCAGTGTGCCTCAAAACAAACTTTTAGACGCTAAAACCTCTCATTCAATGATGCATTGTGTAATAAGTACTGAACGGGAAAATCAGCCAAACATTAAAGGAATCAGCGTTCATTACCTGTTTTAATTACAATACAGGGGGAAAAGTATGTTGTTTTGAAGTTAAAATCTGTAACTAGTCAGAAGTGGCTGAAATAAGCCTCCCTACAGCAACAGAGGTAGAGGAGCCATTTATGAAACCTGCTGTTTTTTGAAACTGCTTTCGAAAGGCATGGAAGAAGTGTGGCACCACTGGAACTTTGTTTTATTGATAAAAACATGATGTACTACAGTGCATACAGCGCAACACTTAAAGTGAAGACCTTTGCAGTGATAAGGAATTTGAAATGAAACTCACAAAAAAGTCTGACCCCGCTAAATAGGAGCATAATTACATGCTAATTCTTCCAGCCTCTCCTACATTTTGCATCCCACTGTGCTTGATCATAAAAGTAGCAGAAATAATCTGATTAAACTGCCATATTATAATCACATAAGCAGGGATATATATCAATTAGGTTACCCTGTATTCCATGTAAACTTTCTCTCCCAAGACATTTGCAATGTTGACTCTCTCTCATACTTTAAATTCCATCTAAGACACAAACCTATGTTAGTGGGTGATGCCTATTTGATGAGGATTTTATACCTAGTTTTTATGATTATAATTTTATATCTAGTTATTTATTGACTTATTATTGTTTATCACTGCTCGTTGAGTTTATGATTTCTGGATAGGGTGTTCCTGAGTGTTTTGAAAGGCGCCTATAAATAAGACACATATTAGTATAGTTATTAATAATAAATACATCCCAAATATAACATATAACTCATAACCCAAAAACAGTATAAGAGACAAGCAGAAATGTTTGACTTTAGAGCACTTTTTCCTTTTTTTTTCAGATTACAGATTATTCTGTTTGACAGAAGGGCCATAATCATCTATTTAACATCTGTAACAGTCAACATTTATATAGCTGATGTATTACAATCCAGTTTTCCACTTTTTATACATTTGAAAGTAATGAAATAGAGTCAGTACAATATTTAAGATTGATTGTACCTACCCACAGCAGTTGAGCAACAGCTTGAAGTATGCCAATGCCACTTGCACAAACCAGATGCAGAACTGCAGTGCACCACCAGAGCCACTACAATTCCTGTTTTCTTTGTATTTCTTACCAACATATTGAATTGGACATGAAGTGGAGCATATTTGAATAACATATATGACATGTGTTGCCTAGCAGTGACATACAAACCTCACTGTCTATTTGTGGGTACAAAAAGAAAACGTTTCTATTTTTGTGTCAGAAGCATGCAACATGAGTTTGTCAGTGATAATGTTCAGCACCTGTCACTGGATGGATACTCTGTGTTAAATAATGCTACCTTAATGATGAAAGGAGCTTTGTGGGGAGGTAATATGTTTTCCACAGAGCGCAGAATCTATTCATCAGGAGCCAAATTCAGCTCAGTCAGCCAATCAAACACACTCTCTCACTGTGAGTGATGAATCATGCTCTATTGCCCAGCGTTACAGTCTTACTTAGCAACTGCAGTAGCACTGTTTTCCTCTGAAAAGCAGTATTGTGTGAACTATTGCAAATATATTACATCAGTTAAAACCCATTTGCACAGCAGATGTGAAATTTAAAAGGTTTAGACAATTCGAGTAGGACGCTGCTGTTACCTTGTGCGTCATAATGCTCACTTGCTTACTAATAGTCTGACAATGCAACAGCTGATGCTGCACACCCTGACTACAGATGTCATGGGACTGCAAAGCATCTGCCTGTGTGTTTGTCTCCCTATGAAGAACAGAGAAGCTGCCCTCCTGTTTGCTGAATCACTGAAGCCTCATCTTTGTGACACACATCAATCCTGCACAACTCATTCCCTCGGACAAACGGAGATAAACACAGAAAAAGCCACATATGGTGTCTGTTGTCATCTAGACAATGCTAGCAAACTGCACTTAGAAAATTATATTTATATATTTTTTTAAAAGAATGAAACAGTGATTAAGTACTTGTTTTAGCTCGCAGAATTACAGATGTAGCTGCTCTTCCTAGGTCAAAGGTCAAAAGTGACATAAATGTGGTAATCACAATGCACTACTTGAACAAGTGACCCCTCACTTAAATGCAGGCTCGCGACCTGACAAACAAAAAGTGCGTTTTATGTATGCATTTTCATGACTTATTACTGTAGAATACTGTCAATGTCACTACGAGATGGTTAATCAACCAATAATATAAGCATTTATAAAACCTCTGAACTCTTTATGAATACACCATGTTGTAGCTGTGAATCTATGTTACACTAATCATCATTAATAATAATAATATTAATAATGATACTGATAATAATAATAATAATTAATTTACTGTTGTCTTTTTCCCTGGTCCAGTAATTATCTAAAGACCCCCAAGATTTATCCAGTAATCCTTTGAAGGGGCTGAGAATGACTGGACTAAACTCTAACAATGAAATCCATAATGATATATCATTCACAGGAGTCCTTTTTCTGCAGAAGGAGTACATGACTGTATGTACACTTAGCTGATAATTCATGTGCACATTTCCTCAGGGCTCTAACTGCATTGGTACTTTTATTTAAGTAAAGGATTTGAGCACTTCTTACACCCCTGTTGTGGCCATCCTCCTCCTACTAAGACGACAAGTTACCAGACAATCTGCCCAAACCACAGGCCAACATCTGCTTTATGAACTGGCTTTTCTGTCACTGATTTATATCATATTGTTTACATTGCTATGTTCATGTTAAGTTATTATAAGAGACAACTAGATCTGCTGGCAAACCCAATTTATCTCTGTAACATGCTAAATGAGACAGTTGTTAGCAAGTGTAAACAGGTAGGCCTATAGAAGTAGCAGTTCTGATAGCGAGGTTAAACAAGTGTCCATTAGCTAGGCTAAACAGCTGTGATGCAGCCAGTTAGCATGCTAAACAAGCTTAGTGCAGAAACAAGCCTTTATAGAAACCCTCCCATTTCGAGATTGTTTAATTGCTAGCTCAATATATATTTCTTTATTTTATATTTGTACAAGTTTGTTATCCCCTTATAGTTTATTTGATATATATATGTAGGCCTCTGTATTGTCTAATCAGCCTTGTGAATAATGTGTGTCATTTTCATCAAAGTTTCATCATCATGTCAAATGAATATGGCCCTCGAGTGCCTAGCCACAACTTATTTTTGACTTGTGTGATACAGTTGATCATTTTATTTAAACAGGCTTTTCCTTATCACAGGGCAGCATGATGAACACTAGCACTACAGTGTGTTCACTGAGAAACATGATAATGTTTTGGAATATTTTTCAGTTATACTCCTTTTGTTGTTGTTGTTGTTGTTGTTATTTTGCTGTTAACTGGAATTACATTCCTTAGTTACCACAGAATCATATAAAGTATGTACTGAGGATTGACTTACAGCACTCCAGCAGATGAGGTGGTTGGTATCTGGATCCTCCACCAGGGTCCACAGCTTGGTGAGAAAGGCTGGAACATTGCTGGCATAGCTGCCATCTACCCCCATGGCACCCGGAGACTCCTGCATGCTGTCCACTGCTAAGACGGCTCACAACAGGAAACCAAAGGTGTGTATGTGTGAGTAGAAAGTGTATGTGTGTGTGTATGTGTGTGTGTGTGTGTGTGTTGTGTGTGGGTATGTATGTGCAGACTCCCAGACTAGTCCATGTTTGAGAAACTCCACTTTAGATGATCCGTTACTGATAATCCCAAGTTTGTCTCAGTCTATTTGATTCCATTTCAGTCGGTCAAACTGTCTCTGTACGTCCTTGCTGAAACAATCTCACCTTGTCTCTGAGTTTCGCTTTGTCTTCTCCTGACTTGTTTAATAAATCCTGCTTTACTCTTTGTTGCTCTTGGAGTTTCTTTTTCTCTTTAGCTCTCCTCACTCTGTCCTCCCTGCTACACCAGTCAGCCAACTGAATGTCATCACAGATGGTTCATGTCAGCACACGCGCACACACACACACACACACACACACACACACACACACACACACACACACACACACACACACACACACACACACACACACACACACACACCTCTACCCCCGGCCTCCCACTGACAATCAAGAGACCGCCCAGTGAAACAATACAGCATGCACACAAAAGCGTCAATAATACACCACTGTCCAACCATCAAAAGGCTACTGGTTAAACTGAATAGCGCAGCGTTCAGTGTACCTGTATGCCAGGTAGAAAGGGCCCCCTTATGAGTTCTGAGGATTATTATAAATGTCTTGACGCTGTTATGAAGTGAACACACTGTACTGTTTGTGCAGTAAAACTGCAGTAACTTATTAACTAACTGATTCAATCAGAAATAGGGTTGTTACAGTGCACATTATGATATCTTAATGTGGGGCAGTGTAGCGTCCCAGTAGAGAAGGGACGTATTAGGAAATGTAAATGAATGATTATCCAACACTTTTGTCAGCGGTGGAAGAAGTATTTGAATCATTTTCAAGTAAAAGTATTAATACCACAGTAGGGAAATACTCAAATTACAAGTAAAAATCCTGCATTCAAGATCTTACTTCAGTAACAGTGCAGAAGAATCATCAATATCATTTATCTTAATCAAAATAAATATTAAAAGTACAGGCTTTTGTCCATGACATAATATTTAGCACGGTCTTATAGAAATATGTGAAATGGACACTAAGTCTTAACAACGCATGGTGGCGGGCACAAAATGTGTTAAAATTTTACACTGGCAACACAGAACAGAGCAAATTGTTTTGTCGTGGTGGGCACGAATTAATGGTGGATGGGTCAAACAAACATAGACTCAACTAGGCGGCTGCTGTTTGTGTGAAACTTGATTTTACATAACTATGCAAAGTACTTAAATCACATATATGTATATCTATATATATTTTAAACTAACTACTAACTACTGTTTGTTTTATTCTAAACTTAACTATTGTTTTCATGGGTCAAACAGACATGGACTTTTAACTAGGAGGCCGCTGTCTGTGTCCCCAGTGACCAAGTCAAGTTTCTTTTAACCAAAACCACAAACTTTAGGTAAAATTTGTGGTTTTGGTTAAAAGAAACTATGCCCAATACTTTCGTAATGTACGTAGTTTCTTTTAACCAAAACCACAAATTTTACCTGAAGTTGACTATTTTTTTTGGATGTGACTCTACATACTTTAAATAACTATAACTTTTCCTAAACTTAACTGTTTTATTCAGATGGGTCAAACAAACATGGTCTTTCAACAAGGAGGCCGCTGTCCACCACCCCACTGAAACCAAGTCAACATAGCTACATGACTTTACAGACTTTACCTAACTATGCAAAAATACTTCTGTCACGTACATAGTTTCTTTTAACTGAAACTACAGTTTTTTTCAGCAAACTGCAGTTTTAAACTTAACTATTTTTTTGGATGGGTCAAACAAACATGGAATTTTAACCAGGAGAATGCTGTTCACTCCCCATGTGAAACCAGAGATAAATATAGTTACATGACTTTGTGGACTTTACATAATCACGTCAAGTAGTTTCGTCCTGTACTTAGTTTATTTTCCAACCAAAAACAATATCTTTTCCTAAACATAGCTATTTTTTTTGTTCTTTGAATTTAGTCAAGCATTTTTCTACCCCTAAACCTTACCAAACTGCAACATTTTCACAACAAAACTGCAGCTCTGTATTGGCATTGTGTTGCCAGCACATAATTTAAACACATTTTGTGCCCACCACCACATATTGCATTCAAGAGGTCACGTCCATTTCAAGAATTTCTGTGAGCCTGCGTTGTAATACTGTTGATATACATTGATGCAGTAATATGTTTTTGTAGCAGGTCGAGCTAATACTAACTACTTCATATTTAACAAGGCATCTTATTTTGGAAGGTCATTACAGGTTTTGTATGTGCAATATTTCCCAGAGAAATGCAGTGGAGTTGAAATGTAGCATAAAATGGAAATATTCAGGTAAAGGTCAAATACCTCAAAATTCCTCCCCACTGAAAATTATGACGCAAAATTCCATAAATTTGCTGAGGATATCTACAGCCCCAGAGACTGAATCATGGTGATTTATGTGACTCCATGGCCTTTCCTTTAGTGCCACCATCAGGTCAAAATTTCCACTTGTAAACAAGTCAAAATCTAAGGGGCAGATTTTCATTGATTTTATTAGACAAATTAATTTTCCCCCAGACCATAAACGATTTTATTGAGGACAATCCATTCTTTCCTACAGCAGCACCCTCTGTTAATCATTTATTGTTGAGAAGGTGACAAAATGACACGTGGTTTGATGTTGCAAAACTTATTTATTTGATACAAAATTTACATAATTGTAAAATTGAAATTTTACAATAGCAACAAGGGGGTACTGAGAAATATGTTTTATGATAATCATGAAATGGCTGAAAGTCTGTTGGGTCATTTCAAAGTGGAAAGTAGAAAATCTTAGGCTTCACAATTTAGAGTTTCATCTGATACACATAATACCATCGTATGATTTACAAACTGTACACAACACTACAATAAGCAGCTTTGTTGCTTTCAGTAAAGGCCACGGTGTAAATGGATAGAAATTGTTTTCTTATTCCTTATTCTGAGGGGAGCTATGGGTTTGTCTTCACAAGCGAGCCCTTTCAAATACATATTGTCATTTGATTCATTGTTCATATAAAAATATTGATAGTCTGCTTTAACCAAAAGGGATTAATGCTGCAAAGCTGTATTTTGAATGATGTGTCAATAAACTCATTTCATGATTAAGATGACCTCTGTCTTGGGATGGTTTTTCTGAGTTCGACCTTCATGCGGTATGGTTTGGGGTTCTGGGTTGTCCCATAAACAGGTGTGAAGTCTGGCTTTCCTGCATCCTCAGGCCAGATGAACTTGAACCTCCTCAGCAGTGACACCACAATGAGAAAAAGCTCCATTCGAGCTAGACTCTCTCCGAGACAGGTACGTGGACCTGCAGATTAAAACAACCCCATATATATATATATATTTTTTATAACTTAGTGATATTTCTCCGATCAAACCTTCCAGTCGTGATTTCAAACTATCTATGAAATTGATAATCATTTCACTCACCTATAGAGAAAGGCATGAAGGCCTCCGGCTTCACAAACTCTCCCTGGTCATTGAGGAAGTTTTCAGGGTTGAATTCATGGGGGGATTTCCACTGTCCCTCCTCAGTCAGCACTGAGGACAGGTTGGGGATGATAACGGTTCCCTATAGAACAATACCAAAATTACAAAAAACAAACAAACTAAACAAAAAAAAGAAGTCTATTAAAATGTAAACACATAACTTTAGCTTTTCTTTTACTGTGAATGTGCTTTTCCATGCTCCCATGCTTTAACATAGAGCCCCATCCTATCAGTAAGCCCTGGGTTCAATCACTATACCTATGTGTATCACTCACCTGGAAATCAAGAGCCTCCACAAAAGTCAGCAGACAAGTATTACTATTACTCTTATCAAATAAGTGTTTTAATGGCAACACAAAATATATATTCAAAAAAATACATTCACAACTCACACAGCCATACTCACAACATTCTAGTTGTAGAAAGGTATGAAAGACTTTACAATTAAATCATAACAATTACAGAATAAGTTTGATTTTTTTTTTGTGATTGTTTATGTGAGGTCTTCCCTCATGTAATCTAACCTTGTCTCCCAGGAAGTACGTTTATATTACACTTATTTGTAGCAGCAATTGCATTTTGGGTAAATATAATGCTTTTCTTTTTAAACTAATGATGAGATGTTGTTGATTAATATATCTGGCAAGTCTCAAAATGCTGATACTGAATGTATCAGTAGAATGTTACCTGACAATGTGTTTAATTTGTTAACTGCCAAAATCCCCTCATGATAATTACATTATTGCGCCACTGACAGAACTTATCAATCATTATCAGACTATCAGAGACCACAAGTCAGTGATTCCAAACAATACCCCCTGAATTCATTCAGGGAACATACATTAGAACAGACTAGCGAGTGCCCAGGTGTGTGTCATTGAAGGGGCCCTTCAATTCAGGCAAATCAAGGGCAAAGAATTTGGGGGCCTTACTACTCACTGAGAATAAACACATACATCCTTGATAATTCTCTAAAGAAAGGATTTGATCCTCGGTAGAATTCTAGTCTAGAGGCCTGGAGAACTTCCACTGTGTTGACTGGAAATGCAACGTTTTTCTGTTGCATTTGTTTTCAGGGTTTGAGTGTTTTTGACTTTGTATTGTTTCTGTATTTGCAGCATGTTTGCTGTTAATGTATTTATGCTTTGCTTTATGAAGCACCTTTTTTTTCATTTGCAGCACATTTCTATTGTATTTGTTTTGGACTTTTGTACATGTTTCTGAACCGGCATCATTCTTAAGCTGCAGCATGTTTCCTCTAATGCTTTGGGCTTGTTGCAGCACATTTGCCATGTCGGCCACTGTACATACTTCTATTGCAATAGCACTTGATTCCAGTGTTGGCACAAAATCCTTGTGCTACATTTAATGTTAAAATAACTAACTTTTACACAAACCTTCTTTAAAATTATTATTATTATTATTATTATTGTTCTATTTATTGATTGATTTTTAAAAAAATACATTTTAGAAAGTTGTGATGAATATGGGGCGGAGGCTCTCGGGCACATAGAAAAACAATATTTTATTATACCAATTAAAGCTTAAACTCTTGATTTTACTCTGAAGTTCAGCATGATGAAGTGGCCACATTTTAAGTGACAGTATCATACAGTTTATTCACTATGTCCTGCTTTTAACATTTTATTGAAGCTGAACAGGATGATGTTGATGTTGTGGTTTTAATGGCTGTTTATTGTTTATTAAATTGTTTTTTTTTTCTTTTCTTTGTTTTACTAGAAATTTTATACAGGTGGCTCCCCACCTGAATTTAACATTAAGTGCTGTGGTTCGAATAGTGTTTCACAGAGAAACTTGTAACAACATTATCTTCTTCCTTCTCAACTGTTTCCTCCCTGGTAAATCTTATCTGTCACTGCTAAGAGGGATAATGCTCTGACATAAAGCCTTTTCTACATTTTTATGACATATATTATATTTTCTACATACCCTGGGGATGGAGTATCCCATTAACTCTGTGTCGTTGGTGGTGGAGTGGAAAACAGCGAGAGGAACAGTGTCAGCCGTTCTCTGGACCTCATGAATAACAGCCTGCATGAAAGAGGGAACTATTAAAGCATCACACTTTAGCACTGTAACATCTCAGATATATAAGATGACTTAGATTTTACACTTCACAGCACTATTAAAGTAACCCTTATACCTGCACATAGGGCATCTGGTGTCTGTCTTCAAAACTGGGCTCATCTTTCCCATCCAGAATGTTGTTAATTTCCTGCTGACAACGCTCTGAGTAACACAGAAAGAAAGACAGCGCGGACAGAGGGAAACAAAGAGTGAGGCAGTTCACAGAGAGAGTGAGCCATGCAAGATTTTTTCCAGTTCATGTGTTATATGGAAGCCTTTACTGTGTCAGCTGATTAAGAAGAAAAGTGTCTTTTAAACTGTGTAGAGATAGTTCATCACATACCAGTGTGGTTAGTTGTCCGTGTGACCAAAATAAAATGTGACAAGTATGTTTAAAAGAGGGCGGCACAGCAAGAGGGTTCCTGGCTCAATCACAGGAGGGAGCCCTTCTGTGCGGAGTTTGCATGTTCTCCCCATGTCAGCTTGGGTTTGCTCCGGGTACTCCAGCTTCCTCCCACAGTTCAAAGACATGCAGGTTAGAGATAGGTTAATTGGTGACTCTAAATTGGCCGTAGGTCTCAATATGAGCGTGAATGGTTGTCTGTCTCTATTATGTGTCAGTCCTGCGATAATCTGTTGACCTGTCCAGGGTGCACCCTGCCTCTCGCCTGATGTCAGCTGGGATAGGCTCCAGCCCCCCCGCGACCATCAAGAGGATAAGTGGTTAGAAAATGGATGGATGGATGGATGGATGTTTAAAAGAGCTTCAAAAAGAGGAACTCAAACCAAAATGTTGGCATTGTAAACCACATTGCCAAACACAACGTTATATTTGTATGTTTCATAAGTATAATTTTAACATTTGTAAAGTGACATTGCTGACTTTGTCATGCAGAGGTAAAGGGATAGTGCCACAAAGGAAGTTTTTTTTATCAAGACATTGCTGCATTTCCTGCCGGTATAGTGTCACAACAGTTTTTTTTCTAAGAAGACATTGCTGTCTCCGGTGCAGATTGGGCCACCAAAACCAGGTATTTTAAGCCAAAACCTGATATTTTCCTAATCATATCCAAGACATTTTTGTGCCTAAACATAACCTCCAGTTAACCAGTGTTGTTGAACTATAAAGAGACAAACTTTCAACACATCTGCTACATACTAATGTGCAAATTTAACATATCCCTGGTTTGCAGAAACGTACAAGGCCAACATTTATTCTAATGTTTTGGTGGAGAGTCTACAGCCATTCTGTGAGCCTGTACTGAGCTTTGGCCTAAATGCTAATGTCAATATGCTAACATGCTGATGGTTATCAAGTACAATTGATATTGTGTTGACTATCTTAGATTGGCATGTTAGACTGCTTACATTTGCTAAAAAAGCAAAAGCACAGCTAAGGCAGATGGGGATGTTTTGCAGGTATTTGGTTATAAATCAAAGTATTGGAAAAGTTAAAATACAGACCTGATGATGGTTCTAGATGAAAGCTCACATGATGAATTGTCATCATGTGAGCTTTCATCTAGAACCATCATCAATCACATCTACATATGATTAGCTAGGTATCCTCCGTGACGCTGTGTTAGTTAATGCTTGTTTCGGTGCATTGTGTCTATTCAAAATACACTTCTGTTTTTACAGGAACTGTACACCTCATACTTACTTTTCTTGTTTGTGTAACAAAAGCATGTGGATTGGTTCAGAAAAAAAACATCATGGTCTGGCTCAACATTTATATGGGAAGCGAACAGCAGGCTTCCTGAAGAAAGTCTGGGGTTTGTTGAACCTCTCCTCATGATCCTCTCCAACCCGCCCATCCTGTAGGAACTTTCCAGCTTCTTATGTTACAACGTTACCGGCGACACTTCGTTTCATAAGGTGCCTCTGTGCGACAGTATCTTATGTATATGTCCACTGACATAGCACTAGTATTTGACATGCCTTTGTGCATTGGTATCTAATGCCCAGATCAATGACAAAACGGTGGTATTTGATGAGTTTGGAATGAGAACGCACTGAATCTTTGGAGCATAGCTAAATAAAGTTGAGATGGACAGACAAAAAGACAGACATACCCTGTATCTCTGGATAATTCATTAGGTATAGGAAGGCACTGAGCAGGGTGTTGGCAGTGGTATCTGTCCCCGCAAAGTGAAGATCCAAAAGAAATGCACAAAGCTGGTCTTCAGAAAATGACGAGGCATCCTCTCCTCTCTTTGCAGGCAGACAAAAGAGAAAAGGAACTGTCACCATCACCGCAAAGAAAATGTGTTAGCTGTAAACAACAACACAGTTCATACCAGCTGAACAGAATTTCTGTCTTTTAACAAAGAGACCCACACACCTTCTCCATTTCATCCAGGTAGCAGTCTATGAAATGCCGTGGTTTACCAGGAACTCTAGTCTTTTTGTTTTCAGCCAACATCTCCATACGTTTTTCATGTGCAATCTGGTAAGAAAAAGTTAATGTAATAAACAGGGTCAAATTTTAGGAACATTTTTTAAAATAAATTATGAGGATTTCTCAGGGGCTCTTGTTTTGATTTCTTTAAGTCTAAACACCATTTTATTGTTTTGTTTTCCATGGCCACTACTTGTTTCTTTGTATTCTATACGAATCAATGTAAACCAATTTACAGCAAGATACAGTGGTCAAATGATGAAAAGGATTTCTCAGCATGCCATATACAGTAACACATAAACAATGTAATACAGTGTCTGAAGTTTTGCTGTTTGGGGGAATTTTAGGCTGTAATTAAACTCATGTGTTGTAGTTCTTATTCAAGAAATGTTTCTCTCTAATCATCTCGTAATGGCACTGCAACCCATTTTCATAACTACTGGATGGACTGCCATAACATTCATGTTGATAAATTGTAATAACTTTGATTGTCCTCTAACTTTTCATCTGGGGCCATGACCAGGTCAAAAATTCAATCTATCCAATACATGGTTTGTGACTAAATACCTTCAAAACATAAGATATTCCCATCAGCCTCAGCTATACTTTGTGTTTAGTACTAATTAGCTAATGTTAGCATGTTACAACATTCAGCTAACACATTAAGCTTTTCATTGTGAGCTTGTTAGCATTCTGGCATGAGCATTCGTCTTAAAGCAGCCAGAGTCGCTGGCATGACTGTAGACTGTTTCATTTTTTCTTTCTAATTTCAATCATTCTTTCTTTTTGACTCTTACTTTCATTAAGCAGGGCACTTTTTCTGCAATGCAGATTGATTCTCTCTGGTTGGTATGTCATTTTGTTATTCCTTCACTACAGAAACTACCAGGTAGCCTTCCTACCAACCCCATCAACTGAATCCATGGACAAGTATCTCTGTGATAAAAAAACAATGATGTAATGTTTGTTTGCAAGACATACCCTGAACAGCTTAAAAGCTTTCTGGAAGGGCAGTGGCAGGTTGCGCACCATGGGAAGAGAGTCATAAATCTGTACAAGAGAGAAAAATGAAAAATTACAAAGTTGAAAGCTCCTTTTGCCAACTCTACATTCATGTTGCTATGTCACTGAGTGGCTTTGTTGTCGAAAATGTTACTCACCAAACCCCAGCGGCCATTGATTATTTTAGAGGTGGCATGAAAAAGGCCGACAGAAAACTGCATGAACTCATCTTCATAGTCGAACTGCTGAGCAAACATAACTTGGCAGATGATGCTAGAGGTTGCATTGTGAAAGAGCATGTTGGGGTTCATGGTCTTACCTGGAAAAACGATATGAGCAAAGATTCTTGGACATGGCCGTCACAAAAAGAGAGACACTGATTATATAATCACGCATAATGTTACTTAAAATTAATTCACCAATATCTATCAACTTTGTTTTTTGTTTTTTTTTTGAGAAAGGTCCTAGGAAAACTTAATGTCAAATTCATGACAACTGCAGTGTTGTTTGCACACTTGTTCATGTAATGATGAATTTCCTTGTCCTTGTGAATTGAAAACACATAGTTGTTCCTTATCAGCTTAGGGAAATGGCCCACCAGTACCCATAAAAAGGCACTGCAGGGCTGTGAGCACACAGGAATTGAAAAGAAAAGGTCAAGAACACTAAGGCAAAAGTCTAAAGAGGGTGAAGCACTGGACTTCAAATTTAAAACTTGTACTGCCGCCTCGGGGTTTGCCTCTGAGTCTTAATCAAGTTGCAGTCTCAGTGGATATCCATGTCTGTCCAGAGTCATATGTAGTCATGACAGTAGACGATGCTTTAAATATGAATGTTGCTGTAAAGAAGCTACACATTTCTTAAACAACCTGGATGCATAGAAGATTTATACAATTAACACAGTTTCAAGGTGGACACCCAAGGTTAGTGTCACCAATTCAATTTCTGATCAATATCTGATCTGTCTCCCCTCCTGTTCCTCAGTTACAGTGCTGAGTAATGGCCAGAAAAGTGTTTTTGCAGAAGGTTGTGAAGTCACAGTGAAGTCGTCCTTTGACCTTTTGAAAATAAAATGTCGAAACTTAATCATTGTATTCTATCGGCATATACTGTATGTGAAATTTTGTCATGTTTTGTGAGAGTACAGTGACCTTTACCATGATCTACATCATCCTGGAAGATGCATTCTCTCCTAGCCCTGTCATGCATGAATTATGACTACTTTGGTCAAGATTTTTTTTTCCTAAGTGTTTTCATACCTCCACTACAGTTGCAAAAAGTAACTTCACCACCATAACAACACTGTAAAGCTGTAGTTGGTGTGATGACATTCTCTAGTCTCATTTAGCCATGTTAGCAACTCCTGTTTTTAAGACACATTGAAGCTTCAAAATTCACAGTGGGGTATTTGACTACTTGACTACTCCTTTTTGTTACGGACAATCTGTCTCATGTTCTTCTTTTAGAATATAGTGACAGTTTCAGCAAAATATGACAGAAAGTTATTTTTCATAAAAGTTATAACGTGCAGCTTTAAAAACGGTTGGTGAATGAGGCCCATTGACCTCTGGGTTCCTGTAACATACCAACACTCTGCTCCAATATCTTTGTAATGCGATGTATCTCTCCCAGAATTCTCTGCTCCATTGAGCGCTTCCCCAGACCAAGGTTTCTCAGGGTCATCAGACCAAAGCGTCGTTGCTGTCTCCAAGCAGGGTTATAATCTGCTAGAATCACTCCAGGAGCATTAGCTGTATTCAGAAAGGTCAATTTAGAAAATGGCAGTCACCTTCAAATACATTTTTTAAATGCATTGAGTGATGTTTCAGTGACAAGAGCTGATGTCAACATTATTATTAACAGTATATAAATACACCGATCAGCCAAAACTGCTATTGACAAGTGCCGTCTCCATGAGGAGGTTTACTTGGTCTGCAATGATGTTCAGGTAACATTGTAATAATGTATAGCATATTGAAAAATCACTCTGCATAGACAAAAAGCCAAAACTTGCTCTGTACCTTTCACTACTACAGCATGATTAACCATTTGGTCTTGTGGTCTGCCAGAGAAGTCATCAGCTTTGTTGATCAGAGCTTCTTTCAAGGCCTGCAGCCCATTGATGACCACCGCAGGCCTGGGACCAATGAAAAGGCTGTACACATTACCATAGCGTTTGGCCAGCTGGGGGCAGAGACACAGCAGAGAAACATTTACTGAGACAGAGGTGAGTGACCCTTATTCAGGACAATCCTCGGCCATTGTAAATAAATTAATTATTATCTTGATAATGATTAGAATGAGTGATCTTATTTTTAGATCCCTATCTAAAACCTAGAAAAATAGAGTTGAGTTATATTGAGAAACATACAGCGTTAACATACGGCAAAAACACAGATGCAAAAATAATGACCACTTTTAGATTAAAAGATTGTGTCACTGTAGAATTTAACACATTCAGGTTTATAAATCTTACCAATCAATCAGTACATGAATTCAGCATAATAACATAATAAGCAAGTACGTTCTCTTGGTAACATTAATTTAACTTTACCCTCTCCAGATCTGGCAAGGGGCTCTCCAGATTGAGCTGCAGCAGGTTTCCAAAAATGGGGATGGGTCGAGGGCCTGGAGGGAAGTTTTTGGCCCTGTGGGTTTGACAGAGGAGCAGGAAGAGCACAAGAGCCACCAAGAGGAGAGCCACAGATGCAGACATGATGAAGCTGTGAGTCTGATGGATTTATGCTCCTTTATATTCTGACTTCTTCTGAGCATTATATTGGCTGTCCATGAGCACACACAACCTTTGCACAGTCATGTGGCCTGCAGTGTTTGACACTGTTTTGACCCATAGATAAGAGGCTGGTCATCTTAGTTATTAAACAACTTAAAGAATTGTTTAAAGAAATTCAACTTTAAAGAATTGCCAAATATTTCTCACCAGCCATGTCTTTATAATCAGTGCTGTCTGATGTGATCAACCTTCCAGGTTAGATTTAGCATGTGATTACCCAGAGTGCAGTGGAAGAATCATACAACACATATAGTAGCTTGAGAACATGACTTATTACCTAAAACATTTTCCAACAAGTCTCTGGCTCCATAACTGAGTGACCACAAAGAGACACAGAGGACTACAAATAGGCAAAAAAAAAATCCCCACAAAGAGATACAAAATGACAACAAGAAGTCACAAAACAGCTCAACACAGTTTACTACAGTAAGAATTGCTCTTGAATGGCCACAAGTAGGACCTGAGTTTCAGTCAGAGAGAGATGGATCACTTCTCCCTGATTTTATTCTGAAAACAAACCAACTAATCTGTTTTTATATACATCTAGATAGATCATGTTCAAATTCACATTGAATGTTAAAGCCATTACCCAAAGTTGTCCACTTGAGGGAGCCATTAACCCTGTTGGTTAACCCTGACTGTCTGTCGACACTCTAAAGTGTTAGAGTTCACCCTCCTTCATTCCAGAAACACAGAGAACACTGAAGGAAAGAGTGTCAGTGTAAAATGCAGGGTGATGTGACTGTATTAAATAATGGGTTAAAGCTGTTCACCTTGACACACGGTTGTTCGTGCAGCTTTCCATTAACACTTACATAACTTTTAACATTTTGTGACTAACTTTAACACTTACAATTTTTTTTACTATGAATACTGCTCACTTTATACAGTTTAAACCAAGATAATTTTGTTTGACTTTTTTTCTTTTTTAATGACTTGTTAGGAAAGCCAAAATAAAAGAAAAAAAGAGGAAAAAGTACACTTACTGCTGACCTTCATAGATGGCTTCATTGACACTGGAACAAAGGGCTGTGATTCATTGTACTCATACCCTATAAATGTCAAAGTCTATTTGTGAGTGAGTGATGAAGTCACAGCATTTATCAGGGTGTGTAATGACATCGGTGTTGGTGTTTCTTCATTGGCCGTTGCTCTTGATGTGCACTGAAAGTCCTGTATGACTTTTTTCCTCATTTTCTGTAACTAGTGCAGAATGATGGAATTAGCAAACTGGACAGCTAACAAGCCAGCAGCTACATGGGAATAATATAACAAATTCTTTTGGGTAGCAGTTAGACCAGAGTCTCATTCACCCCCATAATGCAACTCTACCATTTATTTATTTTATTTTACTTTTTGCCATTTGGAATTTATTTTAGTCTATCAACAAAACAGAAACACGATGGGAAGACTCCAAACACCAAACATGCTACAGAGCATCTTCAGACTGTCCTACAAAAACTATGTTTCTCAGATTTTTGATTTTTTTAAAAATTGAGCCTACAGTGCATTAAAATGTTTGACAGTAAACGGTACTGTAAACATATACATGCAAATTCTTGCTAAATAAATCTTCAGTGTTCATGAAAAAAATAACAAAATTCTAGAGTCATGGTAGATGATGTGTGGCAAATTTCAGAATTTTATCTCAAAAACTGAATTTTTGACAGCATTTTGAATTCTGCTCTAATGTCAACAATTGGAGTCAATGTAAACATGGCAATTCTAAACATCAGTTTTTCACTTATGGAGCAAATCAATCATTGTTACAAACAAGTTACCAACATCTCCATGCTGTCTAGATGCAGTATCTGTATTTTCAGATTTTTGTTTCGATAACTGAATTTTTTACAGTGGATCTGCTTTTCCATGCATGGATGGCTGCTAAACCTGCATGTCTGGCTTAGTCAATTTGTGAAGCTGCACATGAATTGTCACTGACTAATTAGCTCAGTGAGATAGAAATTGATTCAATGGGCTCTAGTTTCCCGGCGCAGCGCAGGGTGGCGAACCCCGCGCAGAGCTAGTTTCGAGCAGCGCAACCCAAGGCGCACTCAGTTTGGTAGTTTGGCAGACCGAGGTGCACTGTGATGGGTGTGGCGGCGCAGCTGGGAGAAGTGTCGACAGATCCAGCTTGGCGCAGTGACAGTTTCGTGCCAAAAGGATTCGCCAAAGGTGCACTAAAAGCTCGCCAGCTGAAACCACATCTACTGTCAGCGCAGGTGGAGTGCAGCCGGGGTAAGTCAAAGTTTGGCTGACCGGCAGACAGTGCGCACACGTCACCAAAACCTCACAGGCAGGTTTCCAGAATGTCAGGCACATTAACGATGCAATAAATAGCCACAAACACCACTATTCAATGCAACTATCTGCAATCAGCACATAAATGTGTCTCTATATCGACTGTCCCATCACATCTGATGTCAGATCAAAGGGGACTGGCACCGTTTGGCACGTGTAATGGAAACCCAACCTGATTTGATTAACACAGCTGCAAAATGAGTTCACATCCCTCTCAGCCAACCACAAGCAGCCACAGCATCAGATAGGGAGTATATATTCAGCATCTGCCATCTTAGAAAAGTCAAAAGAAAAAAAAACGGAGTGAGACTGTGAGAGAGAAAGAGAAAGAGCACGTGCGCACGAGAGAAACGCAACATTGATTTACAATTGTGGTGACCTCCTCCCAGGCTACCTTTGCACCATCAGCCCGTGGAGGTCTGCTTGCAGTTCCGTATATTCGGACACTGCGAGCTTGGACCTCTCGGACCAAAACATCAGTTTACTCCTGGGAGGAGTTAGGCCGTCTGACCCTGCTGCTCTCTTCTGCCATGGCTAATTGAGTAAACTCTCATTACGCCTTCGCGCGGTGCATTTAAGGGCGAGGAGAGGGGCTCATTTGATTGGTGTGATGTGAATGGGCTGTGTAAAACCCACTCCACTCTCCTCCCTCTTTCCGACTTGTGCCGGTAGGAGGGACAGAGGTGGGATAGAGGAGTAGCTGCGCCAGCGCGCACGGTGTGCCAAACTTACAAAATCCGCTTGGCCACACCCAGTTGGATTTTGTAAGTGAGTTCAAGGTTGTGAGGTTGTGAGTTCAAGCCTTAGCTGATGCAAAACGCAGACTGTGTTGCTAAATCCCTAAATGTCTTCCAATTCTTCTGCTTGTTGCACAGAATTGCCTAAAAATGCCCGGACCCGACCCATCGCTGCACAGCAGCTATAATTTTTTCCGTTGCTTCTAAAGGTTTTAAAATCTTTGTTGAAAAATAAGTCTGTTTTATGATGTTGCAATATTACAATCAAAATTTGGTTGGATTTAGGCAATAACAGCTTTCCTGTCCATGCGGCCACCTTGCTGAGGTCAAAATACGCAGACATATTACACAAGCGGTCAGGCCAATCAGTGGCCATTCTACAGTCTGCACTACTAATGCAGTCTGGAGCATGTTCCAGGACACCGCCGTCAACATTACCAAGTCTGTGGTGAATTTAATTTGTAAAACAACGACACAACTGAACCCAAAACTACAGTTAAATCATTTCACAACCAGAATCGTCTGGAATATCACAAAGACACACTCTGTGTGGCTGTTGAGGTGTAAAAGGTGGGGGCCTGTAAGCAGGCCAGACGGCTCCCAACCCTTTTCCACTTCTTCACTTCAACAGGTCTCTGGATAGGCTGTAATATCTTAGGTTCCACAGGCTGGTATTCAAAGACAACACTGGAGATCAATGGAATAAGGTGCAACCGAGTTTTAATGTGTTCACAAGCAACAATACATACAACTCAATGAGTCAGGCTCCGGAGCAAGACTGAAGACTCTCTACAGAACACTCTCTTTTATGCTGGTGGAGACCCGAAAGAGTCTCCACCTTTTTACCTTAAGCCTTCCCATTTCGGCCGAACTCTATTGGTGGAAAATGTTTCCTTTTTGTCCATTTCTGCCCTTACCATGATCTAATCGTGGCAACACCCCTGGTTTTTGTCCAGAGCTGACCTCAGGGCCCGGGAAAGTCCTGGACTTTCCACCAGTAGAGTTGAACCGCGTTACACTTTATTTTTTAAAAATATGTGAACTTTGGGGATTTTCTTCATTGCTCTCATGCAATACAGACCTCAGAGTGTGTGTGTCTCTATTGTTACATTTTCAGGTGGTGCATACTGTCTTATGTGTGTGAGCTTTAAACTGTACAAGGTGTGATGTGTTTTAATCATGTGTGTGGTTACAACAGTGATTTACCTTACATGGTTACATAAGATATCACATAACTTAATCATTAGACATAATCACCTCATGCAGAATAAAGTATTTATCTGATCATTACATGATTTTCTCTTAACCTCAATCAATCTGTGCAGAGTAAAGACCTTTACCTGATCAGTCATAAAATCTTACACTACACTGTCCCACAACTTGGGGCAGCAGCCTGGAAACAGCCTACAATGTAAGAAGTGCAGTAAAGGAAATGAAAAGGGAATATATTGCAATTCACAGAGGAGTTGAGGAAACTGACTGGATTGCATTTTGCTGAAGTTATACTTTATACTGTATGCTTTCATGTTACAAAGAAACTGACTGATTCATTGATTAGTTTTTCACAAGAGCTGGAAATAGAAGTTTGGCAAACAAAGTACCCCTGGGCCAAACAAACTGGGCCCTGCCCAACAGGCCGTACAAAAATGTTCCAGATTTGTTGTTGCTGCTCAACATGTTGTTGGCTGGTCAAAACATCATTTTGGATAAATTCTGGGCTCACTGCATTTCCCTGAGTTGGACCTTCATGCAATAAGGTTTGGGAGTCAGAGTGACCCCATAGACCGGGGTGTAGTCTGGCTCTCCTGCATCCTCAGGCCAGATGAACTTAAACTTCCTCAACAGCGTCACCAAGATGAGGAAGAGTTCCATACGAGCCAGACCCTCTCCGAGACACATGCGAGGACCTGAGACACCAAAAAACGACCTCAAAGTCATCTAACATGTAATATAACACAGTGAGACCAGTACTTGTCAGTTTGTTTTTTATGCTCTCATACCTGCAGAGAAGGGCATGAAGGCCTCTGGTTTCACAAACTCTCCCTGGTCATTGAGGAAATTTTCAGGGTTGAATTCATTGGGGTATTTCCATTGTCCCTCCTCACTCAGCACAGAGATCATGTTAGGGATGATCAGCGTACCCTGAGGAGAAAATGAGTAAAAGAAAAAAGGGCATAGCCAATTACAGCCAATTCCAGTTTGAATTTGCAGAAAAGTCAAGTTCAGCTCTGTTCCACACTGAGTATACTTTGCAACCACAAGGTAAGGAACTATGCTGATTTAGAACTTTAGAACTTTACTATACCGCCACTTTTGTCAGAAACTATTTAAAGGGAAAGTTCACCCCAAAATCAGTAATCATTCATTCATTTTCCATAATTGCTTATCCTGTTGGGGGTTGTGGTGGGGCTGGAGCCTATCCCAGCTGACATTGGGCGAGAGGTGGGGCACACCTTGAAAGGTTACCAGACTATCAAAGGGCTGACGCATAGAGAAAGACAACCATTCATGTTCACATTCACACCTATGGGCAATTTAGAGTTACTAATTTGCCTAACCTGCACGTCTTTGGACTGTGGGAGGAAGCTAGAGTACCTGGAGAAAACCTACACTGACATTTGAATCAGGGACCCTCTTGCTGTGAGGTGACAGTGCAAACCACTGTATCACTGAGCCACCCCAAAATCAAAATGACATATTTTTCCTTTTATCTATAGTGCTATTTATCAGTCTAGATTGTTTTGGTGTGAGTTGCTGAGTGCTGGAGAGATGCCTGCCCTCTCTCCAATATAGTGGGGGAAAAAAATACATTTGAAAAACTTAACAGCAATCCCTCTCTCTCCAGAAATCATGACCTGATTATTCAAGATAATCCACAGACCTTGTAATGAGCAGTTTCATGTAGGAACTATTTTCTGTCTATAGAGCCACACTAGTCAGCTGTATCACCATGCAGAAGGGAGCGTGAATCTCCTGCTAGCTCTTCGCCACTGAGCTCGCTAATGTTACAGCTCGGCCGACATTAATGTTTAAATCTCATGCTATCACGAGCTAAGCCTTTCGTCCACAAGTAGATGCACGCTTCCTTCTGCACATTGATACAGTTGGCAGGTGTAGCTCTACAGAAAGAAAATAGTTCCTGCCTGAAATTGCTCATAACATAGGCAGTGGATTATCTTGTGAACTGGGTCAGACATCCCTATGGCTGAAATCTCCAACACTCAGTTACTCACACCAAAACAATCTAACAGCACTACAGGTAAGACGAAAATATGTGTTTTGACTTCTGGGTGAACTGTCCCTATAAGGCTGGTTGCTTCTTACCTTAGGAATGGAATATCCCATGAGTTCAGTGTCTTTAGTCGTACAGTGGAAGACGCTAAGTGGAACAGTGTTGGCTACCCTCTGCACTTCATGGATCACAGCCTGGATAAAGAGAGAGTTTAACACATTCTTATGCTTTATCTAACTTGGGGGAGAAGGAAAGCAATGCAGGCTCTCAGAGGCTCAGCTACAAAAAAGCAGCCCAATAAACTTGCAATATGGGAACCCACTAGCAACACTTATTACAAAGGTAAACATGTTCTCTCCCCAGATTTATTGTTTGGTTTAACTGTTAACTTTAGCAGACTTTATGTCATGCTCTCATGTCTGCTTCTCAGACCCATGTGTGTACACGAAATAAAAATGTAAATATTATGAGAAATCTGTCTGATGATGTACCTGCATGTAGGGCATGTTGTGCCTGTCATCAAAACTGGCTCGATCCTTCCCCTCCAACACCTTGTCTATCTCCTGCTGACAACGCTCTGAGAGGTACAGCAGAGACAATATAATAATTCACAGTAGAACTGAAATGTGCAGACAGTGACATGATGACCAACATATCTGAGAGTGAGTGAAAGGTAAACCAGTATGCAGGGGTGGAAATTACCACATTTAGTTTTTTTAATCATCAATTTTACTTTTACTTAAGTATTTACTTTATCTCAAGTATTGTTCTTTGCTACATTTCAATTTATTGCTGATATAGAGTGAAAGCAAAATTAACATATAAAAGTCCAGAGAAAACGTGAAAGAATGGAATAAATAAATAATCCAAATCAGCAGCTGCAGCACAGAAAAGGCTGATATTTATATTTGACAGTTCAAACATCCAGCAATGATACACTGATTAATAATAATGTTCGTTTCACAACCCAGACTGTAAATGAATGATTTTTGATATTGTTCCCTCGACCTTTAACCAAGAAATGTTCCCAGCAGGACATTTAACAATTAAAAATGAACCGGCTGATATAAAGCAATGCCAATATCGCATCTTCAGTGACCGATTTATCGGTCAGGCTTCTGCCTGTAATATTTACAATCAACAAAAGATGGTTTCTTGAGAGGAAAAAAAAAACAAAAAAAAAATGCTAAAATGTGTCTTTTACTGCGAGAACACCTGAGCTGTTGTTATGTCTTGGCACTAGTAGGCCTTTTTCACAGCAGACATTTTTAAATGTGTTCCATGAGAAATGCCTTTTCTGTTTATGACATTTATCAAAAGAATTCCTGAGCATTAAGAAATTGATGGATGGATGAATGGAGACATATTTTAGACAGAAACAATGATAGAACTATAGAGCCGACCGCAGAAACAATAATTAACACATGCAGGCATACCTTGTACATGTGGGTAGGTCATAAGGTAGAGGAAACCAGTGAGCAGGGTGTTGGAGGTAGTGTCAGTCCCAGCAAAGTGAATATCGAGAGCGTACATAGACAGTTGTTGTTCTGTAAATGAAGAACCATCACCACTTCTCTAAAAAAACAAGAGAATGATTGTTTTAAGACAGACAAGCATCAAATGCAATTATACCTTACTGATCCCAACACATACACACCACAGGGCATGATAACTACCACACACTTGCATGCACAAACATGTGTGTTTGGTAGTGAGCTGACTCTTTACACACCTTATCCATCTCATCCAGATAGCAGTCAAGAAAGTCTCGTGGCTGTCTGGGGACTCTGGTACTCTTGTGCTCATTCAACAATCGTTTTGCAATACTCTGACAAGTCTGAAAAACATTCAAGTCAACATTCATAGTTTGTATTCATTTCATTTTTTTTTTTCCACTGACAAAATACATATACTTTGTTGTCACTGTATATGTGTGTGAGGTCAGACAAATGAAATCCACTGTAACATTATCATCATCTTTCTCTCTTTCATGTTTAATCTATTTTACTATTTTTTCAATTCATATTATTCTCATAATTTAGTATAAATATTTAAATTAAATCTCTTGGTCCAACCAACGTACCTCAATATTCTTAAAGGCCTTCATAAATGGCAGCGGCAGGCTACGAATCATAGGAAGAGAGTCATATAGCTGTGGAAAAAAAGATAAATCCTTAGTTTATTTGAATCCAAACATGCAGATAGTCCTTGCTGATAAGAAGTGATGGAAAATAGGAGGTAAGATATAAAGTAACTGCTAGAGATAACTTTTAAACAAGTTCAGTTGCAAGCTAAAATTCTGTGTGCGGTCAAAAAAATAATACTTTAATATTTGTGAGGATGAAGTGAGGAAGTTGAAGAAAATGGTCTTTGGAGTCTTTGGCATGGGTGGTTCACCTTAGAAATACCAAGACACCAACAGCTAATCCAGAAGTGTTGCAGAACTATGCATGGTTTGAAAATGCAGTAATTGAATTATGGTAGCCTCACTGTCCTGGAGAACAGTGTGGCTGAACCCTTTTAATCAACCCAAAATCTTCAGTGCACCCTGGTACATTTTGCAGGTGAGCAAGACAAAGTACAGTCATCTTTCCTCAAACCTAAATAGTGCAGATGCCTACTGCCATCACAAACCTGACCAGGACCCAAATATGAATGAATATACGGATGGATGGATAATCCATAGTTAGGATGCCATGTTGCAGAGTTTGACCTCTATCACAATGTAGCAGTATTTTTAGCGTTGCTCTGGGCAATGTTAGATTTAAGATGTGTATTAGGTTTAAGAAAGTTTACATTACATTTTCAAATGTAATGCAGGGATGTCAATGTTGATCTGTCTCAGCAGGTCAAAATGTTAATTTGTTGTTTTTGAGCAAATAATACCCATAATACTAATCAAAGTCTCATCAGTCTCAGTGGTGGTTTTTTTGTGTGCCAGTAAACAAATGTTAGCCCACTAATGTACTGACCTATGATGGTGAACATGTTTTACATACCTGCTAAACATTAGCATGTTAGCGTGCTAAAGTTAGCCTTCACCTCAAAGCAACACTGAGCCTGTGCAGCCTCACAGAGCCGATAGCTTTACTGTAGACCCTGGCGCAAAGCGTCATTGCATGTTTTAGACTGACTCAGTTGTCAATTTCATAGACAGAGCCCATGTTGTAAAGGTGGCAAATGTACTTGGGCCCATCTGTGTGCCCATGGGCGTGCAGGTCTTAGAATTAAGTGTGGTCGAGCTCATTGTTGGTGTATTTCTACTTTAAGTCAGCAGAAAGCGATTGTGTCATTGACCAACAAAAACCTGATATAACGTCAGTGACGCAGTATTGTCCTGCTATTATAAGATAAAATAAAAACACATAGGCATGTTCACAATGTGCTTGTCACACACACAGGGATGCACACATAAGTTGTGGGTAGTCGAAATAATACATCACCAAGAGGACACCAAGAGAGCAAAACAGAGCTGCTGATAGACTCCCCATTAAGAGAGACACTGTGTGCATTTATGCACCAGGAGCAGCATCACTTCAGCTCTGTTTCCTCTGTCAAGTTTGTAACTATAGTTTTTAGTTTAGGTGCCTAAATGTCCAACCATATTTGCTGTAGAGACATTACTGCTCTTACTACATTACTCTCAGCAGGAAACCACTCCCTTTTCCATTTTGTAGAATCAGCCATTTACTCACCATAGCCCATGGTCCATTGGCCAACTTGGCATTCTCAGTAAAGCACTGAACAATCACTTTGATGAATTCGTCATCATACTCGTAGCGTGTTCCAAACAGAACCTGGCAGATGATGTTGGACGAGGCATTATGAAACATGACTTGGGGACTCATGGATTTGCCTGTAAAAGAAATACTGTTAAATGCTAACCCACACCACCGTATTGTAGATCAGTACAAAAGAACAAAAACTAACACCAGCATAATACAAAACCCTACCTGACATTAATGGAACTGTATGATTGAAATCCACCTAGTCATATTATCAAATAACAGAGAATTTGTGGTGCTCAGATGTCAGTGTCACTGATTAAACTTTACTGCCATTCATGTGATGATTGTGTGGACCCACAGATGACATACCAATGCTCTTCTCCAGTGTATCAATGATGTATTTTATCTCTCCATGAATTCTTTCCTCCATGGAATTCTTCCCCAGACCAAAGTTCCTCAAGGTCATCAGAGCAAAGCGGCGATGGTCCCTCCAACTTGGGCCATAATCTGCCAGAATCACTCCTACAACACGTGTAGTGACAAAAAGAGCATACAGTGTGATCTTACAGGTCATCCCATGTAAACTTTTCTCACTGTCCAATGTGATCATTGCTTTTCTCTTCCAGAACTCATCTTCTTTCTACCCTGTTTTATTATTTTCTCTCCAAAGTACTGTAGAGTGTATTTTCTAATTTTAAACTTGAGACTTGCTAGGAAGCCTATTCAAGACAACAAGATTAAAATCAGTAAGATTTATTTATAGTGATTGCCCATAGTTATACTAACAAACTAACATGATTTGCTGTGATTATAAGATTCTGGTTCACTTGAGGCAGAAAAACCTTGTGATCACTGTTAAATTCATTAGCTGGATTAAGGAGCTTACAATGCTCCTCTATCATCAAACTAATTATCTTTTCTCTGAACCCTTTTAAATACAGCATGGGCTCTCGTTGGGCTGCACTTCCGCATCGGCTTCAGTTTTATGACAACCACTTTACACAACTCTTTTCATTATATTTCCTTATTTGCAGATGAAATTCTATTTTATATACACAATGCTGATTCTTCTACCCCTTCATCTTTTGAATCTCTTTCAGTATTTTAGTTGCTTATATGACTTCAAAATTAACAATTGCATCTCTTTCTCATCCTGTCCCATTAGATGCAATCCTTTTTCTCACATTGTTACAATGTATTAAAATAATGAATGTTGGACAAGTTGTGGCATCCAGACAGTGGGATAGATTTTCGATGATAGTGCTTGGTTATGGGATCAAACTTTTAAGAGAGTAGCAGTGACCAGAAAAGTGGAGCAGCCAGTTTTTTAAGAGACTGGTGGTTAGAACAAGTGGGCAGCTGTTTTCCAAGCAGACCTCCGCAGGTCAAGTGCAAACAACTTTGATGACTGATTAACTGCCTTTAAAGGGAGGCTTATAGGCAATTACAGCCCAACCTCCTTTTCTCTGGAAAACCAAATAGTGTTCTGTACAAACATATGCATGTTACATAACGCTTGCTTGTTTTCCCTCCTTTTGAGTTGTGTGGTGTTACAAGTCTGCAATATATTTTGTGATAAAAACAAAACACATAGAATTCTACGAAAACATTCTAGGGAAAAGGTGACCCTTTTTTCTCGCCCAGCCAGGTTCTCGTTTCTCCTTTTTTCACCATTTCCCAGCATGCACCTGGGAGCTCAATTTTATTTACTCTGATAATAATGGCCATGAAAACTTAACTGCACTATGACTATACTTTTTAACAAGACTTACAGTGGTACTGGTAGCTGTCCCATCCCTACATACCAAGCAGTTCTCATTCCCAGATCGTCAAATACTGACGCTTTGCAGTTGTGTAGTGGTAGTTGATGAGATGGGTGTGCTATGTAGGTGGGTAGGTTACCATGAAGGAAGTTGGTATACTCTCCAAGATATTCCAATGGCTTATGTACTGACAGATGGGTTAACTGTAAACAGGCAGAACATACCTGAACATACTGTCAACTACACCACTGGTGCTTTGTTGTGCCCCTCGATATCTGATAGTGGGACACTGGGCACCCCTTAACATCTCTATGTGATACGTGGAACACTAACATGTTTTAAATGTTGTGAAACTGTTGAGTTTAGGTTTAGGCAACAAAACTACTGGGATAGGTTGAGAAAAAAGATCATGTTTTGTTTTGTTGTTGTTTTGTATGGGCTCGGATGGGTTTACATTGGAGTTAATAAAGCCTCATTAAGACATTAGAGGGAGCCTTTGGCCTTAATAGCACACACTCAGGGGTGGGGCAAAGCGCTGATAAGTTGATGACCTGGATTGAGAACAGGCTTTACATATATTACATGAATAAGAGGAAATACATTATTGACATACTTTGTCCACTTTTTTTTAATTAGCTAAGTTTGATAATTCATTCCCTGCCCTATTAAACATCATGCCTGTTCTACCTCTCCTCTGTGTGGCGTCATTCACAAACAGGTCTTGGGGTCTTCCAGCAAAATCAATGCCCTTGGTCACTAAAGCCTCCTTCATGGCCTTCATCCCATGGATGATTACAGCTGGTCTGTAACCCAGGTACAGACTGTAAATATTTCCATAAGACTTCCTGAGCTGGGAGAGAACAAAATAACATGTCAGTGTTTGATATAAATATATATATATATATATACACACACATATATATACATATACATATACAGTACAGGCCAAAAGTTTGGACACACCTTCTCATTCAATGTGTTTTCTTTATTTTCATGACTTTTTACATTGTAGATTCTCACAGAAGGCATCAAAACTATGAATGAACACGTGGAGTTATGTACTTAACAAAAAAAGGTGAAATAACTGAAAATATGTTTTATATTCTAGTTTCTTCAAAATAGCCACCCTTTGCTCTGATTACTGCTTTGCACACTCTTGGCATTCTCTCGATGAGCTTCAAGAGGTAGTCACCTGAAATGGTTTTCCAACAGTCTTGAGGGAGTTCCCAGAGGTGTTTAGCACTTGTTGGCCCCTTTACCTTCACTCTGCGGTCCAGCTCACCCCAAACCATCTCGATTGTGTTCAGGTCCGGTGACTGTGGAGGCCAGGTCATCTGCCGCAGCACTCCATCACTCTCCTTCTTGGTCAAATAGCCCTTACACAGCCTGGAGGTGTGTTTGGGGTCATTGTCCTGTTGAAAAATAAATGATCGTCCAACTAAACGCAAACCGGATGGGATGGCATGTCGCTGCAGGATGCTGTGGTAGCCATGCTGGTCCAGTGTGCCTTCAATTTTGAATAAATCCCCAACAGTGTCACCAGTAAAACACCCCCACACCATCACACCTCCTCCTCCATGCTTCACAGTGGGAACCAGGCATGTGGAATCCATCCGTTCACCTTTTCTGCGTCTCACAAAGACACGGCGGTTGGAACCAAAGATCTCAAATTTGGACTCATCAGACCAAAGCACAGATTTCCACCGGTCTAATGTCCATTCCTTGTGTTTCTTGGCCCAAACAAATCTCTTCTGCTTGTTGCCTCTCCTTAGCAGTGGTTTCCTAGCAGCTATTTGACCATGAAGGCCTGATTCGCGGAGTCTCCTCTTAACAGTTGTTCTAGAGATGGGTCTGCTGCTAGAACTCTGTGTGGCATTCATCTGGTCTCTGATCTGAGCTGCTGTTAACTTGCGATTTCTGAGGCTGGTGACTCGGATGAACTTATCCTCAGAAGCAGAGGTGACTCTTGGTCTTCCTTTCCTGGGTCGGTCCTCATGTGTTTAAGGCTAGACTTAAGACTTTCCTCTTTGATAAAGCTTATAGTTAGGGCTGGCTCAGGCTTGCCTTGTACCAGCCCCTAGTTAGGCTGACTTAGGCCTAGTCTGCCGGAGGGCCACCTATAATACACCGGGCACCTTCTCTCTCTCTCTCGCTCTTGCTCTCTCTCTCTCTCTCTCCCTCGTATCCTATTACTGTATCTTGTTTACTCGGCCATTCTGGATGTCACTAACTCGGCTTCTTCTCCGGAGCCTTTGTGCTCCACTGTCTCTCAGGTTGCCTGGATAGTGTGACGTGTGTGGTTGTGCTGCTGCCGTGGTCCTGCCAGATGCCTGCTGCTGCTGCTGCCATCATTAATCATTAGTCATACTTCTACTGCTATTATAGACATATGATATTATCATACATGTATACTGCCTGATGCTAATATATACTTTCAACATATTGTACCACAGTAGCCAGAACTACAACGACAGTATTATTACTTTCATGAATGTTGTTGTAAGATTACTGTATTGTGTCATACAGATTACTGTTAATTTGTTATGCTGATCTGTTCTGTACGACATCTACTGCACGTCTGTCCGTCCTGGAAGAGGGATCCCTCCTCAGTTGCTCTTCCTGAGGTTTCTACCATTTCTTTCCCCCGGTAAAGGGTTTTTTTTGGGGAGTTTTTCCTTATCCGCTGTGAGGGTCTAAAGGACAGAGGGATGTCGTATGCTGTAAAGCCCTGTGAGGCAAATTGTATTTGTGATATTGGGCTTTATAAATAAAATTGATTGATTGATTGATTGATGTGTGCCAGTTTCGTTGTAGCGCTTGATGGTTTTTGCGACTCCACTTGGGGACACATTTAAAGTTTTTGCAATTTTCCGGACTGACTGACCTTCATTTCTTAAAGTAATGATGGCCACTCGTTTTTCTGTAGTTAGCTGATTGGTTCTTGCCATAATATGAATTTTAACAGTTGTCCAATAGGGCTGTCGGCTGTGTATTAACCTGACTTCTGCACAACACAACTGATGGTCCCAACCCCATTGATAAAGCAAGAAATTCCACTAATTAACCCTGATAAGGCACACCTGTGAAGTGGAAACCATTTCAGGTGACTACCTCTTGAAGCTCTTGGAGAGAATGCCAAGAGTGTGCAAAGCAGTAATCAGAGCAAAGGGTGGCTATTTTGAAGAAACTAGAATATAAAATATTTTTGTTAAGTACATAACTCCACATGTGTTCATTCATAGTTTTGATGCCTTCAGTGAGAATCTACAATGTAAATAGTCATGAAAATAAAGAAAACGCATTGAATGAGAAGGTGTGTCCAAACTTTTGGCCTGTACTGTACATACATTATATATATATATATATATATATGTATATATATATATATATATATATATATATATATATACATACATACATACACATACATATATACACACATACATACATATATATACATACATACACACACACACACACACACACACACACATATATATATGTGTATATATACACACACACACATGTGTGCAAATTAGTTGCTTGCGTGTAAATTAAGTGACTTCACTGCACTTCTGGGGTGGAATTTTGTTTGTAGTGCTTAAAGGATATGCGAATGCAAATCATCAACAGCAATGTCTCTTTTCAGAAATCTTGTCATGATGACTTGAAACAGTAAGTTTTGTAGATTACTCTCCAAGACATTGCCTCTTTAAAGGGAGGTTGCTGATTTTAAGAGATTCTTCCATGGATGGAGCACCACAAAACTAACCCCATATACAGAAAATATAAATACTATGACCTGTACCACTGGTTGGCTATAGTCCACATGCAAAGGCAGTCAACTCTGTACAGACAGCAATGAAGTCATCATGTTAAACATGAAGCAGTCTGTTGAGAGTAACCTTGACCCTTGGAAGTATATTATATACTGCAAAGATTTTTATGGCTTTCATGTGTGCTTTTAGTTTACACTTACAGCTGATAGGTTTTACTCAAAGTCTAAAAGTGCAGTGGAGCAACTCTTTAGCCTAATAACCATCAGAAAAAGCAGCCAGGTGATCACAAGTGTGAGTACTGAGCCACTGTAGACACACTTCAAGTACTATTGACAGTAGTTACAGCAATGATGACAATTTAAGGCATTGTAGGAGCAGCATTATTCAGTTCAGTGTTTTTCTTACCCTCTCAAAGTCCTTCAGGGGGTTCTCCAGGCTAATGTGCAAAATGTTCCCCAGTATGGGCAGGATAGAGGGTCCTGGTGGAAAGTTTTTGGGCCTCCGAGGTTTGAGTTGAAGGATGAGGAAGCCAATGCAGAGCCATAGCAGGATGATTGAAGCAAACATGGCGGACTGAACTGGACTAAAAAACAAGATGACTAACCAGTTCAATAAGTGCAGCTAAGCTCTTAGCCCTGCCTCCTGTGTACTTTGATTATCTGTAATAAAGGTGAAATGGGAACATCACACACAAACAGGTCACACAAGCTCTGACAGACTGGCTTGACTCGTTCACTGTAACTATCAGTAACTACAAAATTGAGGTTCTTATACTTTGATTGGGTCTTTTCTTTTCATGGCCCTTTCTACTTCTTCTCCACTACATTTATGAGAGAAAAGTTGTACATTTTACTTCACTGTAATTACAATCGAAACGATGGACGATTTTGACAGCAGACATTTTCACTTGTCATAGCAGGGAAGCAAAGGTGAAACTGGTAACGTGAACAATGGCTTAGTTCCATTTAGTGTCCCATTGAGCTACTCAAGTAAGCCAGCATGCACAACCAGGCACTCCCCTAAGTAGAATGCAGTCATGTTGTTGATTAGCCTACACCTGTGCTTTTCTTACTGACATCTCAAAATGTCTGCTGTGAATCAGGTCTATTAGCTGAAGTGAGTGACTGAGACACGATTGGCAACTTTTTCATATAATTTTTTATAGTTTCTTTAAAGCTGGTGCATCGTGCCTATTCAGAGTTACTAATTCTAATACCTAATGTCTGTTCATCAGTAGCACCATTTGAGATTCCCATTGCCTGCCTGAGGGACAAAACAATGGACGGATTCATGGAAAAACTTCAGGCTGCAACTGTGCACTGCTTTTCAATGGAGGTGAATTAGCAAGACAAACATTTGCCAGAAAAACCAGTTACTTGTCATCCTTGAGTTCTTGTTGTGTACAACCATAAAACACAGCTGGAAAGCCTTCCATTTAAGCATAAATTCTACCTTTGTGTTGCTTGTTTATGTTTGCTTGCACCTGTTGGATAGGCTCAGTGTTGGAATTTGTGGCTGCTAAGGTAAGGTGACCACATTTTCATAATGAAAACCATGGCCGGCGGTCATTACATCATAAAAATATCCAAGGTTATTTTCTATGAAATAAAAAGGAGGACAAATAGGGTTTTATTTAACCATGGCAATTGTTGCACTGTAATAAACTCAGGTGGAGGCTGTCTTAAAAAATCAGGAAATATAACTCCTGTCTTTTGTAACTGCACTGGGTCATCAGACCAAAGCATCATTGTTGTCTCCAGGCAGGGTTATAATCTGCTAGAACCACTCTGGGAACATTTACTGCATTCAGAAAGGTAAATTTAACACTCAGAAAGAAAATGGCAATTACCTTCAAATACATTTTTTGAACGCATTGAATGATCATTCAGTGACAACATTTGATGTCAACATTATTATTAACAGCTGCTTGAGCTGCCTGTTGGCTCATCATCATCACCATCCAATTATAATTACAATTTATGTGTTTGTGTGTGGTAAAATGAAACTGCTCATGGTGAAAATATGCATAGGACCGTGCGCTGGTGTTTATCACAACCACAATAAATCCATTATGAACACACTGCATGAGCTTATTTTCAGCTTGTGACCTCTTTAAGCTTTTGAGATGCTTTCATTTAAGTAAGTTATACCAATTATCCAAGATTTTACAATAAAAGCAAAAATTCAGTCCAAAGCAGATAAATTTGTATAGCCAACATAACATGTTTTCTTTGCTCCTTAGGCAATAATTATCTCACAGCTGCTCTGCTTTATCTTGTGATCCTGTTGAGGAGGCATAGCTTTAAATAACTTTATCCAAACAAACTAAAACTAGCTTCACCTTGACGACGACGACGACTACAGTAAATGCTGCTTATATCTTAATGCATCAGTACAATCTGATGTCATATATAAACACATCAATCACGTGGAGGATTTATTTTTTTTCCCTGTCGAAGCAGTACTTCTGCTGATTAAAGCAATTTCATGTGGAAATGAATGGGATGGAAATTTCTGGCTCAGTCCTGCTTTTGAGGCACAAAATGTCTACACAGTGAGACAAAACTATGACAAAGAGACACAAAATAACTGTAAACACTGCAAAAACAGCCCTACTAGAAATAAGCCAAATATTCTTACATTTGGCCAAATTATCTTGTTTTGAGAAAAGAAATCTGCCAATGGGGTAAGCAAATTTTGCCAAGCTAGAATTCTTAAAACGAGCCCATAAGTCTAGCTCCTTTAAGACAATAATGTGTCTTGAAACTAGAAAAACAGTCCAAAATTTAGTTAAGCTTGCTTCTTACAAGGAAGGAAACAATATTATTTACGAAATGTAAACTTAAAATAAGTGATCTGATTTCTTGATTTAACAGATTTTATGATTTGTTTTGCTTAATTTAAGAATTTACACCTTAATTAAGGTTTTCAGTTAGTTAAAAAAAGCTTACAATGAGACAGATTTTCTTAGAACAAAATATTTTCTTTCTTGTTGTAGCTGGCTTTAAGAATTTATACCTGAACTCCAAGAATAATTATTAGCAAAAAAAGCTTAGAATAAGACAATTTATAAATAATCACACAAAAAACAAGCAACTTTGTCTTATATTAAAGCACCAGAAGCATTCCTGCTGTTTTGCTTTTTTTATTAGAGCAATCAGAACAGCAGAAATAGGCAAAACTCCAGTCTATTCCAAAGGCATAATTTTTAACATCTTGGCTGCCACTCTCAGAAAGTGCATGTTTGTGTTGTTGTAATACAGTACTGTATAACATTGCCACTGCTAAAAAGGGCATATTTCAGTTCTATGTCTTATAGGCTTCGCCCTCTAAGCGCTGTCGCTATTGGGTTTATCCCCGCGCGCATGCACAGTCGTGAAGATTTTCTTTCGCGCCACTGTGCCCTGCACAGTTGCCCCTCCCTGGTCCGCATACAGGGTATATAATACCTGCGTGACCAGAGATCTGCTCCCCATTTTTCTTCAGCGTCTGCATGCAGTAAGGAAGAATCATGATTTCAATCAAGTCTCAGCGCCCCGCTGGAGCGGTCCGTCTGTGTCCCAGCTGCCAGATTGGTTACATCATGCCCCACGACCTCCATCCCCGCTGCGAGTCGTGCCTTGGTCCTGAGCACGCCGGCATAACTCTCACCGCCCGGGCGCGTGAGCCTTCTGCGCTCGCCTGCCCGTGGAAGAGCTACAGAGACGAGCAGATGCCTTCGCAGCGCTGCAGCCAGATGGTGACGGAGACGATAGCTGGGCTGACCGCTAGCTTCAGGCTTGAAGAAGCTGTGAATTTTTTTGACCTCTCTGGCCTGGTAGGGGTCCATGGTGCTGGGCGCGGGTCCGATGACTCAGCTCCCTCCATCGCTGGCTCCCCTCCTGGCTCTCCCCTCTCCCCGCTGGGAGACCTGGAGTTTGACGAAGATGTAGATGAGAGAGGAGTCCCACTTCCACGGCCATCTCCCACCTCTCCACAGCCTCCCGGCCATCTTCCCGCCAAGGCACTCCTCCATGATCTTCCAGGCATAATAAGTGGGCGGCTGATCTAAAGAGAGTTCCTGTGCCAGCCGATCCACCTGCGCCTGTTCGCAGCGTCCTGGGAGGTGATGTCTACACACTGGAGCCGGCGCCCAAGCATTTTCCTGTGTGGCCTCGCGTCATGGAGCTCCGGCCGTTCATTGACACTGCCTTTTCCGAGCCCGGAAAACTTAAAGCGCCGGTAGCTCGCTATGAGACACGGAGCATGGTTTCCCTGCTGTCCCACAGCTGGAGGAGAGCCTGGCCACCATTTTGCTGCCGACGGCCACTTTCTTCAGCAGGCATAAACCCACGCCGCCTTCTCCCAGGGATCAGGTTACCGCCCACCTCACTGACTGTGCGCACTAGTGTGCTGCACAGTTGTTGGCGGCGGCGAGTAACATTGCTCTGCTCTCCTCTGCTGTCTCCGCCATGGCTACGCGGCCCGGCGCGCTCCCTCCTGAGATAGCGACAGAGATCGGGAAGGCCATGTCTGCCATTTTGACCCGGCAACAACGGTGGCACAGACTCAAATCATGGCGTGGCAGACGATGCTGCAACGAAACATGTGGCTCCACATGTCACAGCTCCCGGCACAGATCAGAGGGGAGCTGCTGGGCGGCCCCATCAGCTCTGATGGGCTGTTTGGGCCGCTCCTCCAGAGCGCCACCACCCACCTGCAGAATGCCTCTGAGGAAGTGGACAGAGTGAGGAGACACACCTCATGGAGCAGAGCACAGACACGTCCCCCACACACATGCTGCGCGGAGGCAGCATGTGTGTGGGGGACGTGTGTCTCGGTGTCAACAGACGCTGAATGCTCAGTGGAGACAAAAGCGAACTGCTCTTCAGTGACAGGTGAGTGACTCTTAGAAGAGCCATTGTGTCCAGCAGTTCCCGGAGAGAAACACACTTCCCCCGGGTCCTGTCAGTACCGCGGCTGCTTGCGAGGAGGCTCAGCCGGTGGGTTGGACCAGGTGCAGGCAGCGCACCGGCCCCTGGCAGCATGACGGAGTGGGGGAGTCGTGGCTGGAGGAGGGTGCCGAGGAGGAGGAGTTGGTGGAGCGGGAGCGGACCGAGATGCAGCCGCAGCACTGGCTGTGGGGCGCCTCTGTCTGGTGCGTGCATCCCGGCGATCACGCCAGGAGCCCTGAGGTCGCTTTCAGAGCACTGCTCAGTGTGGCAAAATCTGCTTTACATGAACAAGTGGATGGAAAGATTAATTACGAGGGGTTACTCTCTCCAGTTCGCCATATCTCTCTTCAACAAATCCATAATGAAGAGACCATTTCACATGTTAACCATAAAACATGTAGTGGAGTGTGTGCGTCCTGGCGATTGGTTCACATTCATTGACCTAAAAGACGCTTATTTTCATGTGCCCGTCATCCCCAGGCACAGGAAATTCCTTTGTTTCTCTTTCAGAGGAGTTCAGTATCAGTACAACCGGCTACCTTTCGGTTATTCTCTGGCTCCGCGCACTGTCTACAGGTGCGTGGAAGCAGCCCTGGAGCCATTACGCAGGACAGGCATCAGGGTTTTATTTTACCTGGACAACCTGATGGTGATGGCATCATCCAGGGAAAGCGCAGTGCTCCACACAGCGGAGCTCGTCAAACATCTGTGTGTGCTGAGTTTTGCCATAAACTGGCAGAAGTGCTCTCCCCTCCCCTCCCAGTCAATAATTTACCTGGGGGTGCATTTGGATTCCTCCATCATGAGAGCGAAACTGTCTCCAGCCAGGTTAAAAACACTCAGCTCTCTCCTGTCACACATTGCACCTCGCAAGGTGGTAACGGCTCTGTCTGTGATGCGCCTGCTGTAGAGCTGAAGAGCTCTGAACACAGCTGTGGCATGCTCCACTGGTTGTGAACAGAATGAACAGACAAGGTGTCACCATAAATAACTTTCTACTGTAATCTGAAAACTATTAACTTAACAGATCAATGTACTGTCACCATACCTCCATTCAATGTTCGTGGGGGCTTCATGGCTTTCTTCATGACAGCATAAAACTGCACCTTTGAGTAGAAGCTTTCCCATCTTTCCTTCATCTCAGAGATGTATCGGGCATTGGAAGGTTGAACAATTCTCCGCAGTTCATCCAGAACCTAAAAAATCCATTGAAATGCAGAAAGGAAATTAATTGAAACCAAAGACTGTCTGTTACTTGTCCTGGTCTTTGATGAGAGATAGCCATTCAAACATCAGTACTAATGTCTAAGAAATTGGAAAATCATGTCAAGATGCCCCCAAATGTATACTAGGACAGCAAAAAAAATTGAAGACTGGGCAAACCATAACTTACATGATCCACTTCTCTCAAACATGGGTAAGCCTCTAGAATTCAAGTCAATAAAGCGTCTTCTTGCCTCCAACCAGATCCAGCACTTGGGTCACTGCAGCTTTGTTTGGCTTCTTGGACTTGTACATTTCTTTGAGAGTCCTGTAGTGCCTTGCCTGGGTTTTCTGGCTGTCGAAGAAGTCAACTGAACCAGCTGATAACATAAAGCAGGGATGAGGGTGTTACAATTACAATCAGTTTTATTTATATTTTCAAGCACATTTTTAATTATTTGCTGAGGTATGTTTGCGCTCAAAATTAAAAATAATGCAAGCAAATAATATTAAAAATTATAACACTACAGAATAATGTCTAATATGACTGGGAGTAAATATTAGATTTAGATTGGGAAGTTGGGAACTTGAGGAGTGCCAGATTTATTCATTCATGTGTGTAACCTGTCACAATATGGCATGGAATACAAACATACCTAGAGAGAAATAAAAGCAGTTATGTTCACTTTTGTGACATGTTCCTCTACCCCAACCCCAACCCCACAGATGCGTACAGTGTATTAATGCAATACATACATGCTTCATCACTGCTGTCCTGGTGTTGCACTGGGGTGCTGGTTCGGGAAGGTGATAGTATCATAGCTAATGCACTGGAATCTCCATCGTAGTCACTTGTTGCAACATCCGTATCCCCATCCTGTCGTGGCTTTTTGGAAGGAGGACCTTTAGCTTTCTTTGGACTTTTGACATTTGAGAGTTTCTTAAAGAGTTTTTTGGCAACATGCTCCTGTCGGGTACAAAGAGGTAATATTGAAAGATGATTAGAAACACAAGCTTACACCCTAAACATCAAACAAAGTGTAGTAGTAACCAAAGGCTACTTACCCACTCACCATCCCTTCCTTTTATCATTTGGTAGTACCCTACCAATCGCTTCGCCATGGTATTGACCTCATGTTTGCTGGGGTATCTGGTGTCCTCAGTGGCCCTGGCTATTGAAATCATATTTGTCATAGTGTTTCTTATGAGTCAGCAGAAGAGTTCCTTGGATAAGGGCTCAACACACTCTTTCCCCAGCCGTTTCTGCTCAAAGTAGGAGCGTTGTGCTTGTTCTAGCTCACTGTCTGTGAAGACTATGTGTTCTGGATTGGACATAGTCACAGACTTCGAAATGTTGGGCTCCTCTTTGGAAAGATCACTGCCTCCAGTGGTTGATGGTGGTTTCTCAGGTGTCTCCTCCTAAAATACAATGCCATTGAACATTAATGCTTTAAAAGAAACTGCAAAAGCACATTAAACAGAACAGAGTGAAGTCATGTGCAATACCACTGAAATGTTAAATTACAAATTCTGTACATTTAAGATTTGGCGATATTTGTATTTGTTTCAAACCAAAACACAACAGGGCTCAATAATAAGGATTGCCCGATTGCCCGGGGCAAGTAAAACTCAAGGTCGGGCATGTAAACTAACAACTCACTTGCCCGATTGGGCAAGTTGCTAGAAATAGTAAAAGTTGATAACTAATTGATAAAATAAATGTATTTTAAAACGCGCTCCTTCGGCTCTGATGCAGCGGTCTCCCTGTCTGAATCACTGGCACACGCTGTGTAACAATGTCCTTCCCACAGCCCTCATTGATTGGTTACATGGCACAAGCCATGAAGCCAATCAACACTGAAGCCTCTCTACATGCTGCACTGTCTTACCTCTTCATAAACTAAAGTCATTATTTTGTGCGACGGACACTTCATATAATAACAGAACAATATACTATTTATGGTGTTATGTCATCGTGTCATTTCTGTCTCTACATGGTCACGCGTTAAAATTCTCCTCTGCTCTCTGTATCGTGCACGGCGGCGTTCGGCCACACACACAGGTGAGCACGCTAGAGTGTGGCTCGGGCCGCATTTTCCTGACTAAACCTGACCCGAGCCCGGCGCAGTTTGTCAGCTGACAACGTTATTGTTATCGACAGTGTGAAAATAACCATCAACAGACTGCTGTTACACACAGACAAACACGCTGCACGCGCAGCACGGCACTCTGTGCTGAGCTTGTGTTGCGTTCAGGTGTTGTCACGTAAATAACAACCTCCAGCACTTAAATAGGTCAAAGCACAAAACAGCAGCATGTCAAGTGACTTTTTACTTTTATTATGTTCAATATAATTGTATTTTCCTAAATCTTGAGACACCTCATATGTATTTCACCTGCTCATTACTGTGCACACATGTACTGTATGTACTTTGTCCTAAAGAGCCCTTCTGGTGCCAGTATACACAGAAACATCCCAGCAGGCTGTGCTTTGCAAGCATACAAAAAAGTTTAACGCATGTGAAAATTATTTTTCATGTGTGTGCTTCACCTCCGCTGCTACAACTCCATCCTAGGGGAAACACTACTGTGTGTGTTTTGTGCAGCTGGTGGATGGTAGTCTACTGGTAGAGTAGAGAGAGAGCTAAGTAGCGTTGAAGTAGAGTAGAGCAGGGCAGAGAGAAAGAGGCAAAATATATTAAACCCGGTGTTAATACAGCAGAACTGGAGAGAGGGGTAAAAAATAAATAGAGGTGGGCATGGCTCAAGTAGGGCGCAAAATTATAGACAGAGAACGATTGACAAAGATTGCCGCTGCCCTGACACTATCATTTTTGTGTAGGAATTAAGCTATAATACATGACATATGTTGTTTTAATTAATAAATACAGTGTGAATAAAGATTACATAACACAGGGTTCAACGGGTTTTTTCTCACTTGCCTGGTCGGGCAAGTTGGTCAGAGATCTACTTGCCCGAAGTCAGTTTTTACTTGCCCTATAAAAATTGTTTAATTTAAGTGGCTATCAAATAACAAAGACTGCAGTTATTTTTATGTTATGTAATGTTATGTAGTTGAACCCTGCACAAGAAGATCAGGTTCATTCCTCTTAGGCATCTGCTAAAAATAAAAATGTTGTTAAATAAACAGTTTTTTTTACTAAATTGTACTACTTTATATTTCAGAGACAGAAATGACACGATGACATAACATCATAAATAGTAAACTGTTATGTCAGTATATGAAGCGTCCGTCTCGCAAAATAATATCAATGGGGGCTGTGGGCAGGACATTGTTACACAGCGTGTGCCATTGACTTCAGGCAGAGAGACCGCTGCATCGGAGCCGAAGGAGCGCGTTTTAAAATACATTTATTTTATCAATTAGTTATTAACTTTTACTATTTTTTAGCAACTTGCCCGATCGGGCAAGTGAGTTGTTAGTTTACATGCCCAACCTTGAGTTTTACTTGCCCCGGGCAATCGGGCAATCCTTATTGTTAAGCCCTGTAACATAAAAATAACTGCAGTCTTTGTTAATTGATAGCCATTTAAATTAAACAATTTTTATAGGGCAAGTAAAAACTGACTTCGGGCAAGTAGATCTCTGACCAACTTGCCCGACCAGGCAAGTGAAAAAAAATCTTAGCGTTGAACCCTGCACAAGAAGATCAGGTTCATTCCTCTTAGGCATCTGCTAAAAATAAAAATGTTGTTAAAAAGACAGCTTTTTTACTAAATTGTACTACTTTATATTTTAGTGACACAATTTTGTCACACTGAAATAGAAAATAGTTTACTTTTTCATCTCGATTCACAAGCCATAGAGCCCGACACCAGAGGAAATTTTCAGGACCTGGAAACAGGTCTTTGATGTCATCTCGGGAAAGTGTAGGCAGCAAGTCCTCTCCAGTATTTCCCTCTGCAACAGAAAAGTTTAAAATCACTTGATTAATTCAACCCTATGTACCAAACAAATTAGGATACATTGCAGACTAATTTCTACATTGTGACACTTTCTGTACAATTAGCTTAGAATTCTGACATTTCACACTTTCTTGTTACATGCATATATGTATAGATATATATTATATATAGAGGATTGTAACGAGCAACGATGAATACAACGCACACAGCTTCCTCTTTTATATTAAACACAGTAAAACAAATCAAACAGAACAACTAAATTCACACATTATATGAATGAATAATGTTTTAAGACTGCAGCCTAGATGAAATACATTTCAACCACTGATTTTAACCCGGAGTTACTTGCAATTTATGAAAAACATAAGCTATGTTTTATGCATTTTAGTAATTCATCAGATAAATTAGCTTTTTCAGATAAAAAAATGTTTTAAACATTTTACAGAAACTAATTCAAGCACTACTATTATTACACTACTAATACACACTTTCACCAACTGCCACACCAGTTGATTGTTGAGATGGCACAATGGCAGTAGATGGCGCTATATTCCATAGTGACTGGTATTTTCTAAAAGCTTAAAACCTGTTATCTAAAAGCTAAAGGCTAAAACATTAACATATTTTAAATAGACGCTACCTAACAGCGCTGCTTGAGCCATTAACAATGACCTATGATATTTAAAAACGTCTCACTAAAATTATTTTAAAATTTAGGATGGTTAGCGCCAGTTTTGCCACAACTAACGTTAACGATGGCGGAAAAATAACGTCCCTGAAGGTCAAGTACCTTAAATGTGTAACTTAACGTTAACATTATATATTAAAACGCCTCCTTCTACTTAATGAAAACCCACCATAAACAGTAAATAATATCAGCAACATAACAGAGGTAACGTTACCGACAACCGCATTCATGTGCCAAGCTGAGTAAGCTAACCCTAACGTTACACATGTGCCAAGCTGAGTAAGCTAACCCTAACGTTACACATGTGCCAAGCTGAGTAAGCTAACCCTAACGTTACACATGTGCCAAGCTGAGTAAGCTAACCCTACAGACAAGACAGCAGAATGAAAAAACATAGCAACATACCTTTGAGTGTAGCAGTTGTAACTTCGTCCAGTTTATCCATAGTTTGATTTCGCTTACATCTAGCTACAGACTGACATTGCTGAACTGTGAACAAAGCAGCAGCAGTTCACGTGACTTTGAGGAGCTCCCTCTTTTCTTTTCAACGGTCCTCTACCCTCAGCGCGCAGCACTTTGGATTATACCATCTCTCTGGGAAAACGGGGGATAGACAGGATGGGTGGTAAACTTTGCATTTCCCCATAGCATATTAAAATACTTAAGACTGATAAATAAAAAAAACATAAATAATATTTATCTACGTGTATGTATTTCGTAGTAAATTATTATTCATGTATGCTGTTATAAGGCATATAATTATGAGAAGAAGCGCTTTGTAGCACCTAATGGACTAAACCATGTCATTTGGGGTTCATGGGAAAGGCGGGGCGCATGGGAAAAATGAGCAAAAAAAAGACGCAGGCTGCATCCGAAAGGCCCACTGGCATACTGCATACTACTACTACATATTGCCACTAGATACTACTCCTACCTACTAAACAAGTTGGGTCCATTTGGACATACTAAAAGATTGGTGGGAAAGCACTCCATCTGCTGGCAGAGCAGAAGTACTGCAAATGTGGATTTTGGTGCAGTACCTCAGCCAAGCCAGCAGATGGAGTGCCTACGAAAGCACTCCATCTGCTGGCTTGGCTGAGTTAGTTCGGATTTACCAAAGTCGCACAAACGAACCTTTTGAGGCAGCAGTCGGCCAGCAGCTCCTGTGTTCTGCAAGGTTTTTCTCAAGGATGTTGCATTATGTTAAGTTATTTTTTTTTAATTTTGCAAATGTTGGTCTATCAAAAACAATAATCAAGAAGATGTTTGCCGTTATTGCTTGAAAATAAAATTTTATCATTATACAGTCCGTATTGCAGTTCTGCAAGAAGGGAACCCGTGCCAGCTGCAGACAGAAACACCAGCAACCTGTGGGCATTCAGGCCAGCTGCTTCAGTGATGGAGAACAGAGATCAACCACTGAATGATGCAGCAGTGGACATCAGAGTGCAGTCAGTGGGAGGTGCAATGATGGAGGATAACACCGTGCAACCCTGTCAGGAAGGTGTTGGTTCAGAACATTCTGGTGCTTTTGGTGATGTGTCACTGTACTCTTCATTGTCCCAGATTAGTGATGATACTCCGAACATCCAAGTGGCTTGCGTAAATGAAGTTGCAGATTGCTCCACATCTTACCAAATTAAGGTAAGTCTACAATAGCGTTCTTCAACATACAGGGACATGCAATTAATTTACACTGATATTCCTACATTTGTTTTTTTTTTTTTTTTTTCACTCCTGCCATCATGATCTGGCCAGACAAGCAACTGCCATTATGTTGACTGCAAGAGAAAAACACCATCTTTCACAGGTTCTTATTATTATGACATGTTTATTGAAATCCAGTCACAGAAATTATTTAACATTTGCATTATTTCATGAAGTGTTGCAGCCTTCATTGCTCTTTTTGAAAGTTTCTCCTTGGTGGGGAGCCTGCATGGACATAAGGGCAACATTTATTGCTCATATCCGTTGTTTTTTATTTAACTATTTGTACACCCTTGGTTTCTTAATTAGATTTTTAAATCCCCCTCCCCCACTCCACCCAAATTCAGATGTTAGGGTTCCTCACTTGTTTATTATTGACTTTATCATATTATTATTAATCCTAATAGAATGGTGGACCTAGTCTCTGGCCCCATAGGGACCACACTACACAATAATGATTTTTATTATTGTTATTAACTACCGTGATGCAATTTGTATGCCTCTGTTTTTCAGAGTGGTGTGAATGATGTCTTGGCAGCAATGCAGCAGTACCGGGCTCTGTTGGTGACAAATCTGGAAAGTCAACTTCAAAAAGTCTTTCAGCAACATCAAGGAAGTGAACTTGAAAAGGAAGCTATGGCAGTATTTGACCAAATTGAGGATCCATTTACTTCTGTTTCAACAACATACAGGCAGGACAGTGTGATCAAGGAGAAATTTAATACTGTGGAGTCAGAGGAGGTTTCTGTAGGGTATAAAGCATGTATGATTAAAAAAGGGAGAAAAAGAGTCCTTGCCACAGTGCCGAAATATTTTCACTATATACTACTTATCAGAAGTTTGGAACAGTTATTGTCTCATCCAAAAGTTCTGGCAATGATAGATGAGCCACAGAAGACAGAAGACATCAGAGATGGAAAACTCATGAAGTCACACCCTTTGTTTTCTGTCCGACCATCTGCTTTACAGATCATCCTTTACTCTGATGAAATTGAAATTTGCAATCCACTTGGGTCCCATGCCTCCAAAAATAAGTTGCTAATGGTTTATTATACACTGGGAAACATTCATCCTAAATATCGATCAAAACTAGCTGCCATTCGCCTACTTGCCATTGCGAAGAAAAGTGAGCTCTCTGAATTTGGTGTTGATGGAATCTTAGCAAGGTTGCATGAGGACTTAGTAAGGCTATATGACGGGGTTAAAATTAATACTGGGAATGGTGATCTTGAAATATTCGGAGCATTAGTTTCAATATGTGGAGACACCTTGGCTCGGCACAAACTTTGTTGGATTTAAAGAGGGTGGATGACTGAGAATATTCACAGATTTACTTATACAGATTGTTCTATTTTTGTTTGCTCCTGTTATTGGTCTACAAACAGTTAACAAGTTGAAAACACTTATTGAACAGCACTTACAGCATGTGAAGAAGGTTTTCCCAGATAACAATATAACACCAAAACAACATTATTTGATTTCTATTCCATCCCAGATTAGACTACTGGGACCAGTGGTCCGTCACATGTGCATTAGATTTGAATCAAAACACTGCTTTTTCAAACAATGGGCCTCAAAAATAAATTTTTAAAATGTCTGCAAGTCATTAATAAGGCATGATCAAATGTGTGAATGTTGTCAGAATGTGAGTAGTTTTGAACATCCCATTTTTTCAAATGAGTTTACTTTAGGACCAACATCGGAAATAAGCAACATGCCTTAGTTAAAAGAAAAAATGAGGGCCTTCCTTGGAAATGATGAAGTTAACCATGCAATATCTGCTAAATGGATGAATCTAAATGGCAATAAATACATATGGGCGAAGTCATTAATTCTAAGTGCTGTCAATTCTAAAGATTTACCTGAATTTGGACTTGTGAGAAATATCTATGTAATAAATTCATCGCTCTGTTGTTTTGAATTTCAGCAGCACAATACTATTTGCTATGACAGAGATTACATGGCATATAAAATAGAGATTCTAAACACGGCACAAGCAACAGAACTGATATCTGCTGATAACCTTGTAGATTTCACTCCATACTACAGTTTTACTCACAAAGATATTCCATATGTCACTACGAAATATTACCTGGGTGATGTGACCATGCATCCATGACAAGGCATGTCATGGATGCTACAAGTTCTCCAAATGAAACGACAAAATACGTTGTCTGTCCACTAAAGAAAAAAACTCAATGTGGTTTTCTGATCTGACGTTCCAATAAGCATGACAATGTAGACTCTCTGAAAAATAAGTCTGTTGTATGATGTTGCAATATTGCGATCAAGGTTTGGTTAGATTAAGGCAATAACAACTTGGTTTATAAAAAGATAGAAAAAGTACTTTGTTAAGGTAAGAGGACCTTTGTTACATGGTTACAGCAATAAACAAGTGAAATAAACACTCAGGATCACTGCTATATGCAAATAAAAAACTGCTAGCTCACCTGGCAGAGCAAGTAGTCCATGTACTACAAATTCTGAGTCCTTAGCAGAGGTGCAAGTTTGATTCTGACCCTTAGCTGCATCCCCCCTTTCCTGTCCATGCAGCCATCTTGCTGAGGTCAAAAAATCGGACATACTACACAAGAGGTCAGTGGCCATCCTACAGTCTGCACTACTGACGCAGTCTGGAGCATGTTCCAGGACACCACCGTCAACATTACAGAGTCTGTAATGGATTCAATTTGTAAAGCAACGACACAACTGAACCCAAAACTACAGTTAAATCATTTCACAACCAGAATCGTCTGGAATATCATAAACACACACACTGTGCCTAATGTAAGAAGTGCAGTAAAGGAAACGGATATTGCATTTCACAGATTGAGGAAACTGACTGGATTGCATTTCACTGAAGTTATACTTTATACTGTATGATTTCATGTTACAAATTCATTGGTTGATTTATCAAAAGAGCTGGAAATAGAAGTTCGGCAAGCAAAGTTAGCCCCTGGGCCAAACAGTGTGCCCTATAGGCCATACAAAATTTTTGTTGTTGCTGCTCAACATGTTGCTGGCTGGTCATTTTCTGTTTCCTGATGATGGTCAAAACATCATTTTGGACAAATTCTGGGCTCACTGCATTTCCCTGAGTTGGACCTTCATGCGATAAGGTTTGGGAGTCAGAGTGACCCCATAGACCGGGGTGTAGTCTGGCTCTCCTGCATCCTCAGGCCAGATGAACTTCAACTTCCTCAACAGCGTCACCAAGATGAGGAAGAGCTCCATACGAGCCAGACCCTCTCCGAGACACATGCGAGGACCTGAGACACCAAAAAAAACAACCTCAAAGTCATCTACAACAGTTTGATTAAACACATCATGTCTGTGCATGCCACTGCAGATGTAACACAGTGAGACCAGTGCTGTTTGTTTTTATGCTCTCATACCTGCCGAGAAAGGCATGAAGGCCTCTGGTTTCACAAACTCTCCCTGGTCATTGAGGAAATTTTCAGGGTTGAATTCATTGGGGTATTTCCATTGTCCCTCCTCACTCAGCACTGAGGTCAAGTTAGGGATGATCAGCGTACCCTGAGGAGAAAATGAGTAAAAGAAGACAGGGCATAGTGGAAAGCAGAAAATGTTTGTAAGAGGTCTGATTTATTTTAGCTACCCAAGTAATAGTAATGATATTGCTACAATTATTTCTGTATAGTACAAACAGTATGGTAACCTGTTTGAAAATCTTTGCTTCTCACCTTAGGAAAGGAATATCCCATGAGTTCAGTGTCTTTAGTCGTACAGTGGAAGACGCTGAGTGGAACAGTGTTGGCTACCCTCTGCACTTCATGGATCACAGCCTGGATAAAGAGAGAGTTTAACATGTTCTTTTGCTTCATCTGACTTGGACTAGGAAAACAATGCAGGCTCTCAGAAGCTCAGCCAGAAAGAGCAGACCGAAAAATTTGCAATATGGGAACCCACTAGCAATATGTTGACAACCAGGCAAAAAAAGATTGTAATAATAAATGTTGTTCAAAAAAAGTTATTACAATTGATCCACTCCAAGGCGCCAACATAAAGATGTTCTCTCACAAGATTTATTGTTTAATTTTAATGTGAGCTTAAAATAATAATTTCAATATTATGAGAAATCTGTCTGATGATGTACCTGCATGTAGGGCATGTTGTGTCTGTCATCAAAACTGGCTCGATCCTTCCCCTCCAACACCTTGTCTATCTCCTGCTGACAACGCTCTGAGAGGTACAGCAGAGATGTAATAATAAAATTATTATTATTATTATTATCGTTCTTTGCTACATTTCCATTTATTTCTGTTACAGAGAGTGTTGTCTCTCCGTAACAGAAATAAATGGAAATGTAGCAAAGAACAATACCTAAGATTGGAAAAACACTTAAGTAAAGGTAAAATTAATGACAATACATAACATATAAAGTCCTCCTAAATCCTCTTAAGTCCTAAATCAATCCAAATCAGCAGCTGCAGCAAAGAAAAAGCTGATTGTTGTTTGAAAACATATATTTGGTATTTCTGCACTCTTGTCATTTACCAGCTGATATATACAGCATACTGATATAACATCTCCGATGACCGATTCATCAGTCAGGCTTTTGCCTGTAATATTTGCAACTGACAAAAGATGGTTTTTTTTACAGAGAGAGAGAGAAAAAAAACTTGACGATGATTTATGTCTTGGCACTAGTAGGCCTTTTCCCATAACATATATTTTTAGATGTGTTCCTTGAGGCATACTTTTGTGACTTTGATGAAAAGAATTCCTGAGCATTAAGAAATTGATGGATGGATGAATGGAGACATATTTCAGACAGAAACAATGATAGAACTATAGAGCCGACCGCAGAAACAATAATTAACACATGCAGGCATACCTTGTACATGTGGGTAGGTCATAAGGTAGAGGAAACCAGTGAGCAGGGTGTTGGAGGTAGTGTCAGTCCCAGCAAAGTGAATATCGAGAGCGTACATACACAGTTGTTGTTCTGTAAATGAAGAACCATCACCACTTCTCTAAAAAAACAAGAGAATGATTGTTTTAAGACATACAAGCATCAAATGCAATTATACCTTACTGATCCCAACACATACACACCACAGGGCATGATAACTACCACACACTTGCATGCACAAACATGTGTGTTTGGTAGTGAGCTGACTCTTTACACACCTTATCCATCTCATCCAGATAGCAGTCAAGAAAGTCTCGTGGCTGTCTGGGGACTCTGGTACTCTTGTGCTCATTCAACAATCGTTTTGCCATACTCTGACAAGTCTGAAAAACATTCAAGTCAACATTCACAGTTTGTATTCATTCATTCTCTCTTTCATGATCCTCATTTCAATATTCTTACCATTTACATTATTCTCATAATTTATTATAAATATTTACATTGAATCTCTTGGTCCAATCAACGTACCTTAGCATTCTTAAAGGCCTTCATAAAGGGCAGCGGCAGGCTACGAATCATAGGAAGAGAGTCATATAGCTGTAAAAAAAAAAAAAAAAAAAAAAAAGAAAGAAAGAAAGAAAGAAAGAAAAAGAAAGATAAATTAATAGTTTATTTGAATCCGAATGTGCAGATTCTGTGTCCTGGCATGAAGTGATGGAAAATAGACATAAAGTAACTGCTGGAGGTTACTTTTAAACAAGTTAATTTGCAAGCTAAAATTCTAAAATTGGAAAACAATACTTAAATGTTAGTAAGGCAAGGTGAGGAAGTTTGTCAAGCTGAACAAAGATGAGTGGAAAAGATGAATGGATGGAAAATCCATAGTGAGGATGCAGATGCAAAGTTTGACCTCTATAACAATATAGCAGTATTTTGTGAACCCTTGCAGAGTTGTTGATGTCCCCCAACTGGGCCTTTGCAAAAACCTCAAAAAGACCCAGAACGGACAGAGAGGAAGAGACACAAAAACAAAACAGAGTAATGTAGTGTATGCAGTCCACTGGAGCCAGGAATGGACAGATTTATACATTGGGGAGACAAAACAACCACTCCACAAGCACATGGCACAGCAAAGGAGAGCCAGCTCCTCGTGTCAAGACTCGGCTGTCCCTTTACATGTAAAGGAGAAGGGACACTCCTTTGAGGACAGCAATGTGCACATCTTGGCCAGGGAGGAAAGATGGTTTGAAAGGTGCATGAAAGAAGCCATCTACGTCAAGCTGGAACGACCATCGTTAAACAGAGGAGGTAGCTTATGACACCACTTATCACCCACTTACAATGCAGTCTTGGGATCCCTCACTAGACGACTTATCACTGATTCTCACGTAGTCCCATCTAACCCTAACAACACACAAGATGGACTCCGTAAGGGTTCACAAAGCCTGCAACTCAGTACCAGTCAGTTAGAACTGAAGAAGCCTCTTGGTTTAGAGATGAAACGTCTTCAATAAACTCAAGCAGGTCCAGTTATCTACGATATACTGTAGCTCTTATGATTACTGGTCAGGTAATAATAAAGTAATGATTCAGCAGTCATCAACTACTCATTATGATGCTTCCCTTTACTTACGGGAACACAAAAAGGGTAACTAATGGTCAGGTAATAATCAAGTAATGTTGCAGTGCTTAGTAACCGCTTTGTGGAGAGACTGAAGACTGGCCACGTGGAGGTGCAGGATGTACCAGATTGGTGCTGAGGGTCTCAGGAGTAGCTATTACTCTCGGCCGCACTGCCCCATTCGACCATGCATATATTGTTGCTAATTTGTTTATTACTGATTAATATTATTTATTGGGCTCTTTTGTTGCACAATCTGAAGGGGCTGGCAGGATTACATTTCTCTTCGATTACACTCACTGTAGAGCCCTTAGAACCTATTTTACACCTGGCGCAAAGTGATGCAAAATCCAACTGTCATTGCATGTTTCAGACTGACTCGGTCATCATTTTCATAGTCGGAGCCCATGTTGCGTAGGTTGCAAATGTACTTGGGCCCATTTGTGCACCTATGGGCATGTAGGTCTTAAAATTAAGTGCCTTTGGGCGCATTATTGGTGTATTATTATCATTATTGTCAGCAAAAAGCAACTGTGTCATTGACAAACAAAAACCTTATAAAATTGATGCAGTATTGTCCTGCTATTATAAGAGTGCAGTATTCAGATAGTAAAATACATTGGCAGGTTCACACTGCACTTGTTACACACAGAGGCTTGGATAAGTTATAAAATATTAATTACATTCGCTAAGATGTAAAAATAGCAGAGAGCAGAGCTGATGACAGACTCCCCTTTAAGAGAGACACAAAGTGGACACGCCCTAAATGCACTTGTATCATCCACTTTAGATCATGCACTATATGTAGATTGCTTAATAGGACATTTAGTTTTGTTGATATTTCTGAGCCAGGTTTTAAGGCAGAAACATGTTTGACTCACCATAGCCCACGGTCCATTGGCCAACTTGGCATTCTCAGTAAAGCACTTAACAATCACTTTGATGAATTCGTCATCATACTCGTAGCGTGTTCCAAACAGAACCTGGCAGATGATGTTGGACGAGGCATTATGAAACATGACTTGGGGACTCATGGATTTGCCTGTAAAAGAAACACTGTTAAATACTAACCCACACCACCGTATTGTAGATCAGTACAAAAGAACAAAAACTAACACCAGCATAATACAAAACTCTACCTGACATTAATGGAACTGTATGATTGAAATCCACCTAGTCATATTATCAAATAACAGAGAATTTGTGGTGCTCAGATGTCAGTGTCACTGATTAAACTTTACTGCCATTCATGTGATGATTGTGTGGACCCACAGATGACATACCAATGCTCTTCTCCAGTGTATCAATGATGTATTTTATCTCTCCATGAATTCTTTCCTCCATGGAATTCTTCCCCAGACCAAAGTTCCTCAAGGTCATCAGAGCAAAGCGGCGATGGTCCCTCCAACTTGGGCCATAATCTGCCAGAATCACTCCTACAACACGTGTAGTGACACAAAGAGCACACAGTGTGATCTTACAGGTCATCCCATGTAAACTTTTCTCACTGTCCAATGTGATCATTGCTTTTCTCTTCCAGAGTTCATCTACTTTCTAGTACTTTCTTACTCTCCAAAGTACTTGAAAATGTATTTTCTTTATTTTCTTAAAAACAAAACAAAAAACGGAATAGTGTAATGTACAAATCTATACAGTACATGTTACATAATGCTTGTTTGTTTTCCCTCCTTTTGATTTGTGTGGTGTTACTAGTCTGTAATGTGTTTCGTGACAAACTAAGAAAATTGACCTAAAAACTCTTTATTTTGGCCAAATTTATCAAATAATACACTATTCTTGATAATAAGTGATCTTCACACAATATCAAAAGAGAGAACTACACCATTTAGTGCACAGTTTTTTTCTTTGAATGGTGAAGAGATACCTTCTACAAAGACCAGTGTGGGAAGTAATGCGTCATAAAAGTAACATGTTACGATACTATATTAATCGAAGCAGTAACAAAGTAATATAAAATGTTACCAACATAATTTTGGGTAATGATATTATTGTGTTTATTTGAACATTTACAATGTCATGTAATGCGTTAACATCTAAAATAAATTGTTTATTGTTTTCATTTTTGATGTATTCACACTGATCCTGAGTGCCCCACTTCGGCCAGCGTGCCAACAAAAAAAATAATCCTGGAAGGTTATTGTGGTTTGTCATGTCATGACAGACAACATCACAGAAGGGTGCCTGTGATCGGCACATCTGGCTCACCATACTGTACATTATCATGTTCAGTGTGTTTCTTAATTTACCTGCAACGTCAACCAAATATCCTGTTCTGCTTTTGCATCTCAAAGCCACTAGACAGTAGTGGAGATAAGGAGCTGGCCTCTGGTTTATTTTTCCCTTGTCCTGGTGATCGGCACATCTGGGTGATGTTAGTAGCCTACATTTTGTGTATGTTTCCATTCACATCCCTTACAACTGCAGGCATCACCAGCACACAGTCTCTCTGACTGGTATTGAAGCTGACCATCACACCAGGAACTGGCAGGTGGGTCTTCCAGCTCCAGTGTATTAATTCAACCTCAGCAATTGTTTATTGTGTTATACATCATAGGCCCACGATTATTCATCTATGTCTCACAATCCCAGACTTTGATCCTCTGCCTGACCCTCCCTGTGTCCAAGGCTATTCCTTTATTTAATGGCATTTTAATACAAAGTGGTAACCACTGTATGTGAATGCATGAATGGGTCAGACCTGGAGCTTCTGTGCTTTGATTACCTGCCGTGAAACAACATGACCTTCATCCATGTAAAATGCCCATTCATTCCTCTAAGGTAATTGGGCAAAAGTAATGCAAAAGTAGCGTAATAAGTAATTTATTACTGATATTATTACATTCACAATGTCATGTAATGTGTTACCATCTGAAATAAACTGTTTATACATTATACTGGTAGCTGTCCCATCCCTACATACCAACCCGTTCTCATTCCCAGGTCGTCAAATACTGACGCTTTGCAGTTGTGTAGTGGTAGTGGATGAGGTGGGTGTACTACATAGGTGGGTAGGTTACCGTGAAGGAAGTCGGTATACTTTCACTTATAGTATTACATACTTTTGGATGTCTGATTGCTTTTTTTTTAATTAGCTAAGTTTGATAATTCATTCTCTGCCCTGTGAAACCTCATGTCTCTTTTACCTTTCCCTTCGGTAGTTTCATTGACAAACAGGTCTTGGGGTCTTCCAGCAAAATCAATGCCCTTGGTCACTAAAGCCTCCTTAATGGCCTTCATCCCATGGATGATTACAGCTGGTCTGGGACCCAGGTACAGACTGTAAATATTTCCATAAGACTTCCTGAGCTGGGAGAGAACAAAATAACATGTCAGTGTTTGAAATACATATATCATATGACTTCAAATAAATATTACTTTTTACAGGTGCAATTCACTTAAAGGAGCAATAAGCGAAATTCATCATTTCTAGATTGAAGGACTTGAAAAATTGCTATGTGAAGAACAAGAGTTGTAATTTCATCTGGAGTATAGCATGACCTCAAACAACCACTCTTTGTGTTGATCTCCAGCCCACTGTTTACAAGCCGGTCCGGCTGCGCGTTCATGTACATGTGTCGGCTCTAGCCGACTCGGATCCCAGCTAGTGCTAACACCGGGAGCTAACGATAACGTTCCTACTCTTCTCCGTGAGTGAGAGCAATGTTTTAGCCTAGCAGGCAGCCCGCAAGCCTGGCGGGCTGCCTAGTGGGCTGCTCAAACTCCGGACACTAACCCATCCCGGTGTTTCCTCCGCAGCCTCCACTTCACCCAGCTTCACTCAGCTGGGTGATAAACCCGCTGCTTCTTCCCACTTTAACCTGAAGCGATGTTTTAGGCAGCCCGCGAGCCAGCTGCCCGCTAGAGAGCAGAGGTAGAGGGAGGAGTGGCTCATGACACACTTTGTTTTAGTCTACAGGCAGTGCACAACAGCAAACCTAGCGGTGAAATGATTTTGCTTATTGCTCCTTTAAATTATAAAACATATCTGCCCTCTTAGGTTCAGTAATGGTCTCATCTGTAAGAAAAACCAATTAAGAAACAGAAATATTTAGAAAGAGTAATACAACATAATAAAAACATTAAGAAGCACTTTACATCAGGTAAAGCAAGCAACAAATAAAAAAACAATTGTTGGTAACTACGAAGCGTGCAAGTTAGTTGCTTAGTGTAAATCAAGTCATTTCACTGCACACACTAAAAATGGATGTTTGAATCTGTAGCACCTGGGCTGTATTCACAAAGCTTCATATTACAAAGTGTTGCTCCTAGTGACAAAATATTATGAAAATTCTCAGAATTTTCTTGGAATGTCCCTTTTAATTTAAGACTAGGTCCTCATATAGATAAAGGTTATTCACAGAGCATTTTATACCTTAAAGGAAATGACGACTTTAGAATGAAAATACAGACAGTACCTACTCACCCTCATGCAGACAAGAAGTCCAGTGTAATGTTTTAATCCACAAGCCATGAGTTCTTGTTCTCGAGTCTCGCGAGAGTTGCCATGTAAACACAGCGTGCCTGCAGGCTACTACTACGGTGAGAAATTATGCGGAGTAAATTATGTCTTTACAAGACAATTTTGCACTTGGATTACGACGGACGAGCCGTTCTGACGATTTCGAAATGCATTAGCAGAGTTTCATTATTATTATCATTTTCAAAAATGATTTTGGACGTGGGTTCCATGCACTTCAGTTGTATGGAAAAATCCTCCGATACACCAAATGAGTTACTGTGGTCAAGCCAGCCGACGCTCGTTTTGGCTTGGTCAATTCAGCTGCTCCTAAATTTTAATTATGTCCGTATTATGACCTTTACGGTAAATGCACAGACAAGAAAGATAGAAAGAAAGTTAGATAAAATACTACAGTGGGGACCAACTTCCGTATTTAAAAATAAAAAGAAGAGCATTAAAATTGTGTCACGTGACCTGGGAGCTATTGTATGGGGTGCTGTTTGTAAAGTGGCTCATGCTGAAAATAACATCAACATTTTGCCACATTTAGCTTCAAACAATGTTTAAAAAAGCGTTGTGAATTTTTTAACGTCACCTTTTACCACATTTACAGCAATATTTGTTAACTTAGAAATATATTAAATAGTTAAATCTAAATATCAAATGTGGCACCTAAATGTTAAACGTTAAATCTAAATATTAAATCTAATTATAAATGCTAAATCTAAATGTTAAATCTATATCTAAATCTAAATATTAAATCTAAATCTAAATGTTCTGGGTGAAACTAAATATTTAGCTAATATGCAAATTCACACTGCCGGTCACCGGAAGTACCAAAATAAAAGCTCAAGATGGTCAGACTGTGTTTATAGAATCAAATGACGAATTAAAACCAACTTATCGGGGGAAATGAACACTTGAACATACTTTAGCGTGATAATAACTACCTAAAATAACAAAAACAATCTTGTTGTAACTAAGACATCCACTGGCAAAAATTATTTTTTTCACAGGCCGTTTATTGAGTCATTACAGACACCGCTAACGGGGCTAACAGCTAACAGTTAGCCCAGCTAATCTACGATAACCATGTTATTAATTAAAAAACGTCCGCACAGAAATAATAATGTGTGTTCAATCATTGTGTTTATAGACTTTTCTGTGTGCACGTTAGTATTCAGTATTGTATAGGTGAAAAACTGTCAGGAATAAGGACGAGGACTTTTAAGGGGCCTAAGAGTTTCTTAAGCAGAGGAGAAAATGGTGGAGAGACAAAAAGTTCATAGAAATATTCTCCAACGCTGGATGTCAGTGAGTAAATGAAATACTACACATTAGATCATGCAGTGATAATATCTGTTGTCTATGTCATTAGGGACACACACACATTTCCCACCTTAAACTATAATGTGAGTAATATAATGATCACAATACTAAGATATTTGGAAAACTGGAAAATGCAACAGTGCAGCAGTGATGACTTGGGTCTGTCTAACCTTCCATCAGCAGAGTGATCACACTATTAATAAAAACACGTTCACAGTCAGCAGTTCATTTAATTTCCACTGGGTGTCCACATCGTGCAGGCTCACAAAAGGGTGCGCCTGTGACAAGCAATCATAAAAGAATGCGTCATACCTAGCAACAGGGTCAACCACACCTCTTCACCTCGGTAAAAGTTTCTGACCTATCCCTGCTCAGAGTTGCTTTGAGAGGTTTCCTCCTTCACTCACTGCGAAGCTAGGACTCCTTACTAAAGGAATTTTAGGCTAAGTTAGGAGCTCTCTGAGAGTTTTCTAAGAATGTTTGTGAATACAGCCCCTGGACTTTTGGGGTGGAGTTTTGCTTGTAGTGCTTAAAGGATTTAAGAATGTAAATCATCTATAGCAATGTCTTTTTCCAGAAATGATTCCATGATTTCTTGACACGGCAAGGTCTCTACATTTTTCTCCAGGGGCTGTATTCACAAACATTATACTCTCAGAGAGCTCCTAAAGCTTTTTTTGTAAGGAGTCCTTGCTAAGGAGTGATTTAGGAAAGTTCTTAGAGCATCTCTGAGCAAGGAAGGGACAGAAACGTTTATCTTAGTGGGCATGTGTGGTCAACCCCAATGCTAGTAATGACACGTGACTGGTTGTCCTTTTGTGAGCCGGCATGATGTGGACAGGTATTGGAAATTAAATGAACTGCATCACAATATGAGACTGTGAAAGTCTGCACTCTTGCATTTTCCACTTTTCCAAATATCTTAGTGTTGTCATCACTTTTGTAGATGTGAGCACATCCCTAATGAAACTGACCATAAATTTTTATCCCTGCACCGTGTAATCTATGGTGCTTCATTAACTCACTGTCATCCAGTAGAGAGAGTATTTCTCTGGCCTCTTCATGTTTCCACCAATTTCTCTTCCGCTTAAGAAATGCTTATGCACCTTAAAAGTTCTCCTCCCTGCTCTTAACAGGAGCTCTCTTATGGGCTAAGGTGCTATGTGTATAACTATTACCTTTAACAGGTCCTAGACTTAACTTAAAGGGGAAATTCTTTGAAAAAGTCATAATTCTAATTTTAATTCTTTGTACCAGGACATTGCCTCTTTAAAGGGAGGCTGCTGATTTTGAGAGATTTTTCCATTGACTAAGCACCACAAACGACCCCCGTTCACCTACATCGTACTGAAATCTCAGCAGTGGACATCCCAAAATCTCCCCAAAAAATTTGCTTAAAAGTATGTATTGTGTCTATAGATTGACAGCACCCAATGTTTATGACCTGTATCAATGGTTGGCTATAGTCCATATGCACAGAGTCAGCTCAGTACAAACAGTAACAATGTTGTGTAATCACATGAAACAAGTAGTCGTCTGATGAGAGCAACCTTGACCCTTGGAAGCATGTTATACATGGCAAAGAATTTAATGACTTTTATGTGTGTTTTTGGTTTACACTTTTTTGGATTCATAGTCTAAAAGTGCAGTGGAGCAACTCTTTAACCTAATAACTATCAGAAAAAGCAGCCAGGCGACCACAAGTGTGAATACTGAGCCATTGTAGACACATTATAAGTACTATTAACAGTAGTTACAGAAATGATGACAATTTAAGGCATTGTAGAAGCAGCTTTATTCAGTTCAGTGTTTTTCTTACCCTCTCAAAGTCCTTCAGGGGGTTCTCCAGGCTAATGTGCAAAATGTTCCCCAGTATGGGCAGGATAGGGGGTCCTGGTGGAAAGTTTTTGGGCCTCCGAGGTTTGAGTTGAAGGATGAGGAAGCCAATGCAGAGCCATAGCAGGATGATTGAAGCAAACATGGTGGACCGAACTGGACTGAAGAGACAAGATGATTGACCAGTTTTAAAAGTGCAGCTCAGCTCTTAGCCCTGCCTCCTGTGTACTTTGTGTCCCTGTAGTAATGGTGAATGAGAACATCAAACACAAACAGGTCACACAAGCTCTGACAGACTCTGGCTTGAATCGTTCACTTTATCAGTTAATAGGTTGCTAAATTAGTTCCCTAGTTTGCCACAAATTAAATTAATTACAATTAATTTTGCTAATGTCATGGCTTGTTGGTAGAGTGGGAGAAAGCTAATGAGTTACAGTCAGTGATGGAATATAACAAAGTTGCCTTCATTTACTCAAGTACTTTACTTAAATACAAAATTGAGGTTCTTATACTTTACTTGAGTCTTTTCTTTTCATGCCCCTTTCTTCTTCTTCTCAATTTATGAGGGAAAAGTTGTACATTTTACTCCACAATAATTATTTGTCAGCCTTAGTAACTAGGTACTTCACAAATTAATTTGTGCATACAAAACATATAAAGAGCTTAAGAAATATGTTTTCTTACAAATTAAACTAACATTACCAACAGCAATACAGCTGAAACAATGGACCAATAACAGCAGACATTTTCACTTGTCATAGCAGGGAAGCAAAGGTGAAACTAATAGTGAACGGTGGCTCAGTTCCATTTAGTGTCCCGATAAGCTATTCAAGTAAGACAGCATGCACAATATCACAGCCTCCCCTAAGTGGAATGCAGTAATGCTATTGATTAGCCTACACCTGAGCTTTTCTTACTGACATCTCAAAATGTCTGCTGTGAAACGGGTCTATTATTTATGTGTTGTTGTTTTTTTATTAATCCCCGAGGGTAAATTCAATTTTTCACTCTGTTGTCAATTACACACAGGTCCGAACACACACATGCACAAACTGGACCTATACATGCACTAAGTGGAGAGGTGTCAGAGTGGGCTGCCCATGACAGGCGCTCCGAGGGATGCCTTGCTCAGGGGCACCTCAGCAGTGCCCAGGAGGTGAACTGGCACCTTTCCAGCCACCAGTCCACGCTCCATATTTTGGTCCGGACAGGGACTTGAACAGGAGACCCTCCGGTTCCCAACCCAAGTCCCTATGGACTGAGCTACTGATGAGTGATTAAGAGACAGCTTCTTTCACAATTGTTTAACATTTCAGTGTGTACAGTCAGTAGTTTCTATAAAGCTGAGGCATCGTGCCTTTTGAGAGTTACTAATTCTCATAGCTACTGTCTGTTCATCACTAGCACCACTTTAGAGTCTCACTGGCTGCCTGAGAGACAAACACTGTTCCATAGAAAAACTTGAGGTGGCAGCAATTGTGCTCTGCATTTTAATGGAGGTGAAGTCGGCAAGACATACATTTGCCAGACAAACCAGTTACTCGTCATCCTTGAATTCTTTTCTTGTACAACCAAAAAATACAGTTTTAAAGCCTTCCGTTTAAGGGTAAGTGTTACCTTTGTGTTGCTCGTCAACGTTGGTTTGCAACTGTGGTATGGCCCCACAACACCCTCAGTGAGCAAGCAAGCAGGGCAGTCCGGACAATGGCTGCTGCAAAGCTGAAACGGAATTCCCTCACTTTGTGAGGGAGTTCAAAGGGTGGGGGACAGAGTGCATGTGGGGAGGAGACATGATTTAGCTGCACAGAGAAGAACGGAGCTTTAGTTATACTATTAGAAGACAGTGATTTAGATTTGATTCTATTTAAATCCCTGTTTTTGTTTTGTTTTCCTTTTGTTTGTCATTTTCTGCATCAACACCTCCACAGCTTTAAGAAAAAAGCCTTCAACCTCTCAAGACATCACTATGTATTCCCCATCTTATCAGCGTAACTGTATTATTTGTAAATATAATTTAGTTTTCTTTTTTATTTGTTCTTATAGTGCTACTTTCATATAGTTTGGCATATTTTATTAACTATTTTATTATTTATGCTCTATTAGAATTTACATATTCTAAATCTTTTCAGAAATTTTCTCTGTGAGTAGTATGGAGGAGTATACTACATTGTGCAATCTTGTAATGTATAATGACAATAAATCCTTGAATCCTTGCTCAGCATACTTGCCAACCTTGAGACGTCATAAACAAATAAATAAATAAATACAATGCCCCAACAATGCTGATTAATCACCATGAGCAGACTCAAAATTTTGAAACATCCTTAAGTTAAGTAAGTGGCTGTGACAGCAACAATTACTTTATTTAACAACATGCTTTTTTAACCAGTGGTTATGGCAATAATGCCAGCTTGGCATAACAAACCTCTTTCTGTCATGACAATGCTGAAGGCCTCTCTTTTACACTGGAGACTCTTTACAGCCATCTGAAGGCAGCAGGTATCTGCTCCATGTTGTTGCTCAGTGTTGAGCCATAATTACACATAACAGACCAGCTGGTTACATTTTGTGCAACCAGCATCAGACAAGCAAAATGAGCACTTTGAAGCTCATTTCATTTTTGCAGACTAGACAGGCTCTGGTTCATTACTGCCCCCAGGTTTAAGACAGAACTACAGCTGTAAACGGAGATTCAATTTACTCGCCAAACAGTTTAATGTGACTGATTAGATATCAAACTATTACAGACCTGCCTCACATCATCATGAGCGGAAACCGGATGTAGGGGAAACACACATCCGGTTATTCGCGCCAGCTTGAATTTTTGAGTAGAAATAGCCTAATGGCGAAGTCGAGAAGTAGTCAGGCGTGTAGCGTTCCTTATTGTTCCAATTCAAAGAAGAAACAGCCGTATTTGTCCTTTCACGCCTTTCCAACCGACGACGATTTAAGAAGGAGATGGATTTTATCTATAAGAAGACAGGAGGGAGTGGGCTTTACTGTGAAGAGGGGCAGCACTTTTGTGTGTGCTCTGCACTTCAAGGAGGAAGAAGTATTGGCCCACATAGAGTTCCTGAAACCTCAGGCTGTACCTTCAAGATTTCACTGGAACAACCGGGGAGAAAGTAACCCGAGCCACACTAAAATGTACACAAGAAGTGGTAGTAATATGGAGGAAACAACAGGGAATGAAATGGAGTGTGATCCTGTGGCAGTGCTGGCACAGGAGCACAACTACGCCTGCCGTCCTCCTGGTGGGTGTAGCATGTTGCTAACGACCTGGATAAAAACAGTAACCACGCGTAACCGCAACCAGTATAGTTCAACTGCATTAATAAAACTGTAAATAGATTATTATCTAAGACAATAGCAGCATAATGTTGTGAGATGTAACTCTGCTCCGCTCAGTTCCCCAGTCTGAACGTTAGCTTGACTCCTAGCATAAGGTCTTGTGCTACAAGTTGTTTTTTGTTTTTTTTTAACTTCATCGAACAATTTATGATTACAACATTAAGGCAAGTCCATGATATTGATATAACAACACATTACACATTACAATGTGATCATTTATATTGTCAGGCTATTTGCAAAGAACAGGCATTAACATGCCCAAAACATGGATGACATGAAACTATATTGTTATAACATGAAACTTCTCACGTTTTTACTATATAATTGATCACGTTTAACACAATATATTAACATTATATTATTATAAATTATATTATTATAAGTTGAAAAACTTCTTGTTAGAACAATAAACTTTTAACGTTATAACGAAATACTGATCCATTATTTTTTGCCTGGTGTGGCAGCAATATGCTTTTGTAGAAAATAAATACAGATACAAATTATAAATTAGGTCTACATTTAAAAGTGAACCATATTATTTTCAGTGTCTCTTAATGTGTATATTCAATAGAGTTGGGCAGTCTGTTGACATATTTAGATTTCATATATTTGAGGAACATTACAACAACAATTTAACATAGAGGGCTTCAAAGATGGGTGGTGCTTTCATACATTTTACTTTGTGCATGTAATACTTGGCCATGTGGACTGAGTGTAGCCAGCACATGCTTCCATCTTTTTCTAAAAAAGTGGGGATGACCACAAGCAGAGAAAATGTTCTCTGTGGTTTCAATATCTGAATTGCAGAAAGAACAAACATTACTCTCAAAGTTAAATCTCATTCTAAGGAATTCACTGGAAGGAGACATATGTATATACATTGTATATAAAAATCTTGTGCTACACGTTACTGTTATGACTGTAGTGTTGTCAGTGCAAAATGTTACGTCCTAGTAAGGTGACTGTTAAAACATCACATTTCCAGGATTGAATAATGACATGCGTGTAACTCCTGAAATAGATGTAAGAAAAGTATTATAGCAGCGCTCCAGTCTTAACATTAGCTTAGCTACAAACATTAGCACACAGCGTTAATGACTGTGGTTTTGTCATTATATATGTTAGTAAGGTGACTGTCGTAACATTATCTCACCAGGATGTAATAATGGCATGTGACAGTATTTCATTCATGAAATAATTGTAAGTAAAGTTTGATAGCATCCCTCCAGTTCAGTTGTCCTCGCATTTTGTGTAAGTGTAATTTCTTACAGAAAATATTAATGCTTGTTTTACTGCTTACTTTTATTTATTCAGGTGCACTGGAAAAAATAAAGGAGTTGGATGACTCTCTCTCCAGAGAGAGTAAGGCTCGACGCCTTACTCTCTCTGGAACATTACTGGATAGATGGTGTGTGTCTGATGAAGACTTCAGGTACTTTACAGGGTTCCCATCTAAACATGTCTTTTTAGCTTTCTGGAGATCTGTTGAGCCATCTACATCCAATATTGGGCACTGGTCCGAAGCAAGCAGGATTGGAGTTGCCACTGTGAAGAATGAGGTCATCAGGCCAAGCCCAAGACAGAAACTGCAGCTTATTGATGAGTCCTACATGTTTTGTCTGCGTGTTGCTGCTGGCCTTAAAGAGAGAGTTTTGGCTGGGAAGTTCGGCGTGAGCACTGATACAGTGAGTTGTGTTTTGATCACTTGGTCAAATTACTTGTACCTTGTACTGGGATCGGTTCAAATCTGGATGACACGGGAGCTTGTGAGAAGAACAATGCCCGTGAAATTCCAGCAGATCACCCCAAATCTGAGGGTCATTGTTGACTGCATGGAGTTCAGACGCAAGAACCCAAAGGTGCTCACCCTTCACTGTGAGACATTCTCCACGCACAAGAGCTACACCACCTTCAAGGCATTAATTGGAGTTGCACCCTCTGGTGCAATCACTTTTGCATCCAAAGTTTTCACAGGCCCGATCTCTGTGAAGGAGTTGGCAAGGCAGTCAGGAATTTTGGAGTTACTGGAGCCAGGGGATGAGATCATGGCAGACAAGGACTTCTTCTTTGAGAAGGCGTTGGTGGCTGTTGGGGCCAAATTGATCACTCCACCTATCAAATACAAAAGCCAGTTAAGCAGAGAGGAAACTACGAGGACCCAGGCCACAGCCAGACTCCATATTCTCATTGAACGGGCAATTAGACGGATAAAAGAGTACCGCATTTGGGATTCACCAGTTCCCCTCACCTTGGCAGGCACTGTAAACCAGATATGGTCCTGCTGTTGCATGATGGCGAATTATCAGGGTCCTCTAAATCTTGAAGGTGAGGTCAACTGTTGGGTAGAGTGAGTATGTTGCCTGACGTCTATTCTCTCTTTTCATGAAGCCAAAATCAGGTGCCTTCTCTCCTCTCATCAAAAGCCTCCTTTCCTCTCAAAAGACACCTCCTCTTGTGATAAGTCATTAACAGACAGCTCTGCTCCTCATCAGATAGTAACACACAGCTCCTCTCTAAATGATTACTTTTTATTTTGTGTAACTGAGTGGTAACAACTGTTCTTCTTTTCCTTAACAGAAACAAGTAGTACTATTGTTTCAGGCGATTAAAAAAAAAAAAAGGATCCCCTTCTTCCCTGCCAGGTAAATATTTCCTCTCTTAATTTCACCTTCATACAACTGTGATAAAATGCATTATCTTATACTGTATTTTGCAGTTGTATATTTAAGATGCACATTTTCAATCCCTAAAAATTTGTAGAACCAGATTAACAAGCTGCCAAGTATACGCTGGAGTTACATTAAGAGTTTTCTAACCTCTTTTTTGGTATACATTGGAGGTGTTTACTTTGAAAAGGTTGTATATTAAAGTCAACATGTGTTATTGACCGAGGACTGCTCGTCGCCTTTGCTTCTTTCATGGCTTTGTTCAAATACTTGTAAGGAAATGCATCCATGTTCAACTGGTCATTTATGATCATTTATTGTACATCTGCAAATGCTTAAATTCTGCTGTCTTTTTAAGTGAGGCTTTCTTCTGCAGAAAGTGTTGAAAAAAGTTCATGTAGCCAGCAGCTCTGAATGAACTATGGACTTATGTTGCACACCTAAAGGCATAACTTATCTTCTTGAAGGTCAGAGTTCAACTTTGCAAGACAAATATTTACAGAGGTGGTGCAGCAGAGGCAGGAATCAGAGGCCCATTGTTGTTCAGCGGAAAAAAATAAATCATTCTCATAGTCTGGAAGAGTCTCTGTTAAATATATTGTTTCTCTCCTCTAGAATACCTCCTCACTTCCTGCCCCTCTCTCTGGAGCAGAAGGAGCTGGAGGATCTTAGCTCCAGGAAAGGGAATCAATGCTGCAGATGAATCGTCAGGTGAAACTCAAGTCCCTAGTTTATATTCTGTGGTGAGAGGTGACTGCAGAGAATTATCTCTTCTTTCAAGCAACCGCGGGAAAGTGTCTCCAAGAAGTCAACATGGAGAACAACAGGGAGAACCATCGCTGCTTCTGTGACCCTTGGTTCATCCCAGTGTCCCTCCTCGACTCCTCTGTCCTCAATCATTTGACCCAGAAATCGCTCGAGACTTGTCATCATGAAGAACGTCTCAACTCATTAAATGCACTCAGAGGAGTTGAGGAGAGAGTAGGTTTTCAAAGGGGAGGGAAGTGAGGATACATGAGTGCAGCCTTTGCAGAAGTCTTTTACTGACACACCCCGATTGGGTATCAGTTATTGATTGGATAGTGCAGCGCTGCAGCCGATCGGACTGGTCTGATACATCACGTCAGTGGAATGTCATTCTGGAGGGAAGACAGATAAGATATTAAACTCAAGTGTATCACTCCCAAGTTTGATATTTGATTTGTTTTCATATGTATTTATTTTTTAACATAACATACTCTTTAACATAATATTTGTATCTCTTACAGGTCTCAGGTTAGGTCTCTGCTTTAACTGTTCTTAACTCGACCTATTGTCTTTGCTTCTTGTACTTAACTTTTATTAATGTACTCTTTACATCTTTTTTCCTTGTTCATTTGTCTTTAGTTTAACTTCAAACATTTGTCTTGTACAGTATATCTGTCTTAACTTGCACTCTACACTTGACTTTACATCTTGTTTTTCTTTTTCTTTCTTCAGTCATCATGTACAATTAGGTCTCTGCATTAACTCTTACTCTACACCTTACAGACAGATGCTAATAATAACAGATCGTTTTTTTCCCATGTAATATCAACTAGCTGCTAGCTAGCTAATGTTAGCTACTTCCCTCTAGTAGTTCCAGCTGCAACACTCTTTTCGAAATTATACATTTTTACATAATTTCTATTCCCATTACTTCTTTGATTGCTGACCACCTTTGGGGGGAAAAACATGGAAATCTTTTTTGTGACATCCCAAAGACAGCTGAACAGCTTGCTGTTGTCAAGCCTGCCTGTTGTCAAGTGCACCTGCTGCCTGACGATGCTGTTTTGGGTGAATGACGTCACGTGCGACCTGGAGGTGTTAACCACTTGTGTGCCAAAGCCAAAGTAGTGGCTATTTAAAAATTTAATAATAATTAATTGTTACTAAAACCTGTCCAAAAACACTGTTTTATCGAAGCATCAACATAAGATAACCGTAGTTTGAGGATGTGATCTTAAAAAAAAAAATTTTTTAAAAATTGAAAATTAATATTCATATTCAGGGCTAATTAAAAAACATCCGGGGCTTTAGCGGGACGCCACTGGTGAGTGGAGAGGAAGCATCATATTAATAACATGAATAAAACTGTGTTTTTGTCTGCGTGAGAAAACGGATGTGAAATGTGACAAATGTCAGTTACATGAGTCTTAGCCAATGTGTGAGGGTGAGCAGCTCTGCGCCTAAAAAAAAACGAGGTTTACTAAGGGGAAATCACCCACTGCAACTGCGGCATGGGACCATCAAGCACCAATGGGTGTTCTCAGCCCTAGGCTCCAGGGGGCAGTAACGAGCCTGTTACTGTAATGTATTATGGTTTCCTGCACTGCAGCGAGGCAAAGTCACCGCTGAGGGACAGACTAATCAAGGTAACACAGTCTTTAAAAAAACATCATTCGGTCTTTGTAAATAGAAGATAGGCCTACTAGAGAATCTGTCACCATTGATGAACTCGGCACCGTTAAAATATTGTTAGTTGCACCACAGCGAACATTTTAATTTGTCATGGTTGGAAAAGCACAGGTGTCACTAATAACACTAAAGATGGCTCTGTGCTATTCAAGCGCTCCAGTGAGGGTGACATGGAGCAAGTATGCAAGATAAAAGGATCCTGAAATCAAAGCAGCTACATGGAAATGAGCCATCGTTAATTCACTTACATACACAGGGTTCCTACAGCTTAAGGCAAGTTAGACGGGAGATTCTTCTGCCTTAATTCACATTGTGCCAAGTTAAAAAACCTTTTTGCATAAAATACACCAAGCCTTGCATACATAACCTTGTAGCAGTTTCAGCCATCCCACAAAATCTTAGTTTAATAGCCAATTTTCACTGAATTTTCAGTTCCCCATGTCGTCCGGAGAACAGGGACAACCATATTTAAAGTGTGTTTTGGATGTGTCTTGAATCAACTAAACTTAACAACACTTAAAAGAAACCTCACCACCAACCAGTGTTTTGGAGGTGTAACTGCACATAATGGAGCAGGTCACATGAGTAGGCTACGGCACAGGGTTTGCCACACAAGTATAAATACCCCTTAACTCTGTTGTAGCTCCTCCAGGTGTGGCCATGGAATGTTCACAACTCCATTGGCAAAACATCTAAAAACACAAACCATGTAAAGGAGAAGACAAATCAATCAAAATTAAGTTTGCCAATTACTGTTTTAACCACACTGACCAATTACATTATATTTGTGATCTAGGAAACAACCAACACACTCTTGCCAGGACAGATGTTACTATTACAAGAGTGGGTGTTGATTGTTTTTTTTAAGAACATAAATACAGGAAATTAGTTATGTATATGGTGAGGTTTTCACTTATTGCATATAATGGAGTTTTTATTGACACGTGACCTTAAAAGGCTCTATGTAACAGGGTGTCTACAGGTAGGTAGCAATGTGTGCACGTTGCTTGCCAGGCACTTCATGCGCATCTGCTGTGCTTCCTCTGCCCTCATGTTAGCCATGTGTGCAACATTGCTTGCCAGGCGCCTCGTGCACATCTGCAGCGCAGCTTGCCTTGAATTGGCTGCACGTGCACGCCGCTTTTCCTCACGCACCCACTTGTGCTTGCACAGCTACTTTTAGGCATGTTGGCATCAGCAAAGGTGGTCTGCAGCAAAAATTACTGTCGCAGTCAGTGGTTTAACTGATGTCATGTACATTACCATTTACGTTCCACAACGTAAGAACAAACTGCCATTAAAATCACACTTTAAATTGTTTGCATGCGGCAAGCCCAAAATTTCATGTGTTAACACTCACCAGATAGCCGTACAAATTATTCTGAATTTCACCTTGACACAGTGCCCTCCGACATCAGCAAAGGTGGTCTGCAGCAAAGATGAGACAATACAAAGGTGAGTTACAATCAGTGGTTAAAGTCTGATGTCTTATCCACACTACTGTCTTTTTTTCCACAATGGAAGCAGAAACTGTCAGTGAATATTGGAGATGAACTGATAACACCCTTTCAGCCCTGATACCACAACCTGGCCTTTGAGTATTTGCTGACACCCTGTACCAATAAGATATCAGACATCAGTGTTTGATTTATAAGCTGTATACCTCATTCGTTAAAGAGACTGGAATCATTTATATGTGTAAGGCAACATCAGGCCTGACTTGAACATTGCATCTACTTACTTTGTAAAAGAAAAATACAACAATGCATAGATATGATGTATGTTGGTATTTATGTATCATGAATTTGTTCAAAATTATATTAGATAATCATGAATTTATGAGTAGTTGATTCAATTCATACAAAAAAAGAAAAAGACAGGGGCAGAGATTACCATTTCTATTATTATTCTATTATTTATAGTACCCCAAAATAACAAAAGGCCTCTAGGGTACATGAAAATATGGGTTTAAGATTTAGAAATCACACCTTTAACTGACAATGATATCAGAAATCAGAGGTCACATGGGGTGTGTGATTCAATAGCTCAATTCTTTAGTATACAGAAGTCACTGAAAATATTAATACATTAGTTTAATGTGAAGCGTTAACTTTAAAGGGAGTGCTGTTGTAATTGGGGGATTATGAAGATTAAAAACTTATTTTTTCCTCTATACCCGCAGAGAGTCCAAATCAAAGTTAATTTCATTGATCTGCAGCTTTGGCTGGAAGAGTGTGAGCAGAAAAGCAACAAGCCAAAACTAACTCCATACAACAATTCAAAAAACAAATTGTGGCAATATTGATTACCCATATTGGCAGCATACTGTGCCAACTTTTACAGTAATTTCCAAAAGAGGAAATTCTGTCAGTAATCTGCATTTGAGGGGTTTTTTTCCCGGAAACTCTTCCCAATGTTAAGAAATGAACCAAATCAGCTGTGTCCATTTCTCCAATGAAATTAGAATAATTCATTTGAACTATAAAGCAATTGGAAACAATACATCTCTGGGAAGTGATGGCTGTGCAGCAGATTTTTATAAATTGTTCTGTTATAAATTGGCACAACATTTGAAAGAAGTATTTACCCAAAGTCTTCTTAAATCCTCTCCCCACTACTTGTGCCAATAATCGCCTTAACTCCAAAATCCAAACCAGCTTTTTATTATGCAAGTGGCCAATCTCCTTATTAAATAATGATTTACTACTTGCCATGTATGCTTGAGTTTAACTGCTCTTGCATAGTTTAATAATAATAATAATAGCTTAGATTTATATAGCGCCTTTCAGAACACCCAAGGACGCTTTACAAAACAGCAGTTTCTATTTGTATTTGTATTTCTATTGTGTTCTTTTTATTTTATATAGCCTACTTCAAATGATTTATTATACTTTTCTGAATTTATCTGTATATTTTTCTGTTATTGTGCTGCTGCAGCCTCTGCATGTCTCCTCTGGAGATACTTGACTACTCTAACCTTGTTTAGGAAGACAGCTTTGCTCACAAACTCACTACAGTTCTTAATTCACTGTAGTAGCGGTTTAAACTCCATACATACATTTGATTACTGAAGATTACATTAAAAAATCTTATTATGTAGTCTAAATAATTATTATGTTATACACTCCTTATCAGACTCTCTCATTTCATCAAACAGGTTTTGTTAGCTTTAATCTACAAACATTAGGCTACTTCTTACCTCACAATTTTTACATTTGGAACAATTGCGGAATTGTATTATGAACAAATCCCTATTCCTTGAAAACTAGCTCCAAGGTGGTAAGTATTAGTGTCTTGGTTATTGATTGTAATGGTCTTTTTCTAACCACATCTCTCCAGGTATAATGTTCCCATAACTCCAAGAGAATTTTCTGTAGTTTCTGATGGTGTTCCATCCAGAAGTCGTATATCATTTAGGAGTGGAGAAGCATCTCTCCTTGATCCTTGGGGCTTTCTAGTTGGCAAGATTTGTTTTTCTGGCACCAAAATAGATAACCACAAAGTAAGAACAACATTGTTGCTGTCCCCTGCACAATATCATATTGGAACTGGTATGTGACAGATATGATTTTCTCACTTTGGAAGTTCAAAAATTGTATTAATGTGATGTGAATCACAACCTGACACATCTTTCTCACTTATTCTGGGTCTGCAGATTCACTCATAAACTAAACTAAATGTTCCCTTTTTGTTCTCCATGATAAAAACAACAACAATTTAGCTTATTCCTTATTAATTTAACTTTATTTTTAAATTCATATTCACAAATGTAAAGGTAGTGAATACAGTATTTGTCTATTACCCCCTAACACTATGAGTAGTCTTTCTCTGGGCCTTTTGCTTGTCTTGCCTGTGTCTTGACTGTACATGATGGTTGTCTCTGCTATGCAGCTATGTTACACTCTATAGTTGCACTATGTGCTATGTGCCCCAAAGCATGGGGGTGCTTTCCTATGCATCTCCTTCTTACTTATGCATGTCAGAGACCCATTTACTCCAGCTCATATTGAATTGATCCTCGCGATTTCTCATTTTATATGTAATTCTTTCCATTTCTTTAATCTCCTCAATTGTTTTTTTCCAATTATTAACAGATGGTGGATTTACATCTAACCAATTACGTGTGATTTGCTTCAACGCAGCAATGCGCAATATGCTGTATAAATATTTATCTCCCTCACTCTGAATTTCTAATGGGATAAGGCCCAATATGATATTGATTGGGTGTATAGGGTTTCTTAAACTGAAAGTATTTTTTATTTTTACTTCAACTACCTCCCAGAATCTTTTCAATACAGGACATGAGTAAAAAATGTGTATGTGGTTAGCTTCTGGCTCCGTACACTTCCTCCAGCATTCTGCATTGCCTGTTGGGCTGTATTTTGACAACGTTTTCGGTGTTAAAAAGATCTTCATATTTACTTTCCAAGCAAATTCTTTCCAAAACTTAGATTGTGTTGTCTTAAAGATTCTTTTGCATGCTTCTTTCCAGTCATCATCTGTAATTGTTATTGATAATTCGTTTTCCCATTTGTCTTTAGTATTATCTTCTTGTATCTTGATTTCTTGCATGATTTTATAGAGTTTCGAGATTTTTGTCTTTTCACTATTTCTATTTTTACTCAATAAATCCATTAGTGTATGTGTTATTTGATCCTGACTCCTCTGCTGTGTTAGAAGATAGCTTCTAATTTGTAAGTGCTTAAAAAAGTGGTTGTTACTTATATTAAATGTATTAACTAAGGTTTCAAATGGATCTATCATATTATTTGTAATTATCTGTGAGTACACTTGCAATCCCTTCCTAGCCCATTCTTGCGATATTTTATCTGTTTTATTGGGTAAAAAATCTGGATCACTGGCTATCACTCTCAAGTAAATACATTTATCATCGCATTTATACATATTCCGAATTATTTTCCAGTTTGTAAGGGTATTGTCTATGCATCTATTATTTCCTTTGTACTTTTGAATATCCCTTGGATTCAGATAGGGTAATGTTCCTATTGATATTGATATTGATTGTTTTTCTATTTCTTTCCATTTTGTTTGAACTGAGTTATTCGTCCATTTCATTATTATTATCTGGGTATCCATCTGTCAGGACTGTGAAATTTGATTAATTTAAAAAATAGCATGTTAAAAAAATCTTATTAACCAGTAATGGTCTGGCAACATTTTAGGCTAAGTAATGGGCTAATGTTCAGACATCCATGTTGTGTGTCATTCAAAAAAGAAAGAAAGAAAGAAATCTTAGAATTTGGAAATAGAACAATTAATTTATTTCTAAAGACACCTTTTGGTATTTATATTCAATGCTTTACTGGTGTGCCACAATAATGTCATGTTTTTGAGTTAAAATATCATTATTTTTAAGTCACCAACTAAATATACATAAACGTGATTAAATTTGCATATACTATTCCTGCCACCCCTTTCAGCTCTCAATGACACCCTGTTGCCACCCCATGAATATTAGGCTACTCTAGATCCGCCCCTGGCTGAGCAAAATATATGATGCACAAGACAACCATAAAGTAAAGAGCATGCATTTAAAATAACTAATAATATTGTTAACAGTCTGGTTCACTGATCAAGTTGAATCAACGTTGAATTCCCCCTATGGGACTAATAGAGTGTAAAATAGTATATATGATAAAGAAAGACAAAACGAGTAAAACGCGGTTATTTTTCAGAACTGCAGGTTATAAACATGATTGTCCATTAGCGTTTATCACATGTAATAAATAGCTGTATTTCACTGTAACTTTTGCCAGTCACAAAGTCACAGTTGTTTGTCAAACAAGGAAGATACAGACAGACTCATTCAGTGAGCTCGGTTAGCAACACTCACAGACAGGCTTGAGATCTAACGTTACTTTAAGCAAACACATCGACATAACGTCACTGTTATGTGGTGACATCACAGTTGGAGAAGGGAGAACACAGTTTACCTGACCGCTGATCTTGCGCTTCACTCTCATGGTGTTTTTCACTTTCCATGACCACAGGGATGGCTCCGTCTCATCCTCTCACGTGAGGTTGGAAACTTTGTCACCCCTTCAACGAGGGAGAATTGGAGGCCTTGCGTGACTTGCTTAACCTACACAGCTTGCATAGTGAGCGTACGGCCCCGGCTCTGTTTGTAGGACATTTCAGGCGTTTTGAATCTAGATATCCCATGTAGGTTATAGCTGTTTCCAATGTCGCCACTCGAAGGCACTGTTGCCTTGTTTGTAAATTTGCATTTAATTTCAGCTATTGAGTTTATTTCATGAAAAGACTCTCAGCCCTGCTGCCGAAGAGCAGGTCGGAACTACAGTCGCGCGTCAAAATTTGTGACGGGGTATTTTTACTGTGACACAAAACGTCATTGATTTGGAGCTGGTAATATCATACCAACCAGCGGAGCTCGGTAAGTTTAACTGGCACAGACATTATTCAACAGGACATGACTCGGCAGTGAGCTGAAACTAAAGTGTGCTCGGTTGTGCAGCTGAGAGCGCTGCTTCTCCAGCATGACATGATGTTCGGCCTCTGATAGCGGTGACAACAACGTAATATATAGCTAATGAAGCTAATGCTAGCCGGGGGTTGCAGCACACAAGGCATCTGCGTGTACACAGCTTTACCGCTCGAGCATCTAAACTACAACGACAGAGAGCCAATGAGTCAGACTGTTGTACTGCAGGTTTATTGCTGTATTGACAAGAAATTATTGTATCAGTAGCTGGGTGCTTCTTTTGTTTTAAAGGGCTAGCCATTAGCGGCTAACGCTGTATTCGTCGGCTTTATGCTGAGTGAAGTAACAGGGCCGATACAAACGAAAAGCTCTGGGCCATGAAGCAAACATCGTGTGTTACTTGATCGTCTCCTCGTTGCAAATCAGGTGTGCGATCTTTATGGTTTTCTTCAGCTGTCTTCGTTGAAAATAATGTTCTTAAAATTACTATAATTCAAATTCCTTGTGATGATTAAAGATGGCCACAAGGGAGAGCCAAAACCGTACAGGTTTAGTTCACTTCTGTCCTCGTTGTAATATCGGCATTTAAAACATATATCTAAAAACTCTCACACATGATGCTGTCATCTTGTTGTTCATGTTGGGGTTTACATGTGTTGTCTTTATGGTGACCTCACTGATGCAGGCAGTGTGACACCACATACGTCATAAAACAAAAAATAGCATCACACAGCTCATTTGCATGCAGGTTCAAAATGTCGCCACACATCAGCATGCATATCAACACATGGTGATATATTTGTGAGTGTTTATCTCAGGGACTTGGGACTTTTGTTTAACTAATGTATTTACACTCAGATGACAGAAATCCAACACAAAATGATACAAAGACTGCAGTTGAAATGTCCAACAGTTAGGACGAGTCTAGTTTATAGACTTAGTTTGGTACTCTAATTGTACTATTATTAGAAGTACTATATGTTATTAATGAATTGATTCATTATAGAGCCTCTACGGCACACAGACAAATAAATAATGCCTTGGTAAATACAGTAGCAGCATGTTAATGACCTCTCTGTAGGGACTTTGCACATGCATGTTTGAAACTTCATGAGTTGCTTTTATTAAACAGATGCATCACTGAATTGTAGCTTCAGGTGGTTTTGATCAGCTCATACTTGCAGGTAAGTAGTGGATGTGCAGCAGTAGATAGCAGTGGTTTTAAAGGGTTTGCTGAGGGGACTGTAGCAGAGTATTAAAGGTGAAGATAGTGATTTGAATCCAACACACTTTAAACTATAAAGCAAGAAATCTCTGTCTGTCTGTGTGTCCTTTGCATATCTTGAGAACCGTTCATTCAGTCTACTCCCCACACTATGGACCCCAGAAAGAATCGTTGCTGCAATGCTAAAACTAATGGGGATCTTAGAAACAGACAAACACTTGCTGGGTGTATTGCTGGAGATCTAAGAATAATTAATGTTAAATTTTGTGCAGTTTGGACAAAATACCTCTGCTAATTAAATCCATACTCAACTTTATAACTGTGGTGGTTATGTCAAAACAAGTGACTGAAAGGCCTTTTTGGAAACGGGGTCAGAAGTTAGTATCAACCACCAGCCAAATGCCAGTAAAATATGCTGGTATATTTTAGAGCCCACCAGCCACAGTGGCAGTTGGACAAAAAAGTTAATTTCCAACTCTGTTTGGAAATGATTAATTCTGTTAAGTGTACTTCACCAGTGTTTCTTTCCCAGAGGAAAAAACAATGAAAGCCACTGTTATTGACTTCTTCAACTTGTAGACCATTATGGCCCAACAGAAATAGACTGTGTCAAGTCTTGAGTTAAAAACATAATTTTGTTGGAATGATGTGCTTATAAAGTGTTTGTGTGCACTGTGCAGGTCAGTTGAAATGGCAGGGGGCGAGACAGCAGGCGTCGACCTCAGCAGGAAGTTTGTGTCGGAAGCTGAGCTTGATGAGAAGAGGAAGAAGAGACAGGAGGAATGGGAGAAAGTCAGGAAACCTGAAGACCCAGAGCGTAAGGACACATGCACCTACACACAGATTCAAAACATATCAAACTTCTACATCACATACAGCTATGCTTACATCCACATACTTGTCTGTGTACTCTTCTAGAGGCCCCAGAGGAGGAGTATGACCCACGTTCTCTCTTTGAGCGATTGCAGGAGCAGAAAGACAAGAAACAAGAGGAATATGAGGAGCAATTTAAATTCAGTGAGTCTTTGTCTCTGTTTTCTTTGCTGTATCTGTTAGAAGGACTTTTACCTCAATTTGTTATCTAGATTTAAATCAACACATTTCCACTGCTACTCCACCAAGACAATGAGTCAGTAATTATGTGCAACTATGTACAAAAGGCATAGTTTATCACAATTAAACGGACACTTCACCAATGTCGCACATCAAGATCAGTTTATTCATGATGGTTCCTAAGCTGCAAAAAACAGCTGTAAAATGTCTTCTGTGGCCCTTGAGGTAGCTCTCTGGCAGTCTGGCATAAAGTAACATGATGACATCAACAGATGATGCTTGAGACTTTTGACAGAAAACCTGCATTACAACTGGGGACGTGGTGATTGACAGATGAAGCCATTTATCAGGCTGGGAGCGTCCAAAGAAAGATGTCTGTGGTGGAAAGTAACTAAGTACATTTACTACAAGTACTGTACATACATACAGATTGAGGTACTTGTATTTAAGTAATTTTATGTTACTTTATACATCTGTTCTTTTGGCTTGTGACACCTGACTAAAGCAGTGTGCGGTTGGGTCGGCTGTCACATTTTAGATGTCTGTCAGATGTAGAATTTCCACCGAAAAGATATTTCCCCTCTGAATTTCTCAAATGGTTTCATCTAAATAATTTCAAGACCAAAAAGGTTAGATGAGCTATTACAAAAAAGTAAAAGGTCAACAAATGTATACAGTAACACTGAATGTAAACATAATGGCTGTGGCTCAGGAGGTAGAGCGGGTTGTTCACTGATTGGAAGATCAGTGATTCAATCTGCGGCCCCTCCAGTCCATATGTTAAAGTATCCTTGGGCACGATACTGAACCCCACACTGTGTGAGTGCGTGTTAATATTTAACTGAGTAGCAGATAGGGGTGAGCTATATCATCTCATTCATTATAACATTGGTATCATTTTTTAATACGATATGAAAAATTCATATCGTGATACTTGCGATATGTTGACTTGTTGACATACTGACGTCGTACTGTTACCCATGGCAACAACAAGTATGGCTGAAAGCGAAATTATGGGCATCTTAAATGTTTTATGAACAGCATTGGTCTTCTCAGACTCTTTTAACAAGTTACCGTGAGTTACCCTCCCTGCAGAGGGAGCTCATTCAGCGACTCCTCTGGCAGCAATACAGCGTCTCTCCCGCCACATGTAAGTCAGTGTTCTCAGGTAATTTTATCATACTCGACAAAAGAGGACAAAATGGTTAGAGGAGAAATGGCTGATCATAAAGGTCTAGGTGGGAAAAAAACAAACAACTCAATCATTTAGGATTTTGCTAAAAGAGAAGGAAATCCTCTGTAGATTTATATATGTAGATCCCAGGGGACATTTTTTGTATTTAGGAGCTGTTTAAATGTGTAATTTGTGGTAGATTTTATTTTGTTATGCTATAAATATTGTATACAGAATCTGGATCTCACTCTGAGTTACTGTTGTTGTTTACAAACTTAAGACATGGGAGATTATTTTAGTTTTTTATTGACTTTTTATGACTAATTTGACGTAAGAATATCGTTATCACAAAAGTACCCTGAAATATTGTGATATTATTTTGGGGACATATTGCCCACCCCTTGTGGCAGGTGGTACTTTGTATAGTAGCCTCGGCCACCAGTGCATGAATGTGTGTATGGATAGGTGAATATGTAGTGTTAAAGCGCTTTGAGTGGTCAGAAGACTAGAAAGACACTATACAAATGAACGTCCATTTACCAAGTCCAACTTTCGTGTATGTAAAGGAAAACTCTACAGTGCACCTTTTGAATAGTTTAATTAGTTTCACTGCTGCCAGCTTAAATACTGAAATATTATTTACACATGGATGCATCAGTGTTAAGAACCCATTGTTGTTATATATAATGACACAGGTGCATTTTTCTGCAATGATGATGATTATGTTCATTATTTTACAGAATTTGATAAAGAGATTAGATTGGGGGAAAAATCAATTCAAGCATTCATAGTACAATAACAGTTTTTAGTATGTTTAAAAAAGATTGAGTGTCAGTGTTTAAAACCAACAGTCAATTCCAAACATGTCTTAGAAGTACACACGCCTTATTGTCTTTATCCGTGAAGGTCAGTTAGATTTCAGGCTTCTCTTTTCACATGAAGGTCATCTGTGTGTGGATTCTGACTCTTAAGGTTTGTTTACTGAAAAATGCCGTCACTCTACTGCCATGTGTTGAGAACATGTTTGTTTCCATGGTGACAGGGAATATGGTGAGGGGATTGGACGAGGATGAGACCAGCTTCCTGGACGAGGTCTCCCGGCAACAGTGCCTGGTGGAGAAGCAACGCAGAGATGAGGAGAAGCAGGAACTACTGGAATACAGAATATCCTTTTTTTTAAATTTTATTTATCACACCTTGGTTTATATAAGAAACATTTTAATAAGCCAGTATCAAACTGTGATTATTTGCCTTAATATATTAATCTGTTATCCCCCATTTAAGAGCGCAATAACAGATTTTGCAGGTTTAAAATAAGCACTGACACGTAGTTGAAGTCACATCAGTCCAGTTTATTTTGTTGTTTATGCAATGATAATTATTGGAGACTAGTATCGTTGTACTTCACTGAGATGTGTGCAGACAGTCACGATCTGTTTGGTTTTTGAATATTTGCATTTTATCACTATTTTAACTAGTATTCCTACTATAGCTTTCCTAAACCTAGTGCACACCTTATATCTGATGCTAAAGTTAACCGCTTAATGCAAAGGCATCATTTACACTGCCCAGTAGCAAAAAATAACCATTACTTTTCCGGGTGCAGGGATTTTTGGGTTACAAATCACACTTTCCAGCCTGTACACTTTATTGAAACAGAAATTCTGTCTGCCCACTGAAACATCCACAGTCTTTTATACTTAAGCTGACAAAGCAGTGTTATTATTAGTGTTTGTATTGTGGCACAGTTGTCTTTAGACTCTCCTGTTTGCTTTATTTGGCCAGCTCACTCATATCTGTTGTGAAAATGTGACTTTGTTTGTGTCAGTCACATGTAAGAGTGGGAGTGATCGGCTGTGCCAGGATGTGTTGGTGTTGATACAGTTACTACTTCCTGTTAACAGAGGTTGTTATAAGTCATAGAGTATGATTGCACTTGGAATGTGCCAAATTGTCCTCATACAGTAAGACAGATGTTGGCCTTTGTTTTACACCTGGGCCTGCTAAGACACAATATAATGAATCAAAGAGCAGATGAGATGCAATGAACTACTCTCCTCTTTTGTGTATTCTCTCATTGATGTGTAAAGAGACCTGGATACAACACTGGAAGCAGGGCCACATTCTTTTCTATGGACTTTGATCAGTGGCACGTGTAACCAAAGTAGTTTGACTCTCGTGTCGTTGGGCCCGTAGAGCAAGACCAATAAAGACTTCTGCAGGCTAAGCAACTGACTTGCGGCTGAGCGCTCTGCTAACTTTAATGAGAATAGAATTATTTAATTGTGCGGCCATTTTAGACTTTACAGATGTTATCGGATGGATCAAATTGTGATGATGAAATGAGTAACGTTATGGGGATTGTGACGCTCAATAAAATGTATCCACTGATTTACAGACGTCACCCTTCCAATCTAAGTTTATGGGGAAAGAATCGTTTTGGTCCCCATGGGCATCAATTCACTGACTTGGGAGTTGTAACTACATGGTTTGACCAAGGCGCCAGTTTGACTTTAAAGCCCAACTCTGTCTCTGTGGACTTGCCATGACCAGTTTTATTTATTATAAGTATTAAGATGGAAACAAAGACGAAGTTACCATCGCCCTGCAGAAAGACCTATAGTACTCATTTTGTTGACAAATGAACAAGACAAAGGCAAACAAATCTTATTTTAAGATTTGTAAAGTTACTGTATAACAAACTAATCTTTAGTATCGTACACACTAAACAACCAGAACTGTTAAAGCTACAGTTGTTGTATGTTTACAAAAAAAAAACCCTTTTGTCACATTTACTGAAACTGTCAGTCAGCCACACAAAAGGACATAAAACAGTCTATAAAAGAAATTGTGTTCCTCCTCCCACTTATAGTGCTTCGAATGACATTTGCTAGAATTCATCCGGGCTCACAGAAAACAACCAGTCAGAGCTGAGGGGTATCTAACGCAGCTGTCAATCACTGCTCATGAACTGCGGTCAAACTGTGAAACTAGGCAGCGCTGATCAAATATATTCTGTTACTGCATTGCCTGTTTCGTACCTCAAATGTTTTCAGAAACATTCAACATTCAAACATTCAAAACATATTTTAGTGTACTGTTTAGCTGTAAATTGAGAGTTTGCTCTTGCTGGTGAAATTTTGGCTCAACTGCTCTCGACATTTCGTTTACGAGTGGAGATTGACATGATTGACAGCTGTGTTAGAGAATCCTCGGCTCAGATCGGCTGTTTTTGTTCCAAGTGTGGCAATGAGAATTATTTAGAAATGCTACGAGGCAATAGGATGGGCAGAGGGCTATTTTTTCTCATGTAATACTGTGTGGATACAGTGGCAGTTTCGGCAAATATGACAAAGGTATTTCTATAAAAGTTACCACCTACAGCTTTAATTGGTGAATATCAGTCAGATAATTGAAGAATCAATGCGTCATTTTAGTACTTGTGTGGCAACACAGTGTGAGCTGCCTCTTGAATCTGCCAGTGTGAATGTTTGTTGAATGTATCGGTAGGAAAAGGAACGTGATGAGTGCCAGGTGTCCTGCACTGCCTCTAAACTAAGTGCCCATAGTGATGTGTGTGACTGTGATGTTTCAGCAGAGCAATAGTTTTCTCCATTTAGTGTTCTATGTTGTGTAGAGTTTCTCAGTAAGTGTTCCCATATCACCCTTAGCTAAGCAGTGAAGCTGTTTTCAGGTAGTTTTGTGCACCTCATGCTGTTTTCAACAGTTGAAGGACATCCATGCTGCTAATATGGAAGTCTCTCGCTGCATAAATGATAAGCAGCTTTGTGTGTGTTGGCAGAGGCAGGCACAGCTCGAGCTTCTGCTGGGACTGCATTACACACACGCACACACCTTCTACACGTGTTCATCCTCATGTGAGATACCAGCAGTGTGCTGTACACAAAGTGGTCTGTCAACACATTTCTCCTTCAGCTTTATCTGAAGGACAAACTTATGACAAGCAGTCTTTATGATTTACAAGAGATTTTCCTCCTCTTCTTCTTCTTCTAGCTTAATAATTAGACTGAAATTTCTTCTAGTTTCACTTCATGCATTCAGCCTGACGTTGTGTTCATGTTGCACCGATCTTGTGTTGGGAGGGGTATTATTTTGTTTGGTTTTACTCCAATCAATCAGTGTTGATTGACATATTCGTCTCGCAGACATCTTTAACAGTTGCTATGAGCAGCTAACTATTCATTTCTCACATTGATCAAAGAAATATGTCAATTTACGAGTTATTTCTGTACGTTGACTTTAAGTCTCCGTGAAATGGAAAATACATTTTTCCAGTTTTAATCCTGTGTCCCTGTGTTAACTGATCATTTAGCTTTTGTATTTTTACCCGAAAATCCCATCTTTTCTCTCTCTCTCTGTAAAACCAGGTAAAAGCTTTTTTAAATGTTTGATAATTGTGACACTGTTTCTAAATGACTTCACATTTAATTTGGCACTTAGTGCTTGGCAGCTGACACATATAGTGGTCAGGGATTATGCTAGCCTTTTCTTTATTTTTATTTTTTCCCAATGGTCAGTATGACCGTTAATATTCCAAAATTCTGGCCATAAAGAACAACTACCAGACATCTGCTTTATATAGCCATCTAATGGCCTACATTTAAATGGCAATAAAACACTTCAAATGAAATAACTTGAAAAAAGCTAAATGAAGAAGTGGTCTGTTGAAGAGGGTGATTAATCACAGCTTTAGTGGCAGAGGCAAAGGAGAAAAAGGACTTGGGTGTGCTAAGCATCACCGTAAATAACCAAGCCTGCCATTCACCATCTAGCTTGCCAAGGTGTACTGAAGCGTAACTCTGGTCTGTTTTATGAGAAGAGCTGTGGTATGTTTAAAGGTCTCCTTGGAGAAAAGGATGGGTAATGCCATCACCTAACTGCACCATGTATGCAAGGCCCAGGTTCCACTATCTGCTTGAGCAGTGCTTGACGGCTGCCCTTTCTGAGCTGCTGCGGCTCACACGTGTGCAGTATTCACAAAGACAGTGTTGCTGTAGCGCGGCTGCTGCAGAGCTGCCTGCAAGTTTAAATACTGTATTTCCACAATTAAAAGCCAGGCCTCCACTCATTTATGGAGCCTTGCATGCCACTGCATTGTCAACAACACAGTCATGAAAGAATTTCACAATAAAAAGCCTTCTGTTAACAAATGAAGGAAAATGTCAGAAAACATTTATTGTGAAATGGAAACAGGTATTGTTGAGTTAAAAAGACATATATTTTTTTAATGCATGTGACAGATATAGTAATTGAAAGTGTAATGAAAGACGGTGCAATCTCAATATGATGATCAAAAGATTATTTTCATGGTCTGTTTTTGCTTAAAGTTGTGTGTCACGTGGTAAAAATAGCTGAGACTCTCTAGCTCAGCTGCAGCTGCGCCTGAGCAATGCTGCTTACGCCGGCAGTGTGGCCCGGGTGTACAAGGAGGACTGTGAGCACTGTGGATATGGCTTTGGATAAATATATCAGTGGGTAATTAATATCCCAAAATCAAGTCTGCACAATAAAAGGTTATATTTAAGTTGTCTAGGGAACATATCTTGTAGGTCACACAATGTTAGGTTATTTAATATGCTGTTAATGAATTTATTAATTTATGTGGCATATTTCCAACCAGACGTTTTGATCGTTAATATTTTCACTTGCCAGACAACTACACGTTATATAATAGCTAATGTCAATCCTGGCAACAATTGGATATATCTGCAATAAGCTAATATCAGCCAATGTATCGGCCTGGCTGATTTATCAGTCCACCTTTCCTAACTTGGTTTGTAGGAAGATGGTATTTCCATTCTTAATCTTGCTTACTAAGCTCTGATTGGCTGACAGTTTCTCCAACTGGAGAAAGCAGCTATGAGTGGGTGCAGTCACTGAACAAATCTTAGATGTGGGCAGCAGGTCAGAGGTCCAGAACCAGCCTTTTTTGTTTGCTAAATTCCATCTGCATCATAATGCTGGATTACATAACCTCAACTTTTAGCCCATGAGAGAAGCATCAGAATACTGTATGTATGTATTTATGACAGACCTCTTCATTCATAAACAGAGCTCCTGTAATCCATAGGTTCTGTTTGTTACATCACAGTGTAAATATTTCACCGCATGACATTCACGCACATTTGAATACACGTCCAGTAGTTTTGCTCGTTGGTTGTTGCTCTCTGTGCTTTTTCATCCGCTCTTCTCTGTCATTCTCTCTTTGTCTTTGCGGACAGACTGGTTTCTGACAGACAGGTTTGTCTGCAGATGAAGAAGAGAATGGGTTGTCGTGGAAACTGTATCATAGGCTGGTAACTACGGTGACCGTTTTAAAGCAGTGGCTGTGAACACAAAGTACACGCACACACACACACACACACACACACACACACACACACACACACACACACACACACACACACACACACACACACACACAGGAGCAGACCTTAGTTAATGCAGTGAAAACCTGACTGACTGTATGTACCTCATTTATACATGATGCTACACTTTGTGTCTGCTGTGTCCCGTCCATCTGCCTCTTTTGTCTTACGCCTTGTGTGCTTTGTCTTTGTGTTTCTCAGTTCATTTTCCTCTGTCTCCGCATCTCGTCCCGGTTTTATGTCTCTTGAGCTCTGTCCATCTCCTGATCTTGTTTTAGGCTCTATATCTGTGTCACCGCTCTCTGCTTCCCTGCATGAGTGCTTTTTTTAGCCTCTAGGAACTGTGTCACTTTTTCCAGCAAGCTGATGGAGAGATGTAATGGCTCCCCTGAGGGCACGATGGATGTAACTTGTTGAATGGACTGCTGTGAACAGGTTGTGTGTTTCTGTTTGCCCCTGAACAGCACTCTTTGTTCCCTCTCCAAGGCTCCTTTATGGTTTATTCACCTTAACTCTGTACTGTCACAGCGCTCTAGTGAAGCAAGCGTCCACCGAAAGCCGCAGAGAGCCCGAAAAGAAGGTGGCACCCAAACATTCGGGGGCGGAGCAAAGGACCAGCCACCTGTCTCAGGCCCATTTATTGGCTGGAGCTGTGAAGAGGCGCAGGTGGGCACACAGATATTTAAACCCACAGTAGCAGATTTTGTTTTGGCTTGGGAGCATCAGAACAAGCTGTAAATACAACATTTAGCTTATAGGGGTACTATGGAACTTGTTAGCAAGCAGTTGCCTATTTACACATTCAGCAGACACAGAGCAACATTATCACTGATGTCCATCTGATGAACCTCTGGGCACTGAATTTGATAATTGTAGTTTTTATGAGACCACGTATGACACAACAGTTACTTTGCCAGGAGAAGAGCATACTGTCGTCACCTGCTCGTCACTAAGTTGGGGTCAGGCAGGTCGTGTGGCTCTATCTGAGTTTTTTGTAGCACATATCATCTCCTGTTGTGGCCAAAAATGTAACTGATGAGAGTAAATTGAGTAATAAAAATTGTAAACTCAAGGTTGACTTACTCAGATATTCCTGGACCTTTCAGCAGTAGATGACATGCAGATCCACCTGCTGAAAGCTTGAAGAATAGCAAAGTAAGTGAACCTTGAGCTGTCAGTCTATGGGTCAAGACTGAACCTCAATGCTTAAGTAAAGCTGTGTGTCACAAAACCAAAACAATGAGCTGAAAGCTGTTAAAATGCCTAATAGAGCTGAGGGGAACTGCAGAGTGGGGTGATACTTCTCTGTCGGTTTGTCTCTGCGGATGACCATGTTCATGTTGCACGCATTTGACCCATGTTGGCATGGACATGTAATTTGAGCAGCTTTAAATCCTCAAAATCTCTTTTTCTTGCCCAGCTCCTCCCAGTCGTCAGACAGCAGTAAGAAACAGAAGGTGGATATCACAACAACAGGAAATGGAGACACACACACAGGTGGGCTGCAGCCTGAGGCCTAGAAGGAGGAATGTCTGTCTGAAGTGGACAGAAATTGAGTTGTTCACTTCTTTGGCAATTCCTGGAATAGCTGAGTGATAGAACTATCAGACCAGAGAAACACAGTCTCTTACTTACAGCTCTCTGCTCGTGATTGAATGATGCATAGATTACATACATGGAGTGTTCATTTTTCTTCTACATGCAGAGCTGGAATTACTTTTATAATTGAAAAGGATGACTGACCTTCTTTGTATAGTGGAAGTGGTCTGCCTCTTAATGGAAACCTGAGAAACTGGCACAAAGGCCAACCTAAACCTGAGTCTACAGGAAGCCTGGGGCTGGCTTGACCTTGTTTCTCACTTTAGCTTATTACTCAGTACTACCACTAAGGCTGTGTTAAGGATTCATCGTCAAACCTCAGAGCCCATTTTCATGAATTTAAATGCTTATCGCTTTGGTTCAAACCTTGATCCATGTGTGTGGTCTTAACAGCATATAGTAGATCCCACAGGGCTGTCGCAATGAGGAATGGTAGTTATTACATGGTGCAGCTATGTGTCGACGAAGGTGATGTGTCTGTTTGCTTAAAAGCAAATGAGGACTATCTAGAGCTGTTTCCTCTTTTGTTTCAGAAATGTTTCTTCTGTGTGACACGTTTCATATTTCACTGATAACTAAGTAACAACAATTGCTGTAACACCAATTCTGTACTTATTTTCAATTTGCAGTAAAAAGGCAAGTATTTAAAGGTTCGTTAACTGGACAACAGAGCAATTTCAAAGAACACAATAATTATTTTAGCTAATTCTAAGCATGTTGGCAAGCAGTCATCCTGTTTCCATGGCACATATCTTTTTTTTTGATGGCCATCATGACTGTTAATATTTCAGAATTCCAGCTATATACAGCTGCTGGACATATGTTTTAAATAGCCATATATTTGCCTACATTTAAACAGCGACAAAACACATAAACGCTGTGACCCTCTTTGCATTCCAAACACGTAATATTAAATTATTTCAAAATCAGCCTAAATGAAGAAGTGGTCTATTGAACAGATCAAGTGTCACAAAAAATTCTCCGTGATAACATCCAGGAAATAACCAGGCCCTCTATCTGCTGTGACAGAGTGAAGTGCATCTCCGATCAGATTTATGAGGAGACCCGCAGTGTGTTGAAGGTCTTACTGAAAAATGTGATCTGTGATGCCGTCACCTACACTGAGCATGCTAATAGAGAGATTGTGACTGCCACTGTAACGTAAGGCTCCAAATAGTTTTTTCAATGAAAACTGTGAAGTTGTGGGTCGTAAAACCAAAACAGTGGGATGAAAGACATTAAAGTGGTCCCCAGAGCTGAGGGGAACTGCAGAGTAGCATGAAAATTCTCTGTGGGTTTGTCACTACGAGCAACCCCTTTTGCATAACAAAAATAATTTCAATCATTGGCAGCAAAAAAGAATATTGAAAATTTAAGCTTTGAACTACCAGAGGCCAGATGCATAAAACTTTGTGTAGATACACGATTAAAACTGTCTGTACCCACAGAGGCAGAAATATGTATACACATTCTTTTCATCAGATTTACAAAGTTGTGCATATGCCTGATTCTCTTCTATTAATGTCGATCATTGTGGCACTGGGTGCACGGGGACGAGCCTCTTTTACACAGCCACAGTTCGCCATAAATGGATGTAGAAATGCCCCTAAATAACTATTTGCATATCTTCACTTGTACCCTTCCACTGCTCATTAGACCTCTCAATGAGAAACACAGTAAAGAAAGAGCAATTTTACTGACTGTGTTGCATCGGCAAGGTTCTCCAGCGATACCAGTGCAGCTGTAATTAAGCACAGCTGTGGATATTTGCAGTGTCATGAACACTAATTTATCACATTTCTGCAACCCATCATTGTGGTAAAATCTTGATCATCATTGTCATGAAATATCAGAGGAATAATCAGATTCCTTTATAGTGCTCATGTGGAAATTTACAAAATGTTCCATAGGACCAAAAACAATTATTAACAGGGAGATGAATGCACGTAAAAATAATGCTGGAATGTATCACTCATAAATAATTTAAGATTAACTTTGTAAATGTGCCTTTGATTGACATTTTACAGAACGTTGTGTAAGTTTACAAACAACCTCAAATACTTTCTGTCTGCTTTCTTTCTCTGAACTATTTAACCTTGTCGTCATATCACCCACAGTTATCTGAGCTGAAACCCTGTGAATGTGTGAGGCGCACACCCTCCCACTGCACATTCTTCCTTTATAAATAGCAGTTTATGGGTAGGAAAAAGCATACACTTGGTTTTTGTGTGTACACGGTTATGCATCTGGCCCCAGGTCTACAAGTTCATGTGCGTGTCTCCAATTAGGCTTTTGAAGTCGGTGGAATTGCTCACTAACAGCTGATTTTCTCTCCTCGCAACTTATTAATGCCATTCATCTTGTATTCTAGGTTTAAACTGTCCACAAGATGGTTTTTTAGACAGTCTTATTTCCAGAGTACAGCCACTTCTCGGTGCTTATTACCTGCATGCAAATGCTTGCACAGAAATTTGGAATTCATCAGAATAAATTATACAGGCGCAAGCACTGAAAATAGCCTATTAACACAGTTAGTAAACAAAATGCTTGCAGTGTATTTCATTTTTAAGGTCCTTGGTTATGTAATTCACAGTTTCTCTCCAAATTTTAATCTCTGACCTTTTCAAAAAGAGCTGTAGACGAAGAATCTGACAGTATGTTGTGCTGTTCAGAACAGGAGGATGGAGCAGGAGGAGGAGCAGGGGGAGCTGAAGATCAACAAACAGTCCCCGGCCTGACGGCGAAAACTCCCTCGGCTCCCCTGAGCTCCGGTCAAGGCGTGTTACACCTGCCGTCGGCAGCCGTGTGCGTCGGCGTTTTACCAGGACTCTGGGTTTATTCCGGCAGCAGCGACTCTGACAGCAGCTCGGACAGCGAAGGTAGCGTGGACGCAATCATGTTGCCGTACCCACGGCACAGCAGGGCCTACAGATAGACACACACCAGCATCCACACACACATACTAACACACAGACACACACACACACACACACACACACACACACACACACACACACACGACTGAAATAAGTTTGCATGCCTTCACAATGGCTAGCAAACAGTCAGAAAAGCTAACCTGACACAGGACATACACACACAGAGACAGATTTAAAGGTCAAAATACACACACACACACACACACACACACACACACACACAGATGGCGTGTACAGAAGTGTACCTGCAGGCCACACAAGTTCATATCATGTTAGAGTCATTCACTGGCAGCACACACTCCTAGCAAGCATTTCAGTATTCCTGTTGTTTTCACAGCTGTGAGTTGAACTGTTGCTGTTTGTCATTAGACAAAGTTCAGCCGAGTGATATAATCCTAATAAAAAGTAACACTAAAACCAATATAAACTCTACTCTGAACTAAATCTGTTTATTTATTTGTGGTTTTGCTTTTGTGGCACTCAAACATGATACCTCCACCCTTCCTTCCCTCAATCACATCTCACGCAGTTTAAGCCGAGCAACCAATCCCGCACTGCCTACCCCGACGACATCCTGCCCCCCCTACCACCCAACCCTACTCCCAACCCAAGCCACAGCGACTGCAAGCTGTGTTGTTGGCTGAGGGAACAGTGATTGACAGCTGTGGAGCAAGCAAGAGACTTCTTTAGACTGTGTCAAATGACTCTCACCTTTTAGCTTTCAGCAGCAGAGGAGAGACAGAGAGAGAACCGGGGCAGGACACGCTTCGCTCTCTGTTTGGGTTAAATGCAGAGTCGGAATGGTTTGAAAAATCCTGTTTTTATTTGTGTGATGTAATACGTTTTCTCATCAGTGGTTTTAAGTGGCATTGTGCTGAAAGATGCTGGACTGTTTGCGGCTGTCTCAGACGTTTGAGTTTTGTTTTGTTGGTCAAAGTCTGAGCAAGACAGAAATAAAGAGCTTTCCCTTGTACAGTGTGTTTACTGTGTGTTTACTGTGTGTGTGTGTGTGTGTGTGTGTGCGCGTGTGCGTGTGCGTGTGTGTGTGTGTGTGCGCGCACAACAGACAAACAGAGCTAGAATAAACTAGTGAAACTTTTCTTTTAAATATCAGGCACCAATTATAGATCGGAAATAGTATGTAGTCCTACTGCATTAATGAAGCCTTTTTTTTGTCTAGCTCTCACTATGCACTGCTTCCCTGGGTCACTGGTTCTCAGCAGTTTTGGCTATTATGCTCATTTCCAAGTTCATACTTGTAATTTTGGTTTCTACTAGAACATCTTTACATGCTTATATGGTCCAAAAGACCATCAGTGCTCGACCTGTATTCACCCTCTGTCTGAGTATCTTTTAGTGCCCCTGAAAAAGCCCTATCTGCTCTAATTGGTCAGCATTTCCAGGTTTTCCGCATCTCAGCATCAATTCATCATCATTGCAGCCGATGAATGACTGTAACTGAGAATAGCATCACTTTACTGTCGAATATCACAGTAAAGTGATGTAGAAAGGAGAGTAGTAAATGCAGAGTAGAAAATACTCCCACCTGCCCAGGCCTGGGTGGGCGGAGCTTACATGGCTCAAAGTAACAGGCCTCATCTGAGGTGATAAATCCTCAATCAGCCTCTGCTCGGCCTCTTTCCTCTTTTTGCTGGAGCATGCTGCATGGATGTGGAGCTGCCGGTTTTCCAGTTGATTGTCAAACTTGGATGCATTACTTTGAGTGAGGTTATGTTGTTTCCTTATATACTGAAGTACCTTATTTTCTGAGAGATGATTTATTCCTGTATGTTAATTTATAATTCCTCTCATTTATTTTTTAGTAATCAAATCATCTGTGTAATGCAATCGACTGAATGAAGAAATAAATGGATGAAATGCACTTCTCTGGTCCTCATATTTTGACTGATATGCCATTGTAGAGGCTATATGCGTAATCCAGCTACCAACAGCAATCAAGTTTTTACATGGTCCTTCCAGCCGGAGTGCTTAAGCGTTGGATATGGACCAGAGGGGGCAGCATGGTGAGGATCAAATCAGGTGGGGAGAGCGACAGAGGACAGCACCTTCATATCTTCAAGATTATGAGCATTATCAAGTTCCTCCCCCTCCCTCTCCAAACCAAGCACATTCCCATGCTGCTGAAGTCATGAATGAAGAACAGTCCTGCCCACCCCCTATACATGACCAAGTTGAGCAAATTAGAGATCTGGTCATGCAGCTTCTCAGCAGGCAGGATGCACTCAGAAAGCATGTTCAGAATCTGCACTACAGGAGTCTTCTATGCCCCCCCCCCCCCCCCCCCCCCCCCGTCAACAAGTGCTTCCCCCCACTCCAGGTGCCCCCCACACCTTCCTCCCAACAAGTGCCTCCTCCACTCCAGGTGCCCCCCGCACCTTCCTCCCAACAAGTGTCTCCTCCACTCCAGGTGCCCCCCGCACCTTCCTCCCAACAAGTGTCTCCTCCACTCCAGGTGCCCCCCACACCTTCCAACAAGTGCTTCCTCCACTCCAGGTGCCCCCCGCACCTTCCTCCCAACAAGTGTCTCCTCCACTCCAGGTGCCCCCCGCATCTTTGTCCCAATGAGTGCCTCCCCCACTCCAGTGGCCTCCAGCGACTCCTCCCCAACAAGCGCCTCCCCCACTCCAGTGGCCTCCAGCGCCCCCTCCTCAAGCGCCTCCCCCACTCCAGTGGCCTCCAGCCCCCCACACCAACCCCCTCAGGTGCCTCTCGCTCCTCCAAGCTGGCTACCCCCTGACATGCAGCCCCTGTACCCTACCCAAGCATATCAATATCACATTAATATTCCCCACTTGTCATGGCCCCTGGCCCCAATGCATGGTCAACAATTGTACGCAGCCCCCCCACCTGGAGACAAGTCACGTGTTGAGGGACCCACCTTCCCCAGTTTCAATAAAGACGATCCTCATGAATACACAATGCTTAAGATGGCTCTCACAAATCTCGTACCTCTATATGAGACAGAGATTTATAAATATCACATTTTGTTAGATCACCTTAAGTTACCCTCGGCACAGTATATCGCATTGGCCTATGCCCATGACTCCCAGCCCTACACCAGGTCGTTAGCTGCTCGACCAGCAGTATGGGCAACCCCACCATCTAGCATTGAAAGAAATAACCACAATACTAAACCTTCCTGAAGTCCAACCTGGTGATACTAAAGCATTTCATAGCTTTGCTGTCAGAGTCCAGTCCTTGGTTGGAATGTTGCAGTCTATGGGGCAGAATGAGGGAACATGTGCACCACCTCCTCAGTAAGCTGCCGGCTGATTTAGTTGCTAATTTCATCCGCTACAACCGTTCAGCCAGGCCAGGCTCTCAGTTTACCTTGGTGGATTTTGCTACATGGCTTCATATGGCTAAGTTTTGAGATTTCCCCTGCCCTAAACCCACACAAAACATTCATTGTCAAAGATGCATTTACATCTGATAAGCTATCATTGGTAGAACAGAGTTATCCAGTAGATAGGCTTCAAAAGCGCTGTCGCCACCTACAGGGCCTTCCCCTCAACTCCTTCTCTAAGGTGCAGCCTCTTCTTTTGGTAGGAGCAGACAATTCCCATCTCATAACTCCAACAAAGAGAGTCTGCTCAGGTCCACCAGGGGCACCAGCAGCCATCCATACCCGATTAGGCTGAACGCTGCAGGGACCAACCTTCCTGCATGAGCAATCAGATACCACCCAAGCTCTCTTTACCACCTCAATTGGTACCCTTTATGCAGACCTCAGCCGACATGTGGAGAGATTATGGCAAATGGATGTTCTCCCTTTTAAAAATGAGAAGTTAATCACCAGATCCAAACAAAGCAAGGAGGCTATGGAATTGTTGGAATCTGTGTTCCACCAAATAAGACTCCACCCTGAAGACCGACTACTGTTAAGATTTCTGTGGTGTGATCTAAAAAAAGAGGATCCTCCTGATGTATATGAGTGGCAAGTACTACCTTTTGGCACCACCTGCAGCCCCTGCTGTGCCATTTATGGTTTTCAAAGACATGCACAGGAACATCAAAGACATGCACAGGAACATCAAGAGCACAACCCCAATGTAGCAGACATAGTCCTTCAGTCCTATGTAGACAACTGTTTGCATTCCCTTCCTTGCTCTCAAGAGGCAGAGCAACTGATAATCAAGCTGAGGGATGTGTTATCCTCCGGAGGCTTTGACATCAGGCAGTGGGCCAGCAACATCCAGTCTGTAGTAGACCATTTACCCCTAGAGGCCCAGTCTGATAGCACAGAACGCTGGCTGTGCCATGACAGGATTGAACCAACAGACGGCACCTTGGGGCTAAGTTGGCACTTTACAACTGACACCCTTGGTTATAAGCATAGGCCAGTGGTGTATGACACCTTAACTATGAGGAATGTGTACAAAGTACTTGCCACTCAGTATGACCCCCACTGGATACATAATAAGTCCTTCTCCAACAGCTCTGGATGAAAAGACGACAGTGGGATGACACCATACCCCCAGGTGACCTGCAGCAAGAATGGATGGAGTGGGAAAATGAGCTCTCTGACCTGGCCAGAATCCAGTACCCAAGATGGTATGAATCTAACATACCTTTCCCCGTGAGACAAAGACAGTTACATATTTTCTGTGATGCATCTGAGAGAGCTTATGGTCATGTTGCCTATTTGAGGATGGAGGATGAGCAGGGGGGAACCCATGTTTCATTTGTCATGGCCAGATCATGTGTACCCCCCCCAAAAAACAGCTCACCATCCCTCGCCTTGAGCTTTTAGCTGCCCTGACAGGAGCGCAACTGTCTCAGCTGCTTGAGAGTGAGTTAACAATCCCTATTGACAAAACTGTGCTCTGGTCAGATTCCACTGTAGTCTTAACCTGGCTACAGTCAGAGTCATGTAGGTATAAAGTGTTTGTTGCGAACCGCATCACAGAAATCCTAGACCTAACCTCCCCTGACCAGTGGCGTTATGTTGGAACACGTCACAATCCTGCTGATGATATTACCAGAGGCAAGAAACTAATGGAGTTGACAGAACTGTCCTGATGGAATAGAGGCCCAGTATTTCTAGCTATGCCTTCTGACCAATGGCCTGTTTGCCCACCACACACTCAGGGCCCAGTCCCAGACCTAAGGAAACCCTTGTTTTGTGGCCTTACACAGACCCAAAAGCACTCAGATCTACCAGACCCCAGGCAGTTCAGTACCTGGCAAGATCTTGTTGAGGCAACCCATCAACACCTTCAGGATACAGCCAGCCATGCCCCCAATGGAACCCCATCTTTCACCCAAGCAGAGGTTGAAACACTCCTCCTCCTCTCAAAAGCCCAATCAGAAAGCTTCCCAGAGGATTTCCAGGTCCTCAAGTCAAGTAAAGAACTTCCCACTAATAGTTGCCTCTCTTCCCCTTCTCCACAGTTTGAGCACAAGCTAAACCTTAGTAGTAGTAGGAGGTAGACTGCGATTGACAGAGGAACTCGAACCAGGAGCAATGTACCCCATTGTCTTAGACCCCAGACATACAGCAACCCAGTTGATCACAAAGGATTATGACACCCGCCTTCTGCATCCTGGTCCTTGGAGGGTCTATGCAGAGATCAGACAATCATACTGGATTCTCAGAGGCCGACAAGCCATTAAGAAACATCAGTGGACTTGTATCACATGCAGATATTGGAGAGCTAAACCCATTATTCCCAAAATGGCAAACCTGCCCCCTTCCAGAGTCTGTTTAACCCAGCCTCCATTTTGGTCTACAGGTATGGACTGTTTTGGCCCATTGCTCATAAACGTAGGTCGCAAAACAGATAAAAGATGGGGGTTACTGTTCAAATGTCTTACAACTCACTGCCTCCATATAGAAACTCTCACAAGCCTGGACACTGACAGTTTTCTTATGGCCCTGCGACGTTTCACAGCACGCCGAGGTCAACCTTTTGAACTCTTATCAGACTGTGGAACAAACTTTAAAGGAGGAGCAAAGGAACTCAGTGATGCTTTTGAGGCCTTGAATCCAGTATTAAAGGAGCAGTTGGGTAAGAGGAGGATAGAGTTCAAGTTCAACCCTCCAAATGCCCCCCACTTTGGAGGAATGTGGGAGAGGGAGGTGAGATCTATCAAAACAGCATTACCAATGACATTGGGGGCACAAACTGTTTCAGAGGAAGTACTCAACACTGTTTTGATAGAAACTGAAGGTATCCTCAACTCTTGGGGTATGTGTCATCAGACCTGGCTGATCCTGACCCTGTGACCTCAAATTTGCTTCTCATGGGGCGGCGGGATGCTTCCCTTCCCCAGGCCGTGTATGGCGATTCAGACCTTATTGGTAGCAGAGGATGGAGACACAGCCAGATTCTAGCAGACCACTTCTGGAAGCGTTTCATTAAAGACTACTTACCCAACCTTCAAACACGCCAGAAGTGGCAAAGGGAAAATATCAACCTAGCAGTGTCTGATGTAGTCATGGTAATAGACCCACAGCTGCCCAGAGGACTCTGGCCTATTGGGAAGGTAACCCGCCATATCCCCAGTAAAGATGGGCGCATCCGTACAGTGGAGGTGAGCATCAAAAGGAAACTGTACATACGACCTGTTGCAAAACTAATCCCACTCCCTTTGATAGTGGATCCTGAACCCACTCAGTCTGCTAAAGACTAATGTTAACCTTGGATATGCGTATGATTATATGCGTAATCCAGCTACCAACAGCAATCAAGTTTTTACAGTACCGATTCAGTTCAATGGAACAAATTGCTCAAGGAAAGTTTTACAAATGTAAAACTTTTATGTATCAAAAATTATTAATAGGAGGAGTCATAATTGACCTTCTTTGCAGTTCAAGGTGCCCTTTTGCTTTGAAGCCAATTTGACATAGTGGCCAAAGGTGGAATTACACCATCTTGATCTGTCATGTGATGCCATTGAACACAAAACATTTCCACATAGACTTAGATTTTAAGAAAGATGTCTGTAAATCAGTGGATAAATTGTTTTGTTGCCACAACTCCAACAAAATGACTTTTTTCACCATCAGAATTTAATCCATTTGGTCCAATAACATTTGAAAAGTCTAGAAGAGCCACACGATTAAATCTTTTTCTCCCAACTCAAGTTAGCGTAGCGTTAAACTGGAAGTAAGTCACTTGGCCGTGCTTTATCGCTGTAAGTCTCTAGTGCAATTGCTCTGTGGGCCTCATAATGCAGAAGATCCGGGTAATTTAATACTGCAGAAACAGCCCCTTTAGGCTGCATTCGCCTCTGAACAATTTTAATAGGAATGAACAGGGTCCTGCCTCTAATGCTTTTTATACATCCATAGCAGGTATATGATCCAACATCAGGGAAAAAATAATATCAGCGACCAAGTGTACACATTTTCCTGATGTTAGCATGTAGCTACATGTACTTTAGCAGTGTACTTGCAGTCAGGGAATGACTTACTAAGAATAGCAGCCCTTTCTACCATGAAAACTCAGCCCACAGAAAAGCTTCTTAACATAATGGGACATGTATCAGCAGGACTATGATCTGACATCTGAGAGAAATTAACATCAGCAACCAGGATTACATGTTTTCCTGATGTTAGCGTGTAGCTACATGTAGCAGTGTCGACAACTTAATGTAAAGAAATACATCATGAACTGCCATTAGCTTGTCTCTAAGTCATATATGACTGAAAATAAGGAAAAGCATAAAAAGTCTCCTTTTAAATCTGTATCTCACTCATCACAGGCACCGTGTGTGGACATGCATTATGTATAATGAGCTCCAAAGTGACTCTTCCTTGAGGGTTCTTTTGAAGGGTCGGGGGCCTGAAGAGGTAAAAGTATCCAGTGTTACATCAGAAAAAAGCTAACTTTATAAAATGGCCAGAAAGCCTTGACCTTAGTCCAATCATGTTACAACCCTTAAGATTTTAAATACTGCGTAATGTTGGTGTATTAAATAGATAAAAAAAAAATATATAACTAAACCACAAGTGGTGTAACATACATGTGGTGAAGTTAAAGTTTTGAAGAGAGAGTTAACTGCTGAAAACACACCAAGCAGCGCTGAAGTGTGGCCTGTGGCTCACTGGCGAGCTACAGGCATTATATTCTGCGACAAAGGCAGACAAACTAAAAGTTGCAGATAGTTTAACTTTTAACAGGAAATTGTGACCAGAGAATACATGCAGCCAATCAGTGAGCAGAGTCCTGGGACCTGTGTTACCTAAAACACATGGACACACTTCCCGCCTGCAGAGAAATGTGATTAATGTGGCGAGCTTCACTTTGCTGCTGCTTGGTGTGTTTTTGGTGTGAAGAGTACTTGACTCATCTGGCATTACATTCCTGTAACTGTCAGACTTATGACAGACGACAAAAAAACTTATCAAAATCAATGCAGCAGAACCAGAGACATCTTTTATATTCCACATGTTCTTCTTTTAAAACCAGGTACATATATTACCCACAATTCAACTAAACAGACGACAATTAGAGATTCAGGTACATTTTGCTACTGGTGGCTAATGTAGCTTGCTGCTAACCTTTAGCTTAAATGAGGTGTGGGCTACAGAGGTTTGGTAAACTCTTCTTTTGTAACTTCACACCCCAGAATTAATTTAATTTGATTTTCTATTTTCAATTTTGTAGTTTTCAGTGACATCTGAAGCAATTTTTCATTTTTTATTTTTATTTTTTAAACAAATGCTGTAATTCCACATTTTGCCACAATGTCAAATTGGCTTTTAAGTCTGGTGCTGTGCTAGAGGCTTCACTTTTATCCATACAATTGTCAAAGTATTTGGTCACAAAACCAACCTGACAATGCTAAATGAAATGTCAAACTATCACCAGGGTTATTATAATTCAAAACAATGACAACTGGATTCTCAGAGCTGAATTATCAAATTAGTCCCAACCTCATAATCTAATAGATCCTTTTGTGTCAATTTACAACATGTGCATCTCGAGGGAGATCTAGGACGCTAGGCAAGAAGGCTTGTGTTTTAACTCTTAATAAAGACATGGCTTTCCCAGGTTGTTAGGGGTTAAAAGATCTGAGAGAGTTTCAGAGCCAGACCTACATGGGCCATAAAATTAACGCGTAAAATTGGACTACATCAAAAGTAATTTGGGTAATTGGATTCTGGGATGTGTATTCAGTCCTCATTAAAACATTGGCAGGAGAATTTTGCCTCTGAAGCTGAGCTCAGTCAGCTGATTGGGATGAAAAAAAAACAGGGTGGCAGTCAAGGTGAGATGATATCAAAATATACTGAAGTCTCTCAGTGTCATTAAACAGCCCAGGCAGTGTGATGTCTGTGATTCTCTTTAGGGGAGAAAATGTGTGTGTGGGAGTGTGTTGCTCAAGGTATGAGAGTGACTCAAAGCCTTTGTAAACACAGTGACGATGAGACTGGAAGATAATTTTATCTTGTCTTCATGGCCAGTAACAAGTGTTTCAGTTTGTCTGAGGACAGTTCACTGACATCATTACGACAGCCGTGGGTTTCTTGGTTTAACTGACAGATGAAGCTGCGTGTCACTGATGTAGCTGTGAAAGGAGTTGCTATGACAACAAATAATATAACCAACATACACAAAGAAAATGTGAGCTCAGGATTGGTACACCTCAGTTTTGAGATGGAAATCTGCCCCCAGCAACATCATTTTTTTATTTTTTCAATCTGGTAATTATTACAGTGTGATCAAGGTATATGCACCAGGAAATCCACATGCTGCCCAAAAAGGCTGAAGAATGGAAGTCTGGCCTGAATTTTGGATTTTTTTTTCTTTCTTGCACCTTTAAGAATTTGTTTGATTGCACATTTTATGTAAGCTGAATTCACCCTGTTTAGTCTGTTCAGCGGGTAACAGCAGGCTGCAATTCATTATCTCTGAAGTCTGAGAAAAAATAACAGTGTGAAATTAAAAACACAGATGTGATGCAAGTGTTTTTTTCTTGTCAGCAGCCAGCACTCTGTTTATCTTCTTCCATTTCTTCTCCAATAAAGGAGCATGTTTGTGTGTGCTTTAAAGGCCAGGTTCTTAGCAGTGGTTAACTCTGCCCTATAAAGGCTAACCACAGTAACTGTGTGTGAACTGAAACTGAGAAAAATGCCTTCAAAGTTTCCTGACTGTTAACACAAATGTGTTATATGTTGAACAGTGGTAATGTATGTCTTAAAAACCTATTTATAAAACAATTTTTACGCCTAAAAACTATCATCAATTATTTAACATAAGACCTCAGACATTCACTTAAATTGTAGTTACTGTACTCAGTCTCTGTATTGCCTTGAACAGCTGTACAGGTGATGCAGAGGCAGAGTGCGGTAAGGGGCTGTTCTTTACTTATCAGAGAAAGGGACTGGCTGCGGTGTGACTTTTTCTTTTTTCTTTTCTGAAGTTACAATTTTTTCCCCTGGAGCCTCTCTAAGTGACCCTCCCCCCACCATTAAGTTAATAGATTTACAAAGCAGATCCTTTGATGTTTGGAAATTAAAGGTTAAAGACAACATCTAGGAGTTCAAAAAAGACATGACATGTCTATGTGAAACTGTTTTTACAGTTTCTGACCATGATACATTTTACCAAATTTTGGAGGGCATGTTTTCTTTAAATATTCTATTTACATATGTAAGCCCTTCCCCTAAGCCAAAATATAAAACACCCCAATGCTTAAAAAAATATTCGACTTTGCATTTCTTTGCAGGCATTTTCCATCTAGTCCTCACTATCAGATTTCTACATCCAGGCAGTTCGATATAAAACAACCCTCATCATCCCCTAGGACCCTTCACACCCCCACCATAACCCACTCCAATTCCTCCCATCAGGCTGCTGTCATAAAATCCCTCGGGCTGGCGTAAATGCATTCAAAAAAATAATTCCCACTGTAGCACACGGCTCCTAATATTTGCTGGCAGTGGATGTACAGTAATACAGTAAATTACTTTTAGAGTTGCTTCTTATAATACTGCAGTGGACCTGATTCAGATGATACCAGACTTGAACAAGCTGTAGAAAAGGCTATTTGCAATATTTAAATATCAACCTACGGATAAAAACCTGTTGACTGATACCTTTGTATTTTAGAAAAACAATAAACAAAATAAAAATAAATGGCCATTTGTTCAGTTGCATGCAACCCAAATGCCAGAAAATTGTTAGCATTGTACATTTCCACAAACTATGGATACGTTAGTTTTGTACATTAGATGATGTGTTAAAATTTTACATTTCTCATCAATGCTGTAGTGAAGGTGGTGGTTAGGTTTAGGCAAAAAAAACCCCACATGGTTAAGAATAGGTCATATTCTGGTTTAAAACACCCAGGTTCGGTGGCACAAAAGCAGCTGTAAAAGCAAAGACAGATCGGTGAAAACCACCCACGTTCTGTGCAACACTAGTGGAAACTTAACAAAGGGTCGCAAATAAATCACTGGTGTTGTTGTTTGTTGGTTTCAAACAGTGGTCTGCAGTCATCTGCAGCCTGGCAGGCGTCTTGCCTACATGACATGTCATCCATCATCCTCTCTATCTCTCAGTGACAAAGTCAGTTTATATGTTATATCACTTTAGAAATGCTAAATATGAAACCTGCAAATGTATCTGTGCGAGCATTTTTTTTTCAGCTGACTGTTGTTCAACTTTTTCCCCTGTTCAACTCTCAAGTTTAAAATTACCTCTCTGTCTGACTGGCTGCAACTTATTATCTGTTATCTGGAATCTCTCAAATGTGGATCCAAGGCGAGGCAATATTAGAACAAAACATCTACCTAAATATTTTTCCTATCCCTTATTAAGTAACAAGTATCAAGGATCAATCTAACCTCACAGTAGTTTACTGTGTAGGGTAACATCACTAACAACTGCACTGTGTACAGCGTACAGTGATACACCATACTGGAGTACTCAGTCCATCCACTTGAGCATCACCAGTTTAGGATAAAGTCTTGCCACAGACACAGGGAATGATTTACAAGATGTATACAGGTAAAAACTGAGAAAAAACTGAGGACCTAAGGAAACAGAGACAATAGATCCCTGGGCACAGATATGCAGAAGGCCCCACCACCTCTGCTACAAAAGAGCAACACACTTAGACATTGTGGTGGGTTTGCCTGTTTTTTTATGTTGTTTTGCATATGTTTGTAGATGTTGTGCATCTTTCTGTGGTTTTGTGTCTGTGGTCATTTTGTGTATCTGTGTCCTGTGCCCTTTTTTTGGTCATTATGTGTCTCTTTGTGGTTGTTTTGCTCATTTTTGTAGTTATTTTGTGTCTCTTGGCAGTTCCTTTGCATCTCTCAGTGGAGTCTCTTCATGGTCCGTACATGTTAATTTGAATGACAATTTGCCGGTGAAGACCAGGGGGCCCAAAGTGGGCCTGTTCCTAGTGGGTTCATCCAGTAATCCACCCATGGCTATGAATCAGAGCCTAGAAATTGGGGTGTGTGCAAGTGGAGCTGGGAGTTGAGCATATGTGTGGTGCTAGCCTTGGTTTTTATGCTACCGCTGAGGCAGGAAGAGGGCAAGGCTGGCAGGTCTTGGCTTTAGGATCTTCAGTTCAAGAATCCAAGGCTCAAGAGGTTTTAACTACGTTGGCTCATCAAATTCAAACAAGTAAAAAAAATTTTACCTTTGCAGGTCACATTAAAACTGTTAGAATTTGAATTGTCAAAACCACAGCTTTTTTTTTTTTTTTTAGAGGCACCAGATAGGATTCAGGTTTTTTTTTTTTTTTTAGCTTAGCACCACCTAGCGTCAGTGGTGTTGCGTCGCACTGTCGCAACGACCAAATTCCAAACTTTGTCCATCTGCCATTGTGCTCGTGACTCAACTATCTCATGCCTAACTCCTCATAAGGACCAGCTCCAGTCTCTGATTGTCTGACCGACCAATGTCGCAATACATGATGCGTTTCCTGTCGTAAAGCAGATATTTTCTGCAAAATTTCGGCACCAGTGGCAGAAGCTTATTGCAAAGCCACTAAGTAAGCTATGTAAATGCTGATAGTCTGATTTTACTGTGGCCACTACCCTGTGCAACCCACATTATTTTCATAATGATATATTTAGAAAATGATGCTATCTGTTGCCTCTTTAAGTGCTACTACACAGGGGTGTAGGACTGGGGGGAAAGGGGGAGTGGGTATAGGGCCTGCATGTGAAGAGGGCCAACATCACTTAATCCACATCTTAGCTTCAGGTCTCTTCACTTTAACTCACTGACTTAGCATTGCCTACTTATATTTGGAATTAGCTAATTTATTTCTACTGTGACTCGACACACTCTTTGACTTGACAGAAGTCAGTGAGCAGGGGCTTCTAACAAAGTACATGCTGTTACAATTCACATTTGACAGTGTGATATCATATTTTTACTTTTGTTTTATCAAATATAGTCTTTTGCCATTCAGGACCTCTCCTTACAGCATCATCTGCATTCTGATTGGCTCAGGCACTTCAGGATCATTAACCCCAACCCCAACTACCATTAACTTAATGAACAAGCTGGGAAGGAATAAGTACTTTAACACTTGCACTTTTTTGTTGAGTGTGTACCTGTGTGAGCTATGTCAAAGACAACGGACACCAAAGGCTTTTGGAGTCCTACTTGTCTGTGGTCATTTTGTGACTCTGTGTAGCTGTTTTGAGGCTCTTTATGGTTGTTTCATGTCTCTTTGTGGGTGTTTTATTATTTATTTAATTCTTTCTTGTCATCATTTTGTATCTGTTCATAGATATTTCAGGGCATTACATGGTTATTTGTTACATGTTTTCTTTGGCTGCTTTGTATTTCCTTGGGCTGCTTTTTTGTCTTTTGTGGTTGTTTTTTGTATTTGGAGCTGTTTCATGACTTTGTGGCTGTTTTGCGTCTTTTTGTGGCTGTTTTGTGTCTATTTGTGGTTGCGTTGCATCTTTGTGGTGTGCTGGTCTTAAATCCACAGAGACACAGAGGACATGTGACATTTCCTTCAGTTTATTATCCTGAGTGTGGACAAAGACACAACTTTATAAAATGAATAGCAACACATTTAGTACAAAGATACACAGCAATTCACATAGTAGTTAAGTACACAATTCAGCACTGCATAAAAAGTACATTAAAAACATGTCAGAGACATTGGCTTATTAGAACATGAACAGCGTCATATAAATATACATTCGATATATATATATATATGCATATCAGAAATTCTCTTCTGCTTCCAATCATTAAAACTCTGACAGCAACAGCCTTCTCTGACACATGTTTTTATGCCATGTGACACTTCCATCCTTTCAACAGAATCTCATTAAAATATTTACAAAATCTGATAAATACACAATTTGTAAAACAAACAAACATGCATTTGTGATCATCGGCATCAGTCTGTAAACAGTGAGTAGATATTGGCAACATGCAGGATGAACGGAAGTCATAAGAAATACAAGGATTTTGCAAAAGCTAGCAAAATGGCCCCATATTTAACTGCCTAATGAATTCACACAGTATCCCACATCTATCCTGTGTTAGTGCTACAGCTGCCTCCACGGCCTCATCCTCCTCCAATTCTGTTCTCTTGAATCGAATAAGCATAGTGGAGCTTTAAAACCCGCCTCTCAGATGACTGGTGATCAAACCTTCAAAATTAAAACCTCTCCCTGAAGAGATAGTGTTCTGTTCAGGCTCAGTCTGTGAGTCCGTCACACATGAGCACAAAGCAAACAGCCTTCATCTGATCCGCTACCTGAAAAGGATCCATACAACAACGGGAGGGGGTTCAATCACTGATATATTTCAGCTTTGAAGGGACTTTACACCAAGAGTTGTATGTATCACATGGTATCAATCACAAGACACACACATGCAAAAAGCAAAACAAAAAAAAGAAAAGAAATAAAAAAAAAACCTACATCCTGATAAATCAAGATATTTTTTCCACTTCTCTAAGAAAAGGCCAGTGATTTACCTGCATATTTATATCCACATCATTTGGAAACACCTGCCATCACTATAGACATGCAAGGTCCTTTACACATTATTATCGTCATGGGTCTGTGTGCTGGAAGCTTTAGGAAACAGAGAACATCACTTCTGATGGATTCACACTGGATACTGACCAAACAATCTTTAACCAGTAACAACTTTGCTAATATGATGGCAGGGATGTCTTCAATGTTTGATTTATTTTTTTTGTCCACAACTCATTTTTGTTCACAGCTGACATACACACTTTCATTTTGTATTGTTTGCCGAGAAGGGAGGTTTTGTTGAGCTATAGTACAGCGTGTTGACTCTCGTCTTTGGGGTGTCTCACTCCGGCGCTGTGTTGGCGGGCGGTAGATTCCGCTGTTTAAAGTACTGGGTGACCTGCTGAGGCAGCTCGGCCAGGACCGACTTAGCGAGAGTCTCCTTGGGTGCCTGAGAGAGAAAAGGAGCAAGAGAGCGTGTTAATGTCTTCAAAAACAGAACAATATGAAGGCTGAAAAGGTAAGAATACTGGTGTTTTATAGGGGTGTAAAAATCCATCAATTTGAGCCGATGTATCAATTTTATGATCAATGATCCAATATCATCCATGCAAAGTGAAAGAATCGATCCATATCATCATCTTTAAGATGCAACTTTGTTTTGAAATGGACATGGCGCGTCTGTGTCTCTGCCATAGACTGTATAAGATAATGGACATAGCCACTGTGACGTCACCCATTGGTTTATGGACTCCCGTTTTGAAGCCTAGAAGTCACCATATTTGGATGACATGGTGGCACTGTGGAGGAGCGAGGGGTGAATTTGACGGAGAACCTGAGGACACTGTCGGCAGACAGCCTGTCACTCAGGGTAGTCTGCTTTAATTATGTGTAAAAATTTAGCCTTGATAAAATGCAAATGGATGAGTTTTATTAAAATTGGTTTTGATTATTTTCCCATTCTTTTATGATTTTTTTTAAAGCTAATAAACTACATTACAATAATAGCAGCTGACTTTCAGATTATCTAATCATCACCAACTTTCTGAAGACAATTTATCGTAAAAGCCAGCCTGCCAACACGGCTCATTATTTCAGGTTACTCTCATTATTGTTTCCTCTCTGTCTCAGCTTCATTTCTCCCTCCTCCTCTCTATTATTTCTGTTGCTGTCTCTCACCCTCCCACTGACAAACTGGAACGAAGCCAGCAAACACTGTTCCCCCCCACAACAGAGGAAGTCAACTCGCCCACCACCAGCCCACGCACACACACGCACGCACACGCGCACACGCACAATATACAAAAAAGCACTAAGTAAATTCTCCCATGTGAAGCCTACAAATGTGCACACACTAATAACCCATGTGCTCACCTAAAGCACACATGTATGAGCACACACATGAAACCTTTTGACATGTACTGTATATATGCTCATCAACGCACCCACACCCACACTGTCTCTGTCAAGTCTGAGATAACCAGGCAGCTTTCCTCAGCTGGCAGACCCTGGATGTGTGTGTGTGTGTGTGTGTGTGTGTATGTGTGTGTGTTTGTGTGTGTGCAGCTACAGTCTGAGGAGCAACAGGCTGCCATTTGGTAACATGTTCACACTCAGAGAGCATGACATCATGCCATTAGGTAAAGCCTCTACCCCATAACTAAGATGGAGTCAAAGTGACACTGTAAATCACATCAGCAAGCTGAAACATTACCTGAAGTGGCATCTCGGCAAATGGCGACTGAAAGATGTCAAACTTCGCTGAGAGCTGTTTGGTTGTTAAACTTTGTGGGTGATTCAACAGAAACTCTTTGTTTATGTAAGGAGGCAATTGTGTATTTATTCTAAATGTTTCAACACAGTTGGCAAATCAAAGTCCATTTACAGCTGTGTTTAAAGCTGTAAAATTAAAGTCCATTTAGTCAAGTATTTAACTGGAGTAAAAACCTGAAGTACTTATACTTGAGTATTTTATTTGACTGTTGTAGCTGCTAGTTTTTATGTTCAAAGCTGTATTAAGAACATAACTGTCCAATGAGAACATTAAAGTGAGGTTTAAATTCATCTTTAAACATAAAGCAAAAACTACAGATTTTTTTGGCCACTTGGGGGCAGCAGAAACATGCGGTAGACACAACATTGACATATTTAAAGATTTTCAGTTGAAATAACAAACTTGTCAGCTAACAGTTGCCTATTTGCACATTCAGCAGATACGTAGCAGCATTAGCATTTATTTGGAGTCATGTTTCTGGTCACCTAATGAATTTAGGAACTGGTGTCCCCAGGCATTTTTCACTGGGTGGCCAGATGGGGCCACTGAAAATCTTGTAGTGGCATACCAAAACCAAAAGCCAGGACTGAATATCAAGTGGTCGCTTATGCTGTTGAAGTATATAGACGAGTTGAAAACTATGTAAATATGAGAGTTAAGGAACTGCATATTCATTTACACTTTATGTTACCAATTATCTGATGTGCAACCCAGTATTATTCAGATATTCTGAAATGAGAGTTTACGGGACTCCTTAAAGAATGGCCATACCAAAATTAAGCCTTACTTTGGAGTGTTATTTAGCCCCCTTTCAAGCTATTAGTATGCCACAGCCTGTTAAAGACCGTAATGTCGGTCTCCAATTATTTTTGCCCAGGAGGCCAGTGGAGAGGGCCAGTAATTGTATCGGGTGGACCTTGGACCTCTCTTGGGGTCGCAACTAAATGTAAGTCCAGTATTCACTGACTTCTACCACTGTTTTTGGTCTCTTCTAACTGCCGAGGGAAATATATCTCTTTAGTTGCTACATGATCTTCTATGTTCACCAGCTAGCTGCTAACTTTGTCCGTGTGTGGTGTGTTGTTCAGCAGGTACAGTAGCTTACAGAGGGCTTCACAGATTGTTTGCTGAAGAGCTTGTCTCCACCTATGCTTGTAAGCACATTGTACTTTATATATTGTGCTACTACTAATAATATTTACTTACATATAAGATACAGCAATTCCGGGATTATCACTGAGCAACACCACAGTATAGAAAAAACAACAACATTGTACATGTAAACAAGTTTTCTTGCTATTAGTGATGACATCCGACTTAAACTCAAACTTGATTAGAAAATAGGTCATGTCATGCACTTGCATGTACCAGTCACTATTTAGGATCATTTAAATCAGAATTTGGTAACTCTTGTGGGGTTGTTTCCTGAAGTTGCAAGGCCACTGTCAATCACATCTGATCAAACCACACCAAAACAGTCTTTGATTGATGCTTTTTTTTCTCTCCATCATATTTAAAGTTACAAAGAAATACTTTAGCTTTGACTTCAGGGACTTTAACCCCGATCATTTCAGTAGGTGAGTAGTTAGAGTGTGGCAGTGCTATTGAAACTTTCAAAGCAATATAGTGCAGATCACCTATCAAACTGCAAAAGAGACAATAGATGGTAAAACATTTAAATTTTAATACAGCATTGGGAATTCAAAGACTTAACCTAGTTGATGCCGCTTTAAATTGGTAATTGTCCTGTTTCATAAACGTCAACCACAACAAGCAATAAAGCAATTCCAATTACCCCCTTTTCTAACAGAAAGAAACCAATACTCACATTTCGGAAATCTCTGAAAGGGACGAACTGCACGATGTCCCTAACAGCTTCCTCTCCTGTGTTGGACCGTAACACGCTTGCATCTCCATCTAAGAACTCCATGGCAGCAAAGTCTGCGTTGCCCACGCCGATGATGATGATGGACATGGGTAGCTTAGACGCCTGAACGATGGCGTGACGTGTCTCATCCATATCGCTGATGACACCATCTGTTATGATGAGGAGATTGAAGTATTGCTGCAGAGGGGAAGAGGGATGGTGGATAGGGTGATACGGAGAGAGAGATGAAAGAAAAAAGACACAAAGAGACATGAGAAATTTACATGTGATGTCACGGTTAAATCTTGAATTTCTTCTGAAGTCACTTGAAGAAAAATCAACATCAAGAAAAAAAAAGATGGGCACAATTAGTTACAATCATGATTATGCTGTCAATAATAAACAGAGAGACATGGTGTTGTGGAGGTGGAGAAGGAGGGGCTAGGACAAAGACAAGGGAGAAATGAAAAACAAAAACAATAAAGGACATTTCAGACAGTGTCAGGAGTGACAACGAGGGGGGGAGACAGGAAATGATTCAAGAAGGAGACAGAGAGCTGGACGACACTGCATGAGGGAGAAAAAAAAAGAAAAAAAGAAACCAGAATGAAAGTGTTTCGGCATAACAGCAAGTTGGGCTCCATTCATGTAACAGAGCACACCATCTGTTCTTCGAGAAAAAATAAATGATGTAAGAAGAAAAAGGAAAAAGTGAATCCACAGATGAACAAGCAGAAGAGATGAAAAAAAAAAGACAGGAAGAACAAACAGGGAACAATTTGCAATGAATCAGAAGGGAGAGAGATCAGGCTCCGGCATAAGACTGAAATAGACTTAAGTGTATTGTAATCCATATGTGCTGCCCTTTTTTTAAATTAAGATTATTATTTTTTATTTTTTTTTGGAGATTTAACCACAAATTAAGGACAAACCTGAATACATGAGAAGAACACACTGAATGGCACACAGAAATGTCTGTCTGTATGAACTGGAAAAAATGAGGCCCAGTCTGGAGAAGAACTGGGCAGGCAGATGGCACCCATCCCATCTCTTCTTATTCTTATTTACACGAAACAAATATACACAAAGGAAAAATAAAGCTCTTTCAGGAGGCCATGTTCTGTCGATAAAATCAATATACCTAAATGCTAACACAACAGAGGGAGTGCTATTCTGGGGAGCTACCATCATTATTTTATTGCATTCTGACATGAAAAATGAACGGAGAAAATAATTTCTCTAAGAAAGGTAGCATCACACTAATGCCATCAAAATAGACAAATGCTGAAAATATTCTCTGGCCTCTGTCAAAAACCTTTGAGAAGTGGGGAATTAGCAATGCTGCATTGGTCAGGTGTTTCTTCATGGGCAGAATATGGCAAACGATATTTACTCTGAGATCTGAGTGTTTCTGGATTTCAGTAATTGATTAACTTTAATGATGTCAAGTTAACTTTAACGTGGAGGCATTATTAGGGCTCATTCATGCTCAACACTAGATACAAAGACGGACGAAGCCTTCTGTCTGCACCGTGTGTTTATTTCCTCTCTATTTGTGCACGTTTTCAGCAGCAACACCGGAGATCATGGGGGCAGTGTAGCATATTGAAGCGAGATCACCGTAGGAGACAATGCTGCCTCCATTAAAAGGGGCCTTATTACGACCTCCACTGTCACTGCATTTGTTGTTGTGTGAAACTTTTGACTCTGACCTGTAGTGCCACCCATTGGCTGTATCTATGCCATCATAAAGGACACGGGCGTATGAGAGCAGTGACGTTTATAATGTTGAAACAGACGCATCTATTTTCATATGTGGAGAGAGTATACATAAGCCTTTAGTGTGATATTGTGTTTCTGGCCAACTGAAAAAAAAAAAAAAAAAAAATCTCTTTGTAGCTCTGTTTTGGTCTCTAACAAATCCTGAATGCTATTAAATGCACAATTATGTTCATCAGCTTGTCTATAACTGTGTGAATGTGCCCTGTGGTTTGGGTTTAGCAGAGCTTTTTCTCTGAAAACAGCTGCCTGCTATGCACAGAGTTGATGAGAGTAGACCAAACTGAAAAGTTGCAGGCTGTAAAATTAAAACAAGGAGCCAAGGAAAGGTCAAGCAGTGTTCTCAGATGCAATGCTACAGTATAATATCACGCATTTCAAAATGTGACCTATGGATTCAAGAGGTGTACAGCAAATAAGCTCTGGAGTTGTAAGAGGGTAAAGTAAACCCATTGCTGAAATACTGTTGCAAAGGGTATTAATGCAGCATGAGAGGAGACGATGTAAACCACAACAACAGCATCAACAGCAACAACAAATCAACAACAACAACAAAAACAACACGCACAGGACAGCACAAGGATACAATGTGTGTCTAATGTGGAGTTGCACAGAGACATCAGACAGACAATAGGAGACATAACATCATTTCACGCCTGTCCTTTATCAATCAAACATGCAGAATATATCAATTTCTCTCTCTCTCTCTAATCAGGTTCCATTTAATGCAACAGCATATCATTGATGGCAGCAACCTTCCCAATGGTGATGACAAACGTGGTCACCAGAAAGGGTACCACTTAATGCATACAGCAGCCCAAAGTTCATCTGGTAGATCCATCAGAATTGTTACACTTTCAGCATGCAATGAATGAATAGTGAAACCAAACCACGCCTCAGAGTTGGTGTATGTAGGGCGGAGGGATGGTAGTGATGGTGGGGGTTTGGGCTCAGTGGTCGATGCATCATCCATCGGCCCAACCCTAATCAAAGCACGTCAAAAGTTTGCCTACTGACCAGTCAGATCTCAAAATAGTCATTACTCACCAGACAGGATTCTGGCATGCACAAAAATCTTAAGTTCAAAATAAAGTGACAAGTAAGATGAACAAAGCGACATTTCTAATTTACCAGTAAAGTACATTTTCAATTCATTTCTATGATAATCCGGTGTTGAATCTGAGTTTAAAACAAGGTTAATAACCGAGGAATAGTTCATCACACTAAGCAGGTCTCCATCCAAATTTAGTGCAAATACTAAACAATTTCCAGAAAATCAGCAAAATAAAATGCAGATTAATGCACCTTTCCAGGTCCTGGTGAGATAAGATAAACAGTTGTTGGTGTTAACTTTCCATCTCGTTGCTGTTAAACCACTGCAGACAAAAATGATTTGTTGTTTGATGCATTTATGTTTGTTTCATGTATTCATTTGAGGAAGGTTGCAGTCTAAGCATTGCTCTACACAAACGTAATATTTTAATTTGCTGCTACTTTGATCTCTTAAATGGAGCAAAAGCTTTAGTGGACATTAAGTCACAAACTTTATGTACGTCATGATTTATTTGTCCGATTCCTTTGCACTTTGTGGCATTTTGCTTTTATTAGTACAACAACTTTTCCACCTCAGCAGACTGTGATACTTTTTGCATCATTTTGACTTTTCTTTTTCCTTTTTTACTTTCTGGCAATTCCACTTTGGATTTTTATACTCAGATTTAAATACACATAAAAACAAATGGTTGGAAATGCACTTACTTAAGAAATTATTAATGGTCACTATAATTGTGCCCAATTTCTTTTATTACCAACAGGCATCCACTAAAGTAGACTTTTAATATGTTATTTCAGGTCAGGGTAACTAAAAAGATTGACTGAATTTTAAATGCAACTTTTTTTGCCTGACTGTCTGTAGTTTCCTTCCTACTTTGGAAGCAAAAACAACAACAACATTTTCTATTACTGTTTTTCTTTTTTTCATGTGCGTCATGTGACAATTTGACAGATTACATGATTCTTTATGCTCTGTCTACCCTATTAAACATGTTGAAAATGTCAACAGCATTCTAAAAGTTTTATGTCATAATTCCCAAATGTATTTATATGTGTAGAGTGCGTTTAGAGTGAAAGCAAAGCAAATTTTCGCCTCACGTTATTTTCACATTTTTGACCGCTGGAGCGTTTGTTTGCCTTCACTCTAAACAGCCAATGTACCAGCTGTACAGAAGCTGGCTGTAAGCCACCAACAAACAGTGTGTGTGGGAGTGTGCATGTGTGTTTGTGTTCGGCTCAGCCTTTGACTGAACTCAGAATTCACCAGAAACTCTTCTTTCTGTTATTTCCCTCCAGTCTCTCTGCTTTTTCCTCCACTCTGTACCTTTATGAAGCAGCCCATGTTTTGCTGGAGTTAAAACATTTTTAACTTGTGCAGATGTATCTTTGCAGTAAATAGCACTCCCTAACAAATTCACATCTCTGCTATATTACTGCTATATTCATTTATTAACCCAATGCATTGACATGAATAAAAATAGAAAATGTAGGGACAGACTATTGTCTGTCAGGTTTTTACTGTGGATGTATTAGGGTTTTTTAAACCTCTTTTGCCACAGTCACATCACAGGGGGAGAATAGCTTGTAAATACTGTGTGAGTTTAGAATCACAGACTTAGTACTGGGTTTTTCACAGAATTTCCTAGTTCACCCAGACACACAAATCAAAAAAAAAAAAATCAGCTAATGACACAGGCATGAGCAGGATAGTGACGGAATATGATGTCCATGCTATAAACCTCCATGAATCTGATTGTAAGTTAGTAGTCACAGTTTTGAATAAGCCATCATTGCAAAGCATATTGATATTGATCCGCCAATGCAAGTGTGGCTTCAATGCTCTGCCTGAACAAACACTGCTTATTTTCAGTCCAACACTAAAGGCCTAGACACTCCAAAACAATATCAAAGAACCAGTGGCAACAAACGCCGACTGTTACATTACCTCATGCTGCCTGTGTCTCAGCCAAAAAGTTGCACTTGAACACACTACAAGGACTGCAGCCGATGGCCAACTAGCATGCACCTGCGTGAGAGGACATAATGCTCCGTACCAGCAGGTTGTGGTAGTCTGTTTTTGTCATTCAAAGAAGAAAACCGTAAGACAGACAGAATGGATTCAGGATGGTAGTTAGCCAGCTAGCACATTAACAACAGGACCTGATGTTTAAAGAGTAAAGGATATTTACCGTGCGCTAGCAAAGAGTAACACAAATAATTACGAAGCATTTCTGCTAAAAAGTTAATGGCTAAAAAAAAAAAAAGATATAATAACATAACACATATGTTTTAATCTTATGTCCTCTTGACTATAGCTGTTGTTGACTTTTTTCACTTCTGTTTCTCTTCTTGTGCACTGAGCTGAGCTGCCAATCACAGTGATTTCTCTCACTAACGGGCTCCACCGAATCCAACCCCGTTTCTATATGCCAAGAAACAGCCGACAAAAGCTGACTAGTGCCGACAGTGCTGGACACACTGCAAAAACTAGAGTGATAGATGCCCATCGATGGCAGACTGTCCGCTTGGTATATTGGGGCTCTTACACCAAGGAATTACCGAAAATGGTTATACAGTTAGCCAGTTAGCCCTTCTGTGTGGAATTTGCATGTTCTCCCCATGCCAGATTGGGTTTTCTCCGGGTACTCGGGCTTCCTCCCACAGTCCAAAGACATGCAGGTTGGGGATAGGTTAATTGGTGACTCTAAATTGGCTGTAGTGTGAGTGTGAATGATCGTCTGTCTCTATGTGTTAGCCCTGTGATAGGCTGGCGACCTGTCCAGGGTGTACCCTGCCTCTCACCCAATGTCAGCTGGGATAGGCTCCAGCCCCCCGTGACCCTCAAGAGGATAAGCGTTTATGAAAATGGATGGATGGTTATACAGTTAGGTTTGTTGGAATAGTTAGTTAGAGTCGCTGTTTCGAAGGAGCTCTCAAAAAGCAGACGTTAGTGAATGTGCTTTGTGTCCATGGTTTCATAAAAACCAGACATTTGTGGGCACACACACACACACGCACGCACGCATCAGTTCTGCGTATTAGAAAGTGAATGGTTGTCCTATGATAAGAACAGACAACGTGAAGACACACACTGACTTTACTCGGAACAAAATCACACTTTTACATTACACACACACACACACACCCACAGGGAGGGCTCTGAAGCCTGTCTCTTTAATGTGCTAACAGCAGCGCTCATTAGAGAATCATTATCACACAGACAGACAGGGTCGCTCACACACTGGGACACGCACAAACTACATTGGCCTGCAGCCTGTGTGTGTGTGTGTGTGTGTGTGTATATTAGTAACAGGAGTGTGTTCGTACACAATGACACAGTCTGCAGTCGCAGGTTCTCTCATTATCTGAGGAACAGAAACACTGAGCAGCAGCCGGTTTGTGCAGCCTACAACCTACCCACCCACTTACCCCAACACACACACACACACACACACACACACACACAGACACACACACACACACACACACACACACACACACACACACACACACACACACACACACACACACACACTTCTGCTGTGGCTGTCACATCTCATTGTCTATCACTCCTTCCTTTCACTCCTGTTTGAACTCACTGTAATATAAAACAAGAAAAGGGCCTACAATCATTTCCTTACGGAAACAAAAGGATTTTGGCACAAAACACACCAATGAGTACAAACCTTTGTGTATTTTGCTCATGTATTTGTTCTCCACAGGGTGACAGGATACAATTAGGGACAAAAAGCACCGTGGGAGCATAATGATACCCAGCTACTGCACTCTCTTCACATTTAGGCAGGAGACATGCCACTGGATACATACAAGAAGGGTAGATCTACCATTTGTTGTAAGTTTGTAGATTCAGAGCTCCTGTGAATGTGACACATCTGTACCTGTATTTTTCTGTTTGAAAGATCCTTGTGAGAAAATCATGTTGTGCTGCACAGGTAATGTAACCAGAGTCTTGCTGCCCAATAGACGTCAGAAACATGTGCGAGTGCTCTGTTTGTGCCCAAACTCATCTTGTTTAAGCTGCAGTGAAGTCACGCAGTCCGAAACATGAAAATAAATTGAAATAGACTGAAGCATGGAAGGGGACAGGCTTCCTCCAGCTGCACAGCCAGCTATTTATTAAAGCATTGTTTCTTTCTGTTATAGAGGGACTACTTGTATTTATATTGCGTTGCTAGCTCTGAATAAGAAACATGCAAAATGCCACTAAAAGAGATGAAATGGCTTGACATGATTCTGCTGCTGCAGTGGGCCTTACTGGAGTTGGAACCCAGCACTGGGTTGCACCGGCTATGTGATAGTTTAAACGTAATCAATAATTTCCCAGTTTGGGATCAATAAAGTACTATCTTATCTTATCTTATCTTAATCTAGTTCAAATGTAATATCTAACATATGTTGGCATTTACGCACTTCTAACATGTCAAGGTTTGCATCAGTTGAAATAGCTCTAAGGCACAAGTTACAACTTAAAGCCACAGTGTGTAGGAATTTCTCCCATCTAACGTTGAAATCATATATTGCATTCAAACAGATGGCGCACTCTAGCACCTCACTGTTTCAAACATGTATTGCAACAACTGTAGCCGCTGTGTACCAAAAAGCTATGATAACACTGATGAAACCATGTCATCCGATACTACATGGAGTATTCATTCAGGCTCCTACACAGACACATGCGACGCGAGTTGACAAACCCCTCCTCACCACGCTGGCTGTGTTTACAACGTAGGACTGTTGGGGCGGATGTAAATTGAAACAAACCAATCACGTCTTGTCTCTTGACAACTGACAAGTGGCTCAGCCTCACACACCTCATCCCTCTCCTTGCATCACTGCGCCACTAACAGCTGTTAGTGGCCAGTGGCACTACTGCCGCATAACAAAGTCCCACTGAGCATGAAGCAGGATCATGTATTATGCAGCATCACGGGAGACGGAATCCTCTTCGCCAAGAAAGTGCAAAAGGGAATCAAAAAGGCAGCGTGACCGGCAAATCCGAAATTCTCCTTTTACGCGAATCAGTCAGATTATTGGTGGAGGTAATAGTACACCAGTGATGACATATTCATGAATGCAGACATCAATTTTTGCCAATAAACAACTGAAAATGTTACACAATGTCCCTTTAAATCTTACACCTAGCCCTTAGTAGATGTAAAGTCCAATATCAGAGTGCTTTGTCCCAGCTTACATAATTTTAGTTGCTGTTTGGTAATTACCGTTAGATATTATTACCTGTTAGTCTCTTCTCTGTTGCATAACTGGGCAATTAATTAATTACATGGTCACAGGAAGTGAAAACATAATTTTCTGAGACAATATTTTAGTTAGTGCTGACTTAACACCAGAATAACTTAGATGAACTTTACGTCTCTGTGGTGCAACCATAGGCTGAACATACAGATGGACAACAGGCCTCTACTTAACCCCTCTGTACAAAAATATCTCTGATGCATGCACCACCATCTTGTGCTGGTGATTGGAGCCAGAATCTGCGCAGCAGCAATCTCTGCGGTATGGAGTTCCCATTCATACACCCGTCTGACCAATCGTAAGCAGCGCCATTGATTGCAAGCACACAGATTGGCTCACACAGTTGTCAATCACAACATCAAATCCCCATTTATAGCATCAAATAACTAATTAAACCAAACTTTTGAACATAAGACAATGTGATGACAACTACCTAAAATGACAGAGACCATCTTTGGGAAAAAAAATCATTTGTTGCGTACTTTGATTTTTTATTATGGCCCGTTTCCCATCTGCTAACATGGAGTGCGCGGTTTTATGACCTATACTGCAGCCAGCCACCAGGGGGCTTTGAAGATATTTAGACTTCACTGTAGATGAGCTGTCTTGTCCTCCATCTTTATTATATAGTCGATGGGTGCAACCAAACATCGACACAGCTTTAGGATCAACCTGACTAATTTCAACACATTGCTCAGGGTGGACTTTGCTTCCTAACATAAGAACTGGTGCAACAGGCTGCAGGACCTTTGACAGCACTAACCACTGCTGCCACACAGTGAACAAGTTTTGGGCTCAAAGGCAAATACTTATCGTATTTGGGTCCCCAAGTGACAGATTTAGAAGCTGTTCTAGAGCAGCAGCAGTGATTACACATTTAGTTGTGGTTTGAATGCTCTGCAGCCGAGCCAAATATTGCTCATTTGGGACTTCATTTCAATGAGACCACTGCATAGACACAGTGAGGGTGCTGTGCAGAGGGCTCTGGTGAAAAATAAAGAAACAAAAATTAGAAAAAAGAGGGGCTATCAGGCAATAAAGTTGTCACAGCACAGTCTCTTTGTGAGAGTGCACATTCTAGATAAATCAATCAATCAATCAATTCAATCAATCAATTTTATTTATAAAGCCCAATATCACAAATCACAATTTGCCTCACAGGGCTTTACAGCATACGACATCCCTCTGTCCTTTGGACCCTCACAGCGGATAAGGAAAAACTTCCCAGAAAAACCCCTTTACCGGGGGAAAAAAAAACGGTAGAAACCTCAGGAAGAGCAACTGAGGAGGGATCCCTCTTCCAGGACGGAAATAAAATACATGGCAGTATGTAACACGCACCTTTGTATTAATTAGGTCATTGAGACAGAGAAGTAAATTACTGCTTTCACTTTTAGTGTAAAATCCATCATCTGAGGAAAACAAACTGTTTTGGAATCTTAAAAACTTCCAAATCGAACTCCAGCTTTCCTGATTGATTTTTTCACAGTATGTGTGGCAAGACGACCACAAGAGTTTTTTCTTTTTGATGCTGTTATTGTTGACCTCAACACGGCCTTAAAGGAAGTTCTGTTGAGTTCTACCTGAATGAGACTGCCACAGCTTGAGGAATACTGTATAAACTCCTACCAAGAAATGCTACGGAAATAGAAAGCCTTATTGGGTGTGAGACAGAGCCTTAAGCCTGTTCTTAATTTGGATTTTATGTGTTACTGCCTCAGATGCATAATCCATTGGCCCACCAGATGGAAGTACATTATGCTGATATTCACTGGTTTTGACTAAAACTCAGATCAAACAAGCTGTGATTTGCTCTTTAAAAGGCCTTCTGAGGAGAAGAGATGACTGCAGGTGCGCCACTAATCTAATTTGTGATGATAAAGCTGAATATACGTTTTTTTGAATCTCACCAAGGACCACCGTATAGTGCAATGGCTACAAAAGTGATCGTATACATGAAAAGTAGCTACAGGTTATAAAGAGGTGGAAAACTACAGTGATACAAATAAAGAAGAAAAAAAGATGAAGGGTGCTTCCCTATCATGCTGTTTTGCCCAAAAACGTGTGAAATGCCTGGTCAGTGTCTCAGCTGAAAAGAGATGTGAGGTGGAAGAAGAGAGGACAGAAGTTGTCACTCCAGTCTGTCACCCTCCTCCCTGACACTCTGGTCAACATGACAGGACTCAGAGCCAACAGATGCAAACACTTGTTTGTCCAGTCAGCCATCAGAGTAAATGCATTCTGAGTACAAACTGCCCTGACATGCACTCACAAGTGACTGCTCCTCTACTACCGGTGAGTAAGTGATATTATTTAGTGTGCTTTCTTGGTGGACTTTGCCCTGTAGAATCATAGTGATAAATATATGATGAAACATTCATCTGGGTCTGACTTTGAATGATCACAGAAGCCTCTTTTACACTGTCTCTTCAAGGTGGGAATTTCACGACGTTATGCCGACTACCTGTTCTGTATAAAAGGTACAATCATGGAATGGGGGACAGGATTGTCTTGCCTTTAAACCTGCAGTAGAGGTAATAAGAGTGCTGAAACAATGTGTGCATAAAAGGGACATGATGTGGTTTAAGTGCACCCTGCCACAGGGGATTTAAAAAGCAGCTGATAGCAGTTAACAGCTAATTTAAAGAGGAAGACCAGCGGCCAAAAATTGTTTTCCACAAAGTGGGAAAACAATGAGGTCTGGGATCTTCTTATTGTCCAAGCAGCGGACAAGATCAGCTGCAATATAACAGGGACGGTAAATGATTATTATTGCCATGTTAATGCCATTGTTATGGTTAATAAAGTGCTGCTAATGCATATGTGTCACACTAGAGGCTGCCCTGTTGTGTTACATGTCACTCCCACCAGGGAGACGCACTGTGGCTCAGGAGGCAGAGTGGGTCGTCCACTAATCAGAAGATTGGCGTTTCAATCCTTGGCTCCTCTAGTCGGCATATCGAAGTATCCTTGGGCAAGGTAGTGAATTCCAAATTGCTTCCAGTGGCTGTTCCATGAGTGCGTATAAAGTGAGTGGCAAATGGCACCTTGTATGGTGGCTTCAGCCACCAGTGTGTGAACGTGTGTGTGAATGTAGTGTAAAAGCACAGGACTAGAATTTACCATCTATGCCCATTATGCCTCTTTTGCTTCTGCAACGCCAGCATGCTATCTTAAATCACACACTGGATATGACTGGATACAGCATGATGCCTCTGTTGTTTTAGTTTTTGTTGTTTTGTTCTGTGTAAAAATGCCAAGGCGGCGTAAAGAAGGGACTTAGTAGTGGCCCTATAGTGCAATCTCTGAAAAATGGCTAGAGATGCAGGATGTCTTCAAAGGTAAAGAAGAAGAGAGGGTGGTGTCCCAGGGCCTCCCTAATGAATGTATCATTACTCATAGATCTTAACGGCTCATAACTTGGAGACACAGAAGTCTGGGTAGCAAAGCACCATAGATAGCAGGGATGAAAGAACAAAGGAAAATTTTATTGGGCAGAATCCTCAGGGGGAAATGTTTAGATGCCAGTCAGAGTAAACAGTGGAAATCTCCAAATATTGATCTGAAAATGGCACCAAAAAGGCTAAAGGAACAGCTGAAAACAAAGTGAGTAAGATGTCAGAAGATGAAAGAGAAGATATCAGTGAAGGGACCAAGTAAACCTAAAGAGCTGTTTGATAGCACTGAGAAGGGCAGACAGTCTTGTGAAAAGATGAAATGAGAGAGGGTAGTGAAGCATTATACAATCCTTTAGCTGTCAAGTCATTGTTCACCAAGGAGAAAAGCAGTAGTCTTTGAGCAACAAGAGCAGGAAGGGAATACGATATCACTTTGAAAAGAAACAAAAACCAAGAGTTTGAGATAGTGTCATGAAATGTGTTAAGAATTTAAGAGAATCACACTATTTTACCACTTGTCCACAGTTAGATACACTTGTAGATGTTATTTGTTGTATGTCTGTATATGTGCATGCAGTTAAAAGGTGCAATAACTAATTTATGGGCTTCATTGGGGTCAGGTAGCTGCTACTCTCAAAAGCAGGCAAATTGACCGTTAATTTCATTTAAAAACTCCAAAATTAAAAACAGTTAGGCTGCAAGGTATCAAATGATATAAATTCAGTTAAGTTTATAGAGACACACAACCAAAGTGCGCTGTCACAGTAAAAACGTAACAATATGTGCATTTTGTAATATGAGCATGTGTAATTCCTAGATTTTTGTATGTGTTAATACTAAGACAGTGAAGTAGTGAAGCAGCACTTCTGAACCCACACACATCCATGACTTGAGTCATACATGTTCTTCAGCTAAATGCTAACCTCGGTATGCTATCAAGCTCACAGTGACAATATTAACATCTTGATGTTGAGCATGTTCACCATTGTGGTTAAGAGTGTTTCCATGCTAACAATGCAAAGTAGCACTTTAAAGGGACATTGTGTAACATTTTCAGTTGTTTATTGTCAAAAATGGATGTCTGCATTCATAAATATGTCATCATTGGTGTATTATTACCTCCACCAATAATATGACTTAATCTCATAAAAGGAGAATTTTGGATTTGTTTGTACATTGTGCGGGTAAGTCGTCTGGGGGGTTCCATAACGTTTCCCCATCTTGGGAATATATCCGCCAGCAAGGGACATACAGCCCTGCCTTCGTCGTTTTCGTTGAGAGCCAGGCCAGCACTGCGTGACTGAGACGCCGAAGAAGAGGAGCAAGAGGCGCTCCGCTACTACCCCAGCACTACTGCAGCATAATAAAGTCCCACTCTTTGAGCATAATGCAGGATCATGCATATGCAGCATCACGGGAGACGGAATCCTCGTCGCCAAGAAAACGCAAAAGGGAATCAAAAAGGCAACATGACCGGCGAATTCAAAAAACGAGGGTCAACAGTGGGGTTGCCTTTCCCAGCTGGAAAGAGCTGCTGAAGAAGAAAGGTAATGCAATCACAGCTAACCGCGCTAACACCTAACAGCGGCTAACAGCTGTTAGCGGTGCAGTGGTGCAGTGATGCAGTGATGCGAGGAGAGGGATGAGGTGTGTGAGGATGAGCCACATGTCAGTTGTCAAAAGACAAGACGTGATTGGTTTGTTTTGATTTACACCTGCCCCAACAATCCTACGTTGTAAACACAGACAGCATGGTGAGGAGGGGGTTTGTCAAACTGGTCGCGTGTGTCTGTGTAGGAGCCTGAATGAATACTCCATGAAGTATTGGATGACATGGTTTCATCAGTGTTATCATAGCTTTTTGGTACACAGTGGCTACTGTTCGTTGAATGCAATATGATTTCAACGTTAGATGGGAGAAATTCCTACACACTGTGGCTTTAAGGTTCAGTGTGGAGGATTTAGGGAATCTATCGGCAGAAATGGAATATAATCGTCATAACTATGTTTAGTGTATAATATTAGTGTATAATCACCCGGAGCTAAGAATTGTTGTGTTTTCGCTAGCTTAAAATGAGCCCTTCATATGTACATTGTGAGCGGGCACTCTTCCACGGAGTCCACCTTGATGCGCCAGCATGTTTCCACTATAGTCCAGAATGCACAAACTAAACACTGGCTCTAGAGATGCCATTTCATTTATGTTACCTGAAGGCCACCGTAGATGGCCGTAAGCAAGGGGTGAACATGCACATCTGCATAAAATTTCATAGTAATCCATTAAGATGGATCAGATCTGATATTTCAGACAGACCAATCAAAAGGCAGTCCCGACATCACCACCCCTAGATGCTAGTGTGGCTAAAAACAGTAACCCCGAACAGGGGGCAATAAATGGCTGCCTGTGTTTAGCCGTGGAATTGTAGTGGTTACAGATTGTTGTGGAAACTGGAATACAGGCTGCACATTTGCACATGTTACATACTATATTTTCCCCAGTGTCTCATAATTGTTGTCTGCATTATGCAGGTTCAGCTCTTTGTTACAGTAGTTCTCCTCCATGCTTGGCAAATGGGAGAAGTTTCACTTGGTTGCTATCTGCAACCTCGACACTAGATGCCAGTAAATTCTACACACTGAACCTTTAAAACATGAAAAAGCAGATAAGTAAGTTGTTGTCACTTACCGCTGCTTTCTCTTGTTGAAGTGCCTGGGCAGCAAAACGTGCTACATGGCTGATGATTGGAGCAAAGTTTGTTGGGCCGTAGAAACGAATGTGAGGGAGACAGGCAGAGTAGGCCTGAGCAATACCCTCCACACCTAGAGGGAGAGAGAGACAGAGAGAAAGAATATGAATCCCAACAAAACTTAAATTTAAAGATGAGTGGGAAATGGGTTAGGCAGAAGAGAAACAGCGAGCGGAGGAGGAGAGGTTTGTGATAGAGGGGGACAAAAAGATGGAAAAAAAAGTCGTATGCATGCTCAGAAAAACATATTATAGTTCCTCATCAGCAGTGCTATTGTAGACTCCAATAAGCTTAAACAACCACACAATTGAATGTGTGAATGAGTTCATTTGCTGAACACTAACCTCCTGTCCCTGTCACCTGCATGTCTTTTTGTTTTTTTAAATGGAACTGGGAAGTCAACACTGAAGCTTAATCACGGGTTCCAGGTTCATGTTTATTTCTTGATATAAAAGTTGTTCTCTTCAGTGTAAAAACTGCTGGAAATGGTATACAGTATAAGATATTTCAAGAATATGCTATATCAACACATGAGAACAAAAATGTATTCAGTGTTAAAATATAATGCTACTCCCTTGTTAGGATGATAGCGTGTTGCAGCTTATATAAAAAAGGTTTTACATGGCAGTTATAGCAGCACTCTGTGACTGCAGTCCTCCAAATCAGGTTTTATTGTTTGGCCTGGAACTTTTCATTTTAGAGTGCACTGGAGGCTGAATTAGCCTTTCCAAGAAAAGATGAGCTGTAATGCTTTCTTACGTAGTCTGTAGAGCAGCAGTTCACCAGCTAACTTTAAAAAGAAAGGGCGTTTGTGGAGGCACATGTTTTAATAACGACATCTGTTTCAAAGAAGCACACAGAACTTAATGGTTTGACATGTTCTTATTTAGCATAACCTCCTGCCTCTGTCAGGCTAAAATATGTGTTACACAATTTCCTCCTGGGTCTCACAGTGGTGCTCTCAGCAGTTGGTACTCAACTCGTTTGCATTTGTCAATAAACACATTCGCATCCTACACGCTTCAAATGCCAATGGTGCTTTAACAGATCCAAATGCACCATGCTAAAAAAGGTGCTTATTTTGTGGCTCTTTAAAACAAAGGGCAAGATATTAATGATTTACAATTTTGTTTACATTTAATTAGATATAATGAAGGTGGGGAAATGTTAGTTACAGCATGTGTTTGCTTCTGACCCTTTGACTAGTACTCATGTTTAAACAAGACTAAATGTCTACAGCCATCCTGGCAGCTGTGAGGCTGTAACTGGTCATCATGACAAAGGTGACATGCTGATGCTTACAGTCACAGCCTTTAGCATCCGGGGGCCTGTTTTAAGAGCTAATGGGGACCACTGCACTTGTATGAATGACTGATTTAGAATTTGCACGTTTGTCTGCAGAATGACAAGTTTCAGAGAGGTTGGTAGCTGCAGACAATAAGAAAACACTTGTAAGAACCTGTGAATAGTTGGGTTTAGCCAGATTTAATCTATCCCTCACACAATTAAATATAAGTTACTATTATCAAACAAAACCTGCTTTAACAAAATGACCCGACACTATCCATCTGAGGCCCTTCTGTGTGTTTGTTAGTGGAAGTTGGCAACCCTACACACACATGTATGGGGAAATAATACATCAGCAGTCGTCGTGTGTGACAAGAGGAGGCTGCGCAGCTAAGGCCGCCAATGGATGTTTAGCAAGTACACAGGGGTCTTCAGCATTTTTCAGGCCAAGGAAGAGAAGGAGCAGGGATCCCCTACTATGTATAAAAAACTGAGCTGATAACCTTCACTGACATTTAGGGTGGCCTGGAGTGCCATGTATTAACATGCATTTACATGGTGCCATTCAATACTAAGCTATTAAAATAGTAACCGTTGAGAGATTCATATATTTATACATCATGGATCCATTTTACAAGGACTCATGGTTAACAGCCTATCATTAATGCTGTTTTTTTTCTTTTTCTTTTCTTTCTTTATTAATTTGTTTTTTTACAAATAGGCTTATTTTCTTTTTGCAAATAAGATATTGGATTCGTGTATTTTCAGACATATTTTAAGAATATATTTTAATTTTTGGAGAAAAAAAAAAAACCCTTCACAAAATTATCAAAACTGATTTGGCTGCCGGGCAGCACGGTGGTGTGGTGGTTAGCACCGTCACCTCACAGCAAGAGGGTTGCCGGTTCGATCCCGGGTGTGGGAGCCCTTCTGTGTGGAGTTTGCATGTTCTCCCCGTGGCAGCAGGTCTGGCAAACTGTCCAGGGTGTACCCTGCCTCTCGCCCAATGTCAGCTGGGATAGGCTCCAGCCCCCCCGCAACCCTCACAAGGATGAAGCAGTTAGAAGATGAATGAATGAATGAATTTGGCTGCCCCCTGCAGTGAATCTCTAACTAAAGAGATTACAGTTCATCTTAAGGAGAGCATGAATGTGTGTACCAAATTTCTTAGGAAACCATCAAAGTTATTGTGACATTGTGACATTACACTTAAAACCACATGCCAACCTCATGATGGCGCTAGAGAAGTTTCAGGGAACCACCAAAATCGCAAGGATTCACCCATGAATTTCTGTACCAAATTGCATTGCAATTTGATTAGTAGTTGAGTGAACAGCTAATATGTGCAAAATACCCTATGAGGGGGGAAATAGCAAGAAATGTTTGTAAAGATACTCAGCCAGCCGGATCATATGCTATCTCGAATTCAAGTCAAAGGCAGTTTGATTTGCTGTAGGATCTTGGAGCTCTAATTCAAAAGCTTCTTCAGTTATGACTGACTGGTGGGGAGTCGCAGACATTTAACCTCCTGTACACAATCAATGAATGCACTTATCTGGATCTTTCACTGGTCTGAATTGTCAGGAGCAACTGTTTGGTGTCATAGTGTGCACTGGCATTCATACTGCCAATTTAGACGAACCTCCTGAGCAGAGAGTGTAGGTGAAGTGTGAAGGTGTTATTTACTCAGACTCAGCAAGACACTCACAGAGGAGTACAGCACCTGCTGCTGTCACATGATCTGGAGATGGCATGTCTTGTTTTTTACTGGGTGTCCTGCATTCTTGTTAAAATGAAGAATATCCCAGATTCTGTTGCAAGTAATGTTTTAGCTCTTTCCCTGTTCTATTTATTTCCACAAGGCCACAATGGCATAACAGCCTTATGTCTGAATGTTCATAGGGAAAATGGGACCATATTCAACTGTCCTTTTAATTACACTTTAATTCTGTTTCAGTATCTCAAGCAGTGGTGGCAACCTTTCTGCTGTTGCAACACTAGTGTAGTCACATTTTTAATACGGCCTGACAGGATATTTGTAGACAAGTAAGACAATGTTTTGCATCTTCATTGGGAGAGAAGGAGCGTAGAAAATCCTATCTGCTAATGCAGCTTGCTGGCAGGCAAAGTGGGTCCAGGCCACAGAGAGGCCAACAACCTATAAGCATAGATAAGCGACAGTGTTTTCAGCTGATGCTATTATAAATGGAATAGAGTTGTAAACAGAAAACAAGTCAGTATGTTATTGAGGCACTGAAAGCAGGCAAAGGTTCAGATGGTTCTTGTTTATGGTAACGTTAAAGTCAAGTTTGTTTGTAACAATATCACATGCAATTTTGCCATGGGCTTTACAGGCTCATATAAGCAAGAGTTTCTGTCCCAATCCAAGTTTCTTCCAAGACAGATACTGAACGATATAACCTATTTGGTATCTGTATATATATATCTGTCAATTGGTACAAAAATATTGCAGTCTAGAAATGCCAAGGATATGTTTCACGTATTTAAGAACAGAGAGTGTATTGCATACAGTAAATGTACCGCATATATAGACACCACAAACTACAACTTGAAAATGTCCTGCTGACTGCATATTTTTTCAAATGTGTTTGATTCAATATTTGAAAGCTTAGATGATTTTTACTAAAATATCAACCTTTGTATTTGCCTTAAAAGTATCAGTCAGGCTGCACAGATCAGTCTAAAAGAAATAAATAAAAAATTAAATTGGTGTAAAAATGTAAAAATATATATATTCCCAAAGGTAGCAGCAGAGTCATCTATGGTGACTGGGACTACTGCACAGTAACTCACCCGAACAGAAGGGGTTGGTGGGGTTAAAGTTGATGGCAAATTCGTGTGACACCTGAGGAGACAAGCAAAAGAGAACAAACCTGATATTCTTCCTGCATTACAATGTAAAATACTGTTGAGAAATACTGTCCATATCTCCCACACTTTCTCTCTCCCTCCCTCCCTTGCTCCCACCCTCTCTCTGTACCGCTCTCTCTCCTTTGTCCTTTTCATCAGCTCAGTGCCATGGCAACACAGATGGGTTGACAGTTGCGTAATCATGTGAATATGCATGTATAATGCTTACAGTTTTATCTGTGTGAGTGTGTTTGCGTAAGTAAAATGCATGTGTGATAAGTGTAAGTTTGCATGTGACACCCCCCCCCCCCCCCACACACACACACACTCGCATACACACACCAACAACAGTAACAACAACAACCCCAACAAGCACACACATACCTTCCAGTCTGGTGGGAGTTGGGCTCCAAATCCCAGAGCAGGAAACATTTTGTCACTATGGAGGAAACCATGACAACAGATTGGACTGTTAGTTAAACGTATTTTTTTTCCATACAAATTCAACAAGCTGGATTTAGGCAGCAGAGGAAATCCTGTTACCTTTTTCACAAAGAAACACATTAACAGACATTTACAGAGAAACTAGCAGAGTGCTGGCAGAAAAATGAAGCAAAACTGTAAAATGGCTTCTCACCAAGAGATGGACCACCCAGAAATTTTGACATAACGGGCCCTATTTAGATGGTCTAAAACGCAAAGCGCCAGGCGTGCGGGCATGGACGTGTCTGTCACTTGCTAGTTAGACAGCACGTTTTCAGACTGTGCGCCATGGCGGAGAGTCATGGACTTACAGTACTCTATGAATTAGTCATGGGTGTGTTTTGGTCGTATTATTCAATAAGCCAATTAGAGTGTCACCTCTCATTCCCTTTAAATGAGGTGCGATTGGAGCGCACGGCAGAGAGCTCCTTAGATGGCGGACCTACCAACTGGAAAGAGTGAGCGTTTTACAGCTGAGGAGACGATAAATGTATCTCTATATCGACTGTCCCGTCACATCTGATGTCAGATCAAAGGGGATTGGCACGCGTAATGGAAACCCAACCTGATTTGATCAACACAGCTGAGTTCACATCCCTCTCAGCCAACCACAAACAGCCACAGCATCAGATAGGGAGTATATATTCAGCATCTGTCATCTTAGAAAAGTCAAAAGAAAAGAAACAGAGTGAGACTGCGAGAGAGAAAGAACGCGCGCACGAGAGAAACGCTGTCAACAAATGAATGTAAATTATTCAATTTATTTTATTTTAACCCGGGAGGTTAGAGAGCCCAGCTCCCTCTCCAGCGTTTTACATTTGTAGCCTAGGGCTACAAGCTTGCGTTTTTAGTTCACAGAAGCTGGTTATTGTTGTGTTTATGTCAAAATAAAGTTTATCAAATGTTTTCACATCTTTGATTTTGTGATTTAAATCCCAAAATGATCACAATTCAATTGGGAAAGACAAGTTCATTTTACAGGCATCATCAGCCCGTGGAGGTCTGCTCGCAGTTCCGTATATTTGGACACTGCAGCTTGGACCTCCCAGATTATGTTGATCATTATGACTGCGATTAGATCATTCTGATTAATGACTGACCATTAAGACGTGTTTCTGATAAATATTTTAATGTGCACAATAATAACCTTTCACATTGTAATCATATTTTTATTTGTTATCTTTTGCATATGTGTGGCTGCTCCGTGTGTGTCTGAGCAGAGTGCACGCGTGTTGTTCACCCGCCTAGGGACGCATATTACTAACTTGTTTAACAGCGAAATACTGCGCCGTTGACTTTAGACCAGGTTTTTGTTGGTCACTGGCGCATTTGCTTTTTCCGTCATCTAACTAGCAACGCGCCATGAGTGCGCCTGACCACTCCTCATTTAGACCAACACACCCAGAGGAGCACAAGTTCATTTGCTAGTTAGACGACGTGTGAAAATGACAACTGCACCTGCATCGAAATAGTAATGACACTTGCGACATGGACTATGCGCCCTCCGCCGTCCGCTTTAGACCATCTAAATAGGGCCCCAAGTCTTTTTGACCTACACTGATTTTCATCACACTTTAAATTAACACTTTAAAAAATGTCATATTAATCTATGTATCATTGGCCCTCAGCATGTTTTCAGTGACATAAACGTAGGCTCTTACTCTGAAAATCTTAAAAACTGTAAAACTAGATGTGTGCTGGTGTGCACCACTGAAAGTCATTTGTACAAGGCTTTGTATGGTGGTTCTTGGGTATGATGGGATTAAAATTGATATTAGGGAAATGATAAACCAGTTTAATTCTTTCTGCAAAGCTCACAGTGACGTACATGCAAATGACAGAAAGGAAACCATTTCTTTGTCAGTGTTAACTACAGAATCCTTTCACTCTGGTGTTTGCAGAGACACTCTACATCATAACTGTCTCTGTTAGATAGTTCCAGGTCCATCTTTTCTCATACTATCAATCTTTAAGTTGTCAGATGCTTGTATTTAATCTGCCCCTTCCCCCCAAAATTAAAACATTTACCTATTTATACCCTTTCATCACTGAAGTAAAGTCAGCTATCTTAAAATAACTACGAAAGTTGAGGCAAGGTGAAAAAAAAAAAAAATCTCTTACATGCGAGATGTTATCCCCTACATACAGGATGTTAGGAAACTGATACACCAGCTCACCTTCTGGATGTTATCTCCTGCGTAGGAGACGTAAGCGATAATATCTCATATGTAAGAGATCTCATACATAGGAGATAAACTTTAGTCAACACTGCCTAAAAATGTTTTTCCCCTTGCCTCTCAGGGCTTTTGTAGATAACTGTAGTCTTAACTGGTTAAATACAAGTGTAACAGCCTAGAAGATACTCACGTATCATAGTCCTGTATGATTTGTCCCACAGCTAAAATGGCAGCAAGATACTCATTGCTGCCCAGTGGGTTAATGTAGTGGAGGGAGGACGGCTCACGGGGGTTCCCATTAGATGCTGTGAAGTCAATACCGACCTATGGGAATGCAGAGAAGCGACAGATTAGTGTTCATTTTAAAAACCTGCAGGGTATGTTAGTGATATTTTAACAAGCTCGAGATACTGCAACTGTTATGGGTTGTAATCGGTTTCCTTTATTTCTGTCTACACTAAGTATAACAAAACATAATCACCAACAATGGTGGAATGACAGGTGAATATAAACTGCAGCAGCAAACAAACAGAAATGGTTGAATCTCTTTTGACATAAAATAAAAATTTACAGGAGGTGTCCTTTTTGGTTTTTCTCCTGACAGAAATCCAGACAGCGAAAGGATTCATCTGACAACTACACAAGCTGTGAGTTTTAATACATTACTCAGTTTAACTCGACTGTATAGCTGCTAAATGTGGGCTCACGTTAGCTCTCAATGTGACACATGCTGCTCTCAATCACTTAGCTGGAGCCACTGATGGCTTAGGTTCATTTCTCTGTTTAAAGTGCAGTAACCAGGATAATGTAAAACTACATAACTATACCTAAATGTCTCCAGATCCACACACTGCAGATTTGCCCTCTTTGCCCCAATAAATGTTGTTTTTACCTGTTGTGTAAAGTTTACTGGCATCACCTTAGAGGATGATTTTTACACGTTAGGCCATGTGGTTTTGACAATAGTTACATGGTCTATGTTCACAATTTGAAAAAGAACACCATGATACCTCAGATGTTGATGAAAAACATAAACATTTCTTTTAAGGGTTATGCATTAGACACGATGCAATGTTTATGCTATTTCAGCTCAGTCAAAAGAAAACATTGACGTTGTATGTTTCTGCAAGGCACGAATACAAAACATCTGCACGTTCCATGTATATCAGAAAAGTGTTTCTAAAGTGATGTATGAGCTGACTTTGTCGTTGAGAAGTGGAGGGGATCATGGACGGCATGTAGGTGAGACACTTGTCAAGCTGTAGACCAATGCAGACCACTGTTCAAGACCAGCAGCTTGTTAAGCACCAAATGTGGGTGTTTCATAGCGACCCGTCTCTGTATTTCCAGCTAGGAAAAACTGTTGTCCTATACAAAGACATCGCTGCATTTCCTAATTAGATAGTGGATTGAAAAGTGGTTGTTTTTTTGGCTGAGACATTACTGCTTTTTCTGCTGGGATAGTGGCATAGAAAGCATTTTTTTTTTTTTTTACTGAGACAATGCTGCTTTTCAATGGGGATTGTGACCCCACACCAGGTATTTTAAAGCCAAAGCATAATCATATCCTAGCCATAATCAAGTGGTTTTTGTGCCTAAATCTAACCTCACATTAACATCAGCATTGTTGAAAGGCATTGTTGAAATGTACTATGCCAACATTTATCCTGGTGATTGGGTTGGCTATTTTTAACAAAACAATGACAGTATTTATTCCTGACATTCATTGGCATTATACAATGTTAAGTGAAGGTCTCAAGGAAGAAAAGAGAAACTGGAATTGCTGGTAAGCTTTGAAAACAGTATCTGAGTTGGAACATCTCTTTATCTTTGAGTAAGAGAACACTGACAGTCCAATTTTGAGAAAAATGCACCACTCACAAGCCATGTTTGAGAGCCATATGGTATGATTTCATTAATATTGTGATTGATTTTTTTAACTCTACAATGCATGTTGTTACTTGTTTTTATTACAAAAAAATTTGGGCCATAATGTGTAATTAAAGCTTTACGCTGATCAGCCAAAACATTAAAACCACTGACAGGTGACGTGAAAAACAATGATCATCTTGTTACAATGCAATGTTCTGTTGGGAAACCTTGGGTTCTGACATTCATGTGGTTGCCACCAGACACGCTCCACCCACTTAAACACCAGTGCAGACCTGGCAGCCCCCATTATGGCAGTGGCACTCCCCAGTAGCTGTGGCCCCACAGCAGGACGATGCGCCATGCCACACCACAAAAACTGCTCAGAAATGGTGCAAGGAACGTGACAAGGAGCTCAAGGCATCAATCTGGCCTCCAACTTCCTAAGATCCCCATCTGATCAATCATCTCTGGCACATACTGGTACCCCACCTCATAACCCACGGGACTCAAAAGATCTGAAGCTAACATCCTGGTGCCAGACACCAAGGGACAGCCTCCCGAGGTCCTGTGTCCATGCCTTAACAGATCATGGCCAAGTCCAGTCCAAGGAGCACCCACCGTGGATCGCAGGTACTCCTGGGTACCAGCATGTCCCTCAAATGTTCGATCGGGTTGAGATCTGGAGTATTTGGTGGTCAGGCTGACGCCTTGAGCTCTTTGGCCCATTTCTCGGGTCATTCCTGAGCAGTTTTTGCGGTGTGGCATGGTGCATTGTCCTGCTGGGAGGCCACTGCCATTGACAAGTGCCGTCTCCATGAGGGGGTTTACTTGGTCTGCAATGATGGGTGGTGGGTTTAGCACGTCAAGTAGCATCCATATGAATGCCAGGTCCCAAGGTTTCCCAGCAGAACATTGCACTGTAACAAGATGATCAATGTTATTCACTTCACCCACCAGTGGTTTTAATGTTTTGGCTGATCAGTGTATGACTGTTAAATCTTATGACGGCAAATATGACATTTAACTTGACTTAAAACAGTCCTTTTTCTACTGGGCCATTTTCCGAATCCATCAAACATATTAAAAACACTGTATTTCAAAACCTCAAGGTCATCAAGCAAGAAATGACTGTGTTCTCCTCATATATTTTTATCTGAGGACAGATTAAAAAAAAAATAAATACTGTAGCACAGCTGTGTCTAAAAAAGACAGAATGTCCCTGAAACCACACAGAGGCATATTTTTAACATGGATGACCACAGGGTGACACTGTGATGACATACAGTGTACACAAATATGGACACAGACGCTTTGAACACATGTGCCCAAAGTACCAAAGCGCGCGCACACACACACACGCAGCCTAACATAATATGAGATTAAGAGTGACAAGCTTTTCCTCAGGCGGTGAATAACAGTTTGTGTGCTGACAAGAACCCGACCCAGAAACTCCGCCTCCCCTCCTATCAGCTTCAAGATAGCCCAACCATCTCCTTCTTTCTCTGTTTGTTTGGAGTGTTATAAAACAGCAATGTTCTGGTTCAATGGGGACAACGAGTAGGGAAAGAGAAAATAGAGGAGCAGGAACAGAGAGCAAAGGTGGTAGATGTGTGAGTACAAGAGAGGAAATTGGGCAAATGAGGTAAAAAAAATGGAAAAAGAGAGGAAGAAGGGAGAGCATAGAGAGCAGCAGGAGTGACGGACACAGAGATGCGGGGTGACAGAATTAGGGTGCTGTTGTGTATTTTGTATAAGTGTGAGCATGTGTGTTAGTCCTGAAACAACATATGTGTGAAAATATCCATTTAGCATACTACTCTCGGTTCAAGTCATTTTCCCTGTGATCACAGCTAGTTTCTGAAAATGAAACAGCATAATAGCTTAAAGGGGTGCTGAGTATTTTGTCAGTTTATCAAACTCTAAAGCAAACCAAGGAATTATAATAATACACTGACGATATAGCTAGTTAATTGAAAGAAAATTAATAGGATATATAAAATACTGTAATGGGCATTTCTTGTTAATTTCTAAAGTTTTATTGACCAAATGATTAATTGATGAATCAAGAAAATTAATAATGACAGTAATTGTTAGCAGTCCAGTAAAACTTTTGCAATGAAAACGGAGAAAGACTGTAGATTAGAACGGGCAATTTATCACAATACAAATGTACTGAAGAGTACTTAATTGCTGTTTGCCTGGTTGCTCACTTATGGTTCCTTCCTCCATCTCATGGGATGACTGTTCAGGATATAGATTGGGTTGTCCTTTAATCACAAAGATGGCAGTTCAATCCCTGGCTCATCCTGTCTGCATGTCAAAGTATCCTTGAGGGTGCACTGAAGCCAGTGTAGCTCCCAAGGGGCAGGGCAGCGCCTTGCATGGCAGCTCCACTACCACTGGTGTATGAATATGGGTGTAGATGGGTGAATGAGAGGTAAATTGTAAAACACTTTGTCCGGTAAGATAGAAAAGAGCAATATAAATGACATCCATTTAAACAGCGATTCTATCCTTGTGGCAAGGGACCTTTGTGCTATGTATAAATATGAATCCTAAAAAGGATACTTTGCCACTTTTGTACTATAATAATGTGCATAGTATGTGTAAATGAACTATAGTTCATATAACCAGAACCAAGATTCTGATACTGTGTCACCTCAAATGTTCTCAGAAACACATTTTAGCTTACTGTTTAACTGCGGCTGCCATGGGCAACTGACATTATGTAATCCACCAGTTTAAGTGTCTACTGGTCTGGTCTGGTGCAGTCCGTTCTGGTAGTTGTAGGTTTTCTACCTCTTGAGCAAAAGCCAATGCCACAGCACTTTTTCTCTGGTCATGTAGCACTGATTTCAAAAGTATTTGCGTCTTCCAACTGCATAGACACTGCTCATGTTCAGCTGAGGGAGACCATCTTTCTTTGAGTGAAGTGAGTCTTTGTAACGCAGACATTACAGATTGAATTCACATAATTCCAAATCTCTCGTTCGACTTTAGTGAACACCAGAATGGGACTTGGCACAGTTAACTAAAGCCAGGCAGACACTGGTCAGGTCAGGCTGAATTTCTACCGGTCATTTAATGTGCAGTCTGAGGGGAATCACAACGTCCTGGAAGAGGGATCCCTCCTCAGTTGCTCTTCCTGAGGTTTCTACCATTTTTTTCCCCCGGTAAAGGGGTTTTTTTGGGGAGTTTTTCCTTATCCGCTGTGAGGGTCTAAAGGACAGAGGGATGCCGTATGCTGTAAAGCCCTGTGAGGCAAATTGTATTTGTGATATTGGGCTTTATAAATAAAATTGATTGATTGATTGATTGACAACTTGTGATCAGTTGCTTAAAGGATCAGTGATGATGACTGGTTGGATTTCTGGCATGTCAGAAGTCCACTGTCCTTGACTGTCTTGCACTTTGAGCGGTTCCACAGTCTGATTCCCTCATGGCTGCTGTAAAGAGATCCCTGTAGTTAGCTACTGCACTAAGCTTGTACTAATGTTACTAGAGCAGTATTTTACATGTTGTGGTTAAATTGTGGTCTTGAAACTTGTGACACAAAACTGAATTTCAGTGTAGAACAGACACCAAATTGTCTGAATCTTCCAGACATCTGCAACTCAGAATTTTTCTTTTCTTCTTCTTACTTTCTGTTCATATTAGAATTGCACAAAGTAATGCCGTCTTTTCTCTTTTTTTCAACATTCTTGAGGACACAGTCTTCTTGTTTGATTAAAGTTTATTGGAACTTTCACTAGACAAAACCGACCAGTTGTTCCTGTGCTTACGTTCAGTCTGAGCACCATGTCGCTGATTAAAACGTGTAGTGTGAATTAACGTGCTGTGCAAGATTAATAAATATGCAGAGTGTCTGCACAGCTTAACTGCAAACTGTCTTGGCAGTGCTCATCTCTGAGAGAATGCAAAAAACTTCAGGATCCAACAAGAGGGAGCTATCATGTCAGCTGTGTCACACCATCCAATTTCATACAAGCCTGCTTTTGTAGAATGAAAAGCACCACCAATGGAGCTTTGTCTTCAAAACCATTTTGCCACAAACAATGATGGCCACCTCACAAAACAAAAGGAATCAACATGTCTCCAAACTTTCAACACCAGCTCTTTCCTGACAGTGTGCAAATGATTCTAACTGTCCTAGTCTCTGTGTGTGACCTGGCAGTCAACCCCAGTATGACCCCAGAAGTCTCCAAGTAAGAGGCAATGCCTCGTTCAGCAGCACCCCACCCACCTTCTCCTGGAATACTCCAAACTGCTACAAGAACCCTGTCTTCATTAATATATATTTAAGGACATTTTAAAGTATTGCAATAGAAAAACTTAATGGCAACAGCAAGATTTGTTAAAACTTCCTCAATTTCACATTCACTTGAAGTGGTTTTTGCCTTGGATTTTGGAAATGTCCTTGCTGAATAAATTCTGATGTAGTGAACATGGTCAGTGGCTTTCTTTGCATTAGAATCATTGCAATAATTTGTCTGATCTCCGCACAGCATGAAAGATAGCCAATACTAGCTGACCTGAAAGAACAATTAAAACTCTCCTAATTAAAACACATTCCTGAAGACCTCTTTCTGAGGTTCTTGCACCAACCATGGCTTCCTTTATCTAGCGGCTGGTCATGTTGAATGAGACCCAGAATGCACTTCCAGAGTTACTTTAATCACCCTGCCAACAGGCTCTGAGCCTCCATTCCTGCTCCAGGTGAGAATTCTGTAAGTCTTCTTGAACCGCATTCTGGTACCTCTCATACTGGGGTATCATAGAGGTTATTTAACACAGTTGGAATTACAGAATTCTTTCTGTTTTCTGATAAATGCAAACTGGTGACAAGCATGATGGAAATCACTTGGCAAAGGCTATGTCTGTGAAAGGCAATAAAGTGTCATTTCAACCCATCAAAAACTTTTGGTTCTATAATGGCTATATATAAAGTCTTCATTGGACTATTAAAATTACTAAACCCATCACAAACCAATTTTTTATTGCCAAATACATTTTTGCAACAATGAGCTGTGTTCATGCCTGTGTATGTGCTAGTACACATGCATGCATAAGTACACTGCTAGGTAGCAAAAAAAAAAAAAAAAAATTTGTTTCTCTTGTTTATATCAGCGATGTTCATTTTTCAGCCCTGGTATCCATTCATTTAGTCTAACTATGGACCTGAAAATATGTATGCCCAAACTGACAATCAGTGGCACAAGATCATCCCCAAACTATTAAGGCCTTTTTCCTCCAGTGCCCTCTCTGCTGACAGATATTATTAGTTTGATGGCTGTGAATTTGATGGCGGTGGGAGATGACACCATTCTGTTTTCCAACTTATTTCTTTCCCCGAGCTATTAGTAATTGCTGACATACAAGTAGACTAAACACAACATGACAAAGCACAGTTTCAACAAGCGGGCACACAGAATTAAAATGAACAGGGGGCGACAGAGGAGCATCTCATTACTGTATATTTCTGAGCAGCAATGTGGCAGAAAACGTCTGTGACTGAAATAAATTAGAGGGATTCCGCTGCTGCCAAATTACTGTCAAATAATTGACATACTGACATTCACATTGGAGTTTTCTCAGCTGTGCCTTGTCGAGTATCAGCCAATTCTCACGCCAGGACCTCTCAGACTCATTTGCAGTTTAAGAACCAGAGAGATGGATGGAGGGGAGATGGGATGGATGAGTGTGTTGGAGCCTGTGTGAACATCTTCTGGGGTTACTCGATGTCACACTCTCAGGTGTATTCAGGGCCAACGAGGAGCTGATGTCCCCTGGCAGACCAAAGTTACACCACTGCCAAAGTCTGTTTATAGTCTATTGATATTTGTTTTTGTGTATTGTGTCCCTCATGACAAGTTTTATGCAAAACCTAACAGTCAATGTATGTCAGTCAATGTATGTTTTAAAACAAAACAATAAACACTTTAGGAGTTCCAAGTTGGCGAATGGCTCATAGTAGATGTAACAATGTGTCATACAAAATAATGAGTGATACGACAAAGACAATTTTGGCTGTAATTCTTTTTCATTCCCCCAATGGTATATCAAAAAAGTGTAAAAAAAAAAAAAAAAAAAAAGGCCACTGAGTTACCTCAGCTGCGGATAAAATCAGGCCTTTATCTGAAACAGGATTATATTGAGGCAGGCCTTTATTCCTGATTAAAACATATTTGATTACTCAACCCTGTCTCCAGGAAATTATGTTTGTATGTAACACATGACCCGGGCTTCATGCTGAGGAGGTTGGGGAGGATGGTGGGTGTACAGGTTGTGGGACCATGACACCAGAACCCTGAGTTCCAACATGTTCTCACTCCCAACTCGTCATATATCGCCATTTGGTTAGTGAATTTTCATGTCTACGTATGATGCGCTTCGGTATCCTCGGTGCATCTGTTGTTGATGTTCTAGGATGCCATGCCAATTTATGCCTGTTACGTGCATTGTGTCTTTTCAAAATACACTTCAGTTTTCACAGGAAATGTACAGTGTCTGCTCGTTAGGTGCATACAGTCTTTTTCAAAATAAACTAACATTGGTAAAACACCTTGTATTTGGATTTATTTCCTTGTGCAACAAACACATGCAGTTAGGTTTAGGCACAAAAGCACATGGTTAGATTTAGAAAAAAAACGTCATGGTTCGGCTCTACATTCATACTGGACATGAACAGCAGTCTCCTGGGTGAAAGCTGAAGGTTGTTTGACCCATCCGCCACCCTTCCCACCCACTGTATAGGAACTTTCTAACTTCTGATGTTGTTGTCTGGCAGCGTTTCAAACTGATGCTGCCCACAGTGCATTATACTGCCACAATAGGATGCCTTTATTCATCTGTGTCTGACGTGGAAATCACCGACCAAGTGATAGTAGTTCATGACTTCAGAATGAGAATGGGTTGCAAATTTGCTTCCAGATTCTTAGGTTTTAGGTTAATTAGGGCAACGAAAGCACTTTGATTAAAGGATAACTTTGGTATTTTTCAACCTGGGCCCTATTTCCCCATGTGTATGCGTATGATTCATAGGTACAACTCATTCTAAAACTGGTTCAGTATTGAGGGAGGCGGATGCAGCTGGCAGCCGCAAAATGAGCTAAAACTGTAACGGGGGCAAATGCATCCCGTATAAGTTTGCGCATTAAAAGTGCTTTTTTCGCCACTGACTGGTTCAAATCGCGAGTGCTATCTCTGTAAATAGCATACTAAACATTTCCCTTACCCTTCACTTGCTCTGGGCTGTGACGTCATCTCGCGAGAGCTTTGCTTGTTGTCGGAAGAGGAACAGAGGAGCCATGCAGAGCGCCGCTCCGAGTGGCGCTGGTTGTCCTGGAGTACAGCTGAGAGTTTTACTGCATCGACCTAAAACAATGGTTTGTGTCTGTGCTTATCCAAATGCAAGAACAGGATGTCGCGCAACACCCCGTACAGCTTTCATAGGCTGCCTTTGTCAGACGGCGAGATGCTGAAGTTGTGGCTAGTTGTGCTACAAATGGATGCTAACACTCCTGTCCAGACACTGCGCCTTCTCCCAAGATGACTACTGCCAGTCAAAGAAGAGAAGACATAGAATCCCGAAACACCTCTTCCTCAAGAAAATGGCTGCCCCACGAGTAGAGAGAGCTACAGACACAGTGGAGGAAAGCTCTCGCGAGATGACGTCACACACAGCCCAGAGGTAAGGGAAACGTTTACTATGCTATTTACAGAGATAACACTGGCGATCTGAACCGGTCAGTGGCGAAAAAAGCACTTAGAATGCGCAAAATTATACGGGATGCATTTGCCCCCTTTACCGTTTTAGCTCGTTTTGCGGCTCCCAGCTGCGTCCGCCTCCCTCAAAACTGAACCAATTTTAGAACGAGTTGTACCTATGAATCATATGCACACATACACATGGGGAAATAGGGCCCAGATTGAAAAATATCGAAGTTATCCTTTAAGGGAAAAGGCTGGATTATTCAAGTATTTTCTGTAACTTAAGTATATTTGATTTTAACTGAGTAAAGTGTTTTTTTTTTGTTTTTTGTTTTGATCTGCTGCTGTTTTACTGTGGTGTTGATACAAAATCAACAGATCAAAACAATAAAACAGCTACAAAATCAAAATCTTTGTGCTGTGCTTATATACTTAAGTATTGGTTGATACATCTATGCCAGATTTTTAAAACTCTATGACTCAATGTATTGACGCCCGTACCAGGATCAAAAGTCCAGTGTGGTTCAAGCTATTCATTGAACATTTCCACAGCGCTACTTTAGTCAGTACATCATCATGCCATAACATAAATAATGTTCTTCTTACTCATTAATTAACTGCAGTTGATTCTACTGTGCAGTTTTTTTTATTGATGTTAAGCTACTGTTAATGAAATTTAGCAATTACACATACACATGGTAGGCTTTTAAAGTTAAACATCTGTAGAAAATTTGCTCAATGACAGTGACTTAGCACTGATCAAACACATAAAGTAGAATTATTGCAGCCAAATAATGAATAAAAATCAGTTACTCACAAGAGACAGATTAAAAACAAAATAATCACAATCATTTAGCCGAGGCTGAGATATCCTTACTATTATTTCCTACTATAGGTTAAGTTCCACAAATACTGGATCCCACAATTCCTATCTTGCAGCTTGAGCTGTTCTTATGCACTGTTTCTATGTTTTTCTAGCCAGTAATGCATGCACAACCCACATATATGGCAAGGCTGTGGGCTCTAGTTTCGCAGACCGGGCGCGGCGGAGGCGCAGCGCACCTGCGCTTCGCCAACTGGGTGTGGCCAGACAGATTTTGTAAGTTTGGCACACCGTGCGCGCTGGCACAGCTACTCCTCTATCCCACCTCCGTCCCTCCTACCGGCGCAAGTCGGAAAGAGGGAGGAGAGAAGGCGTGGAGTGGGTTTTACACACATCACACCAATCAAATGAGCCCCTCTCCTCTCCTTAAATGCGCTGCGCGAAAGTGTAATGAGAGTTTACTCAATTCGCCATGGCAGAAGAGAGCAGCAGCGTCAGACGGCCAAACTTCTCCCAGGAGGAAACTGATGTTTTGGTGCGGGAGGTCCAAGCCTGCAGTGTCCGAATATATGGAACTGCGAGCAGACCTCCATGGGCTGATGATGCAAAGGTAGCCTGGGAGGAGGTCACCACAATTGTAAATCAATGTTACGTTTCTCTCATGCGCACGCGCTCTCTCTTTCTCTCTCGCAGTCTCACTCGGTTTCTTTTCTTTTGACTTTTCTAAGATGGCAGATGCTGAACATATACTCCCTATCTGATGCTGTGGCTGCTTGTGGTTGGTTGTGAGGGATGTGAACTCATTAGTTTGCAGCTGTGTTAATCAAATCAGGTTGGGTTTCCATTACGCGTGCCAAACATGCCAAACGGTGCCAATCACCTTTGATCTGACATCAGATGTGACGGGACAGTCGATATAAAGATACATTTATGTGCTGATTTCAGATAGTTGCATTGAATAGTGGTGTTTGTGGCTATTTACTGCATCGTTAATGTGGCTGACATTCTGGAAACCTGCCTGTGAGGTTTTGGTGACGTGTGCACATTGTCCACCGCTCAGCCAAACTTCGGCTTACACCGGCTGAGCTCCACCTGCGCTGACAGTAGACATGGTTTCAGTTGGCGAGCTTTTAGCGCACTTTCGGCGAAGCCTTTTGGCACAAAACTGTCACTGCACCAAGCTGGATCTGTCGACACTTCCCCCTGCTGCGCCGCCACACCCATCTCAGCGCACCTCGGTCTGCCAAACTACCAAACTGAGCACGCCTCGGATTGCGCTGCTTGAAACTAGCTCTGCCCGGAGTTCGCCACCCTGTGCTGCGCCAGGAAACTAGAGCCCTGTGATTGTAACCGGTGCACTGACGGGAGAAAATAATAAAGAGGGAAGCAATCTCCTAAAGAGGCAGGTTGGATTGGTCACAAGACATGGGACTTTCTCCCAGGAGACCAGTATTGGGAACTGAGGCCCTTTGAGTCATTTTGAGGTACATCACCACCATGTGTCTTTTCCAAAACCTAACCACAGTAACTTTACTTACCTAAACTAACCTCCCTAACTTAACGTTAAGTGCATAGCTTTATATTAAGTACAAAGCAGCATTTGCGAGGCACAAATTCATAGGATATCATACGAACTGTTGTTTGAGGATATGTTGTGCAGCCCAATAGCAGCTTTCAAACCTCCAATTTGTAATGTAATTTTGTAGTTTTAACAGAAATTCCAAGTACCATCAGATACCTTCAGGCTTTGGGAATTTAAGAAATACTTCACCCGAAATGACACATTTGTATATCAATTACTCACCATGTGTTACATTGAATTTGAATATGTGAAGATTTTTTTTTTCTGCATGCCTCTGGCAAAGAAAGTATTCAATAACAGCAAACACTATTGATAAATTGGAGTCATCAAGGAGCAAATTTAACAGCAAGATTATAGCAAAACATCCGTTTACAAACTCTTACACAACTTACTCTGCATAATCTAAATCTCATTTGTCCAGTTGTATGCTCTGTATTTCCCAAACATATTGCATTACCATACCCTCAGCACTTTCCAACAGGGACTGAAAGTGAAATTTACATACAAATGGTAATTTCGGGAGCGAAGTTTTCCTTTGAAAAACATATCACGGTCTAATATTTTACAGATGTCGCATGGCCCCACTTCACTGGGTAAAATGATAAGGCCCTGAGATTTGTTGTGAAAATGACATATACAATCTAAACAGTGTCATACACTACAGAGCAGGGGGAAATTGAAAAAAAAAGTGTCTGAGCTGATATTGCCTGTCAAAGTCTGGAGCTGTGAAGATGCATTCATGAAAACTTTGTTTTCTCCATGAATCCACAGGGATGGGGGCACTGCGCTCTACACAGCTTTGAATGATATCAAACATAAGATATGAATAATAGCGTAATTCAGTTGAAATGAGTCTTTCACAAACAGCCCATCAGCAGTAGCAGGCTGTCTCTTTGTGTTGGAGTGTGTAACAGAGAAACGTTGCTCTCTCCTCCAGCTCCCATAGCCCCGAGGAGAGACTTTCCCTTCCTGGAGATTAGGATTAGAGCCATACTAAGTCTGATTGAACACCGCAAAACAGCTCTTTCTGCATGTGTGTGTGTGTGTGTGTGTCTGTGTGTGTTTCTGCAAGTGTGCTGCTCCTCACTGTATGTGTGTGTATGTAAAATATGTGCATATAAGTGGCAGTGTGTGCATGAGGAGATGTCATCGGTGACTGAGCGTCTGCGTGAGATTATGTGTGCTTGTGCATGTCTAAATCAGTCAGTGTGCGTAAGCAGTGAAAGTGCATGTTTGAAGATATTGCGTGTGTGTGTGTGTGTGTTTGCGAACACCTACAGTATAAATCTTGTGCAGAGTGCAGAGGTACGTGTGATAAAATGTCTGTATGAAGAAGATAATGTGTTAGGATTTGTGCGTGTGTATGTGTGCCAAAGTCATGGTTTGGGAGTTTGCATGTAAATTGCTCGTAGTGTGTAAGTGAGAAAGCAGGAGTGTGACGAGGATATTGTATGTTTATGCTCACATGTGTGTATGTATGTGTATGTAAATGATTTTGTAAGCAGGAGAGAGGAAATATGTGTGTTAAGACAGAATTAGGTGTGTGTGTGTGTGTGTGTGTGTGTGTGTGTGTGTGTGTGTGTGTGTGTGTGTGTGTGTGTGTGTGTGTGTGTGTGTGTGTGTGTGCATCAGTGAAAGAGCTGCAGGTCTGTGACAAAAGGCAAAAGATTAGGAGGGAGCAGCGAGGATTTAAGAGTTCCCATTCCGCCATGAATTTGCTCATCTCACCACCACTAGATCAGGCAAATGTTTCCACTGCACTGAAATTATCCTCATTACAAACAAGCATGGTCTTCACTGAGGACATTATTAAAATACTCACATCAATCTGTCTGTCAAAAACAACTAGCACCCATTTGCAAGTTTGGGTACAAATTGTGGTATTTCTATTTTAACACAGTATTTTGGATGTTTGCCTTTTTAGCAACATCCTGATTCACCCTGATCAGTGAAATATTTCTGCGGCTTAGAGCTGTGCAACACCGTCCAGTGTTTTACTGAGGCGCTTGACTGCTGGCTGTTAACAGAGGAGAGTGTTTCTCATTCACCTCAAACTTTCAAGCACAAGTCAAAACTCCCCACTCTGGTTTTAACTGGTCATCAGAAGCTGACCAGAGCATAGACAAAACGAATACTACTATATCAGATATTTAGCAATTAAGTTGGATCAACATTACAGCTTGTCTTCTGTTGACATTTGGCAGTAATTAAGCATTTGCTGCCCCATTTGGTTACTGTTGCTACACTTGTCAAGCTTTCTCTTTTCAATGCAGTTAACATTGATAACAAGGCAGATTTACTGCTCAGAACTCTGGTTATGTTTTTTCAACTGTGGATCAATGATTTCAAACCGAGGTAGACAAAAGCAGCTTCTCATTTCTGGCCTTCGATTAGAGCTTGGTATCGAACTATAAAGCAAGACATTTCTGTCTCCTTGTTTCCTTCATATATCTAACGTTCATCTGTTCTACTTCGCACTTGGCAGGTGTATTGCTAGGGATCCAAGGAAATGTAGTGTTGAAGTTGGTGCATTTTGGACATGAGAAACTTTCAGTATGAATTAACTTTGAAAAAACAAGCAAACAGCGTTATGTGCAGTGGGGGAGGGGCTTTAAGGCTCTGCACAATGTGAAGCAAGTCTCTGCAAATGTATTTCACTGGTGTTTCTTGGGTGTGTTTTTCTTATCCATATTAACTAACCAACACTAATAACGTTACCGCAGGCAAAGGACCTGTGCTTTGGAATTTATTGGAATTTAGTATCTTAGAGTATTTCATTGGTGTTTCAATATGCAGCATAACCAGTAACATGTCTCTGACAGGTAAATGTAGTTATATACAGTCATGTTTTCCTCTGAAATGTTAATGTTAAGCAGATTTAACATGAAGAATAAATACTATCTGATGACTTTGGTGAATGTATTGCTAACCAGGTAACATTGGCTTGGGATATTAGAGTGCAAAGGCCATCCACAAGTGGCTTCATACGGTGGAAATACTACACAGTAGATGTGTTAATCATGAACTGTTCTTTAAATTCGTCATTAGTTTAACCTGTAGCCCTGCAAATTAATGTAGCCAGTTAGCTGAAGACTTGCTCCCTGGCCCCTGTAGGCCTGCCTCAGTGTGCAGCATGCATTAAAGCAGATGAACACAGAGCTTAATCCATCCCTTACATTTTTGCTCTGATGTTTTTGGTTTTAGGAAAATGTTTTCCATCATTCCTACTGCACCACCATGTACACCGCATCAACGTGGAGAAATTCAAAATTTGACTGTAAAGCAAATTCTGCTATATTCTTCTAAACACATAAAATAGGTCATAAAAGTATTCCGCAAGATATGTAAAAAACCCTTTCAACCATTTACAATCGAATTGTGGAGCTAGGCTCCACAAACTGTGTTTCTAGGTTTCTCTGTTCTGGATTTAGTGGGCGGGCCTTACATAACGGAGCTATTGCTGCTGCAAACACGCCCCCTGAGGCTGTAGCAGTATAAATACACACTCTTGTACAGTAGGTGGTGGTATGCACCTGGAAGTTGTTTGCGATCCGCCAATAAATTGAGAGAAGAAGAAGAAGAAGAAAAAGCAGCAGTAGTATAAATAAAGGGAATGGCCTTGTTGTTTACAAATACTTTCGGGTAGAAAACCAGCAGAGTTTAACTATATATATATATCACATTTTTCACGTCACTGTATCACCGTTTAGACTAATCTGATGTTTGTAAAGTCTATAAACACAATGATTGAACAAACATTACTATTTCTGTGTGCACGTTTTGTTGGTTATTACAGATTAACGTTAGCTGGGCTAACCGTTAGCTGTTAGCCGTTAGCCATTAGCCGTTAGTGGTGTCTGTAATAACTCAATAAACGGTCTGTGAAAAAAAAATTTTTTTCCAGCGGATGTCTTAGTTACAACATGATTGAGCTAGCAAAGCAGTTTTGTGTTGCTATGTGTGGTATGTATTCAGTTTTGGGAAATCACGATGTCTAGAGAGCATCAGTGGCAGCAGCTGACAGGGACAGCTAACACTAGCAGCAGAGCTAACATCAGGACGTCATCTGTTAAAAGCCTCCGTTGTCGGATACGACATGAAACTACTCCAGTTAGCTCAATCATGTTGTAACTAAGACATCCGCTGGAAAAAAATATTTTCAGTCAGTGGAGCCGAACCAACACTCTCCCTCCCTGGATTACATCCTCCCGTTCCGCCGGCTGCAGGTGCGGGGTTACGTCCTTGTACAGTACACGGAGGCGGCTTCTCTCCTGCGAGTGGGCGTGGACTGAATGGCTGCAGACTGGAGTCATGAGACAAGAGGCTGCAGACATACCCCTCCAGACAAGCCCCCAGCGTTTCACAGCAGAGAGAAGTGCTTGTATTTCCATGATTTTGAGAGCTTATTTTACATACTTAGCGATTTTTTAATCTTTCAAATCCGGCTCAGTGATTAATGAAACATATTTCTGCGATGTGACAAACTTATAACAGATACTCTTTGCTGCTTTACACAGACTTTAAGCTGTAAATGGAAAGTCGCTGTTAATTGGTTGAATGAATTTAGTTTGGTTGCTAATTTGAATAACCAAAAACAACTGTCACTTTGTAAATAATTTCAAATAAATACAATTCCTTTGGTTGTAAATGTTTTGTCAATGCAGAACTAAATATTACTGAAAGTAAACCTACTTGAAGTGAGAGGATATCATCAGGCTAAAATCTCCTTCAAATAAATGACAAATAAACTACACACATACAGAGAAACATACATTAGGGGCCGTTCACATGTAGCGTCTTTTGCGCCCACAAATCCATTAGTTGAAATGTAGACGCGCGCTAAGCGCACTCACAATTCAAAGCGACGCCGCAGCGGCGCGCATCCGGTGCGACGCGCCTGTTTTTTCGTGCGCGTCCGTGTCACACAGAGATGGAAAAATCTCAACTTTTTCGAATGCAGCAAGCGCACCGCATGTCATGTGATAAGAATTAACCAATCAGCTCCACGGATCTGCTTCTTCCTTTCCGTCCAACGGACTTCACAACATTATGTATCTAATAACACACACTATCTCTTTACCAGCATCTCCCTCTCTCGCTCTCCTCCACACACACACATGCATACACCTCACCTCCTGATGCTTGCTGGAAATCCATTTAACTTTTTTGAAAACTTTTTTACTCCCCTTGTGAGTGAAGTCGGTTTTGGTTGCTTAGTAACGGCAGGCGCGACAGTAGCGCAACCTCCGAAGCGCCTTGGATAAAAGGATGGAAACGGCACAGCTGGCGTTTTCCACGCGCTTTTAGACGCTGCATGTGAACGGCCCCTTACACCGTTCTGCTTTAATGCTCTTTTTTATGCTCTTGTTCATATTTCCCTCAATCACTTATTCATCGTGGTGCAAACATTGTCATCAACAGCACAAAGCATCACTATGGCAACACTACTAACCACTATGCTCTCTGCTTTAAAGCCTTATTTCCAACAATAAAATAAGGTGAAAATAACAGGCTGACAGTAGGCTCATTATTGTCTGTGTTTGTTTATGTGTGCCTGTGTGTGCTCCTCAACATGCCCTGAACTTCACAGAAGATCTAGCAGCTTTCTGCCCCCCAGAGACACACAGAACACATCCTCCGACACTGACAGCATGTCTGCACAACAACACAAGCGTAGTCACCTCCACACAACAACTCCCTTGTTCTTGACCAAGACTGTGAGCCAGAAAAATACTCCTCACAATCACACCATTACCTTACATTATTCTACAAGACCAAAAGGATACAAGAAGTAGTCCTTGTTTTTTCAACAACAACAAAAAAAATCAAAGATTAAACTCATTAGGATAGACAGAATAAATTTAGGAACTAAAGAATATTATTTTCTTTGGAATTAAAATCAGCTATGGGTCAATTCAGCAGCTGTGGAGTGGTGTTAACATGAAGCTATAAAGTAGTGTCTGTGCTGAATAATTTTGACATATATAGAATATATACATACATACATACATATGTATGTATATATATATATATACATGTATATAGTAATTTACAGTGGGAGTAAAAGTTCAAATATGTCACATTGTTACGTTGGTTCAAGTAAAATGATGGTCTAGTTTCAGTGCTATTTGCCATATGCAACAGAGTAAAACTCAAATTACACTAAATAGCTGCAAGGGTCCACACAGCCATGTTATGTTCTCCTAAATATACAAAATACATGTCTAAATTTATAAAAATAACCATCTCAAAATTCAATTAAATTAACAGGCTACAATATGCAAAACATTTTGTAAAGTCAAGTTGATTTAAATGATGCCTTGGAATATGATGTAAGTGCTCCAACATCAGAGGCATTGCTTCACCTGCACAGTCACATCACAGCATATTCATCCAAAGTACCAACACCAAGGAAGGCTATATGCAGGACTACATCTAAGCTGTGCTCATGGGTGATCTCTAAGTATGCAATGATTCTTAACAAATACTAAAATACTCGGAGGGGCACAGGTGTCTGATTCCAGAACACACTTTATGGGAAATGCCACAAAATCAAGCATGTAAGAATCTGCATTATCTGTACCCTGCTGCATCTGGAGTCTGGTTCTAGCTCACAAAGCTGAGAAATTGTTGTTGAGATAGAGAAGAGAAAAAAAAGGAAACTGACTATGTGCATATGTATAGCTGGCGCAGAGCATGTGTGAGTTCTGTCATTGTATATGTGCTCTAAGTGTGCATTTTTGTTAATATGCATGTGATTTCACAATTTGTGTACATTAGTTTGTGTGTGTGAGTATGTTACAGCGAGCCAGTCTGAATGATCCGGTGATTTATCAGCAGGACAGTTGTATTTGTTGGGCAAATATACCCCAGATAACAATAAAGACACTCAAAGTATGTGTGAGTTACAGCAACACTGAAGGAGTTGGAATGTCAGAGCAGTTGTGTTTGTTGGACAAATACACCCCGGATAATAATATGACAACTCGGTGTGTGTGTGTGTGTGTGTGTGTGTGTATGTGTGTGTGTATGTGTGTGTGTGTGTGTGTGTGTGTGTGTGTGTGAATAGCTATTACAAAACCAGACTCTTTCTCACTCACTCAGTTACACTCTAAGGTGTGACATCATCACCAGGGACACACAAGAGTTTCTTCTAACAAGAGACCAAAATACACTGACGATTCTCCGTCCTTCTCCCTCCCTCTGGTAAACAACTCACTTCCTTTTCCTTTTTTTCTTTCTATCCACATATCCTCCTCTCACACAAACTTTCTATTCACTGTTCAAAATATCAATTTCTGGTATTTACCTGTTTCCCCAGTTGCCTTTCTGCCCTCCTGCTTTCACAATTCAACAAAAGTATCCGCATTTCAGTGTCTCACAATACCCCATTACCCTGCTCTGCTCTGCTCATTTCTTCTGTCCCTCGCACTTTTCCTTTCTGTATGTAAATGATCGTGATCCCACAGTAACCCCGGGAGATGAAAATAGAAAAATATGAATGTTTTCCATCTGTTTTTGAGAGCCAGGCATGCGGAAACATGTATCTCATTACCACATCATTGCAGAAGTACAAAAAAAAAACAAAAAACAGCCATGCAAATGTTATACTCACCGTAAACATGAGCTGGCATCCTCCCAGTATGTAATCCAGAAAAGTGTAGTCTCTTGTAATCTAAAGAGAGGAGAGTAACAAGGCAAAGAAAGAACATCTTTAACTGTAACCAGCGAGATATGAGGAGAGTATTAAAATTTTAGTTATTTTTGAGAGAAGGAGAATAGGGATGTTAAGCACTGCATGTGATCAAATCAGTAAAATGGTAACCGTTGTAAATCTCACCAGCCTCATACTCGGTTAACTCTGCTACAAATAACACAGACTGTTGCTATTCTTCTCAGGGTACAGCGTCTGACTAATTGATTGTCTGCTTATTCTAACACCACAGACTAGGTAATAAACAACCCAGCTAAACACAGCATATTGTAAAAACACATTTTTTACCTCTTTTTATGAGCATAATTGTTTTAAAATGACAAAACAGTACATGTTTTTCTGGTTTAAGGTACCACCAGCGGAGCACCAATTATTATCTTGTTTGAACAAAATTTCTACTCCAATTACAATGAATATTTAGCATGGATTTTCCTGTCATTAGTCTAATCCCTGCCGGCAGCCAACAAATATAATTACTGTATTAGCTGTTTTGTGCATGTGCTAGATGTGTATGTGTAAATGTCTGTATGTGTCTGTATGAAGGCTTGTTCATGACTGTGCGCATGAAAAGAGGAAGAAGGAAAAGAATCAATTATGAAAGCTTGTCATCATATGCACACAGCTTTAATGTCATTCCAATAGCCCTCTAAAGACTCACTGTTCCAGCTTAATGTGTCTTCTGTAGGACTCAAAGCTGCCGCACTAATTAGTTATTCAGAGGGAGTTATGGACACCCGGCAAGAAGTGTGTCAGCTGATCAAAACCACGGTGATTTAATTAAGGAATAGCTCATGACAGGCTGTGCTATATTGTGATTGTGGAGGGCTGACAACCCCCTTACCTGTGATATAATCACAATATATCACAGCATGGAGTGAGCCATTGCTTTTAGCAGTAAGTGTGACGGTTTCCAATTCATGTAAAAAAATAGCCCACCCAGAGCTTTTACATCCTGGATCACACAGAGTGTTGTGTGGTTCTCAACCAGGGGTCCGGGAACCCCCAGGGGTCCTCAGGGGGAATTCTAGGGTGCTCCTAGAAAAAACAGGAATCATCATATTTTTCCACTTTTTTATTCACTTGTGAGACCAATGTGGGTAAGAGTCATAAGAGTAAATGTTCTGATCTTCTGTTTCACTTCTTCCACAGTTATCTCCTCAACTGCAGTTCCCCACTAGATAATTTTGGTTTTAATCTAATGTGCATTCATTTAGGGGCCTTTGGGATGAAAAAAACTGAGAACCACTGCCTTGCAGAACCTTAACATATCTTTTTTTTTAATTTAAGTTTAATAACCTAATCTTTGCCTCAACCTCAAGATGAACAGAGGTGGGGGCTGTGTTCAGATATAAATATGTCCTTCTTCAATAGGTGCCAAGCAAGGGCTTACAGTACAAGGCAGACATCAATTTCCACGTACAAAGGTGTGACACCAAATATGCAAAATATAGGAAAACATGACTATTACATTCTTTATGCCTTCATTCTTCACATGCATTTAAAAACTGATCTCATATTGTGTGCTGTATTATTCAGTCTAGTTTGCTTTTTTTCTGAGCACTAGAAATAAAACTAGCACATACTTTCCAACATAGTCCAACTTTTCATTTTCATCAAACAAAAATTACTCAGGATGTTTGTTCTGCCATCTTACAAAGGCACGTAGGTTATCATATAAAGTGGAGAACTCAAGAACTTGCACTGCTACATCCTGCAAAACCACGCCCATCTGGGTGAGATACCAAGTTTTTAGGGAGTCCCTGGCGGCCTGCACATAGTGCAGTGCAAGGTAGTTGCTATGCAACGTAATGTTACTAGCTTAGATATCTCTGCATGTCGTCTTTTAGGTTTCAGCAGGGGATTTGTCACTCGCAGATATGCACTACTTAATCCATCCCTCTATATCTAGGCCACCACAGTGGTCAAAACTGACCTGAAATGTTTCCATTTTGTAGCAGTTTATTAGCTAACTAACTAACTAGATTGTCACGCTAACCTTTCCCCCTCTCACATGCAAAATTATACTGAATTGTGCAAGGGAATTAGATGTCATTGTCACAGTTATTATACCATAGCTATAACAATGAGACTGCTTGGTTTGAGCTATCTGTTTTATAATCATTGATTCTAGGGTAAGATGGGTCATCATGAGGTGACAAGACCTGCAGAGATGTTTTTAAATGTCAACTGAGTTATACTTGTTTCTCCAGCTCTGAATTTTGATGGATATAACTTATCCTACTGATATTCTAAATGGGAATTCACCTTGAACAGACAATAATCATTTTTAAGTAGCTTAAACCAACATCAAGCAATTTTAATATTAACACTGAATCTAGAGCTGAAACATTTAGTCAGTATGTCGATCAACAAAAAAAGATTCAACAACTAAAACTGAATGCTTCAAACTATGACTCTGCTTTTAAATATTGACATTAGCAGTGGATCTATTTGTTTTATTGATCATAAATTACACGTTAATTATTGTAACACCGCAACTGTTGATGATGTGGAAAATGTGATTTACAAGTGATTCCACAGGTCTTTGTGCCACTAATTATAGCCCAACAGTCCTACCACATACGCTATCTGCCCCTCCATCCATCCATCCATCCATCCTCACCTTACATGACTTGACAATGATGATGCCCGAGTTTTTATAATGCTTCTTCTTCTTCTGTTTCTTGGGGTTGATACAGTCAAACTCCACCTAACGATACAGAAATACGATTGCAGAGAAAAGAAAGATGGCAATTGTCAGTGACAGGAAAGCGGAAATTGAGAAATAAACGTTTATAAGTAGGGGGGAAATAATGGTAAAAGTCGAGATGACAGCACAGTTGTAAAGAGTAGCAGTGAGATGGAGGAAATGAACAGACGACTCAGAGGCTGTGACTTGGATCTGCATGTATTCCACTCGCAGTTACTTCAACTTGACAGTCAAACTTGGAGATGTACTTCAAGCAAATCAAACTATAGTAGTGCAGTATACAGTTAATATTGGAACCTACACGTGTTTAGAAAACATAAATAGAGCCTACTGTTTATGAATTCACTTATGGGTTGAACATAAAGATGAAAAAAAAGGAGCTTAGGACTCCCTTTAACACTGTAAGTCACACAAATACACATTAGATAGTGATGCGTTTGATGAAAAGAGACATGCACACACACTCACTCACACTACAGACTCACATGCCTTGAGTCAGCTGGTGATTCATATGACAGGTAGCTCTAAATGCCTTGTCGTGTTACTAGGGCTCAGCTAAAGACTGTTTTACATCTCAAAAGCACCTCTCATTTTCTCATCCTTCTTTTCACACTGTCTCTCTCTCTCCATCCCCCATCTTGTTATTTTCTGAGTATGTGTGTGTGTGTCCCCACATCATTACCACACATGAAGAGACTCAGTGGGAGAACAAGTCATGAGGCTGCTTTGGCACATGCACACACAGTTACACACGCACAGAGCTACTAATGAATGAATGCTTTTCTGATCCCTGCATCTTTACATCTTTAGCAGACCAGAAATGCAAAAGTGAAAAGAATAAATCTCCATAGTATTTATTCATTAGCGGCTCAGAGCTTAAGACCCAGCCAGTCCTCAGTGGCCACAATGTGTGAATGCAGTAATTCAAATCTGGGCATGATTATTTCTGAATGCATTTAAACTGTAAATTAGCCAGCACGGAACAGACTTCTGGCCAGTTCAGTGCAGTTAAAACATAAAATAAAACTGCCATCCATTGGCTGATGACAGAGCATGATTCTCTTTTATTTTGTGCGAGATCAGATAAATGCTGTTTGGATTTAGAGAAAAAATGGTTTATATTTCAAAATCAAAGCATTAACCTTCTATTTCAAAATAACTCAGCAGCTAAGGTGCAAACTGAATGATGCAGTGGTTTAAATCCAGGTCGTGCACAGGTCATGCTTTTGCATTGTAGTCACGCTTTTCACATTCCCTCTCTGTTTTAAATTCATCTTTTTTCAGTGTGTTTTCATTTTATAACAAAAATGCCGGCAGTAGCTCAGTCCATAGGGACTTGGGTTGGGAACCGGAGGGTCGTCTGTTCAAGTCCCCGTCCAAACCAAATATGGAGCGTGGACTGGTGGCTGGAGAGGTGCCAGTTCACCTTCTGGGCACTGCTGAGGTGCCCTTGAGCAAGGCACTGAACTCCCTCACCGCTTGGGGCGCCTGTCATGGGCAGCCCCCTCACTCTGACATCTCTCCACTTTGTGCATGTATAGGTCCTGTTTGTGCATGTGTATTTCGGGCCTGTGTGTTAATGACAACAGAGTGAATTTTTTTTTTTTTTAAATTAGTATATCAAATTAAAAAAATAAATAAAAATAATAATGAATTTAAAAAAAAACACATATTGACCTCCTCAGATCCCACAATTCCTAACTTACTGTGTTTAAGTTAGGTGGTTACTCATTCAACATATCTTTGAAAAGCTGAGATACACATGATTCAATTGATGCAAACCATTTCAAGATACAATCACCACAGCAGGTGCAATTGACGTCTCACACAAATAAACAGTTACAGAATTAACGGACAGCTAAAGCATCATTTCACATTAGACTCCATGTATTCCAAATGGTTCGCAAACAGATTTCAGCTTACTGAAGGAATGCCTGGGACAGGCGTTTTAGGCTAATTCTACATAATTGGTAAGAGGTAGATAAAGACATATGAAGTAACAGCTAACATTCAGGTTATCCAGGATTTACTGCAATGACACAGAGTTACATACAGATATCTGTCATGGTCTGTCTCTGTGTTCCTCCTCTCCAACCACATATCCTAGGCTCCTTCATTGCCATTTCCCCTCCATTCACCTTTCTGTCCCACCCATCTACACATCTATTTTCACTTTCCCCATCTGTTCTGCTGCTCTGCCTGGCCTTACTCTTGTTCTGCAACCACTATCCTTACCGTTCATGTGCGTATTGCATGTTGTGGATGTGTTACATTTTTTTCTGAGGGTGTGCACAAGCAGTGCTCTAAACTAACTATATCTCCAGCCTTAGACTGCAACTGGGTCCAATCCTTGTCACCCTGTGACAAACAACAGTAACTTGAACTGACAAACACACACTAAATGACACTGATGTAAAATAAATTATCTTTTACCTCCACTGAGTTCTGGGCTTCACTCATCTTGGCAACTGTGGTTTGAAACTCTCCTATAAAGTCGTGGCCTCCATCATTATCATAGTCGTAACACAGGACCTGCCATTGTGTAGAACACATCACATCATGTCATCATATTTTCAGTTTTGCATCCAAGTGGTTAGTTTGGTTAGCTTCATTTTTGAGACTCAGGTTTTTATTTCCCTGTATTTTCTTCTCCTTTTCCATGCTGCTCATCCTAAAAGCTCTCTATTCTTGAATGTTAACTTTTATCAAGATAAATAATTGATTACATTTTATATGGACATTTTTGGATGTGATATCACATTTTTAAATCATATCATAGTCCAAACTTTAATTATAAAATAGCATCTGATGATGAAACATGATCAAATGACTTTTATGCTATTACCAGTCCATAACCATGCAACTTCCTATCCACCTTTCCATTGTTAAGCTGTGCTGCTAACATTAAATAAAATAGAAATTCTACACAGATAAACCTCTAATGACTAACCTTGATGTTTCTGTCCACATCTCCATTGCAGAGAGAAATAAGCGGCACTGTAAAAGATTTCCACGCTGGATCTAAAGTGTTCTTTATGACCTGAAGTCACAGACACAAAAAGAGGCACATAATCACTGAATTACACAGCAGCAGATATATAATACAGTTGTAGCCACAGTAGAATTACCTCCACCTGGGGCTGTACACCTATTGTTAAAGTTATAGTGTACGACCTTCTGTAAGACCTGGTTTAGCTGACAATGACAGCTCATGGGTGACAATAATGACAGTAAGGCAAAGGTGCTTTTAATCCCCACTGATGACTCACCTCCGTCCTGTGCACCAGCATCCATTTGCCGTCTTCTCCCTGTTTGTGAAACTCCAAGTAGGGGTCTGACTTCCCAAAGAAGTCCTGCACAGAACAGAGGCAGTTTGTTGTAAAGTCTCTTTGAAGATGATTCCTGTTTTATCCTAATGCCTCCTGTCCTCAGGCAAACTGCAACACATGATTTCACTAATGCTTTTAGTAGATTAAATTGCAGTGGTTAGAAATAAATAAACATCATGTTGCACTGAGGAGTCTTTTCTTTCTGTTTAATTAATGTATTTATTAAAAGATACTCTGATCCCCTGCAATGACTGCTTTGTGTTTATCCTGGTGGTTTAACCAGAGGGTGCACAGCAGGCACATAGCAGCATTAGTTCAAATCACAATTCAAGCTGTGCTGCTTCTGAACCGCTGTCATTCTTTCCTTCTGCATACACCAGCAACTACTCCATAGGTCCAACACTGAAAATAACCTGTGATAAAAAGAAATGAAAATCCTGCATGGTTTTCATTTCCAGCTATCTTTGCACCTGATAGCCCATTAGTTGGCGGACAAAGGTGAAGGGTGTGAAAAAATTTACTGTAAATGTTTTCTGTGTGGGCTTTGCTTGTGTGTCCTGAAGTAGTATGTGTTTCTCTAAAGTACAGTGTGTGTGTGTGTGTGTGTGTGTGTGTGTGTGTGTGTGTGTGTGTGTGTGTGCGTGAGTGTGCTTGCATTTGCATCCAGAGAGTGTGTGTGTGTGTGTGTGTGTGTGTGTGTGTGTGTATGTGGGTCTAACTGCCTACCTTCTTATCCAGTTTACGCCCACTCAGGGTCAAAGTGATGATTCTGTTGTCAGACAGCTCCTGAGCTGTTATCTAAAATAACATTACAGCACAACATTAGCTGCTGCAAAAGAACTGGCAACTATTAACGTTCACATCAACATCAGCGGGAATGACAGCAGCAACAGTCGTCAATAACAGTAAAAGCAGTAGCCTTGGCAACTTCTTCATCATCACTGTCATCCTCATCAACAAAAGCAAACGTGCAATTATAGTAAACAACAGTGACTGAATCCACATGGACAACTACCTTTGATAATACAGTACAGTGCATGTTTGTGTTTGTGTGTGTGTGTGTGTGTGTGTGAATATGAGAGACAGAAAAAAAGTTTAAGATACAGAGAGAGCCACTACTGAGTCATACCGTAATGGATCCTTTGCCAGCTGGCTTCCCATTGGCTAAGATCAACGGTCTGTGAAGTTTCTTATTGGACACAATCTAGAGGACACACAGAAACAGGACACAATTAAAACAAAACACAAAACTGAAGAAAAATGGGTTTAAACCAATGAACATCTCTCTTCTAGCCTATTATACTTAATGCGGATGTGTGTTCCCAACTATAAGAAATCAATAGCAGGATGTGTTAGTGGATCAGGACCAAGACTTTTGGCTTGAGTTTAATACGGCCGGCAATAGCGACTGTTTAAAGATAGAAAGTTTAAAGATAAAACAGCATATAGAATAAACAATTTTTTTAGGTCAGTACATTTAAAGACAACTTACATTTTGTCATCATATTCAAGAACCAACTTAAAAGGAGATATAATTCCATACCACTCCCAGTGTACAAACGAATTCTCCCAGGAAGTCATGTTCATAGAGCTGTGTGGCACACTTGTCTTCATCAAACATGGCAAAGCGAAGCTTCTGGATCTCCTCAAAGTGGTAGTCCACTTGAAACTTCACTCCAAAGACTGGGTTCAAATTGTTCACAGCTGTTTCAGTGCGGCTGAGCTACAGGACGAGAAACAAGGAGAGAGAGAAAGACTTTTGAAATTAAACTAGAATCAACGCCTCATGTTTGTCTGCCTCTGAGAACCAGAGTCATAGTTACAGTTTAGATCAATGTCTATCCAAAGTGATATGTAGCCATGGCAGTTGACAATGCTTAAAATAGGCTATGGATTTTGCTGCAAAATGTAACTATATATTCTAAAATACGGATGCTTCACACACATCTTCAACTCGACAGCACAGAAGATCTATACAATCAGCACAGTTTCAATGTGAGCACCCAAGATTAGTGTCACCAGTTCAGTATCTGTCCAAATGTTTCCCCTTCTGTTCCTGAGATATAATGTTGAGTAATGGCCAGAAAAGTGTTTTGCAGAACATTATGATGTCACAGTGAAGTTTAACTTCAACTATTCTGATATAAAATGTCATTACTTTATCATTTCTTATCAAACATTTGTGTGAAATTTTGTCATAATTCAGGCTGTTCCAAACTGTTTGTATGTTTTCCTACGAAAAGTAATGCATCCAAATGCATATACTGTATATCCCACGTATTTTGATAAGCTGCAATCACGTGACCAGTGCGCTGATGGGAGTAATCAAGGAAGAAGTCCCATCATGTAAGGAAGCAGGATGGATGGTGGATGGGTCACAAAAAACGTTTCCCTGGAGTCACGTGTTTGTAGCTGTGTGAACTTTGAGTCATTTGCAAAGTACGTCCTTGCCATATTTCTTTTCCTAAACCGAAATCTTATAATTTATACAATGTAAAATGCCATAGACTGGCACTAATAACGTTGTAACATGTAAGTAGCTACATGCCCATTAGCCAATTAGCACAGTAATTACTGCTTTGCCAACAGCGTAATTCACAGGCGGCTTACTCAGTGTGTGTCGTGCACTTGTAAAATATAGGCCTATTTTAATGATGGTTCATTAGTACGGTTTTGTATTTCTCTGTAATGTAGCACAGTATTAACGATGTTACTAATACTATTCTTTCTCAGACCTTGAACTCAAACCACTGTGTTTCCCCATCCAAAATATATAATTTAATAATTAATTTAAAATTGTAAACATGTGGGCAACTAGTTGGCTAATGGCCCTAAATGACGTCTATTGGTCCACCAGGAATATTCTTAGTCGGGGTAGCCCTAATTAGCAGCTGTTTTTTCAGTCATTTGTACACATCAGTTAGTTTTAATGCTAACATGTTCACGGTGACAACAACAATTATATGCTGATGATAATGTTTGCCATGCTGACTGCCTTGGATTAGCATGCTAACATTAGCACAAAACATAAAGTAGCTGCTCTCTTCCCAACTTGATTGACAACTTCTTCTGTCTGCCATTGATGCGGGGCAGGTAATGGGGTTTGACGAAAGTTAACTATGATAGCACTGACCCAAATGGTACGGTAATAAAAAAAAAAAATAATAATAATTAATTAATTAATAAAACAGGCCATGAGACTGTAAGTGACACCTTCACGTTACAGAGCCATTTGAATCAATGTTAAAATAATTGAAAAAAAGATTATTATGGACTTTAAACATTTTAACCCTGAAGTTAATGTTCTTTGTTCTCAACTACTTTTCCCAGGTGGATCCAGCTTTGAGGTATTATATATGATGAGTTCTGATGGCCCCAAAAAATAGCCTGGACGGCACACAGACAGATCAGAGTGTGTGGGTGTCTGTAAGAGCATTGTGAGAGTCATGCTATTTGCTCTTGGTCCTCCAAACCAGGTGGTTGGATGACTAATACTCACTGGCTGTGCTACTCTCCAGTATGAATCACACTGAACACACTGCATTGTGTGTTTATCCACCATTAGACGAGGTCAGTATACGTCTAGCCTGTCACCACTTATGAATTTAGGTGAATATAAAAGTCATTTTTGAATGGTCATTGGACTGATAAACTGGAGATGGCGGCCATGAAATGTTACCACTCTGGGACTGAATTACATCTGTCCTTGTGTTGATTAACAGGCACTACACAAAGCACTTTACTTTGTTTGTTGTCATATTCTATTACAGTGTTTGGTGATGAGGGGTTTCAGTGTTTGTAGGTATGTGTTGCTAAATATAAGTAGGCTGATTTGAACCAGTTCACACAGAAAACGTGCCACTACTTGGGTTTTGTGATGGTCCTTTCTAGAAGCATGGCACTAATGATAGTAATGTTGGTCAGTAAGTTGGTCAGTTGGTCCAAAACTTTGATTCGGACCAAAATATCTGGATGGATTGCTGTGAAGTTTGGTGCAGACATCCATGGTACCAAGTGGATGAATCCTACAGATTTTGGTGTCCCTCTGACTTATTCTTAAGCTCCATGACTATGTTGATGAACATTTCTGGTTTTAAAGTTAAACATCTTGAAAATTACAGGATGGTTTACCAAGAAATTTGACAGACGTATACACAGGATGGATTGTAATTTGGACTTAATTAATTGTAATTAAGTCACAAAAATATGTATATTTAACAGGCTCCTTGTTGTCGCCAGCCGCTATGTCAAAAATTAAGAAGTTTGCTACGTCACACAGATGGCGACTGTTAAAGGTGAGAAGTATCCATCATTCCACACTCAACTTTTGGATCATTTTGAGTGCGCCAGTAGTACACTGAATTTCCCTGTACTTAGCGCATTTGTGCACTCAAAATATTCAGTGTTAGTACAGAAGTATGCAATTTGAGACACATTGTCTGTATCACTCTGTCCTGATTAATCTGTCCAGAAGCAGCTGAAAATCTCCAGTGTTGTTTGAACTGATACTACTTCACTTTGATAATCCAGTAGTATCAAATAACAGTAGACATGAGGTATTTCTATAAAATGTACGTGTCATTATAGATGCTTTATCAAAAATATCTTACATGTCTCTGACTGTAGAAATTGTTATTACTAAAGAACTGAGAAGAGACAGACTGCAGACCTACTTTAAAGGGAAAAGGGTTTTAACTTCAGCCTGCTAACAGTGCTTACAGCACTTATCCATCTGTCTGACGCATGGGAGGAGAGCAGAGGAGTACGGCTGCACTTTGTGGCTTAAAAACTGATATTGCTGGGGCATCATGGCAGCCCGGCAGGCTCAAGTACATGTCTCATATTTGTGCTGCTGTGGATTTAAACCTGGCTCACCGGGCTTTGGAAATGAATCAGACCCTTGTGGCACTTCATCCATTTTCTACCCTCTTTCTTATCAGTCCATGTTTACTACCAGATAAATGAGACCGAAAGAAAAACAAGACCACAAAAATGAGATACAAAGGGTGTAATAATAACAATATTAACAGCTGGGGGCAAAAATAGAATAGTACAGGGTTATGATAACAACAATTTCTTAAGACTGTTGTCAAATTCGAAGAATACACATAATGCATGCTTCAGGAAAATCCTATAATCTGCCAGTTGGCTGCTTGACTTGCTGGTATGTGTTCTACCGTCTCTTTTATAAGTGCACAATTTCCCACTGTTTATAGGTGTTCCTTGATTGGCAATTCTTCTGGGTTGCCTGGTTTGACTGGAAAGTTGCCTGAATACACAAGGACCTGATAGACTACAGATGCTTAAAATTCTTTTAAACTTTTTAAAGTAAGGTCCAGCATGGATTTTACAGTTCTACAGCCTAATTTACAAAGTCTTTTGTGATATCGGTAAATGTGTGTGTGTGTGTGTGTGTGTGTGTGTGTGTGTGTGTGTGTGTGTGTGTGTGTGTGTGTGTGTGTGCGCGCGCACACATCTGTTTTTTTTTTCGTTCTGGTGCTCAATAGACAGAAAAGAGACACCACAGCCAAACAGCTCAATGCTAGGATGTTCAATCAATGAGATGAGCCCAAATGGTTTCAAAGACTCAGACATCAGAGAAGTTGCTTTTATAAAGGAAACACCTGGACAAACTTGCAGCACCAAAACACAGACTTGCATAAAAAATGGTAGTTATAGTGTTTCAATAGCAGGTACTTAAAACACCTCAAAGGCTCATTTATACTCCCTTTAACTCGCTTTACTCCCTGAAAATAGACACGTCCCTTTCAAACGTCATAGCCCACATACTTCAATGCATCCTTTATGATCGCATAGATACAGCCAATAGATGGCACTAGAGGTCAGAGTCTAAAGATTCACACAAAAACAAACAAGGCAACGGTGAAGGGGGTCATAATGTTCTACCTTAAACGGAGGCAGTGTTGCAGATGGCAGTGGTCTACAGTCTTAGGGCTGACCCAAAAAATTCAAAGCTTGGAAGCTTCGCTCGATGGCACGGGATTCGATTTTAGTCCGCACGGACCTCCGCGAAGTCCCCCCCCCCGTAGTCGAATGCTTTGAATTATATTCGTTCTGAGCTCCGAAGCTTCGAATGTCTAAATATGGATTCGTAGGTCAGCCCTATTATAGTCACATGTTGCTTGAACTATGCTACACTGCCTTCATGATCTCAGGTGGTACTGCTCTGTTTCATCAGTCCACTGCACTCTTTCATTTTATAGCTGAATATTTTTCAATACCTCTGTGTTCTTCTGCACCTTCTCAAGCAATGAAAAAGCGTTCTCTTCAGCCCATATATTCAGAAGGCATCTCACTTCGTTGTGAGTCCAGGTTTGTCCCACTCGACATTTTTGTACCAAATGCACATATAGGCTATGAGTTCACCAGTCATGAAAGCAGGTGAAGAAAATGTTTTAACTAATGAAATGACACATGAATGGTACGTTTCCTGTGATTGGTTCTAACGATGTTCACACCAGAAGTAAACCACTCCAGAGTTCACTTGACATCAGTCCAAGACCATCACTTTGAGGCTCACAAGTGAACGATTGCTTGGTCCACACCAGAGTTTGAGTCTAGGGTCCCCACACCAACCCGACATTTACCAAGAGGATAAATGCTCAAGAGTTCAGTTGCAGAGCTGGGTGATAATTCTTTGTCGGTTCACTATCACTATGAGCGTCACCTATCACAGTTCACACAGTGATCTTATCCATTGTTAAAGAAATACTTTATCCACAAACAGATCATTAGTATATCAGTTAGTCATGCCGTGTTACTTTGAATTAATGAAGCATACTTCGTTTTTCTCACATGCCTCCACAGAAAACAGCAAACATATTGATTTATTGATTGATAAGGCACAATGTTCAACAACAGCAAAACTATATAACCTTTTACAAACTGTCACCCAACTGGTGCACTATAATTCAACCCAACCCCATAGATAAGTTTCACCCTCAGTTCAGTTTTAAATAGAAAGGTTTCAGTGAAAATGCATGTGTTCAAGTACTGAGCATACATCTGGATAAATGACATTTGGATTATACTGCAGGAGTTGTGTGAGAGTTTGTAAACCGATGTTTTGATGTAGTTATAAGTTTTCTTCACAAATTTAAAGTAAGATAGCATCACTAATTGATATACAAATGGTCATTTTGTGGGTGATGTATTCTTTTAACACAAAAATTTTGATTAGGAAACCTTTAATAATCCAGAGTTCACCTTTATGTGGACATTTGAATTGATTCTTTAAATCATTTAACACCTAAAGAGACCTAACAAAGGACACTAGCAGTGTGTTCTGGCAATGATTTTGGTGAAGGACCTTTTTATTTACTGTCCAGGGTGTACCCTGCCTCTCGCCCGATGTCAGCTGGGATAGGCTCCAGCCCCCCTGCGACCCTCACGAGGATGAAGCGGTTAGAAGATGAATGAATGACCTTTTTATTTTAGCTATCTTTGTTTCATTTGAATGTGCAGAATAAAGCAGGACAGTCACTGAAAACGAGGTTTAGTATAAAAAAATGATCCAGCAATGACATTACAAGGCTACATAAGGCTGCACTAAAGATGTCATTATAAACCCCACTGATTTTAGCATCCCTACTGTACGTGGTAAATCATCACTTTGGATGTGAGTTCTCACTTGCAGTGTTACAGGCGCATTATCTGTGTCCATAACACGTGTTGAGATTAGTATGAGGATTTACAGTTTGGAGAGAAAAAATGAAAGGAAAAAAAAAGAAGAAAAATCAAAGGAATTTAGAAAATAGCCAAAGCAGTCTGCAAACTGGGTGCCACGTCATTTACATAGCTGAGATCCATATTTCTGTCTCTCTAACACCAGCTTTGGCTGCTATCGTAATCTTCCATCATGGTTTCCTTCATTCACCACTTTCCTTCATCCTCCGCTTGTTCAGTCACACTCCTTGTTCTATCTGTCGCTCATTCGCGTTCTCATCTCTGTCTCCTCTCCTTCTCGATCCTCTCCTTCTCTCTCTTATTTTCCCCTCACCCTCTCTTTCTCTCCACCCATTTCTCATCTTCCTCTCTCACACCTCCTCGCTCTCATTCTTTCCCCCTCTCTTTCTCTCTCTCTTTTCCCCCGATGGACCCAGCTGCTTCTCACACCTCAATCTCACAAGACAGACAAAGATAGACAGAAAGTGAGACAGAGAGAGACAGAGAGGGGAAGACTGGTGACAGAAATAAGGAAGACAATCGGAGAAAGGAGGAGAGAGAGAGAACACAAAGCCAACAGGAGGGGGATCAGAGAAAGTGAGAAAGCCGGGGTGTGAGAGAAAGAGCGAGCTGTGGATAATATCCGAGAAAAGGTTCGGGCCTCATTTCGCCTCCTCCATCGTTGCCTCACTCCAGGAGCACTAAGCTTTTGTTTCCCTTCCCGTTGCCATAGTAACAGTTGGCAATTCCACATCGGAGCCACATGCCCTGCTGACCGACAGCTAGCTACAACCCGAGGCACTCGCCTACACACACACACACACACACACACACGCACGCACGCATACAAAAAAGCCAGTTTGCCCTGTTGACCAGCTGTTCGCTACAGAAAAGCCTTGAGGCAGCAGCCTACACACACCAAAACTTCATCACCATGTTCAGCAGCTTCAACTTAGTGTTCATGTTTTCATTTTTCTACACCATGAAAACACTGTATATCACACATTCACATCACATATTGTCACAGAAATGAAGACGGCACCCTGAACAAGGAACAGAACAAAGTGCCTGAACTAAACTTTTCTGCTACTTGATGCAACACAGCTCTACGTATCAAATCTATAGTCAAGTGTCATTTACAGTAACCCTACTGTGAAACTGAAGATAACAGCCCAGGCTTTTGTTTGCTTCGGTCACTGAACTAAACCAGCCTGTGTTTTGGATAGGCATCTACACAAGACGTGTCCTGAACTCCTTTCGCACGAATCTCTTGCTCAGCAAAGATAGCAAATACTAGGGCTGTGCGCTATACCGGTTCGTACTGAAAACCAGTATTTATTTTTGTTATGATATGAATTTTCATATACCGAAATACCAGTGAGTAGCCCAAACAACGTCCAGAACATACGCGGCTGGAAAGTGTCTCAGCTAAACTTAGACACTTAGACACACACACACATACACGCACGCTTACACGTGCACGCGCGTGCGCGCACACACACACACGCACACACATTTACCTTTTTTTTTGTCTTAGCTCTTTAGAAACTACCGTTATATAATTTGGCGCTACGGACACTTCATATCCAGGCCTATAGAACAGGTGTATACCTTGTCCTTTTATCAAACAAATTAAATAGCCTTATGTTATTTATCTCATTTACATGACGGCATGTAATTTCTGTCTCTATGTGGTTGCACGTTTACAATTCTCCTCTGCTCTCTGTATCGCGCACGGCGGAGTTTCGCTCCGGTTGTGCACCTAGCTTTAAGCTAGCTAGCTTTAAGCTAGGTGCACAACCTAACGCACTGACGCTGACCGGAAGTCATTCATTCCAGTGGAGGTGAAAAGGACAGATAGTAACAGACTAGCATACAGCACGGCAGCGGTTCTGTGGACCATTGGACCATGGAGGGATTGGATTTTTCCTACTCGGGCATTGACAAGATGGGAGAAACAGAGCGCAATGGTGCCGGAAGCAGGAAATATATTGCAATCGCAGTTATTAGTTAGTTAGTGTAGTTTAGTTAGTTTTTTCCACTATTAAAAGTGATTGTTGACCATAGGTTGATTTCTATGCAGTTGATAATTACTCTATATTTTCGTATTTCGCATTAATTTCTATATATATCAGCTCTTTCAATAGCACACTATTCAGATCGTCTCAGTTCAGTTGGTACAGTGACTTCGCAGGAAGATATTGCTAGCTCTTCTGCTAGATGACTTCGTTAACAGCTCTCGTCGACAACATGCTAGCTAGCCGCCCGCATCTGGCCAGGCCCGTCAACTCGCAGCGTTGTTCTGGGGGTGGGGAATGCGTTGGGGAAGCGCTCCGTTAAAACAGGGAAAATAGGTTGTGCACCCGGCGTAATGGAGCGGAGCCTGTGTTGCGTCAGATGTGTCATGTAAATAACAAATTCCAGCACTTGAATAGGCCATAGCACAACACAGCAGCATGTCAAGTGGGCCAAACCCAAGCAAAATACCGTCAAATACTGAGAAACCGATATGATTCTTTTTAAAAAAACGTGATGTGAAAATTTTGTCATACAGCCCAGCCCTAGCAAATACTATCAAATTGTTTATTTAAACCAACAATTACTTGTATAAAAAAAATTAGGCAATGAAATAACATATCAATTACGAATCATACATTTGGTCTAGCTCCACGAGACATCTAGGCCAGCCTCATGCACTGAGAGAGAGACACGTATCAAGATACTGGTAACCTTCCTTAGAAAGGATGAAAGCCCAAAAAGGGTTTATGGCAACTAGGGGCAAAGGGGTAAAAACTAACCTGAGAGTTTGACATCTGACTTTACATGACAATTTTTACTAAGATTAATTTTTATGAAAAATCTTTTTGATTTGTGGACCCTTGCATACAAAAAGAATATAAGTTATTGAAAAAAAGACACGTTTGGACTTAATGACCGCTTCACAGGTAGGGAGTCAGCACATTTTTCATCTCTCTTGTTTACCATGCCAGTAAATCTGAATAAATTATACTCTGATGCTCATGGTTTCTGTAAAATGAACTGAACAATTGAACTGTGGAGAATCTAACCAAGCTTACAATGTGTACCATGTCCATATAGACAAAAGTTTAAACATTTATATTTGTATGCTTGATCTAAGAAGCTTAGAGCTAGCCCAAGTGGGTAGCCGACGTCTTGCTGGGCTTTAAGAGGTTTTATACATCCAGGGAACTTCTATAGACTAAATGGCTTTGCAGGGTCAATGGCAACCAGAACCAGCATCTAACTGAGACTGGTCTTGATCTTCTTCTATTAAAGTTTTATGTATGTGCTTGGTTGTCAGGAACTGGAGCCAGTCCCTGTATAGGCTACACTGGGGCAAATGAAAGGCTACACCCTTAATAGGCTGTTAGTCTATCACAGGGCTCAAGCAATAGTCATGCCACAAATAACATTTGCTTGTCCATGCAGAATAGGTTGGTCCTGAAATTTGGTGACATATGGTGACTACTCACAAGGTTAGTCGGTGATCTTATAGCTGGTGAGCCATTAACTTAAAAGCCAGGCCAGCCAGGCTAGCTACTTCCACAAAATATCTCTTGTAAGCTTAGCTCAATTGCTAATGGAACAATTAAGCTCACATTCTTAATTCAAAAGATGTATTTGTATCATCAACTCCTGTCTCATAACCGACTGCAAACTATTCCGTCTGTGGAACACTTTTTACACTGACAGAGGAAGTAAAGTAGAAGTGAATGATACAACACAGCTGAAGCTACAATAGCTTCCTCCACTTTGGACTCTCGAGCTCTCTGTCTTCTGTTTAGATGGCTTGCTATTGATCAACGACATGAATCTGCTTGTCAGAGTTCACCAAAGTTCAGCTCTACACGAAACATTGTCTCACTTAATTTCAGCTCCTTAAGCAAATCCACTAATTGTAGCAATTTCTTTGGAATGAACTGATTTTTGCCGTGAAATTTCACTGCTCTTAAGTCCTGGTGTGACCAAGCCCTTAACCTGCATGTCTTTGGACGAGACAGCAAACACTTCAAAGAAGCGCAGGCTTACAGAGAGGACATTCAAACTCATGCAGAGATATTGGAATTGAAAATACTCAAGCAGTGTGTGGTATTGATTGTACTAGTTTGTACAAGGCAAAGATTGTAAAGTTTCAAATCTTCAAGTGTCTTGTTAGTTGTCATCTGACACTATTACAGATATATCTGTAATGAGGTAATATTGGTCCATTAGGGACCTTACTTGTGGATCCTTATATCATTAACTTGGCAGCCCTAATAGCGCCTTTAACCAAGACGACAGTGCCAGTACAACACTGAACAACACAAATGTTGCAGCATCCTACTGGGCTCAGCACGCCGGGGCTCATGCCAGATGGTCAAGGCATCATGAGTTTGGATCTGGCTCACAACATATACTGAGCAAAGCAACATAGACAACAAAGAAAATCCTCTTGTCTTTCTTTCTTGGAACAGCCAGCATGGTGGACGTGACCTTGAAAGCACTTCTAACACTTTTCAGATTTTCCTTCCTCCCTTCAGTCTTCTTTTTACTTCTGCCTATCTTTTATCCTCTTCTCTCCACCTCCCTGGAGTTGAAAAAAAAAAACAGCATGAAGAAGCACCAGAAATGGGTTTGACTCTGTATGATCCGAACACTAATATATTTTCTCTGTGTTCAGTCTTTTCTCCTCAATCTGCCATTTCCATCCTCTGCTGATTTCTCTCCATCTTTCCACCTGTTTTATAAAGACAAAACATGCCTTTTCCTCCCTCCTGTGCCATTCTCTAGTATCTCCTCCTCCACTTTTCTCTCCATCTGTCAGTTTTTCTCTTATCCGACTGTCCCTCCATTCTTACCTCCACCCAGTTTCCATCCACTTCATGAAAGAGAACACAGAATGGGTCTGACTTGGAGGCTACATCTCGGTCCAGCAGGCTGGTTGCAGTGACGGACAGCTCCACCCGGGTGATACAGTGCTGAGGTCCGACACTGCGTGTCTGGCCCTCAGTGGTCGAGCCTAAAGTGTAGGCCATGGTCTGAGGTCACGATAAATTAACCTGGAGGAACGAAAACACAGAGAAATAAGTAGGATATACAGTACTTTAGCTTCATACATGCCCACACCAGTGGTGCTTTGAGCAGTGTGCATAAGTATGCATACATTCTTAAGTTTAGAAGGTAGAATGTTTATTATGTTCTCCTTCTTAGTTTAGTGTGTTAGCATGCTAACAATTGCTAATTAATTAAGCAGAGGCTGGTAGGAGTGTCATTAGTTTTGCAAGCATGTGGTCAAAAATTTAAGCATTAGACTATGGGGCTACAACTACTTTTTTAAAAAAAGAGAACAATTATTTTGACATTTTCTCAATTGAATGATATATTTTTTTCTCTATATAATATCAAAATAGTACAGTATTGAAAATGCCCATTGCAATGTCCTAGAGCAAAAGGCGATGCCATATAATGTCTTGTTTTGTTTCACAACAGTACAAGATTTAAAAATATTCTCTTTACTATTATGTTAAACCCTGGAACTATCAAGTTTGACATTACTGCATAGTTGACAAAATAATGATAATCGATTATTAGTTCAAGCACTATGTTGGACACGATGGTTCTAGACAAAAAAAAAACAAAAAAAAAAAAAACAGCATTTAAAGTTATGACAAATCAAGGGGAAATGTCTATACCAAACCAAACTTGTTGAGATATTAAACTCACAATATCAATCTGATAGTGATAGAAGAAAAATTTGGGGGTCCCCAAAGTCAGTAGGATACATCCTCTGTGGAACATGAATATCTGATCAAAATTAGGCTCCATTCCATTTAGTAGAAATTGAAATTTGGTATTGTATAATTGAGAACTTTGACCTGCTGGTGGCACTGCACAAAAAGTCACAGGATGTCCAAAATCAGTGGACATCATCCTCTGAGATCCCTTAATGTCAATATAAATCCCATGTCCATCCGTCACGAGTCTTTTGAGATACTGTCTGATACACATACATACATACAGCCACGCCATTACTGTGGCTAAAACCGACAAAACTAAAACACAGTACAAACACAGAAACATGGTGGCACAGAGACAAACAAACATCAAACATTAAAGCTAAAGAAAAATAACTTTTGTCACATTTGCTGAAATTGTCACCACATCCTGACAGTAGTATGAGACACATTCCTCTGCCTCTTCATACAACTTCTAATGAAGCTCTAGTGAACACAAGAAGACAATACTTTTCATGGTTAAATTGTAATTTTTCTTTCTCACCCTGCCATTCACTCCTTGTACCCATGCTTACTCATTATCGCCAGCTGTCATTGTCCAGGGCTGTCAATTGAGTCATCAGCTCTTCTACAGTTGATTCACAATTAACCAGTAGCACAGCGACACACCTTCCCCGTCATCTTACTGCTTCCTATTTCAAATATGGTTCTTTTTCTGTCTGTAGTTCTTTCATGCTGCAGCTGTGCACACCCTCCACCTCTCTATCACCGCCAGTCTTCTCAGATTCATCGGCCACATCCGCCTCATCAGCCATCATCCTCAGATTCAGCAGCCACCACCTCCACCAGTGTCTGGACTCCATGGGGGGATTTATCCTGCTGCTACTCACATGTCTCTCGATCACAAAATATGTCCCTCTGGTGTCAAAGTGCCAAAGACTTCTGTTAAATCTTAATCAGCAAAAATCATCTGTTAATCTAAACACCCATATTCTGTATCAAACATTATCTTAACTTCATTCACATGTCTCTCCTGATTCAAGTGGCATTTGCAAGAAGAAAACAACCAATCAGAGTCAAGGAGTCTCTAACGCAGCTGGCAATCATGTCAGTCACTGCTTTGAACTATGGTCAAACTGTTAAACTTGGCAGTGTTGATCAAATAATCAAGATTCTGTATCAGCATTGCCTATTTCTCACCTCAAATGTTTTCAGAAAAATATTTTAGTGTATTGTTTAGCTGTAAAATGACAGCTGCCATGGTGAAGTCAGTCAAAAGCAAAACAAAGCACTGCCCACCAGCTGGAGCAAACATTTTCATTTTACAGCTTAACAATGCAGTAAATATGTTACTGAACACAGTTGAGGTGAGAAATAGGCAATGCAGTGACACAATCTTAATTCACATTTGATCAGCGCTGCCTAGTTTGACCGCAGTTTACAAGCAACATGATTTTTTTCACAGATGTGTCTCATGTACTGTAGTGTGGATGTACTGGCACTTTCAGTAAATATGACAAAAAGTTATTTTTTATAAAAGTTACCAGCTTTAGCTTTAAAAGCATTTATTACCAACATACAGGAGCGGATTTGTTTACTGATGTTCAATCAATCTAGGCTTTTAAAAGGCTGGGGGGTAACTTCCTCTGTTCGAGATTAGCCCAGGCATTTAGTCGTATCTCTGTCTACCTCATTTTCTGTTATCTCTGTAGTTTCTATAATTAAGATATAAAATGCTCAAACATTTTTTCATAAAATGTACTATCATGTTTGTATAGATTTCTTTTCTGATGGTAATTAAACATTTACAAAAAGAAAAACAACTTGATATTATCAACTGCACAAACACATGACAAAAAATTGGGTAAACTGTGGTCAGGGAGAAATCTCTCCTTGACATAATGAATAAACAAACATATTTCTATAATATAATTTAAAGATGAAAGGTCCACCTGACATGATTCCTGTGAAATGAACTTTACAGGAGGTTGTTGTTACATATATGGTGATGGCTGGTGTTCAAGGTAACATGCAGTTAGCTACTCGTTACGGGTCTTACGTAACACTTAACAGAAGCAATTGTGTGTTATGTGTGTCTTACACAGACAGCTGACAAAAACATAAATTACTGAGAACACCACTGCAGAAAGAAAATAAGATGCTAGCAACACACTGGGTGTACATATTTGTTGCCAGGCAGAGTGTGCATTTCCATACAGCAATCAGCAGTTTACAGAGGTAGACAATCTCAAAATGATGTTACAAAAGACACTGAATTTGTTAAAAATTAGGTAACACTTCAATGTGTGCTTCTTTCAGAATAGTCAATGTACACCAGTACGTGCTTGCAAATAATAAAATCACGATTACAATATGTGCCCTGTGGTTTTACAACCCAAAAGACTTAAGTGTAATTAGACTAACGATACCGTTTAGCTAGAAATACTCACTGAGGAAGAATTAAACACAAGCATACACACACAAGCAGAATGTGAGGCCTTGGGCATGCAGGTTGACCGTCATGTGGGTCATGACTGCCCTCTGAAAATCCCACAATACCCATTATTAAACATTACGAAGATACACATACACACTCGCACACACACAGATCAAAGCCATCACAAAACCTCCAACATGGAGAAAAGCCTCAGGCAGGGGAAAAAAGGCACAAAGAGAAAACACATACATTGTGAACACTGTTTTAGTGTTAGAAACATGTTGTTCTCAATGATAACTTGTGTCATATTTGAAATTATTTCCCAGAGGCTCTAAGGAGAGATAAATAGCACAGCACCTTGTGCCCATAAAGCTGGTTTTGTTCTCGGAGCGGCAAGCTAAAAGGATGCTGTCTGTTGCTAAGATACTAATGTGTCATAACCAGCGTGCTCCTCCCGGTCTGCTCCTGTGATGTCACACTGGTAGTGGTGATGTACTGGAAATACCAGTGTAATGTTTTCATTCATTTACTCAGTCATTCACAGGCGGTGAAAAGCTTGTTTCGACTGGCTGAAATACTTTTACCCATTCATTCAGTGTGTTGAAGGATGAATGGATGAATTTATTGAAGATTGCGTGGCCTTTTTTCCAAGATGAGCTTATAAAAATTAAAGACACAAAATATCTGTTATATTAAAAGCACAATTCATACATGATGTCACAGTGCACCAGGGCAGGTGTTACATCACGTTATTCTCGTTATAATAGTCAAGAATGATTATCAGAGCTGTTGTCAGGGGAGGGAAAAATATGTCTACTGCTCAAGCGGTCTTTTTTTTCCTGGCAAAATATATGTTTTCTGTGTTTTAGTTTGATCCGGCAGAAACAAGCAAAGGATGTTACCTAACTTTCAAGCCCGCAGGCAGGAAAAGCATCATCTTACTGTCTTCTAATGTTAATCCAAAAGCGGCTGATGATATAACCTGCTGAACCATCTCCACTTGGAATTATTTACTGCAGCTGCAAACAACCTGAGCATGCTATTGACATCCTATCATCTCCCTTTTAGTGTGCCATTATGCAAACACCATTTGCACTTTGAGTGGAGCAGCTCTATACTGTGTGTTTGAGAGCACTACAGGCTTTACACGGTCTATAGCAAGAATTACATTAAGACTAAGTTTTACCTCATCTTAAACCCAAACTGCAGGCAGACAGAGACCTGGCAGCCTTGCTCAGGTCTCAGGTTGTACTGACCCTGATGGAGACGTTCACACCCAGTCACACTGCACATCCACAGCAGAGTCACCTCTCAGCAGGAAGACAGAGGGCAGGCTGAGTGTGACTGACTGACGAGCTGAACAGCATGGAAACTCTTTCATACTTGTTAATAGCAGAGTGAGCTCTGCACACAGTCATTACGTCTAATTACATGTCCTGTCTGCCACATTGGTGCCAAAGTGACCAACAGAAACGAAGACTGTAAACAGTAATAATGTGTCAGTTAAACTGAACATGAAATAGGCCAAACAATAAAGCTGCAACTCTGTCGTTCATACGGACACAAACGCACTTCAGTATGTTTCCTTTGATATTCGCCGTGCACGCAAGGTGTTGAGCACAATGTCACGTCCTTCCGTATTTAACCTCTCTAACCAGCAAAATGACTGCACATGTAGACACTGGAGTCATTTTCACAACTGAGCGTCTTATTCTTCAAACACCACACACCAGCTAACTGTTAAATCTCTACACATGAATATCACACAGGAACAAGATATGAAACCTGGTGTCACACTCACCTCAGTAAACGACGTCCAACTTCTTAACCGCTTTTCAGTTGACAATTTCTTTAATGACTGCGCTCAGTGAGGAGAAATAAACCCCCCAAAAGCCTTGTATTTCTACTAAAGAGTGGTGACTGAAGTTGCTGTGGCCATTGTTATCCCGAGTATCCTGCAAGGCGCAACAGTGTGTGAACGTAAATCATCCTCGTAGCCACCTGAACTCTGTTCTCTCAGCCCAGCGCTGCTGATGGACCGAGCTGCGTCAAGTTGACGGCACTGGCTAACGACCGGAAGCACTGCCAGTTCTCCTTACAAAATAAAAGCGTCGCTGTCAAGCTCATGCAAAGCGTTTCCGCCTGAAGTATTTTCATGTTGTTGTTGTTGTTATTATTGTTGTTTACAATCAGATAACGTTTTCATCGGTAGACTTAACATTCATATGCCTTGCCTGACTGTCGTGCCTTATTGACCAGCAGTTTCTGTCATAGTAGCTAACATAGTATTCTAAAATGTAACATGGAAAATCTATTATTCCCCTGGCTCCCTCTTGTGGTTAATACAGGTACTACAACCCAAGGTTGTTGATGACTTTTCAAAAGATTGCAGTTTCTTTACCAGTGGTGGAAGGAAAATAAAGATCGTCTGTAGGCCTGTTTGTAAAAGTAGTAATAGTAACATCAAAATGTACACAAACAGATTCAAAACAGTATGCAGCAGCTTGATCCCTCTTAGTGTTATATTATCATAGTGTACAGTGTTATATTTTACAGACTATATGATATAAGATAAGATAAGATAAAATGAGATAAGAGCTTATTAGTCCCACACAGGGGGAATTCACACTTTAGGGACTGTTCATTACTTGTGAGGGTGATGGCGCACAGGTTTTTTGGCTTATGGGAGGAGCATACACATTTAAACAGTTGTATTTTGTATTTATTTTACCATGGATTTTTAAAGGAAACATGTCTTCCAGCCCTGCTTTCTTTAAAAATCGCCCAAATTACACCATTTATCATAGAAAAAACGAAGAAATAATAAAATGAAGAAATAATCATTGGATTTTCAAATTTCTGATGGTCCTTGGACACATCATGCGTGACAAATGCTTCTGTCAGAAAAAAAAAAGTAAATCTGAGATTTAAACAGTGATATTTCATCAAAATCACTTTATTCTAAGACTCATTTAAATAAACTATCTGCTTTGACTAACCAGTATGCACAACAGAAGTTCAAAACCAAGGCTTTTTTTTTTTCAACTCAAGGATTTTGTCATTAACCTCCAACTTTCAAACATCAAAGGGTAAGTTCTAAAAATCTAATAACTAGTTTATGGTGGGGGGAGAGTTGTGCATTTTCCACCAATCACCCAGAGAGGCTCAAGGGAAAACATTTGTAGCTTCAGTAATGATCTAAATTTAACCCTTTAAAACCGGTGGGAGCCCTGCAGAGGAAAAAGAAAAAGAAAGAAAAAGACATCTCAGCCTACGCCCTCCTTTTAAAAGTAAAGAACAGTCCCTTACAGCACCTCATGAGTCAGAAGCAAGGAGGAAAAAAAAAGAAAGTTATTTAGTGACGAATAAGGATAAAAAAATATGACAATAATATCAATTAGGCTAGATGTATGCCCAAGTTGCACAGTGTAGTATTTTTATTGGAAATAAATCTAGAAATACATAAAAATTATTGTACGACAAATAGCAAAATATTGCACAGTGGAAAATTTCACAGGAATGTTATGTGTATAAAGGATAAGTATGAGGATATGTACATATTTATGTGTATGCATATAGCATTATTATTACTGATGGATTACTGTTTATGTTTGATGTTAACACATTCTAATCCGACCTCGTCACATATTGACGTTTTGGTCAGACTTTCCAGGTCCAGATACGACATGCAAGGTACCCTGGGTGCGTTGGTTGTTGACGTTCTGGAACACTGTGACGAGTTGTCATCTTTCAAGATACACTTCTGTTTTCACAAGAAATTTAACATTTACATACAGTCTCTTTCAAAATAAATGCACTACATCGGTACAACACCACAAATAGACGTTTTTTTCCTTCAACAACAAAGACACATCGTTGGGTTTAGGCAGCAACAACACATGGTTGGGTTTAGGAAAAAAGAACAGGATTTAGCTTTAGAATCTTACAGGACACAAACACCACTCTCTCAGGTGAAAGTCGATGTTTGTTGGACCCATCCACCATCCCCACTGCCAGGCACCGTTAAACTATAACGGTGCCTATAGCTTCGTCAGGGGGAAACATGGTGGGACAGGGACGAAAGTTAATTTGGCAAAAGTCCGAGTGGGGGCAGGCAGTAGGGGTGGTGGATGGGTTCAACAAACATCGACTTTCACCCAAAAGAGCGGTGTTCATGTTCCGTAAGATTCTAAAGCCAAACCCTGTTCTTCTGCGTTGAATCGATACCGTAGCTACAGCGCAGGCTACGTCGTGCACCTTCCCAGAATTCTGCGTCACGGTGACGCAGACCTCCTGTCTGTGTGTTGTATTTGTGGGGAAAATGTGTCCAGATAAAGACACTTGTTTGTCTGTCAATGCTGCGAGTTATAGTGAAGCTGATTTGTGTACTTGTGTTTGAAACTATCTCTATTATTAAGCCATATTTAATGCGTGTTTAATGTGTGTTTTGAATCAACTAAACTTTACAGCACTTCACAGAAACTGCCACAGCTGACTAGTGTTTTGGAGGTGTAACTGCAGAGTGACACAGACACACCATCGCAAAAATAAAACTGCTCACAATTGGGACGGTGATGTGCGTAGGGTCTACGCACAACTCACAACATATTGAAGCAGCATTTTGTTATCGTGCAGCCCAAACCTGAAATAACCTCCCAGATGATGTCTGACAGCCCCAACTCTGACCACTTTTAAGTTAGACCTAAAAATATCTATGCACCCTTTTGTCTACACTTAAGCTATTCTTAATGGTGATTTATTTTTAAATAGTAATTTGCGTTCTTTTTTTCTCTTTAAGCTTTTATTATAAATCTGTATCATTTATTATGTTGTATATTCTATTGTTCTGTAAAACACAATTCCCATGGTGTATAAAATGTGCTATAAAAATAAAGCTGCAATGCCTTGCCTCTGCTTACCTGTCCTGGGATTAAGTGAACTATCAAACACCATCGCACCATGACCACCTCACTGACAGAGCACATGCCCTTCAGAAATTAAACCCAACCAAATTGTGATGATTGTTGTTTATATTTTAAATTAAGTGTTTTAAAGGCCAAAACAACAGGCATAAGGAGACAAAAATTACTAAAAAGATGCAAAAATTACCTCAAGAAAAAAACAAACAAACAACAAAACAAAACAACAACAAAAACAAAACACAAGGAACTACAAAATGACCACAATAAGAAAGAGATAAAACCACAAAAAAGATGCACACAAGGGCCCAGTGTCTCACAATCTGTCCATGGTTGCCATAGATTTAGTATGTGTTATCACCTTAGGTGGAAATGCATTTGGTTGTTCATATTAGGTAAGATATGGACAAAATCTCTCAACAGCATTGTTTCTTATTTCTTTCTTTATTTCTTTTCTCTTTTTTGGTCTTGTTTTGAAAGTGCATATGCTAACTTTCTCAGTACCATGTTTTTTAATTAATTAATTATGTGAACAAACAAAAATAAATAAACAAACCAGCAGGCATAGGAAATACACGTCTTTGTTTTAAGTCAAATGTTTACCCAACCACTCACTTCCTGCTTGGAAGTGAGGAACAAGACAAACCGTGCATGAAAGCAACACGTTTAACTCAACTCAACTCAACTCAGCTTTATCTAAATAGAACCTTTCATTCATGCATGCAGCCCAAAGTGCTTCACATGGCAAAATTGGAATGACACATACAATTTAAAGGACAACACAAACAACTGGAAATAAGGTTTTGCAGGACTAGAAAATTATAACAAGAAGACAATAAATTATTATTAAAAAAAGCAAACCAAACAAAACAAAGCAAACTAACAAAAATGATGATTAAAAGTCCACAGAATAGATAAAGTAAAAATAGAATAGAAACAAGCAGGAGGGATAAAAATGAATGGTGAAAACTTAAAAATCAAGACTGTAATGTTACTCCACATTAAAGAGCCAGATTAAAAAGATAGGTATTTAGTTTACTCTTCAAAATACAGTTTCCCATTGTAATGTCTCCTCCTCACCTTCAGGTCTCTTTTCTCTGACTCTGCATCCTTTGCAATCATTAAAATGTTCATGAATGAAAGCCACCATGACTATTAACCCAACCTGCCCTGTAATATTCACTCAATGGTTATTGTCTGATATTCATGTTTTTTTTATTGTGGTGTCTTTGGCCCATCCCACATGATAAGACACCGGCTGTTGGGCCTGTATAATATATTGTTTCAACACAGAGCCTGATAATGATGGTTATTTGTGCTTTTTCACTGTTAAAGACAGAGAGCAATTAAAACTACTAACATCTTGGGACTCTGAGGCTGGGCTATCTTGGCTTTCTTTGTGTTTTTTTAAGGGGTTAATCTCCTTGATGCGTCACTTAAATCTGTGGTTTAATGCAGATAGTTGAAGTTTTTGACATAATTCACAAATCGACTTTGCGAGTGGGTTTTTAAATCAAACAAAAACCCTCTCATACGGATATAACTTACAGGTAGTGATACCTCTGACAACTCTTGTCGATGCAGTTTGTATTCCCCCCCTTTTAAAAGCATTTGCGACATGAGAACCAGAGCTCTTTATGAGGGAGTGTGTGGCTCTTAAAAGAGCCGTTTTGGGGGCCAGTTTCCAGCAGTGAAAGAGTGTCCAGGTTTACTTGGACTTGGCGGCCTTCTCGGTCTTCTTGGGCAGCAGAACAGCCTGGATGTTGGGCAGCACGCCGCCCTGAGCGATGGTGACTCCGCCCAGCAGCTTGTTGAGCTCCTCGTCGTTGCGGACAGCCAGCTGCAGGTGACGGGGGATGATACGGGTCTTCTTGTTGTCGCGGGCAGCGTTTCCAGCCAACTCCAGGATCTCAGCGGTCAGGTACTCCAGCACAGCCGCCAGGTAGACGGGGGCGCCGGCACCGACGCGTTGCGCATAGTTTCCTTTGCGCAGCAGCCTGTGGACACGGCCGACTGGGAACTGGAGCCCAGCACGGGACGAGCGGGTCTTTGCCTTGGCTCTGGCTTTACCACCGGTTTTTCCGCGGCCACTCATTTTTCAGATGCTCTCTGAAGTCGGGACAAAGAGAAGTGTTTCCTCAGCAGCTGAAACCCTCCTCTATATATCCACGGAGCGCGGGACGGTTCCTGCCGGACCAACCAGAGAAGAGGCTTCAGCAGAGCAGCAGAGGGCGGCCCAGCCTGAATTCTGGCGGACATTTTGAAAGGATTTCCAGCCAATAAGCAGCGGAGTCTCGGGCGGTGGGTCGCTCCTTCAGGCGGTGCTGAGCTCCGTAGGAGCCCCTCACCAATCAGGAGCCGGAGGTCCGAAGCAGCGTCACCACCTCACAGCGGCCCCACAGTTTAAGAGCAGCGGGTCTGCACATGTTACCATATCATTCTCCTTCACAGAGAAAGAGCAAGTCATGGCAAGAACCAAGCAGACCGCGCGTAAATCCACCGGAGGCAAAGCTCCGAGGAAGCAGCTGGCCACCAAGGCTGCCCGTAAGAGCGCCCCGGCCACCGGCGGCGTGAAGAAGCCTCACCGTTACAGGCCCGGTACCGTGGCTCTGAGAGAGATCCGTCGCTACCAGAAATCCACGGAGCTGCTGATCCGCAAGCTGCCCTTCCAGCGCCTGGTCAGAGAAATCGCTCAGGACTTCAAGACCGACCTGCGCTTCCAGAGCTCCGCCGTCATGGCTCTGCAGGAGTCCAGTGAGGCTTACCTGGTGGGCCTGTTTGAGGACACCAACCTGTGCGCCATCCACGCCAAGAGAGTCACCATCATGCCCAAAGACATCCAGCTGGCCCGTCGCATCCGCGGAGAGAGAGCTTAAACTTTCTGCTGCTGCTGCACAAACCACAACGGCTCTTTTAAGAGCCACCTCACTCCTCACTCAAGAGCTCACTCCTCTGCTCACAACACATCAATAATTAACTAGGCTATAGAGTGGTACTGACAACATGTTAAAGGGATAGTTCGGATTTTTTGACATGAAGTTCAGTGACATAATCATGATCAGTGTCGTGCATCAACAGTGACTTCCCCTACTGTGTCCTGTGAGTAGAGTTCAGGCCTGATTCTGGTGTTGAAGTTGGTGGTTCCGGCTAGTTTGCTGGGGTCACACAAATAAAATGTTTGCTTTCCGAAGCATTAAGCATTCAAAATAGTAATACATTTGCATTAAAAAAAACGTCAGACCTCACAATCACCTGGCGCTATTTTCTCTCTCTTGGTATCACTGCGCGCTGCCGCTTGTTGATAGCCGCACACCTATCAGCTGTTTGACGGTCGAATCGTTGTTGACCTGAGCATGTGTGACACAAGTCCCCACATGTGATGCCACAGATGCAACATCTCTATAGCTGATGAAGAGGCCAGCGCACCAGCTTCTGTCTGCATCACTCACCATCAAGACTTTCCCACAATCCTGCATGCTGGCGTATTGCAGACCGTTTTCCACATTCCCAAAATCAGCGCTATCATCATTGCCAAAATTTCAGCCTGTCCAGTATTTTAGTTTATAACTAATTACATTTAAACAATTTAATCAAGCAATTAGGACATTTCCATCAGTCTCAGCTGCACAGTGCTTTGTATTTAGCAGAAACTGCTTGTCACGATCACAGTTACAGTGATAAAACCCTTTTATGTATCAAAAAGCTTGGAAGATAATTACTGCGATACAAATGCTGTTTACATTTTTTGCTTACAATAATCTCACAGTCTATTCACAATGTTCATTTAGAGTATTTTGATTCATGATGATGTACAGCAAAACAAACAAAACTAAAATCAATATTCTAATGATCATGATAACCATTATTTCCTTTCTCTTTATTTCTCATGCAGAATCCCATCTAATTGACATTTGTATATTATATGTCATGTTATATTCATTGGCTTATACTGTGAGCCTCTGTAACCTATATGCAGCCATAACAGGCATCTTAATGTTACTGCAGAAGTCTAATTCCAGATTCTGCCCCCCTCATAACATTAAAACACATGTGCAAAAAGCAGCAATTACATCACTTGTGTTTACAAAATATAATATGTAACTATTTAGAGAAACCAGAAATCCATGCATAGCATTAGCAGACAGGCAAGTGCCGGTGTCTTGAATCAGATGGGAGCAGCCACCTGTAGTGTGCTGTTGCTGTTGTTCAGTAGGTGGCGCTTATGTGACAACAGGCCAGACTCTGTCTTCTATTTGTCCTCAGACAGGATAGTGCGAGTCAGTTTAACCGACAAATAAAAGTCAAAGTTCCCTCCACCCTCTCATCACCTTTCACCCCCCAAGCAGGAGTTCCCCTAGGTGCAGTTTTAAGTCCCCTCCTATTCCTTCTATACATTTCCGATATCTACTTCTCCCCAGCCACCATAGCCAAAGTCACAGTTTGCTGACGATCTTTGTTACTGGTCAAGCTAAAAAAAAAAAACAACTAGCAGCCAGAAAACTCAACACATGCATTGCTGAAATAGAAAACTGGTCAAATCTCTGGAGAATCAAACTAAACCCTGCCAAAACTCGTTGCATCCTCTTCACCAAAAACCAACACCTACACCCCAACATCAACCTGTCACTAAACCAACCAACCAATCCACATCAGTAAACAAGCAATCTTCCTCGGAGTCACCTTCCAAAACAACATGACCTAGATCAAACACATCAATAACCTGGAACAAAAAGCAAACAATAGACTCAGTCAACTCAAAATAAAAGGCCTGTGAATTTTTTTTTTTTTTCCAGCGGATGTCTTAGTTACAACATGATTGAGCTAACTGGAGTAGTTTCATGTCGTATCTGACAACGGGAGGCTTTTAACAAATGACGTCCTGATGTTAGCTTTGCTGCTGCTGTTAGCTGTCCCTGTCATCTGCAGCCACTGATGCTTTCTAGACATTGTGATTTCCCAAAACTGAATAAATACCACACATAGCAACACAAAACTGCTTTGCTAGCTCAATCATGTTGTAACTAAGATATCCGCTGGAAAAAATATTTTTTCTATAGTGAAACTGCACTGATTTCAGCACCAGAGAGGAAATATCTGTTGCCAGATCTCGCGAGAGTGTGTTGTTGAGTCAGAGACAGGTCTTGAACAAAGTAAATTTTCTCTTGATTTGTCCGTCTGAAATTTGCCATTTTGGTGTTGGAATGTTCTGAAGATATGTGGCTTTTGATAAATGGGTCCATTATTTGCTTCCGTGACTATGGAGTGAAAGAATCGGCCATAATCTGTAATCACGTTCATTTTTCCCACTGAGGTCAATGGACTCGGGACCTGCTGTTAATTTTCTAAAGGGGTGCGGTGGTCGCAAACCCCACGTGACACTGATACAGGAAAATGACTCGCAGTGGACCGTCTTGGCTTGTCCACCGTCTTTGCCATCATATCGGACCACTTTTTGAATACTCTGTCCCTGCCTGGATCACCATTTCTGACAACCAATCACGACTTATACAGACAATACAAAACAAAGCACTGAAACTGGCCCATAGACTCCCCTTCTTCATCAGTAACCACTACATACCCTCAACAACAGGCATCCAGACCATAAGACGACGTCACCAAACCATAGCCCTGAAATATCTCAAGACTGCAACAACCAACCCTGCCTATGTGTATATGTGTGTGTATATATATATATATATATATATATATATATATATATACACATAAATACATAAATTGGATTTTTTCCCCCCCTCCCGTTGCTATACTATTTGTCAGATGATATAACTCAGATTTTCACTACCTAAGGAGGAGAAGTGTTAAGCTTTTTTTGCAAAATTGGTTTCAGATTAAGGAGCTGTCCAGGGTGCTTATGGATAGTATTAACTTATTGCTATAAGTAAAAATCTGTCGCGGTCTTTGAATATACAAGAAAACAGATAAAGGTAAAATACTGGACCACCACTATTGTTATTATTATTATTATTGTTGTTACTACAATATTGTTTGTCATTTTGGATCAAACTAGTTTCATTTAAAAGCTGCCAAATAGTTTACCCTTTCTCTGTAGAATCTGAACAGTTGTGTTATTTGGAGGTTTTTGAAGGAAATCTAAATTTCAGTCAGTCTGCACTTACATTTTAGTAAGTTTTTACAGAAAAATTGTAATATTGCAACATTGGGCCTGGATGGGAGTAGAATTTGTGTATTTGTACTCACACTGTCACAACAAATCTACTGAACAACTAAGGGTTCATTTGCAGTGTGGATTGCTTACAAAGCTCTATAACAGTAAACATCATGAATAATAATAAGATGAGAAAAAATATGAATTACAATGTTAAAAACGGTATAATCAGTGAATTACTAAATAAGGTAAACCACAGAAATGGTTTCCTACCAGGATGAGAGAAGATGCCAGTCGTGCCTGAAACCCTTTCCTGTTCAGCATCTCTTTTTTGGGAATATTGCAAGTTTTGCAGTCCCGGTTGTACAGGAGCCAGGCGTTGATCACAGCGAGAATGATGGTGTGTCAGAAGATGTAACTGTACCAGCTGTGCAATTTCTTCGGAAACTTGTCTTTTGCAGCAAATGAGTCCAACAATCCACTCCACCCATGTAGGCTACTTACTGTAGATAAGGTAAGGTAATGTAAGGCCTCTCAGCTTTAAATTTTCCATTACCACATTACTATTATCATCAGTTAGATTCCTATATTTAATAGTTTTATTCAAATGAATACTCACATCTACAGCCCCAAACCCCTGGGTCCTTTGCTTTTATGCATTCACTCGATTTTAGGTAGACTTCTTCTCGGATAATGAAGTTTTCTAACATTCAAGAATGATTAAAGTGAAACAGTGTATCTATTTGAAGCCACTTTATGCTTCCCCAGACAGGTGACATGTGCTTAATCATTAATATTATCTACCCTTTAGTAATAATTATATTTATTGTTATTATCTAATGTATGATTGTCAATTTATATGAAAGTAATCCTCAGCAGATGACATGTTGACGGTCATAGCGAGCAGCTCTGATAAATGACTGACTAAACGGCGGCCATCATCAGTGTGTTTGCTGACACCAGAATAACTTCACTTTATTACAAAGTCATCAACAGCAGATGATTGTTTTTACACCGAGTCCCTGAACAAACATGTGGGCTGCTGGAAAACGGCTTTGAAGGAGCTGTGATGCATTTGGAGTCATTTTAGGAGAGAAATGAGTGGGAAAAGCCGCTGAGCAGTGCTGGCCACGGCGGTGAATAGGTGAGGTTTGGAGGCTCCACAGACAAAATGCAGAGAGCATCAGAGCTCTGCATGACTTGAATATGAAGAGACACAAGTCCGCTATCGGCTCCCTTCACTGTCAGCCTTCAGCACTTGTCCCACATTTAGTTTTTCACCTTTTCTCAGTCAAGAGAAAACACAAGTGCTCCAGCTTTCACACTGCACAGAGGAGCCACGGGCTGGCTTGAGTCTCCACGGTTCTCACGGTGTGTTTAAAGACAGCCTCCTGCTCGGAGCTTTCAACAGTCCAGTCAGACTACTGAATTATCCTGAGTGAATACTAAAGAACTCCATTGGAAGATGGCAGAGACAGCTCCCGCCGCCGCGCCGGCCAAAGCCGCCAAGAAGAAGGTTACCGCACCGAAGAAGACCGGTCCCAGCGTCAGCGAGCTCATCCTGAAAACTGTGGCCGCATCCAAGGAGCGGAGCGGCGTGTCTGCGGCCGCCCTCAAGAAGGCTCTGGCTGCCGGAGGCTACGATGTGGAGAAGAACAAGTCCCGCGTCAAGACCGCCATCAAGGCCCTGGTGGCTAAGGGCTCTCTGGTCCAGACCAAAGGGACCGGGGCCTCCGGCTCCTTCAAGATGAGCAAGAAGGCTGCCGAACCCAAGAAGGTCAAGAAGCCGGCCAAGAAAGCCGCTCCTAAAGCCAAGAAGCCCGCAGCGGCCAAAAAGCCCAAGACAGCGGCAGCTAAGAAGCCAGCAGCCGCTAAGAAGTCTCCCAAGAAGGCCAAGAAACCCGCAGCGGCCAAGAAACCCGCAGCCAAGAGCCCCAAGAAGGCTGCAAAGAGCCCCAAAAAGGCCACCAAGAGCCCCAAGAAGGTGGCCAAAAAGGCCCCTGCAGCCAAGAAAGCCCCCGCAAAGAAGGCAGCCAAGCCCAAAGTCAAGAAAGCAGCAGCCAAGAAGAAGTGAGCTGTCATCAGTCTCATCGACACACTGCTCACTAAAAGGCTCTTTTAAGAGCCACCCACACCATCCTGAAAGAGCAGTCTGTTATTAATTCATTAATTAATTGGTTTTTTTTTTTACTGTATACTTTGTTCGTGCTATAGTGGACAACACGAAATAGAGACACATCTCTGATCTATTAATTCTGAATTCATTGCGTATTGTAAAATGAATAGTCATCTTATCTGTATACTATGTCAAAGGTGTGCTCAAGTTATTGGGAAGAGAGATCGAGTTTTAGAAGAAATAATAATAAACAGGGTCTTTTCACAACTGCCTGACATGTATTGACAGTGGTAGAATGTAGACTTTGGTGCATCTGACAGCTTTAGTTACTTTTCAACAAGGTAACATTTCAATAAGGTATGAGGTATTAAAGCAGCAGCCAAGAAGAAGTGGGAAAGCAAGTTTTATTTCCTCAAAAGCTAAATGAAAAGACAACTCTGATGTGTAAATTGATGATTGATTATAGCTCTTTAAATAGTTAACTTGTAAGGCGGAAAAAAAAAAAAGGATTAGGTTTATTTGGCCAGTTACATCAAAAACGACTAACAGATCTACAGATGTAAACGGCAGGGTGTCTTCCCCTTACGATGCAGTCACATGACAGGCGTACAGAAGAATTTCCTTCACTCGGCAATTTGTTAAATCATGTCACTCACTCAATGTTTAATTGAACGCTGACGGAATAATTCAGACCGAGGAAGACATCAGGAATTATCTTCAGAAAAAGTGGGTGGCTCTTAGAAGAGCCTTTGTGTTGGTTATTTGTCAACAGGTTTACTTGGAGCTGGTGTACTTGGTGACGGCCTTGGTGCCCTCAGACACAGCGTGCTTGGCCAGCTCACCGGGCAGCAGCAGGCGGACGGCGGTCTGGATCTCCCTGGAAGTGATGGTGGAGCGCTTGTTGTAGTGAGCCAGACGGGAGGCCTCACCGGCGATGCGCTCAAAGATGTCGCTCACAAACGAGTTCATGATGCCCATGGCCTTGGACGAGATGCCGGTGTCGGGGTGGACCTGCTTCAGCACCTTGTACACGTAGATGGCGTAGCTCTCCCTCCTGGTCCTCCTCTTCTTCTTGCCGGTCTTGCTGACGCTCTTAGACACGGCTTTCTTTGAGCCCTTCTTGGGCGCTTTCACGGTGGTTTCAGGCATGATCAGGACGGTACGTCTCTTCCTAAACAGATGACATCGCTGACCGCTGAGTGGTGAATTTGTATCCCCCTGATGCAAATATTACTGTGCTGTTGCTCGCACTGGATTGGTCAGCTTCTGAGGCTGGGGAACAATACAGTGGGTGGGTGAGGGGAGAAAGGAGGAAGAAAATTCTTTAATTTAAAAAGTAAAAAGAAATAGTTGGCGTCGGGTTAAATACACAATTATTTAGCTACATAAATAATAAATGATATACACATTGGTATAAATAATATAGGTAATGCCACTCCTTTTCAAATAAAACACAAAGGAAAACATTCGTTAAAATCTGTTCAAAAGCTTTTCTCTCTGATCTGTACAGGATTTTAAATCCTCACATCATCCACCTAAGCTGTTCGGTATGGGCTGAAATAGCCTATGTGCCACCAGAAACTGAATTTGAATCATTTATATTTGAATTTGAATTTCTAAACTTGAATAATTGCATTGAAAAACTGAATTTGTGTCACATAATTTGAAATTGTACTGTTTAATTTGAATCATTGCATTGAAAGACTGAATCTGAATAGTATAATTTGAAATTGAATTTATTAGTTTGGAACTGAAGTCCAATCAAATTCCTCACTGAAAATTCAACTCTCTATACACATTCAGTTCTCACAATTCAAATTAAGTTCTCAAAATTCAGTTTCAAATTTACGGTGACAGACATCCGGGTACTTGAAGGATGAAGGAAGAGCAATCGAGCGCAGATATTCTATGGCATTGATACACAGGACTCCTCTTCGGCCAATCAGCACCTACGTTTTTGAGCATGTAGGAAGAAGCGCTCGCTTGCCTTGACCCATACTGGCTTGACCATGGATGCGGCTGGGACAAATACAGTAATTTGGCATTTTACCATATATTTTAACGACCTTTTTTAACTGTTGCTAATGTTATAGCTACTTTATAGCAACGTTTCATTTTGTCAGCGAGCATAAACAGGTCATGTTGACAATTACATTAGGCGACTAGCACGTTAGCATTGTTTCAGCTATCATTTGAGCAATGCAGCAACGAGCGCCGGAGCTAGTCTACAAGTCACATGTGATGTCACCTGATGTTACCCATTTAACGGTAGTGTTCTTTCTTACCATGAATGTTTTGTTGATACCAAACAAGAAATTCGAGTTAGTAGTTGGATTTGCAGTGCACACAACGGCTAACATTAAAGATTATATCCCTGTACCCACACCGCTGTTGCAAACAGCACACATATTTATGATTTTGACATTGATAAAAGTCTGGGGACTGAAATGTACGTTACTGTTATGAACAGTGCATTGCAAGATTATCATCTAGAACATGTTAAAGAAATTAGAAATTTTGAAAGAAAGGCAGTGTTATACTTGTTACAAGATGTTAATTTCTTTCAGTATATCACCGGTGTTGAGGTCATGGCCACTTGTGATGTCTCCACCATGCCTGCTACACACAGCACAGTAAGTACCAGTTTTGGCTACCTGACTTTAGACAGCTAATATTACATTGTCTTCCAAGGACAAAAAAAAAAAAGCATTTAAAAGACATCATCAAGTCATCTATATTTTGAGGTGTTGCTCCCTCTTTTATTTTATCCTGCAGATGTGACATAATAGCATTGTCAACAAAAAGAAGTGGTTCACCCTCTATAGTTAACTTTCTGTTTTTCATCACCTAAAGCATTTATTACACTCATTTTACTTTCATAGGCACAGTGTGGATCATTGGTGACAGCTATGTCCGGCGTGGTGTCCAGAGAGCTGCAGAGACCTTGGGAAGCCCCCTCAGCATGCCGGGCGTCCATGTCTGCTGGTTTGGCTGAGGTGGACTGCAGAGAGGCCTTCTCTCCTTCTTTCCCCACTCCCTGCGAGGAAGAGCAGCACCAGATGTCCTCATCATCCACTGTGGCGGCAATGACATGGGGAAGGTCAGCAGTGTCAAGCTGGTCAGCATGATGAAGGAGGACCTGCACCAGCTTCACCTCCAGCATCCTGGCATTAAGATAATATTTTCTTTATTGGCCCAAAGGTGCAGGCTGGTGGCAATCCAGCAAAGATTGATAAGGCCAGGAAATGTGTTTACAGTGTTATGGCTACATTTGTTCATAGTTTTAATGGTGCCATAATTAAGCACCCTCACATCAGACACATTCATCTCACACCTAGGAGAAATTATATGTTTTTAAGTAAATTAGTTAATTGTCTTAAAGACCACCTCCAAATGCAGGGAACTGCTTACAGTTGGCAGTGTCACTGCTTTCGAATTTGGCCTTTAGGACGCATTTTGTTAGGCCTGAACATAGCCCAGGCTGTCATGGCCAATGTTGAGTTTTTATATTCATCTATAACTTGTTTAAAATTTCAATAAATTCTATTTATATTTGCACTCCTTTTGTCTTTGTTACTGACTGAATGTTGTATTTCACAATCAAATCTGACTGTCAACTGAAAGGACAAACAACTCATACACTACAGATAAAACATAAAGCATTAATGTTTAACATTGTCACTGACAAAAAATTAGTTAATCCATTTCTGTGTGGGCCTGATTATTTTAACTCTGTACTTGAAGATAACTAGCACCTTACACCCAGCAGCAGAGCCTGAGAAGATTTTGGAGAGTAATCTTTGTTTGCTGCTCTGTTAGAAGTCTAGTTTTAACACAGAAGAATGAGACTGGATAAAAGGGCTCAAAGTGAAAAAAAAAAACCCCAAAGAATTAGCTGGAGACAACAGTTTTGAGGCCCCCAAGGAGGTATCACTTGTTCGCTATGTTGCCAACTCTGAGAGGGTCTTCCTCAGGCAAAGGTATCGTGACGTTTTTATAGTGAGGCAAACAGAAAGATAATCAGCCAATTATGTGTTGTTGGTTTTTTTAGCCTCACTATATAAGCTTCAATACCAAGCAATACTCACAGAACTTTCTCATATGTCACAATGTCACAAATAAATAATACCTCCTACAGGACTTAAAATTATTCAGTGTGCAGATAATTCCTTGTTTTTCACAAAAGGATAATCGTTTCTCAGTGAATTTTCTTCATTTGTCTTCAAGAAATGTTAAAACAAAACCAGCACATAACATCAGCTTTTCATTTTTTTTTTATATTCTGCTAAGATAAATGCAAACTTGGGTAAATGTTAAGACATAAATGAAAACATTAAGATGCCATTAATTACGATTATATTTTGTTAATGGTTTAAATCATCACTATATTTCCAGTCATCACAGGAAACTGATGAATGACAGCTTTCAAAAAATGTGCTTTTACTCTAAAGTAAATTTTGTCTGATCCACTTTATATCACAAAAATTCTAACCATTACACGAACAGTTTAACAAAATTAAGTCAAAGCTTGTATTCATGAAATCATCACTATTAAAAGGTTACAAAAAGTACACATGAAATAAATGAAAAGATTTGTAACAGTACTTATAAAACATATGAATTAGGACCCAGTGTCATAATTTGCAAAATCTTAATTTCTTGTGAAACAACCTCTTTACTGTGGAGTAAATATCATATCATTGGTCAAGGCGTTGTAACTTTCCTCAAGTGTCCTGCAAGAGAAAAAGATGTCAGGTTAAAAACACAGGTAGAAAACATTGACTACAGCCTGTCTTGGTTAAAAGCACACTCACCACCAAAATGATCTTATTGCTGAGTAAGTGGCTGTCATTCATAAAATAGTTTTGTGTTTAAATTCTGTAGATATTCGACTTTATATTTGAATTTGATTTTAAATTTAACTGTACTATCAAAACAACTGGAGTATGAATGTACAGTATGCAGTTCATCCACATTAACATAATTGTTGCTATCAAAAGGAAACTGAACTGTTCTCAAAGCTCACTGCCACTGTGGAATCATGCTATGTTCAGCTGTCTCATTATGAGAATATTTTTTCCATTGGTTCTTCACAGACTGTGTGTGGGGAAAAAGGTAGTAATTCTCACTTTGATAAAGGGTCTTTGCATAAAAGGCACTAAAATGTTGAAGTTGGTAAATACATGTCATGTTCCTTGATTGATAAAATCTTCATTTGGCCTTCTGCAGCAGGGGAACACTAAACTGCACTGGTGTGTCAGTGTGTCATTTCACCTTATCAGTAATAGTACAGAGCAAGCTGTGCCCTCATCGAGTACTTAGTAATGTATGACAATTAGTAATATATGTAATGCATTTCATTGTATTATGGACAATAATTCATCATTTTAAACTAATAAGTTTCTTGACTCTTTGTGAGGCACTGTATGAAAAAGGTGTCTTTATCCTGGAGTCAGTGCTAAAGTGATGATTCTCAAAGTGTTCACTGCACAGACGGGAAGTCTTGTTTGGAGTCCAGTTCTGTCTCCTCGTGTTGAGTGTCCACTGGTCCAGTCTGTCGGGGTCACCTAGAGGAAAACTTTACACAGAAATATATGTGTTAGCTACCTACTTTGCAAACACTTTTACATCCAAACAATACAATGCCTATATCATACACTAATCCTCTTAGTATTTTATGTGTGACAGTCAAATGTCACATTAGCTTTTTTAAATTACATTACACACCTTATTGTAATTTCACACAGTTCGCCACTTTTTAATTTACATACACAAGTGGGTCATTCCTCGCTTTTGGTAGCTTTTCAAGGTGTTAAGTTTTGATATTAATATTGTGAATTTTTGTTGTTTTTAACATGTCATTAGGTAGAAGACATGTTTAACCTTGAGGAATTTGTATTTTTAGAGTTCAGGCACTTAAATGATAATAATTATGGATGGATTGCTGAGACATGGATCGTGCTAGAGTTCCACCCTGTTACGGACATATACATAAGTATTGCTAAATGTTAATCATGTAAATATTCAACAATATTTATCAGCACTTATACCTTATGTGTCCCTTATTTCATAGCATATGTTTTTTAAATTTGAATAATGAAGATACAGGAATTATTGTGTAGAATAGGCTTTTTGTTTAGAAAATGTACATGTGCACACCCAGTTTAGCCAAAATGCTCACGATAAATAGATATGTGCACAATAAAACACATGTATCCCCCCCCAGATTCATTACAAATTAGTTCATTATATCATAATATATAATAATGATAATGAAATATACATATATCATATTTTTATTGTTAAATAATAACGGTAGTTATGCTAATATAGTCATAATAAGAATAAATAATAATAATAATACTTTTATTATTAGTATTATTATTATTGTTATTATTATTAGTAAAATTATTATTATTATTACTATCATCATCATCATCTGAGAGTGCATATTCTGTATTATTATTAGATATTTTCCCACCTTTTTAAATTGGCTTTTAATCTGTAAACTAAATATGTCTAATTTTCTGTTCTATCCTATCCCATCATATTCTATCTCTCCCTGATCTTTTACATTGTTTCTGTATTCTAATTGTGTTATTATTCTATATTATTTAAACTGTTAAGCGTCTTTGAGCACTTGTAAAAGTGCGTTATAAATAAAATGTATAATTATTATTATTATTATTATTATTATATAGCCACAAACATATATTTAGAATTTTAATTATTTCATCTTGATACATACAATAATAAAGATATTTTTGCAATTATTTATTATTTTAATTAAATATTCTTCATTGAAATATGAAAAGTTGCCTTGGGGACATGGTAAAAACGTGTGTTTGTGCCTAAAAAGAGGTATATAAATATAAATATACATTTTTTTTCAGGCAATATTCTGTGTTAATATTACATGAGAGACCTCTATCTGTAATAAAATGTATTTCATATTAAAATTTGGTTTATGTAAAGTAAGATATGAGGGGCTCTGTCCCAGGGACTGGAATGTTACCAATAGTGAGGAATGACCCAAGTATAGCCTTAATGTTACGTTAACGTTACACCGCTCATATGACAACGTTAACGTTGCATCACGTTAGCTAACTAACATGGTGGACCTTTATTTTCAAACCTCACACAGCCTCAGCCTTTTGTTCAAAATATCCTCTCCCTAAATGCCTAACGTTAAATCCTAACACTTCTCTGTCAGGCTCTGACTTCGATACATCCCCGGACTGGCGTCTTGCTCAAAGGCTGGTTAGCTAGTTAATGAGCTAAGCTTGTGTTGTATCGTATTGTCTGTGGCTCTGTAACTTGATGTGGATGTTGCTGCTGTGATACAGGTCGCACTTGAAAATGAGACCTCCGGTATCAATGTTATTTTACATGTATTAAATAAAGGCTTAACAATCTAATAATCTGCTGACAAGCTAGGTGGTGACCATAGTGACCGCAGACACCGATACTCGCTAATTAGAGCTAACATATAAACATAAATAAAATAATACTAGAATTTCCGAATTTCACTTACCGAAAAACCTGGAGCGCAGACTTCTTGGACGGTCTGTTGGTATAATTAATCGAACAGCAAGCCTTATTACTCCAATATTTGCCTGGAAAAATATCCAAAAGGCACAGACACGGCTGAGAGGACAGGTTCAATGCCTTGAACATGGGCACGAATTGGCTGAGATGATGCCGAGCAGACGGCCGAGTCTGAGCTCAGCTCCGCACAGCAGAGCCAGCGGCTAGTTAGCATGCTAGTTAGCCACCCATGATGGTGCGACCTGTCACTCAAAGTGGCCACACCCTTAATTATGTGCAATTTCAAACCTTAATAACATTTAAACGGAGGAGTTAGAAACCCCCCCCCCCCCCCAGAGTTGTCATGAAAGGGGAAATTAACTATAGAGACCAAAACCATTTTTTGTACCAGGCTGTAAACATGTTTATTTCTGCTCTAAAGTTGGGCATTTTAACATGGTTGGGGTTGGGGCTTGCTGGCAGGCAGCACCAATTTCGCCACGGTCCCTAACAGTTGCTGCTGCACAAACCACTCACTGCTTACCAGCCAGGCATATATTCATAGCCTACTGTATATTTATGTTTTCCAATTTCCAGATTTGTGCAATTTGTGATGTTACAGTTGCATTTTTTATATTTTGGCTGTTTGCTGTGTTTAAAATGTCATTAGATCAAGGCAGGCTGTAATGATAGGTGCTATTATGGTTATGCCATGATGGTTTCACAATCAACAGCTATTTGATTAATATATTGTAAAAGCCCAGTTTGTCAAATATACATATCTCCTCTTTATAGATGCACTTCTGAAGTATTTGTGCCCCACCTCTGCAAATCCTGGGCCTACTAATGTAACTGCAGCCACCTCATCCACCTCAGCACCAAGTGATGCAGCCTCAAGTGCATCTCCCTCCCACACACAAACTGCCAGTGACGAAATAGGATTATTTAGAGAATGTAGACTGTTAAAGCCTCTGGAAACCCAAATCCACAATAGCCTTCTAACTATGTAATTTAGGGTCTTATGTACATAATATTGAACATGTAAAACAATTATAAATCAGTTTCCATCCAAATTCGAAATATTTGTCTTTTAAGTTTTTGTACATTCTTGAAATTGGGTTTGATTGGGCCGTGGTTATCTCTCAGATTTATTACGCAATAAATTCGACACCAATCATAAATCATCTGTCAGTTGTGTCATCCCGCCCCCCAGTGGCAGCGCAACAAAACCTTTCTGCTCCAGCTAAATCTGCCTCTTTGAGTCTGAGCCAACTCGTCTCTTCATAGCCATTTGCGATTAGCCACCCAACTAATTAGCCTATATATCTGTCTGTCTGTCTATCTATCTATCTATCTATCTGTCTATATCTGTCTGTCTGTCTATCTAACGTTAGCTATCTATCTATCTAACGTTATCTATCTTTCCATCTATCTATCCATCTATCTATCTATCCATCGATCTATCTATTGATCGGCTTGTGAGTGGCCGGGCTTGCCCCCCGGGCCCGGTGCCGGCTCGCGGGGAGGGGACGTAATGTGCACCCTAAACGCCGTCGTTTTTGGGTTCACCCGATCCCGCAGAAGCACATCCAACTCGGCGAGTTTCACCACCTCCTCCAGGAACTCCGTCTGGATGATAGCCGCTTTCAGCGGTACTTCGGGCTGACTGGGGACCAGTTTGAGGACCTGTTGGCGAGGGCTGGTGCCAGGATCTCCCGGCAGGACACCAGCTACAGGCGCTACATTTCAGCTGGAGTGTCTGTCCATCTGTCTCCGGTGAGTAGCAGTTTATTGTTGTGTCAACAACTGGATGTCAACCATGACGTCGGGAGAATCTCAACGCTGATTGGCTTTCGCGGCTATGACTCACGCGAATTCGCCTCAAAAGTTCAATATTTTCAACTCCAGCGATGAGGCGTTGGACGCGAATTTCGGTCTATTGCGCCGCGTCTATCGCGTCCATCGCGTCTATCGCGTCCATCGCACCGCGCTAAACGCGTCCATCGCGCCGCCCGGCGCGAATTCGCGTCTAATCGCGTCTTTGCATTGACTTTGTATGTAATCTTGACGCGCGAATTGGCGAATTCGCGTTTGGTGTGAACGCACCTTTACGCGCGAGTAATTCGCTTCATTCGCGTTTGGTGTGAACGCACAGTTATAATGAGTTGTCGTAAAATATTGGCAATGTGTGTCACTACAAACCACAAATACCTTGCATATATACGTTTCATATAATATATATATATATGGACAGCTGATCTAAAGAGTGTTCCTGTGCCAGCCGATCCGCCTGCGCCTATTCACAGCTTTCTGGGAGGTGATGTCTACGCACCGGAGCAGGCACCCAAGCATTTTCCTGTGTGGTCTCGCGTCACGGAGTTACGGCCGTTCATCGAAGCTGCCTTTGCCTGGAAAACTTAAAGCGCCAGTGGCTCGCTATGACTCCTTCACCAGAGTGCACGGAGACACGGAGCATGGTTTCCCCGCTGTCCCACGGCTGGAGGAGAGCCTGGCCACCATTTTGCTGCCGACGGCCACCTTTTTCGGCAGGCGGAAACCCAGGCCACCTTCTCCCAGGGATCATATTACCACCCGTCTCACCGACCGTGCGCACCAGTGTGCTGCACAGTCGTCGTCGGCGGTGAATAACATCGCTCTGCTCTCCTCCAGCCGTGTCCGCCGTGGCTACGCGTCCTGGCGTGCTCCCTCCCGAGATGGCGACAGAGATCGGGAAGGCCTTGTCTGCCATTTTGACCCTCTCCACGGCAACAACGGTGGCACAGGCTCGGATCATGGCGTGGCAGACGATGCTGCAGCGGAACATGTGGCTCCACATGTCACAGCTCCCGGCACAGATCAGAGGGGAGCTGCTGGGCGGCCCCATCAGCTCCGATGGGCTGTTTGGGCCGCTCCTCCAGAGCGCCACCACCCACCTGCAGAATGCCTCTGAGGAAGCAGCGCCGCGCCCTCAGCGACCTCAAGGCTCCTGGTGTGATCGCCGGGATGCACGCACCAGACAGAGGCACCACACAGCCAGTGCTGCGGCTGCGTCTCGGTCCGCTCCCGCTCCTCCACCACCACCTCTTCCTCAGCACCCTCTTCCAGCCACGGCTCCCCCATGCCGTCATGCTGCCAGGGGCCGCCGCACTGCCTGCACCTGGTCCAACCCGCTGGCTGAGCCTCCTCGCAAGCAGCCGCGGTACTGACGGGACGCGGGGGAAGTGTGTTTCTCTCCGGGAACTGCTGGACACAATGGCTCTTAAGAGCCACTGTCACCTGTCACTGAAGAGCAGTTTCTTGTCAAACAGTCCGCTTTTGTCTCCACTGAGGCCTGGAGCCATTACACAGGAGAGGCATCAGGGTTTCATTTTACCTGGACAACCTGATGGCGATGGCGATCCAGGGAGAGCGCAGCGCTCCACACAGTGGAGCTCATCAAACATCTGTGTGTGCTGGGTTTTGCCATAAACTGGAGGAAGTGCTCTCCCCTCCCCTCCCAGTCAATAATTTACCTGGGAGTGCATTTGGATTCCTCCATCATGAGAGCGAAACTGTCTCCAGCCAGGTTAAAAACACTCAGCTCTCTCCTGTCACGTATCGCACCTCGCAAGGTGGTAACGGCTCTCTCTGTGATGCGCCTGCTGGGCATGATGTCAGCCAGTCATGTGGTGGTCCCTCTGGGTCTTCTTCACATGAGAAAACTCCAGAGATGGTTCGGCCGTCTCTGCCTTGATCCGATACGTCACAAACGACACATGATAACTGTTCCTCCCTCCCTGCAGTCGGACCTGTCATACTGGAAAACCCCTCGTGTCCTGTCAGCGGGGGTTCCCCTCGGGAGAGGTATGTCACACATCTCAGTGTTCACGGACGCATCTCTCTTTGGGTGGGGAGGGATGTGTCCGTCTCATGTGGTAGGAGGCAAATGGGCAAAGCCACCATCCCTCCACATAAACTGCCTGGAGCTGTCCACGGTGCTGAAAGTGCTGAAACACTTCGCTCCACTATTGAGAGACAAACATGTAGTGGTGAGAACAGACAACATGACAACAGCGTCCTATATAAATCGCCAGGGTTGCGTTCGCTCAGCTCAGCTGCTGGAAATAGCCAGAAGCCTCCTGCTGTGGTGTCACACGAACCTGCGCTCCGTCAGAGCAGTTTACATCCCAGGCAAACAGAACCGAGCTGCGGATCTGAGGTCACGCGGAGGTCCCTTTCAAATTGAGTGGAAGTTGAATCCCACACTCACTCAGATGTTGTGGAACAGGTTCGGGAGAGCAGAGGTGGATCTGTTCGCCTCACGGGAAGATGCACAATGCGCGCTATGGTTCTCCATGTGCGCACGAGACGACCCTCCGCTGGGAGTCGATGCCTTTTCTCACCAACCGTGGCTCAAAGCTCTACTTTACGCTTTTCCCCCGGTCTCCCTGATTCCTCGCCTTTTAGCGCGCATTCAGGAGGACAGCTTAACAGTTATTCTGGTGGCCCCAGAACGCATGAGCGCATCATGGTTTCTGACCATGATACAGCTGCTATCAGGGAAGCCGTGGCAACTCCCGTGGCGCAGAGAAACGCTCTCGCAGCTGGACAGCGCAATCCTGCAGTTTCCAGTGATAGGTCAGCGTTTATGGGCCTGGCCCCTGAACGGGAGCGCCTGGAGACACTAGGTTTACCCCCTGCAGTGGTACGCACTATCCAGGGGGCAAGGGCTCCTTCTACTACGGCCTGTTATGCAGCGAAATGGTCCGTTTTTCAACACTGGTGTGTGGAGAGGGGCTTTGATCCCACAGCATGTCCTCTGCCACAGGTGTTAACTTTTCTCCAGTTGCTAGTAGATAGAAATTTGGCTCTATCTACAGTTAAAACATATGCTGCTGCCATTTCATCCTGTCATGAAGGCTATGGAGAGAGATCTGTTTTTGCGCACCCGCTGGTTAAGCGCTTTTTGAAGGGAGTCAGACAACAGAAACCTGTCACGCGCCCTTTGGCACCACAGTGGGATTTACCCCTGGTGTTACGCGCTTTGGGAGAACCTCCCTTCGAGCCTCTGTCACAAATCTCTCTCAGACTACTGTCACTGAAGACAACGCTTCTCTTAGCCCTGACTTCGGCTAAGAGAGTGAGTGATTTATGTGCGCTCTCAGTCTCCCCGTCTTGTCTCGTTATCAGAGATGACGGGAGCGCAGCTACTCTGAGACCGAATCCCTCATTCATGCCTAAAATCATAACCAGCTCTTTTAGATCGAGAGATATTTCACTGGAAGGTTTCTTCCCTCCTCCCCACAGGAGTGAGAGAGAAGAAACATCACACCGACTCTGCCTAGTGTGCGCTCTGTCTCATTACATGACGCGCACAGCGAGCCTCAGACAGACACAGCAGCTGTTTGTACATTACAGAGAGTATTCACAGGGAAAACCCCTCACGAAACAGCGCTTAGCCCACTGGCTGTGTGACGCTATCACACAGGCATATGCTGCAGCGGGAGTGGATCTCCCGCCGGGTATTCGTGCGCACTCTACGAGGGCTTTGTCCTCCTCCACAGCTCTCCTCAGAGGGATGGCAGTGGCAGACATTTGTGCAGCAGCATCATGGGCTTCACTGTGTCCTTTTATTCGGTTCTACTTACGTGACATGTCTGAGTCCTCCCTGACTCACTCAGTGATGAACGTGCTCAACGATCAGTGACACACTGTCAGCTCTGAGCGCGTTACGTGCACACACAGTCACCTGGTAGAGAGCCATTATATGTGCTACAAGCTGGCATATATGTTCAATCTCTTTTTAAACGTATGCGTACGAGCCTCTGGGACTGCCACAATGCTTAACGGTCGTCCTGGTGCTCTCCCTTTAAAAGTTCACTGTGTGTAAAGGCGCACATATGCGCTCTCCGTGCACAACTGCGCATGTCATGTGTTCCCTCCTCCGCTCACATCATCATGGATTAGTGAGCCGTTTCGCCCTCTCATCACCTGGGGCCTGTTTCACAAAACCAGGATAAGGGATTAAGCCGGGATATCTTGGTTATCCTGGATCAATTTATCCTTGATCCAGTTTCACAAAAGCAGGATAGGGGGAAGTGGGATATGTTTTGACATAAGTTACCATGGAGATTTATTCTGTGGAGCTAGCCTGCTCCAGACCAGGCTAAGTTCCAGGATCTATTTAATCTCATCCCTTATCTCAGTCAGCAGTCACCACAAACGGAAACCAATAGTTATTCCACTGCCCACTGCACATTATCACATTCAACCAGACCCACTGTCATTATTTAAACATTTGTGAACATTAATTACAATCATTTTAGATAAATGATGATTTTGCAATCATTAGATAATTTATAGTTTCCCATAGACTATATAAAATACACATCCCATATAAATATAAATACACATCAAAGAGTAACATGATGTTCCTTTATTGAATAAGGATAAATCAAAGCAAGTAAACCATCAGCTCCTTTCAAAACTGAAGTCACACAGTGACTCTACAAGATAGAAAGCACAGAATCAAAGCATATTATACAACACAAGAATAAATACACATTCAAAGGTCTGTATATGATACACCCCGCATGTCTGCACACTGTAATAAATGCAGGACAAATCCATACGCAACAAATGAAGAGACAAATGAATGGATGCAGTAGCCTCCCTGCAAGCTTGTATACACACAGTATACAGCACAAACATCATAAGAGGCCAAATCAATTTAAACTGAATAAAAAAAACACAAATTCCTCTGCCAGTGCAGGACATATTTAACTGAAATTCACAGCGTGCGTCTCTGCCAATGCAGGACATATTTAACTTAAATTTAAAGCATGCATGTTAACTAAAATAATTTAACACATATTGGTCCCTGACCAGCCGACTACTGTCGTCATCAGGGAAGATGGCAGGATTGTCCCAGTCCATGTGTGATGGCACTCTGGGGGCCCTCTCCTTCCTCAGGCAGGCCACATTGTGGAGGACAGCACAGGCCACAGTGATGTCACATGCCCTCAAAGGGCTGACCCTTAAGTGGTGAAGACAGTGAAAGCGTGCCTTCAGGAGGCCAAAGGTCATTTTGATCCTGGCCCTTGTCCTGGCATGGGCATGATTATAGGCCTGCTGTGCTTCCTGAGGGTCTGTGTATGGTGTGAGGAGAAAAGGCCCCCAGCAACACACCAGAGAATTCACCTGTCAATACAAAATCTCATCATCACAACCTCATAAATAGAGTGACATTCTTGACACAGCCATGATGTAAAAAGTGGTTATGAATAGAGGTTGTGTGGCTCACCTTGTGATAGGTGCTGATAGATTCCAGAGGTCTGAAAGACTCGGGAGTCATGGACCGAGCCGGGCCACTTTGCCACAACATTGCTGATCAGATAGTCAGCACTGCAGACCATCTGAAATTATAAAATGAAGACTATTAAACCAATCAATGCACATCACAAGCAATGCACAATGTTCATTAATCGACAATATCAAAAAGTCATGTTCACAAAATCCCCCTCATGGGCACCTGAGGGGGATTATATATATAAATAGATATATGTATTCTCTTATGATCAATCAGCATACACACGCACGCACACAAATACACACACACAAAATTGCATACATACAATGAAACAGCAGAGGAGCGAGGAGCTAAGATAAGCTAAGATAAGCTAAGAGGAACTTTATTTGGGAAATTCAATTAAGTCAGTGAGCTCATCTATTTATCAAAGAGTTATACAGTCTGATGGAGTTACATTTACACAATTTCACTCACATCAACAGTCAGTTTCACTTACAATTTCAACTGATTCATAATCAGAGTACAATACGTTTTCGGAGATGTTAATTAACTATTTGGATTGTAATTGTGATGGTTTCAGCGGATCAGTGAGTCTGTATTTGTGCACTACTTACGCATTCAGGCGGTCTGCAATACTTTGCCACGCTTTCTCTCGTTGTTTTATAACTGTGGCGGTGCTGCCTTTCTTTTTGATTTGATCCTTTACCTCTTCGTAAGCCTCCACGAGGATTTCTGCCTCCGACGGGGAAAAGTACGCCGCTCTTGTTTCCATGGTGAATCGGTGAATCTGTGATCGATGTCGGGGTCTATTTGAGGAAGCCGCGTGCGCGCACTGATCCAGGATTGGTTTCACCTGGCTTGATGAATCCGTGTCTACTTATCCTGGCTTGGCGTTTGTGGAACCAATTAAGCCTGAACTCTGTTGTTTTGGATTGGTTGAGCCAGGCTTACTTACTTATCCTGGATGTCTGAATCCTACTTTTGTGTAACGGACCCCTGCTCTGCTCTCGTGTGGGACTTTTTACAGTGCGTAATTATCGTCCTCACTCTCCACAGCAGCAGGTATGCTGGATGAATGAGCGTGATGTTTTTCACTTTGACCATTCACTTAGGGCGAGAACAGAGGGGAAATGCAGCATGGCTTATGTCTTCGTATTTTTTATTGTGCTCTGCACTAATGGGTTGTGAACTGGTGTGTGTTTATATGATTGTGGATTGTGGTGGCACAGCGGGGCATTAACCACATCAGCTTCGTCCTCAACCCAATAGCGACAGCTCTTAGAGGGCGAAGCCTATACTCATAGAATCTGGGGTTACAGTACGTAACCAACGCTTTTGTGCCTAAACCTTATTTAGATATTTAAAATTAAGTTTCTGAAAGCCTCTTGTTGTTATCATTACCCCCACACAGGACAGAGGCTTTCATTATTAAGTGATCAGAATAACCAGTCACTACTGTAGCATGTTCAAGCTATCCAATGTGAGAAGATATGTTGTTGTTGTTGTTGTTGTTGTTGTTGTTGTTGTGGTGGTGGTGCTGTGGAAAAGAATTTCCCCTCTGGGGACAATAAAGTCTAAAGTCTAAAAAGTTGATTCTATTTATTCTAGTTTTTGTTTAAGGGTCCAAACAGCTTAGGTGGATGATGTGAGGATTTAAAATCCTGTACAGATCAAAGATGTGTTTTCCTTTGTGTTTTATTTGAAAAGGAGTGGCATTAACTATATCATTTATACCAATGTGTATATCATTTATTATTTATGTAGCTAAATAACTGTGTATTTAACCCGACGCCGAATATTTCTTTTTACTTTTTAAATAACTTGATTTTCTTTCTCCTTTCTCCCCTCACCCACCCACTGTATTGTTCCCCAGCTTCAGAAGCTGACCAATCCTCTGCGAGCAACGGCACAGTATTATTTGCATCAGGTGGATATAAATACACCGCTCTGCCATGGTAAACGTCATTCGTTTAGGAAGAGACGTACCGTCCTGATCATGCCTGAAACCACCGTGAAAGCGCCCAAGAAGGGCTCCAAGAAAGCCGTGTCTAAGAGCGTCAGCAAGACCGGCAAGAAGAGGAGGAGAACCAGGAAGGAGAGCTACGCCATCTACGTGTACAAGGTGCTGAAGCAGGTCCACCCCGACACCGGCATCTCGTCCAAGGCCATGGGCATCATGAACTCGTTTGTGAGCGACATCTTTGAGCGCATCGCCGGTGAGGCCTCCCGTCTGGCTCACTACAACAAGCGCTCCACCATCACTTCCAGGGAGATCCAGACCGCCGTCCGCCTGCTGCTGCCCGGTGAGCTGGCCAAGCACGCTGTGTCTGAGGGCACCAAGGCCGTCACCAAGTACACCAGCTCCAAGTAGACAGTCCTGCTGTCTTTAGTCTGAAACCAACGGCTCTTCTAAGAGCCACCCACTGTGTCTGAAGCTCAATCCTTTTGTAGTAGTGGTTACTATGCTTAAGTTATTCTTACACCAGGCCAGTTGAATGTATAGCCAAGCCAAATATGATTTTAAATGAGTGACACATACTCTGACTGGAGAACCAGAAGTACTACACATTTTCTATGTCATTTTCTGTGCATTTGGTGGACAGACCTGATACTATTATTTCTATAGCCTATTGACGGATTGTTTCACCCATCAACAAACCAGACAGAACTGTTCTTGATGCAAATCTGACAACTTTAAACAAAACCATTTTAGTGTTTGATCATGTGAACATTAGAATATATTATATTTAGGTTTAGTTTAATCATTTAATGGCAAATTCAGTCCTTATTTTCCAAAATCTCACAATTTCTGGATTGGTGGTTGTCAGGTATGAGAGATGAAGGCGACTTTTAAATTTAACATTTATTCTACTATAACTGAGTTGATAGAAGGATTCATAAGTGAATGAAACTGATACAGCAGCCAAAAACATCACCTACAGAGTAATACAGTTGACTTTAAGGATATAAAGCCTCAGATTAAATGTACAGTTACATATCCTGCCATGACTCTAATGGAGATTTGATACAAAACAAAAATGCTGTTTAGCAACTAAGGAGCATCGTCAGTGTCTACACACATTTTTTTTCCAGATCCTTTCAGATGATTCATATCTTTGACTCGTGCTTTTCTAAACGTGTTCACTCAACTTGTGAAAAACCATCTAAGATATGAGGAGATTAATATAACACGCCCTTTACTGACATTGGATGGAATTAAGCTCACAGACATAAAGTGTAACAATAAGAATATTCACTGATCAAAGAACGGATGAAACTGCACCAAGAGACAAATTTTTCTGAAGATATAAAATTAAGAACATAAACTGGAGAGGACCTCGGCTGTTACCTTATGAGTAATGTATCTTAAATGGGGCTAAAGACTAGATTTTCACACAAACACTACCCTGCCTGTTATATTGCTAAATTTACAGACCATAATGCCTCATGGCCCCTTTGTAAAAATAATATAGAAAGTATTTCCCCTTGAACCTCAGGGACATTATTTGTTATTATGAAAATCCAGAGAAAAGTGACCTTGAATCTCATTGATATTGTTTTTCTAAATGCTAAACTTTTTACTAACAAGAACACGTTATTTAAGTCAATGAATTTTAGTGACTTTTTAGCTTTTGTCACTCAGTTAATCTTTTTGGTTTTTTAAAACGCCCTTGCATCCTCTTTTTGTCTCTTTTGTTTGTGTTTGTGTTAATGTCACGCAATTGTCTTGAAATACTCATTAAAAAAAGAGACAAAAAACAAAACAAAAGGCAGTTTAACGATGAGTCATTCACAGTAGAACAGTAGTTTCCCGTCTCTGCTGTGAAGGTGAAGGATTCATCAGTGTCCTACTTTCTATTGTTAGAACAAATGTCTCCGCCCAGCAGAGCTCAACTACGTCCGCAGCAGGGATTTATTTGCCCACGTTCACAAGCAGCCAACCATCAGAGTTTGCTTCGGTTCAAACTAGACTCTTCCGAAATGAGTGGTCGCGGCAAAGGAGGAAAAGGACTCGGTAAAGGAGGCGCCAAGCGTCACCGTAAAGTTCTCCGTGATAACATCCAGGGAATCACCAAACCCGCTATCCGCCGTCTGGCTCGCCGTGGTGGAGTGAAGCGTATCTCCGGTTTGATCTACGAGGAGACCCGCGGTGTGCTGAAGGTCTTCCTGGAGAATGTGATCCGTGATGCCGTCACCTACACCGAGCACGCCAAGAGGAAGACTGTGACCGCCATGGATGTGGTGTATGCTCTGAAGAGGCAGGGCCGCACTCTGTACGGCTTCGGAGGTTAAATCACCGTCTCATCTCACTGCAACACAACGGCTCTTTTAAGAGCCACCACATCATCTCAAGAGCTCTTTTTTCTGTTCTGATGTAATACTGTTGTATGTTCCCATCTGACGTGGTTTCCTCTGGGTTCTTCATATTGATTAAGATACACGTGTCCATAGCACAATTTTATATAACGCAACCGTGATATTACTAATGCTGACACAAACAACATAAATACATATGATTTGAGAGCAGGCCTGCACTGGCCGTCGGGTAGAAATCTAAAATATTGATGGGATTTCAAATACCTCATCGTGTGGACTGTCTAAAAAGTATGACTTAAAGTAAACCTATTTAATGTTCCAATAAACTACAGAGGTGGAAGAAGTAACCTACTCAGATCTTTCTATTGTTTTTTTTAATTGAAACGTAACATCAATTTGAAAACATCTTGGTTCAAGTCAAAGTCCTACATTCATTTGTTAATTATTAGTGTCACTACTTAACAATACAAAAAGTAAGTCACCCCTCTCATGATGCAAATGACCAATTCTAAAGAAATATTTATACATTTAAATTTCAAATCAGCCTGTAATTATCAATGCATTAATGTTAATAATTGTATCTGCTGCAGGTAACAATAACATAAGATACAGCTTTATTAATCCCACAGTTGAGAAATTCCAGTGGCCAAGGAGAAAGTCAAACAAGGCCTGCAAAAGAAAATACAAAAATAAGAATATGAAACGGCAATTAATAATAACATCAACATCAATAATAATAATAATAATAATAGTATAATAATGAGCAATGGATTAAAGATAGCACATCTAGTGCAAAGTGATTGTATGTGCAAAAAACAATAACAAGGGGAACAGTAATGCTTATAATGGTGTTTATAAAGTGTCCATGGTGCAGTTGATTGTCAGCAGTGTTGGTTAGTAGTCTGACAGCAGCAGGCAGGAAGGACCTGCGACAGTGTTCCTTCACACACTTTCGGTGAATCAGTCTATTGCTGAAGGAGCTCTCCAGAGTTTAGAGTGTTAGTCCTCAAGAGGATGACAGCCAAACTCTCATCTCTGTCTCCCACCACCTGCACAGAGTCAAGACAGCATGCCAGGACAGAGCTGGCCTTCTTGATCATCTTGCCCAACAATAATAATAATAACAATAATAATAATAATGACAATAATTAATTATTTAACAAAACATTAATTGATTGATAATTAATAAAAACTTATGGCACATTGCTCTTTCAGGATGGTGTGGGTGGCTCTTAAAAGAGCCTTTTAGTGAGCAGTGTGTTGATGAGACTGATGACAGCTCACTTCTTCTTGGCTGCTGCTTTCTTGACTTTGGGCTTGGCTGCCTTCTTTGCGGGGGCTTTCTTGGCTGCAGGGGCCTTTTTGGCCACCTTCTTGGGGCTCTTGGTGGCCTTTTTGGGGCTCTTTGCAGCCTTCTTGGGGCTCTTGGCTGCGGGTTTCTTGGCCGCTGCGGGTTTCTTGGCCTTCTTGGGAGACTTCTTAGCGGCTGCTGGCTTCTTAGCTGCCGCTGTCTTGGGCTTTTTGGCCGCTGCGGGCTTCTTGGCTTTAGGAGCGGCTTTCTTGGCCGGCTTCTTGACCTTCTTGGGTTCGGCAGCCTTCTTGCTCATCTTGAAGGAGCCGGAGGCCCCGGTCCCTTTGGTCTGGACCAGAGAGCCCTTAGCCACCAGGGCCTTGATGGCGGTCTTGACGCGGGACTTGTTCTTCTCCACATCGTAGCCTCCGGCAGCCAGAGCCTTCTTGAGGGCGGCCGCAGACACGCCGCTCCGCTCCTTGGATGCGGCCACAGTTTTCAGGATGAGCTCGCCGACGCTGGGACCGGTCTTCTTCGGTCTAGGCGCCTTCTTCTTGGCGGCTTTGGCCGGCGCGGCGGCGGGAGCTGGAGCTTCTTCTGCCATACTCTGCAGTAATGTTATTCCTGCTCAGTTACACACGAGAGTGTCTGACTGGACTGTTGAAAGCTCCGAGCACGAGGCTGTCCTTAAACACACCGTGAGAACCGTGGAGACTCAAGCCAGCCCGTGGCTCCTCTGTGCAGTGTGAAAGCTGGAGCACTTGTGTTTTCTCTTGACTGAGAAAAGGTGAAAAACTAAATGTGGGACAAGTGCTGAAGGCTGACAGTGAAGGGAGCCGATAGCGGACTTGTGTCTCTTCATATTCAAGTCATGCAGAGCTCTGATGCTCTCTGCATTTTGTCTGTGGAGCCTCCAAACCTCACCTATTCACCGCCGTGGCCAGCGCTGCTCAGCGGCTTTTCCCACTCATTTCTCTCCTAAAATGACTTCAAATGCATCACAGCTCCTCCAAAGCCGTTTTCCAGCAGCCCACATGTTTGTTCAGGGACTCAGTGTAAAAACAACCATCTGCTGTTGTTGACTTTGTAATAAAGTGAAGTTATTCTGGTGTCAGCAAACACACTGACGATGGCCGAGGCGCATGGTGCAGTTCAGCCAGACTGACCAGTGATCAGAGCTGCTGCTGTGACTCCTTTAGATTTAGTTATAGTTACACACAGTTTCACTGATACATTCCTAAATATTATTTAAAGACTTAATCAAGTGTCACACAACAGTATTACAGTGTTTTCTGCTGAGGTTCAAGGTGAGGACTGACTGAAATTTAGATTTGGACTTCCTTCAAAACTTTCAGAGTAACAGCAGCTCAGATAAACTATTTGTCATTGTTCTGAATAGAAACCAGTTTGACCCAAAATTCAAGAAGGACACACATGTTGAATGGATTTATAAGAGGCTCTGATGTGGAAAGGTATACTTTACATTATTTACCTTTGTTACGTAACAGAAACATAAACGTTTATATTTAATATAAATAATAAATACATTAGCGGTAGCAGGAATGCTTTCCGTCAGTGTGCACAAGCACAACAAACCTTTATACACTCACCTGTCCTCTCATTTCTGACTCCCTGTCCTTCAGTCTGAATGTTTCTATCCTGAATTTGTCACAGCCTGTCACAGCGTTTGCCCTTTTTTGGAAAAAGATGAAATCCAGAGCACATATTGTGTGCATGATATTGATCATCCTGAGGAAGACATCTCTGTTTTTATTTCCCTTTGCTCCACATGTTATGTGTCAGTGTCTGTGGTCCAATACAAAGACTGCAGCCTGGTGGCAGCATCACAGCTCACTGATGATGAGAAACAAACACTCAGTGGTGATGCCATAAAACAGGACCTTGGACAGCGACTGAGCTGCTCTTTGGTGCTTTTAAAACAGATCTGTGCTTCACGCTCTAAAACTCTGTGTGGGATGTCCCACATTTATTTTCTCACAGCAGCATAATTCGTGCATCATAGCTTCATCAGAGAACTCTACTGTATTTGTACAAATGACCCGATGAGGCATTGAGGTGTCTTTATTGTCAAAATGAAATTAATTAATTAATTAATGAAAGGGGAATCAACCTTCAGTTCCTCATATTAACTCTTAGCTTGTCCATCATTTCCAAAACAATCAATTTGAATTAGAATTTGGGGTTTCTAGAAACCTTAAGTCCAGTCTACTTAATGATTTAGTGGGTCAGGAGGTCGGGAACAGAGACTACTGGCTCCAATAAACAGATCAGTAAATCACCCACGTATTCAGCATCACAAAACTTCACACCATGAAGTATTTCATCATTTGCTGAAATATGATTACCCAATCTTTTCGCCAGAACTTAAGTTATTACTTTCGGATCACAGTTTAAAAGAGCAATAGGCCTATAACTTTCAGGGTCAGACTCTTCCTTTCCCTTTTTTTTTAGAAGCCAACAAATATTTGCTTGATACAATGAGCTGAGGAGCCTCTTATTTCTCATGGAGTCATTCACCATCCTAAGCATGAAAGGGACATTTGTTTCATGGAATGCTTTGTAAAATTCACAGTCAAAGCCGTCTGGGCCAGCTGCTTTTCCAAAGGGGAAGGCCTGAATAGCATTCAAGATGTCAGTTTTAGAAATTGGAGCATCCATATCATCTTGTGATGCACTGTCTAATTGAGGAACCTTTAGACTGGTGAAAAAAATTTGAAAAATCGGCTTCAGTGGCATTTACTCTACTGGAATACAATTCCGTGTAGAAGTCCCTGAAGCAAGAGTTTATCTCCTTTGGGTTAGTAACCAATTTACTTGCTTAGCCTGCTCAACCCGGTTTCTTCTGAGCGAGACTGAGCATGCGCAAAACATGTAACCTTCCCTGCGATCAGATGTATTTACTGTAGAAAAAGAGGTGTGAGGTGATTTATTGACTGACAACAACAGGACAACAATCATTAACAACGAAACTTCAGAAGTTTATAGTTGAGTTGCTTTATGAAAGTTGTCCTAATTGACCAGTTCTGTAAGTACTCTGATCTTTTAAAAGGAGTAATTTAATACTCTGTTACAAGTCCTGCATTCAAAGTTTTACTTTATCAACAATACAAATTATTACTATCACATATTCTTAAAGTGCCAAAAGTAAAGGTATGAATTATGGAGAATGGCCTATGTCAGAATAATGAATGTTATACTTAAGATGGTAATTATTGATGCGTTTCATGACTATCCCAGAGGAGCCCTGTTTATCACACTGACTGGGGACATGACTGTCAGGTACAGCATACAACAACTTCTATCAGAATTAAATTGCACAAATATCAAAACCTACACCATAAAAGAGGGATATATTCAATAAATTATTTCAAGATGTTATAAAACAGGTCGGGAGCTTCCAGAGGATACAAAACCAACAAAATTCCAAAACAAGACATTTTATACAACGATTAAATATAAAGGCTGGCATTTATGTGTAAACTAAAGAGTATTGTGGACTTATCTACTGTACAAACAACTATAATGGGTAATTTAAACAAAGTAGCTTAGAAAATCCACTCATCAGCTGGCCCGATAATTGGTCAACCTCATGTGTCAATGAAGATATAAACAAACAAATGCAAGTGATGATTATTGGGGGAAAAAAAAGTGAAAAAACAAAAGAGACCCAATCTTCAGCTGGATGACAGTCACCTGATCTCTAAACAATCCATGAGAACTTTCATCTGAGAGGACACCTGTGGAAATGACAGGTTCGGCCAAGTCTGTCCACGTTTGTGAAATAGGACTCATACAGAAAAATGAAGTACTTAAAATAGCTAGATCCAGGCCCTCTAAGATTGTCAACTGGTGACCACCTCCATTAATGTCAATAAATACACAAAAACAAAAACAAAAACAGTGGCTCAGCCTCTACTGATGGGTTGGGCTTAATATCATCAATTTAAATTAATATGCCCTGTGCATAGTTTTTGCCAGGCCACCCACAGCTCACCGTTTGTACACTGCTGTGCCTTATTTTTACTTAGATACTATTGTCACAGGACTGCTTTATCAAGACATCTGTATTTAGGATGATTGTGTTATTCCATTGTCAAATATTATAGCAAAACATTAGAAAAAAAATAGTCCTACTTTTAAGTGGTTATTTACATTTGTGACATGAGAACCAGAGCTCTTTATGAAGGGAGTGTGTGGCTCTTACAGTTTTTCTCTATTGCCAAAACACAAAACCCAGTACTCTAAACCAAATGACCAGTTGCCGAAACACATTTAGTAAAACTACCCCCCTTTTGCCACAACCACAAACACAATTCACCTGTAGACACTGTTCACAAAACCCATCCCCTTTTTCTCAAAACTTAAAACACAAATTGCCATGCTAAAACACATTTTGCACATAACTCTGCTCCAATATGCATTGTGAAGCTCATGTGATGCGAAATGCTACCCACAATCAGCAAAACTTGAACACAATGAACACACCTGGTGTCAATCAGTAAACACAACGACTCATAATTGAAAACACCTATTGCAAATGATGTGACCACACCTATATAAGGCAGTGCAGTTTGCTGAAGGTCCAAAAACAAAAATGGATGATGAAGACAGAAGAAGAGGTGTGCGTGTCAGAGGAGGGAGAGGAGTTCGTGTCAGAGGAGGCAGAGGAGTTCGTGTCAGAGGAGGCAGAGGAGCAGGCCGAGGAGGGAGAGGAGCAGGTCAAGGAGGGAGAGGAGCAGGTCAAGGAGGGAGAGGAGCAGGTCAAGGAGGGAGAGGAGCAGGCCGAGGAGGGAGAGGAGCAGGCCGAGGAGGGAGAGGAGAAGGAGGGCAAGCAAGTCAACGCATTGTCATTACAGATGAAATGAGGGCAACAGTCATTGACCACGTCATTGTCCATGGCATGACAATGACCGAAGCGGGACAACGAGTCCAACCAAACATCAGCAGATTTTCAGTGGCCACCATTATTCGGGCCTTCAGAGAACACAACAGGTACTGTATGTAGTATTTTTTTAGTCACTACACTAGATATTCACAGTATACAGTAGTATAGTGGAGTGCACCTACATACAGACAAGTGCAATCATGGTTACAGTAAAAGTGTGTACTGCAAGGACCATTTCTGACCAAATGACTATGTTTGTTTCTCTAGAGTTGAAAGATTGCCATTTGCAGGTGGGAGGGCTTCCAAATTCACACCAGCCCAAGAGGTCCTCATTGTGGATATGGTTCGGGAGAACAATATGATCAGACTACGGGAGATACGGGAGAGGATCATTGGTGACAATTTGAACTTTCCGACCATTGACAATGTCAGCCTGACAACCATAGACAGAGTCCTCAAGCGCCAGAGAGTAAGAATGAAGCAGGCCTATAGGGTACCCTTTGAGCGCAACTCTGACAGAATAAAACACCTCCGTCACCAGTATGTGCAAGTAAGTACAGTACAATCCATGGCCTACAGTACTTTACATACAATACTATACTGTCGTACTGTAATGTGCTCTATTGACTGTCTTTCTGAACACCTGAAAACGCTATTTGTTTCCACAGAGGATATTCCAGTTGGAGTCCATGGCCAGACCCCATGAATTTATATTTGTGGATGAGGCTGGCTTCAACCTCACAAAAAGAAGGAGGAGAGGCCGTAACATCATAGGACAGAGAGCTATCGTTGATGTGCCCGGCCAACGTGGAGGAAACATAAGTCTCTGCGCTGCCATGAGTTCTAGAGGGCTTCTCCACCGGCATGCTGAACTTGGTGCCTACAACACTGAGCGTCTCCTCACCTTCCTAGGAGAGCTCAGAGATGTTTTGCATGACAATGACCACCTGAATGCTCAGCCAGCAGATCACCACGACCAGCAGATTCCTGGGCCTGCTGATCTTCCCATATACGTCATCCTCAGGGACAATGTTAGCTCCCATCGCAGCGTCCAGGTCAGAGAGTGGTTTAACATCAATCAGCATTTCATTAATGTGTATCTGCCACCCTACTCTCCGTTCCTAAACCCAATAGAGGAGTTCTTCTCATCATGGCGGTGGAAGGTCTATGACCGCCAACCTTACACTAGAGAGAACCTTCTCAGGGCTATGGACCTGGCCTGTGATGATGTGGCTGTGGAGGCGTTCCAAGGCTGGGTGCGGCATGCCAGGTCATTCTTCCCACGTTGTTTGGCTATGGACAATATTGCCTGTGACGTTGATGAGGTCCTGTGGCCCGACCCAGCCCGATGACGTGATGCCTCTCCATGATTTCGGTGCCAACATACAACATAATGTGTCATTTTTCAACGTACTATAATAAAAGAAATCGCACCCTGAACATTGTGTTCTCAATTGTTACTGTACTGTATCTATTGTGTGTAATGGATCCTCCATGGAGTTTACTGTAGTAGTACTCATTTTTGCAATTGTGATATTACTGCATTTTCAGCATTATGTAACTATTCCCATGAAATGCACAAATCTATAGAAATTGCCCAAAACATATTTGAGAATAAATAAGGGTTGCTCTAATGCATCCCGGCAGTTGTGAAACTGTAAACAAGAACAGTCTCACACTGTGAAAATTGTGCCTTCAATTTTTTTGGTAATGTGGTTAATGATGCTCAGTAGTGTTTACATTTTTGCAGGCCTTGAGTGGTATTTCGGTGTCAGAGTTTGCTTTTGAGCATATGAGCAACTGTTTTGGTGTGATGAGTTTGCTTTTGAGCATATGAGCAACTGTTTTGGTGTGATGAGTTTGCTTTTGAGCATATGAGCAACTGTTTTGGTGTGATGGGTTTGCTTTTGAGCATATGAGCAACTGTTTTGGTGTGATGAGTTTGCTTTTGAGCATATGAGCAACTGTTTTGGTGTGATGAGTTTGCTTTTGAGCATATGAGCAACTGTTTTGGTGTGATGAGTTTGCTTTTGAGCATATGAGCAACTGTTTTGGTGTGATGGGTTGGTTTTGAAAAGAAACTGTGAGGTTTAGTGTACGTAGCTTTAGAAAAGTGTTTTGTGTTTAGAGTTTTGTGAAAAGTGAGGGCAGTATCGTGAAATGTGTTTAAGCAATAGAGAAAAACTGTAAAAGAGCCGTTTTGGGGGCCAGTTTCCAGCAGTGAAAGAGTGTCCAGGTTTACTTGGCCTTGGCGGCCTTCTCGGTCTTCTTGGGCAGCAGAACAGCCTGGATGTTGGGCAGCACGCCGCCCTGAGCGATGGTGACTCCGCCCAGCAGCTTGTTGAGCTCCTCGTCGTTGCGGACAGCCAGCTGCAGGTGACGGGGGATGATACGGGTCTTCTTGTTGTCGCGGGCAGCGTTTCCAGCCAACTCCAGGATCTCAGCGGTCAGGTACTCCAGCACAGCCGCCAGGTAGACGGGGGCGCCGGCACCGACACGCTGCGCATAGTTTCCTTTGCGCAGCAGTCTGTGGACACGGCCGACTGGGAACTGGAGCCCAGCACGGGACGAGCGGGTCTTTGCCTTGGCTCTGGCTTTACCACCGGTTTTTCCGCGGCCACTCATTTTTCAGATGCTCTCTAAAGTCGGGACAAAGAGAAGTGTTTCCTCAGCAGCTGAAACCCTCCTCTATATATCCACGGAGCGCGGGACGGTTCCTGCCGGACCAACCAGAGAAGAGGCTTCAGCAGAGCAGCAGAGGGCGGCCCAGCCTGAATTTTGGCGGACCTTTTGAAAGGATTTCCAGCCAATAAGCAGCGGAGTCTCGGGCGGTGGGTCGCTCCTTCAGGCGGTGCTGAGCTCCGTAGGAGCCCCTCACCAATCAGGAGCCGGAGGTCTGAAGCAGCGTCACCACCTCACAGCCGGCCCCACAGTTTAAGAGCAGCGGGTCTGCACATGTTACCATATCATTCTCCTTGACAGAGAAAGAACAAGTCATGGCAAGAACCAAGCAGACCGCGCGTAAATCCACCGGAGGCAAAGCCCCGAGGAAGCAGCTGGCCACCAAGGCTGCCCGTAAGAGCGCCCCGGCCACCGGCGGCGTGAAGAAGCCTCACCGTTACAGGCCCGGTACCGTGGCTCTGAGAGAGATCCGTCGCTACCAGAAATCCACAGAGCTGCTGATCCGCAAGCTGCCCTTCCAGCGCCTGGTCAGAGAAATCGCTCAGGACTTCAAGACCGACCTGCGCTTCCAGAGCTCCGCCGTCATGGCTCTGCAGGAGTCCAGTGAGGCTTACCTGGTGGGCCTGTTTGAGGACACCAACCTGTGCGCCATCCACGCCAAGAGAGTCACCATCATGCCCAAAGACATCCAGCTGGCCCGTCGCATCCGCGGAGAGAGAGCTTAAACTCTCTGCTGCTGCTCCACAGACCACAACGGCTCTTTTAAGAGCCACCTCACTCCTCACTCAAGAGCTCACTCCTCTGCTCACAACACACCTTAATATCAATCACAACAGGTCAATAATAATTAACTATATACTGGATCTTCCTCTACAGCCGAAATGATAACATTTTGCAAGTCTCTTCCATAAATCAGTTCATGTAATCCAACATGTTCAATTTTATTTGATGCATCATTTTCTGTCGCTATAAGAGGAGGGAAACATCACTGATTTACTTCATCATCATAGTCCTCTTAAAATAAATTGAAGTAAGACACCAGCTAAGTATAGTGATAGAGAAAATCAATGTATATTGACCCAACTTCTCACTGATATCAGCACTTCACACATTAGATTTAGCATTGGTGACACAATCATTCTTGATGACTTGCTAACTTTTTTTTTCTTTTAATTTTGGAAATATCCAGACTGTCAAAATGTGATGTAACACTTCAGTATCTTTGCTAAGTTTAATGTACTTAATAATTTGAGTATTTATTATTGTGTACCTACATGCTGGAATGTACTTATTGTAAGTCTCTTTGTATAAAGTGACAGTGCAGTGAATGTAATATAAGGCCAAATGTGCTTCAGGAAATACATGTGCAGAAGGCACTGACATGACTCACCTTTATAAAATATAATATGGGATTGTGTAGATAAAATTGAAATATCTTCATTACATTATAGAAGACAGAAAATTTACTGGATCAGGAGAAGGAAAATATTTATATAGTTTATGATAATTGTGGATATTCCAATTGTTTCTTCTCCTGTCAGCTGTGATTATATTTGATTATATACTGTTAGTGAGTGTATTTAAAGAGTGTGGTGAAATCAGTTATGTGTTATTTCTTTTGTATTTCGTTTTTGTGATTTGTGTAAATTAACAGATTCGGGAGCCGTCAGGCTGAAGAAGGAGGCCTACAGGGCATGGTTGGGTCGGGGGGGGGGGTCCTTCCTCAGGTGGAGGAGTTTAAGTATCTTGGGGTCTTGTTCACGAGTGAGGGTAGGATGGAGCGAGAGATGGACAGGCGGATTGGGGCGGTGTCAGCAGTGATGCGGGCGCTGAACTGGTCCGTTGTGGTGAAGAGGGAGCTTAGCCAAAAAGCGAAGCTCTCGATTTACCGGTCGATCTTCGTTCCAATCCTCACCTATGGTCACGAGCTCTGGGTAGTGACTGAAAGAATGAGATCACGAGTGCAAGCGGCCGAAATGACTTTCCTCCGCAGGGTGGCCGGGCTCAGCCTTAGAGATAGGGTGAGGAGCTCGGACATCCGGGAAGGACTCGGAGTAGAGCCGCTGCTCCTCCACATCGAGAGGAGCCAGTTGAGGTGGTTCAGGCATCTAGTAAGGATGCCACCCGGACGCCTCCCTTGGGAGGTGTTTCGGGCGTGTCCAACCGGGAGGAGACCTCGGGGCCGCCCCAGGACACGCTGGAGAGACTACATCATCCGGCTGGCCTGGGAACACCTCGGGGTTCCCGCGGAAGAGCTGATGGAAGTGGCTGGGGAGAGGTCTGTCTGGGCTTCTTTGCTGAGGCTGCTGCCCCCGCGACCCGGACCCGGATAAGCGGAGGACGACGACAATGACAACGACGATATTTGTTATATTTATTACCAGCTTATTATTTTAAGATACTAAAACATTAATGAAGAAAAAAAAAGAAAATTCTCATAACTTCTATAAAGAAATCACAGTGGTGGAAATGGGTTTTCATAAATATAAAACCTATGTATCATGGCAGTGATATTTTTTGTTTTTTTGTTCTTTGCTCCTTGCCTTTTCTTCAACAGAAGATGACCACCTTTACTTATTTCGTTTGTTTTTCTGTTTAGTCTCCCATTTAGTTTTATTTTTTCATGTGATTTTCACCTTTTAGTTTTGCTTTAGAATTCAATTTAAATGACTTTCAGTGTGAACATTTCTTCTTTGTTTTAAAACTCTCACAGACCCATTGCTCCACCCACACAGTGGAAACTTGACGGTTTGGGACAGACAAGATGAAACTTCATCATGCTAATCAGAGTAAACCACGGTGTGACTTTCTGAGCTCCAAGAATTTTTACTCTCAGGGCCGTGCCGCCCATAGGGCAGGTTAGGCAAATGCTAGAGGCGCCAGCATGCCAGAGGGCGCCAGGGAGTGAGGTTTATTTTTTTTTTCTTTCTTCCCCATTCTATTCAAAAAAATAGACAAGAATATACTACAAAATAACAACAGTACATATAGCCATACATCTTTAAATAATAATGAAATAATATTTCTAATTTAAATTTCTGCCTGCCTAGCATCCTTCTGCCTCTCTGGCTGGCATAGACTGTATAAAAATAATGGACGTAGTCACCGTGACGTCACTCATCCGTTTCTGAAGAGTGGATTTGAAGCTCAAAATACTCCGCTCTGGATGTCGCCATCTTGGCAGTGCCTGACTCCGCCCAACTCCCGGACAATCAAAAATGGGCAAAGAGGCGGCTGAAGGAAGCCTGGGTGCTTAAACACGCCCACCTCGCTCGGCGCTGCTAAGTTAGCTAAGGCTAACAAGCTAGGCTAACAAGCTACGAGGCTAAGAAGCTATGCTACTTTGGCTAGCCCTGTGGCAGCTTCCTTACGAAACTTGAGGTAAGTTGAGTTTAGCTTACACTAACGTTATACAACAAACCTTGAAACAATGATTTAGCTGTTATCTTAAAAAAAAAACAAAAAAAAAAACGCTTCAACTTTTTTAAAAATATATAATGCTAATTATTTATTACACTCATTTTACTTTCATATGCACAGTGTGGAGCACTGGTGACAGCTATGTCCGGCGTGGTGTCCAGAGGGCTGCAGAGACCTTGGGAAGCACCCTCAGCATGCCGGGCGTCCATGTCTGCTGGTTTGGCTGGGGTGGACTGCAGAGAGGCCTTCTCTCCTTCTTTCCCCACTCCCTGCGAGGAAGAGCAGCACCAGATGTCCTCATCATCCACTGTGGCGGCAATGACATGGGGAAGGTCAGCAGTGTCAAGCTGGTCAGCATGATGAAGGAGGACTGTCAATTGAAAGGGCAAACAAATCATACACTACAGATAAAACATAAAGCATTAATGTTTAACATTGTCACTGACAAAAAATTAGTTAGTCCATTTCTGTATGGGTCTGATTATTTTAACTCTGTACTTGAAGACAACTAGCACCTTACACCCAGCAGCAGAGCCTGAGAAGATTTTGGAGAGTAATCTTTGTTTGCTGCTCTGTTAGAAGTCTAGTTTTAACACAAAAGAATGTGCCTGGATAAAATGGCTCAAAGTGAAAAACAAAGAATTAGCTGGACACAACAGTTTTGAGGCCCCCAAGGAGGTATCACTTGTTCGCTATGTTGCCAACTCTGAGAGGGTCTTCCTCAGGCAAAGGTATCGTGACGTTTTTATAGTGAGGCAAACAGAAAGATAATCAGCCAATTGTGTGTTGTTGTTTTTTTAAGCCTCACTATATAAGCCTCAATACCAAGCAATACCCACAGAACCTTCTCATATGTCACAACATCACAAATAAATAATACCTCTTACGGGACTTAAAATTATTCAGTGTGCAGATAATTCCTTGTTTTTCACAAAAGGAGAATAGTTTCTCAGTGAATTTTCTTCATTTGTCTTCAAGAAATGTTCAAACAAAACCAGCAAATAACATCAGCTTTTCATTTTTTTTTACATTCTGCTAAGATAAATGCAAACTTAGGTAAATGTTAAGACATAAATTAACACATTAAGATGCCATTATAACGATTATATTTTGTTAAAGGTTTAAATCACCACTACATTTTCAATCATCACAGGAAACTGATGAATGACAGCTTTCAAAAAATGTGCTTTTACTCTAAAGTAAATTTTGTCTGATCCACTTTATATCACAAAAATTCTAACCATTACACGAACAGTTTAACAAAATTAAGTCAAAGCTTGCATTCATGAAATCATCACTATTAAAAGGTTACAAAAAGTACACATGAAATAAATGAAAAGATTTGTAACATTAATTATAAAACATATGAATTAGGACCCAGTGTCATAATTTGCAAAATCTTAATTTCTTGTGAAACAACCTCTTTACTGTGGAGTAAACATCATATCATTGATCAAGGCGTTGTAACTTTCCTCAAGTGTCCTACAAGAGAAAAAGATGACAGGTTAAAAACACAGGTAGAAAACATTGACTACAGCCTGTCTTGGTTAAAAGCCCACTCACCACCAAAATGATCTTATTGCTGAGTAAGTGGCTGTCATTCATAAAATAGTTTTGTGTTTAAGTTCTGTAGATATTCAACTTTATATGTGAATGCGAATTTAAATTTAACAGTGTATTCCCAAAACAAATGGAGTATGAATGTACAATTTGCAGTTCATCCACATTAAAATAATTGTTGCTATCAAATGGAAACTGAACTGTTCTCAAAGCTCACTGCCACTGTGGAATCATGCTATGTTCAGCTGTCTCATTATGAGAATATTTTCCCATTGGTTCTTCACAGACTGTGTGTGGGGAAAAAGGTAGTAATTCTCACTTTGATAAAGGGTCTTTGCATAAAAGGCACTAAAATGTTAAAGTTGGTAAATACATATCATGTTCCTTAATTGATAAAATCTTCATTTGGCCTTTTGCATCAGGGGAACACTAAACTGCACTTGTGTGTCAGTGTGTCATTTCACCTTATCAGTAATAGTACAGAGCAAGCTGTGCCCTAATCGAGTACTTAGTAATGTATGACAATTAGTAATATATGTAATGCATTTCATTGTATTATGGACAATAATTCATCATTTTAAACTAAAAGGTTTGTTGACTCTTTGTGAGGTACTGTATGAAAAAAGGTGTCTTTATCCTGGAGTCAGTGCTGAAGTGATGACTCAAAGTGTTCACTGCACAGACGGGAAGTCTTGTTTGGAGTCCAGTTCTGTCTCCTCGTGTTGAGTGTCCACTGGTCCAGTCTGTCGGGGTCACCTAGAGGAAAACTTTACACAGAAATATATGTGTTAGCTACCTACTTTGCAGACACTTTTACATGCAAACAATACAATTTAAATTGCTTGATTGTTCAACAGATCATAATCAATTTAATTTAGCAAAACAAAAAGGCGGTGACCATCACAGTCCTCATATTCTGTCTGTGCATTATGTATTGTTGTGTAACTACAGGCCTATATCATACACTAATCTTCTTAATATTTTATGTGTGACAGTCAAATGTCACATTAGCTTTTTTTTAATTACGTTACACACCTTATTGTAATTTCACACAGTTCGCCACTTTTTAATTTACATACACAAGTATAGCCTTAATGTTACGTTAACGTTACACTGCTCATATGACAACGTTAACGTTGCATCACGTTAGCTAACTAACGTGGTGGACCTTTATTTTCAAACCTCACACAGCCTCAGCCTTTTATTCAAAATATCCTCTCCCTAAATGCCTAACGTTAAATCCTAACACTTCTCTGTCAGGCTCTGACTTCGATGCATCCCCGGACTGGCGTCTTGCTTGAAGGCTAAATGTTAGCTGGCTGGTTAGCTAGTTAACGAGCTAAGCTTGTGTTGTATCGTGTTGTCTGCTGCTCTGTAACTTGATGTGGATGTTGCTGCTGTGATACAGGTCGCACTTGAAAATGAGACCTCCGGTATCAACGTTATTTTTCATGTATTAAATAAAGGCTTAATAATATAATAATAAGCTGACAGCTAGGTGGTGACCGCAGACACCGATACACGCTGCTGTCAAGCTAGGTGGTGACCGTAGTGACCGCAGACACCGATACACGCTAATTAGTGCTAACATATAAACACAATTAAAATAATACTAGAATTTCCAAATTTCACTTACCGAAAAACCTGGAGCACGGACTTCTTGGACGGTCTGTTGGTATAATTAATCGAACAGCAAGCCTTATTACTCCAATATTTCCCTGAAAAAATATCCAGAAGGCACAGACACGGCTGAGAGGACAGGTTCAATGCCTTGAACATGGGCACGAATTGGCTGAGATGATGCCGAGCAGACGGCGAACCTGAGCTCAGCTCCGCACAGCCGAGCCAGCAGCTAGTTAGCATGCTAGTTAGCCACCCGTGATGGTGCGACCTGTCACTCAAAGTGACCACGCGCTTAATTATGCGCAATTTCAAACCTTAATAACATTTAAACGGAGGAGTTAGAAAAAAATTCACCCCCCTCAGAGTTGTCATGAAAGGGGAAATTAACTATATAGACCAAAACCATTTTTTGTACCAGGCTGTAAACATGTTTATTTCTGCTCTAAAGTTGGGCATTTTAACATGGGGGTCTATGGGAATTTGCTCACTTCCGGAGCCAGCCTCAAGTGGACAGTCGGTGAACTGCAGTTTTTGGCACTTCCGCATTGGTCTCACTCGTCTCCACCCGAGGTTGGGGCTTGGTCTGAACACCAAATGGATGATAAAGTTTATGATCTAACCTCGGCGTCTCATCAGCGACAGTGCTTTTTCGCATGTGTTGCCCAGACTGTCTGAAATGTTTATTACACCAACATATGCAAATCGATGGTCTAGCCATGCCTCTGATCTTCTACAGGATACTTCCTTCGCGTGCGTGTGTTACCCAGACGTGTGTCTGTATGTTGATTACATCAAAGATATGTAAAGGTATTGGTATAGCCTCGCCGTCTGATTGGCTACAGTACTCGAATACTACGGTTTCATTCATAACCGCTCCAGAAGGAGGCGCTATGTTTAACCAATGAGAGTAAGATTTCATATGACGTGGTTGTCATGGGGGTGGGCGGGGTTGTGATTAGCCAATAGATACGGTTTCATTCATAACCACACCCCCAGAAGGAGGCGCTATGTTTAACCAATGAGAGCAGGATTTCATATGACGTGGGTGTCATGGGGGCGGGGCGGGGTTTATTTATTTATTTATTAATACATATTTCATAATTCATAAATCATAATTCATATTTCATAACGCGCGTTTCGCGTGCACACACGCACGCGCGTGCGCTTCACGTGCACGCGCAAAGCTCGTCCCTATATACTACTCACCTGCTTTCACAAGTGCCAATGGTAAACTGCATGGAAATGAGGCTCAAGTGTCAATACACAATGATGCAGGTGAAGATGGCATTTCTCCAGAGGACAGTGTGTCAAATGTTGGAAGCAGGAGCTCTGGCAGGAGGAGCACTGCTAATTCTAAATCTATGGTCTCACAAACTTCGTCTGCACGCATCAGAGCTGAAGAGGCAGACATGGCTGCTTTGATTGCAAGACATCAAATGTTAAAAGAAAAGCATGCATTGGAGGAGCAAGAGGATATTCTAAGAAGGAAAAAGGTGCAACTTGCACTTGAGATGGAAATTGCAGCCTCAAAGGCTAAAATGAAAGTGTTGAAAAGCTCAAGATCGCGTGCAAGTGGAAAATCAAAGCAATCTAATGCAATGAACTCATATGTTGAAAGTAAAATGAAAACGCTCAGTGTTGATGCGAAAACTTTTGTGCCTGCCAAAGCCACGGGACAGCCTAACCCACACAGCCTGGGTGCAATACCAAAAGTGGCAAGTGGAGCACTGTTTCAGCAGCAAGTCAACTACTCAACTATACAACACCAGCAACCACCAAATCAAACCAGGCATGCATCAGTCCAACTCACTCGAACACCAATACAGAGCAACCAACAGGCCACAGCAAGGAATCCTCCTATCACAAATACCAGTGAGCAAAGTCAAATAATTACAGTATTGGAGCAACAAAATCAAATCACAGCTATGCTTGTTCAGCAGCAATCACTGTCATTGCTGCCCAGAAGAGACATTGAGACTTTTGATGGAAACTGTTTGCACTATCACTCTTTCATGAAGGCTTTTGAGCACAGCATTGAATCCAGGACTGACAGCCCCACAATTCGCTTATACTTTCTTGAACAATACACAAGGGGGCAGCCTCGGGAGCTTGTCAGAAGCTGCCAGCAGATGGCTCATGACAGGGGCTATGTCAAGGCTAAAGCATTGCTATTGGAGCATTTTGGAAATGCACAGAAGATTGCCTCCACCTACATGGGGAAGGCTTTGTCATGGCCTGCTATTAAATCAGAAGACACAAAGGCTCTACAGGCCTACAGTCTCTTTCTGAGAGGGTGTTGCAACGCAATGGAGGAGGTTGATTACATGTACGAGCTCAATACACCATCAAACATGCAAACCATCATCAAAAAACTGCCCTACAAGCACAGGGAAAAATGGAGAACCAAAGCCTGTGACCTACAGGAAAGAAGAGGCCAGAGAGCCACATTTCTTGACGTTGTGGATTTCATTGAAAGAGAAGTCAAGATTGCAAGTGACCCACTTTTTGGAGACATACAGGATGCACCGTCAATGGCAGCAAAAAAGGATGGATGGAAATCCAATTTTCAATCTCAGCCAAAGGCAAAGAGCAGCAGCTTTGCAACCACCATTGCAACAGTGGAAAAGAAATCTGACCCTGGACCAGCAGTAAAGGAGAGAAGCTCACATGGAGCTGCAGTCTGCCTATTCTGTGGAGGAAAACACACCCTGGATCTGTGCTCTCAACTGGAGAAAAGGATGCACAGTGAGAAGATTGGCTTCTTAAAGGACCACGGGGTGTGCTTCGGATGTTTATGCACAGGGCACATGAGTAAATTCTGCAGGAAACGCCTGACATGCAAGTTCTGCAGTCTGAAGCATCCAAGCATCCTCCACATCAACTCCAAGGAGAAAGCAGCAGACTCAAAAGAAGCTACAAGTGACTCTGCCACTGCAGGGGGCAGCAGTGGTCTGATATGTGTCCAGTCTAGTGGTCTTACATGGGCCGTTGAGCAGGACTGCACGCTGGCCATTGTTCCAGTCCAAGTAAAATGCAAGAAAGGACAAGAGACACTAACAACTTATGCGTTCTTGGATCCTGGGAGCTCTGCATCTTTCTGCACTGAAAGACTGATGGCCAAGTTGAATCTGAGAGGGAGAAAAACAAACATTCTACTCAGAACAATGGGCCAGGAGAAGGTCATCTCAAGCCATGTTGTGTCAGGTCTGGAAGTGTGTGGTTTGGACAGCGATTCGTCATGTGACCTGCCTGAAATGTACACACAAAGAATTATGCCAGTCAATCGAGGCAACATACCTTGACGGAGGGACCTGCAGCAGTGGCCACATCTGAAACATGTAAAAATCACTGAAATTGATTCAGATATCGACCTGCTAATAGGAACCAATGTGCCCAAAGCCCTGGAACCATGGCAAGTAGTTCAAAGTGCAGCAGGTGGCCCATATGCAGTCAAAACTATGCTGGGCTGGACAGTGAATGGACCACTCAGAGGAGACCCAAGGAATGACACTGCCTGTGGACATCCAGATGTTACAGTGAATAGGATCTCTGTTGCAAGCCTTGATGAACTGTGGAAGCAGCAGCTGAAGTTCGATTTTCCTGAATGCAATCAAGATGATGAGCAGATAGGAATGTCAAGAGAGGATGGTCAGTTTATGGAGTGTGTCACAAAGTCTGCTAAGTTGATTGATGAGCATTACACTATGGGCCTGCCTTTGAAGAGGAGAAATGTGAGCATGCCAAACAACAGGAGAGTAGCAGAACAGCAACATCTGAGGATGCAGACATGCTGAGGTTTCTCTGGTGGCCAGATGGAGACCATGAGAAGAGCCTGGTAGAACACAGAATGGTTGCACATCTGTTCCGAGCCACATCCTCACCAAGTTGTGCGTGCTTTGCACTGAGAAAGTGTGCGGACGACAATAAGGACCATTTTGCCACCAGAGTAACAGAGACTGTCCTCAACAATTTTTATGTTGATGATTGTCTGCAGTCGGTGGCATCTGAAGAGGAGGCAATCACACTGTACCATGATCTACGTGCACTGTGCGCTAAAAGAGGGTTTCCAACTCACAAAGTGGGTAAGCAACCGTCGTAGCGTGCTGGCTGCCATACCAACAGAGGAGAGAGCAAAGGAGGTTAAGGATCTAGACTTGGACAATGACACCCTGCCTGTTGAAAGAGCCCTGGGAGTGCAGTGGTGTGTTCAATCTGACACATTCATGTTCAAGCTCATGCTCAGGGACAAGCCCTTAATACTCTCCACAGTCAGTTCGATCTATGACCCCTTAGGATTCTTGGCACCTGTGGTCCTATCAGCCAAAATCATCCTTCAAGACCTCTGCAGGAGAAATCTAGGTTGGGATGATGGTATACCAGCCCAGATGCATGAAACCAGAGGATTTTGGAGAAGTGACGCTGCACCATTTCGCAGATGCAAGTGAAAATGGCTACGGAACAGCTACCTACCTGTTATTACACAACATCCACAGGGAAGTACACTGTGCCTTTATCATGGGGAAAGCTCGAGAAGCCCCATTGAAAGCCATTACCATCCCTCGAATGGAGCTGACGGCTGCTGTGATGGCAGGCCGAATGGACAAATTGTGGAGGAAAGAGCTGCAAATGAAACTTGAAGACTCAGTCTTTTGGACCGATAGTACTTCGGTACTGAAATTCATCAGGAACGAGACGTCAAGATTTCAGACCTTTGTCGCCAACAGGGTCTCGAAAATTCTCAGCGTGTCAAATCCATCTCAGTGGAGGTATGTTAACACCACAAGCAATCCCGCTGACATGGCCTCAAGGGGAGTCAAGGTGGAAACACTGCTGAAAGATGACACGTGGAGTTGTGGACCTCAGTTTCTAACTGGGCCTGAAGAGGAATGGCCTGTGAATCCAGATGACTCTCTACACATCACTTCAGATGACCCAGAAGTGAAAGTGAGTCTCATGGCGAATGCAATACAGGCTGAAGAAGTAATGGATTCAGTAGCCCGCTTGATCACCCACTTTTCTTCTTGGAACCATCTAAAGAAGATAGTTGGGTGGATCCTCAAGTTCAAGAACATGCTGCTGCATCTCAGTCAGAAGAGGAAGCAATTGAGTATCACTCTTGCTCAGTCTGGACTGGATGAACAACAACAGGAAAGAGAGATGAAAAGGGAGTTGCAAAAGATCAAAGAACAAACTGCCAGATGTCTCACCTTGGAAGAACTCAAAACAGCAGAGATGGAAATTGTCCGTTTCTGTCAAAGGAAGAGATTTCCTGAGGAGTTCAGCTGTCTGCAGAAAGGAGAGAATGTGAAGAGGAATAGTCATATCTACAAGCTCAACCCAATACTTGAAGATGGAATCCTGAGAGTCGGAGGACGGCTAAGTAGATCTGCTATGCCCGAAGAAAGTAAACATCCAGCCATCTTGGCAAAAGATCTTCATATTTCTGACATCATTCTGCAGCAAGTACACAAGGATGTAGGACATGGAGGCCAGAACCACATGCTATCTAGCCTGCGCCAAAGATATTGGATCCCTGGTGCTAGTGTGGCCATAAGAAAGGTTCTGTCCAAATGCATTGTCTGCAGGCGTCTGCATGCAACTCCAGTACACCAGCAGATGGCAGATTTGCCCCAAGACAGAGTTTCTCCGGACAATCCTCCATTCACTCATGTTGGAGTTGATTATTTTGGGCCTTTCGAGGTGAAAAGAGGAAGGAGTGTGGTAATGAAATATGGCGTTCTCTTCACATGCCTAGCCATAAGAGCCATCCACATCGAAGTAGCACCGTCATTGGACACAGACTCCTTCATTAATGCCCTCCGGCGCTTCATTTCAAGGAGAGGCCAAGTGTTGGAACTACGTTCAGATAATGGGACCAACTTTGTCGGCGCTGAGCGAGAGCTGAGAGAAGCTGTGGAAAGTTGGAATCTGGTGCAAATCAATGACACCCTGCTGCAGAGAGGAATTAAATGGACATTAAACCCACCCACTGGATCACACCATGGTGGAGTCTGGGAAAGGCTGATAAGATCTGTGAGGAAAGTGCTGAATTCCACCCTGAAAGTACAGCATCTTGATGAAGAGGGCCTTCTCACAGTTCTTTGCGAGGTGGAGTCCATCATCAACAGCCGACCCATAACAAGGGCATCAACAGATCCAAATGATTTGGAAGCAATAACTCCCAACCATCTTTTGTTGCTGAAAACAAAGCCATCTTTGCCACCAGGATGCTTTCAAAGGGAAGATGTGTATGCTCGACGCAGATGGAAGCAAGTACAGTATATAGCTGACCTGTTCTGGAAAAGATGGATCAAGGAATACTTACCTCTGCTTCAAGAACGCCAGAAATGGTCAAGAGTCAAGCGCAACCTCATGCCTGGAGACATCGTTCTCATCGTTGATGACACAGCACCACGCAACTCATGGCTCACTGGGCGGATTCTGCAAACTACAGCTGACCGAAGAGGACTTGTACGTCGTGTTCAGGTCAAGACAAAGACCAGCTGCCTGGACCGACCAGTCACCAAAGTCTGCCTACTTCTGGAAGCTGAAGATCCATGATGACAGCGGCAGACCTTCACAGACTTTATCACACATTGGATTCAAAGTGGATTTACGAAGCGCGTCACACAGTAGCCCTTCCCCATGTTTTAGCCCCTCGCTGCCTTTTTTTGAACATTTTAGATTTGAGCCGCAATAGTGATTTTACATGTCCTAAATAAAGGCTTAATAATAATAATAACGATAAGCTGACAGGCAAGGTGGTGACCGCAGACACCGATACATGCTGCTGACAAGCTAGGTGGTGACCGTAGTGACCACAGACACTGATACCCGCTAATTAGCGCTAACATATAAACATAAATAAAATGATACTAGAATTTCCAAATTTCACTAACCGAAAAACCTGGAGCACGGACTTCTTGGACGGTCTGTTGGTATAATTAATCGAACAGCCAGCCATATTACTCCAATATTTGCCTGAAAAAAAATATCCAAAAGGCACAGACACGGCTGAGAGGACAGGTTCAATGCCTTGAACATGGGCATGAACTGGCTGATACGACGCCAAGCAGACGGCCGAGTCTGAGCTCAGCTCCGCATATCAGAGCCAGCGGCTAGTTAGCATGCTAGTTAGCCACCTGTGATGGTACGACCTGTCACTCAAAGTGGCCACGCCCTTAATTATGCGCAATTTTAAACCTTAATAACATTTAAAGGAATGAGATACAAAAAAAATCATGAAAGGGGAAATTAACTATCGAGACCAAAACCATCACTCGTCACCCTGGAGGTTGCAGCTTGGTCAAGGCGAGTGAGCGCTTCTTCCTACGTGCTCAAAAGCGTAGGTGCTGATTGGCCGAAGAGGAGTCCTGTGTATCTGCGCTCGATTGCTCTTCCTTCATCCTTCAAGTACTCGGATGTCTGTCACAGTAAATTTGAAATTGAATTTTGTGAACTGAATTTGAATTGTGAGAACTGAAAAAGAGGCTTTTGGAAACTTAATGTTAAATATCTAAATAAGGTTTAGGCACAAAAGCCACTTAATTAGGTGGAAAACGCTGTGATTTGTCAGTAAAACAACTAGGACTGCTGCCACAAACGCTGGTAGATATGACGCTACCTGTCGCCAGAAAGACAACTGGTGTCAATTTGTTATATTTTTGGTGGACAGTGGACCGTAGCTTGATAGGCATCTCACTGTAGTGATTATGCCACCTACCATCCCCTACACCTCCAGATGACGTCAGCTTATATACTATGTCACTTTAGAAACACTGATATGATACATATGAAACGTGCAAAGGTATTTGTGGTTTGTAGTAACATATGTTGTCAGTATTTCATGACAATGTATTATGATATAAGTCACTGAAGTGACAAAAATAAATTAGGATCTACTTGGAAAACAAAACAATCATCCCCTTTTAATTCATAGGAAAATAAAACGTATCCCTATTCAGAAGTATGTAAGTCTTTCTAAGGTGTAATGGGGACATATTTTTGATAATATCTTTATATTTAAAATCTGTGAGCCAATAGAAGCCTCCCATTACTACCCAGCTGTGTGTGCATATTGTATGATGTGTGTGAGCGTTTGGTGTAGCTCCATATTTGTGCTTTCAGTCAGAGTAAAATTCTTGGAGCTCAGAAAGTCACAACATGGTTAAATCTGATAAGCATGATGAAGTTTCATCTTGTCTGCCCAAAACCTCCAAGTTTCCACTGTGTGGGTGGAGCAATGGGTCTGTGAGAGCTTTAAAACAAAGTGTTCACAATTAAAGTCATTTAAACTGAATTCTAAAGCAAAATTATAAGATGAAAATCACATAAAGAAAAAAATAAAACCAAATGGGAGACTAAACAGAAAAACAAGCAAAAAAAGTAAAAAAAAAACCCAAAAGACCTTCTGTTGAAGAAAAGCTGAAGAGACTCAATGTCAGAAACACAGTGAATTCAAGAGCTCTTCTGTCACTTGCAGGAAACTTAAATGAGGGACTTTGAAAAACAAAACCATGTTAATTATTACATGTGTGCTTTTCGTGCTATTTCAAAACATCTCCAAAATCTGTTTCATCACAAGAGAGGATATCACTTTTTAATAATGTATGGCCTCTTGGACCATTTATATCAGAACAGATTACTGCTTTAGCATTCAAATATATCATATTAAAATACCCTATATATTATTATTATTATTATTATTATTATTATTATTATTACTGTCCCCTTATTGTACAAACTGTAACTGTAACTATGTGACGTCACCATTAATGTGTTTCTAGTTAAAAAATAGATTTTTTTTTTTTTAATTTTTTCTTAATTTTTTGGTAGATTGGCTTATGGGGTGATTTTGAAGGAGTAATTAAGTTAATCTTCTCATAAGTGGATGTAATATGTAGAGATGCCATCTAGGCCGTTTTTCTTTGTTTTGGTTTCTTTTAAAGTCTATATTTTGCTTTACAAAAACGTGAAAAAGCAGCTGTGACCATATGGGGTGCTGTTTGTAAAGTGACTCGCGCTGAAAATAAAATCAACGTTTTGCCACATTTAGCTTCAAACAATGTTTAAAAAAGTGTGGTGAATTTTTTAACGTTACCTTTTACCACATTTACAGCAATACTTATTAACTTAGAAATATATTAAATAGTTAAATCTAAATATTAAATCTAAATAGAAATCTAAATGTTAAATCTAAATCTAAACATTAAATCTAAATGTTAAATCTAAATGCTGAATCCAAATCTAAATGTTAAATGTAAATATTAAATCTAAATCTAAATGATAAATGTTTAATCTAAATGTTCTGGGTGAAACTAAATATTTAGCTAATCTGCAAATTCACACCGCTGGTCACCGGAAGTACCAAAATAAAAGCTTGAGATGGTCAGACCGTGTTTATAGAATCAAATAACGGATTAAAACCAATTTATCGGGGGAAATTAACACTTGAACATACATTAGAGTGATAATATCTACCTAAAAATACCAAAAACATTTTTGGAGAAAGTTTATTAGATGCGTACTTTGAGTTGTTAGTGTCCCTTCGGGAATTGCCGTGTGGTTTGCAAATACGTCCGGGTAAAAAAAACATTAGAAAACCATAAGCTGTGAGCCCCGTTAGCAGAGTCTGTAATGACTCATTAACTCAGTGAATGGTCCTTGAAAAAAATATTTTTTTCCAGCGGATGTTACAACATGATTGAGCTAACTGGAGTAGTTTTATGTCATATCCGACAACGGGAGGCTGTTGACAGATGACATCCTGATGTTAGCTGTCTCTGTCAGCTGCAGCCACTGATGCTTTCTAGACATCGTGATTTCCAAAAACTGAATAAAAACCACACGTAGCAACACAAAACTGCTTTGCTAGCTCAATCATGTTGTAACTAAGACATCCGCTGGAAAAAATATTTTTTTCATGGACCGTTTATTGAGTGATTACAGACACCGCTAACGGGGCTAACGGCTAATGGTTGGCCCAGCTAATCTCCGATAACCCGGAAGTATTTGAAAAGAACTAGACAATTCCCTCCGAAGGGACACTAACAATTCAAAATACACGTCTCATAAACTTTCTCCAAACATGTTTTTTGTTATTTTAGGTAGTTATTATCACGCTAATGTATGTTCAAGTGTTCATTTCCCCTGATAAGTTGGTTTTAATTCATCATTTGATTCTATAAACACAGTCTGACCATTTTGGTACTTCCGGTGACCGGCGGTGTGAATTTGCATATTAGCTAAATATTTAGTTTCACCCAGAACATTTAGATTAAACATTTAACATTTAGATTTAACATTTAGATTTAGATTTAATATTTATATTTAGCATTTAGATTTAATATTTAGATTCAACATTTAACATTTAGGTGTTACATTTAATATTTAGATTTAACTATTTAATATATTTCTAAGTTAACAAATATTGCTGTAAATGTGGTAAAAGGTGACGTTAAAAAATTCACAGCACTTTTTTAAACATTGTTTGAAGCTAAATGTGGCAAAATGTTGGTTATTTTCAGCATGAGCCACTTTACAAACGGCACCCCATATGGTCACAGCTGCTTTTTCACATTTTTGTAAAGCAAAATATAGACTTTAAAAGAAACCAAAACAAAGAAAAACGGCCTAGATGGCATCTCTATAGACTAACCCTATAGACTACTAACCAACACTGCTGCCAATCAACTGCACCATGGACACTTTATATACACCATTATAAACATTACTGTTCCCCTTGTTGTTATTGTTTTTTGCACATACAATCACTTTACACTAGATATGCTCTCTTTAATCCATTGCTCATATTATACTCTCATTATTATGATTATTATTCATAATTAAAATTGCCGTTTCTTATTCGTATTTTTGTACTTTCTTTTGCATGCCTTGTTTTTGATATTTTATATCTAACTTTCTCCTTGGCCACTGTAACACTGGAATTTCTCAATTGTGGGATCAATAAAGGCGAATGTTATCTTATTGTTACCTACAGAAGATAAAATGATTAACATTAATGCATCAATAATTACAGGCTAAATTTAGACTTATAAATAATTTTAAGAATTGGTCATTCTGCATCATGAGGGGTGACTTATTTTTTGTACTGTAAGTAGTGACGCTAATAAGTGAGAAAAAAAATATGAGGAATATAGGACTTTGACTTGAAATAATATTTTCACACTGATGTTACGTTTCAATTAAAAACCGAAAAGATCCGAGTAGGTCACTTCTTCCACCTCTAGTTATTGTAACATTAAATGGGTTAACTCATCATACTTTTCAGACACAGTCCACACAATGAGGTGTGTGAAATTCTGTTATTATTTCAGATATCTACCTGACGGCCAGTGGAGGCCCGGGGCCTGTATCACGAGGCGAGATCAACCTTTCCTGGGTTACCCAGACCTATCCTGGGTTGACTAACCCTAACAATGGCAATCATGATAATTGATATCACGGCGCTGGATGTCAACTCGGTAGCTCAACCTAGAGTTGCTTTATCATTACGCACACGCAGCGGACCAATCACAATCATAAGAGAAGCGCAGCGTCACTGAGCGTCCTCACAGAGCGCCGTATGTGAGGGGAAAAAAAGCATTTCTCGTGAGGATCAGAGATTAATTCTACTAAAATACGAAGAGGAGAAAAGCAACATTACAGAAAAGGCCAACACCGTGGCAGCTGCAGGAGGAGGAAACATGCGTGGCAACGCATAACGGGATGAATAATGTTTAGTTTTAGTTTAGATTAGTTTATTTGCACATAATGTTAAAAACAGACAGTATAAAATTTACAAGATTAAAAAAAGAAAAGTATCGGAGAAGTTAGAAGCCACTTCAAGCTTATCAAAGAAACCCCCCTGTCAAAACATCAATGAAATCACATAATAGAGAAGAAGAAAAAAAACGGGTAAAGAAAGAGGAAATAGAGGAGGAGAGAGGGAAAAATCAAGACAACACAAGGTAGCAAATAAAATGATGTGTAGGTTAAATTACTCATCACTGGTTCAAGTAGCTACAGTACCTGTACCTGTACATCTGACACTGATCACACCCTTGAATCCCATGAAATCAATGCTGCGCAGATGAATTGCGTGTATTACAATTATTGTCTAACATCATTGCGTCTGATAAACTGGTCTTCTTTGTCATAACGTTATATATGCTACAATAAAGCTTAAAGCTGACGCCACAATTAAATCATATCAACACCAAATTGATATTCTGAATAAAATCATCCTGACACTGAGCTGTGTTAGAAATTAAAAGCTGCGCAAAAATAAACCTAGTCTCCCTCTTTAAAAAACAAAAAGGAAAATCCATCAAACACCATGAAGTGTAGACATGATAGGCTACTTTCCACATTTCCAGCGGCAAAGCTGTCAGTTAGGCCCATTATCTTTAACAGGGATCATTTCCTCCAACAAAACAACAACTTTTCATTGTCTGTTGTTGTTGCTTTCTTTTCTTTTTTAATTTTCAAAATAAACTTTCAAATCAAAATCAAATTAATTAAACTTCCCGTCATGACTGGGCTGCATTTCTGTCAGCAGAGTCATTTTTTTCCAAACAGCTGATTGGCCAGTGGGTGGTGCTTTTTATAGGATCAGATTCAACCCTGAACTTACCCTGCTCTGGAGCAGGATAGCCGCTTAGAGTAAGTTACCATGGTGATCTACCCCGATAAGAACTGAACCGGCTTCGTGAGACCGAAAACCCAGGTTAACCCTGAAGTTACCTCGCTGAGACATTAATCCTGCTTCATGATACAGGCCCCTGCTCTCAAATAATATGTATTTATGTTGTTTGTCATCACGATTGCTTTACATAGATGGTACTATGGAGACGTTTTCCTCAATCAATATGAAGAACCCAGAGGTAGTGTTGTGACGTTCACGAATGAACCAATTCTATTGAACGGCTCGTTAACATGAATGATGGGAACAAAGTCGCAGATGGGAACCTTTTTTTTTTTTCTTCTTTTTTTAATATCACTGTGTGCTCATCCTTTGCGCCTCCCCTGACCAAATTCATTGTAGCCTGCTTCGTTTTTTAATGTTTATTTGTAAGTGTTAAGGTCACGGTGTTGCATGAACAAGTCATGGTAGCTTTACACACACACACACAATTTGTACAAAGGGCAAATACAAAATAGTGATGTCACTGTCAAAGCAGAGTGATATGGCGCAATCTTGTGGAATATTTACAATGAATCCAGATCAGACTTTAAAATCTAGTCCACACGTCAAATGAGGTTATAATCAATATTTCAGAATAATTCAAACTCAGATATTGGTGGAATATCAAATTTTGTATTGTTTTGTTCAAAATCTCACCCCATCATACCACCCAGTGATTATTTCCAAGATAAAATGTGTTACCACCAGGGTGGCTTCTTAAAACTTATAAAATATAATAATCAGTCAAATGAGCCAGTTTTTTGAACAGCTCTTTGAAAGGAACGACTCACCAAGATCCGGCTCCCCTCAAAGAGCCAGAAATCCCATCTCTACTCAGAGGAAACCACGTCAGATGGGAACATACAACAGTATTAACTCAGAACAGAAAAAAGAGCTCTTGAGATGATGTGGTGGCTCTTAAAAGAGCCGTTGTGTTGCAGTGAGATGAGACGGTGATTTAACCTCCGAAGCCGTACAGAGTGCGGCCCTGCCTCTTCAGAGCATACACCACATCCATGGCGGTCACAGTCTTCCTCTTGGCGTGCTCGGTGTAGGTGACGGCATCACGGATCACATTCTCCAGGAAGACCTTCAGCACACCGCGGGTCTCCTCGTAGATCAGACCGGAGATACGCTTCACTCCACCACGGCGAGCCAGACGGCGGATAGCGGGTTTGGTGATTCCCTGGATGTTATCACGGAGAACTTTACGGTGACGCTTGGCGCCTCCTTTACCGAGTCCTTTTCCTCCTTTGCCGCGACCACTCATTTTGGAAGAGTCTAGTTTGAACCGAAGCAAACTCTGATGGTTGGCTGCTTGTGAACGTGGGTAAATAAATCCCCGCTGCGGACGTAGTTGAGCTCTGCTGGGCGGAGACATTTGTTCTAACAATAGAAAGTAGGACACTGATGAACCCTTCACCTTCACAGAAACCGCCTTTTTTGTCTCTTTTTTTTCTGACAACAACAACATGTACTAAACATCAGGTAGTTCATGTAAACCATATGAAACAAAAAGTGTTACAAAAGTATATTTAAAATATATGAATAACGGTATTATTTACTTATTTTATTTATTATTAATATTTCAAGACAATTGCACCAAATAAACAAACCAAACAAAACAAACAGAAGACAAACAACAAGAAAAGAGACAAAAGGAAGATACAAGGATGTTTTTTAGGAACTAAAAAGAATAACTGAGTAAAAATTAAAAAAAAAAAACCAAACAAAATGAATGTATTCACGAGCGCTTTTATTTGATATCTGAGGTTAATGGAGAAATATTTTCTGTATTATTTTTTACAAAAAGAGCAGAAAGGCATTATGGTCTGTAAATTTAGCAATATGATAACACTATATATATCCGAGACAAAGAAATTGATTCTCTGAAAGGAACTGAAATTAATGTACAAACATGAACTGTTCACAGGGAAGCATATTGCCATATTAATCAACAAAGGATTGAAAATATAATGTATATCTCCTTGGAACCATTTATTAAAGCATATATATTTGTTTCTGAGAAGTTTATCACAGTTGTTCCAGAGAGACGTTTTATGAAAGGCCCATTTTTGTCTTATCCTCCTGCCTGATGTAAGAATTGTGTCACAGTGAATACACTGTCCTTAGCTGGTAAACAGCACTTTTGTTTCATATCAAATCTCCATTAGTCACAACAGGATATGTAACTGTAGCACTTAATTTGACTCTTTATATCCTGAAGTCAACTGTATTACTTTGTAGATGATGTTTTTTGCTGCTGTATCAGTTTCCATCACTTATTAAATCGTCTATCGACTAAGTTATAGTAGACTAAATATATACTAAATTTAACAAAGTCGTCTGTATCTCACATACCTGACAACAAACAGTTTTTGATTTCCAAATGTATGTCTGTGAATTCTATAAGAAAAGGTAAAAATTCAGGAGGCAACTTTGATCATCTCTGCTTATGGATAAAAAGTTTAGCATGTTGAATAAATTGAAGAATACTTTCATCTGGATCATCGTAATAACAAATAATATGCCTGAGGTTTAAGGAGTAAATTGAATTAGAGTTTTCAAAGAGGTGAGATTCCAGATCGCTCCAAAATCTTTTGGACATTTCACATTGAAGAAAAACAACCAAACAAAAAAGAGGAGTACTTTCTATATTAATACTTATCAGAATATGCAACTGTACAGTTAATCTGAGTCTTAATCATTCAATCAGTTTTGTTTATAAAGCCCAATGTCACATATCACAATTTGCCTCACAGGGCTTTACAGCATACAACATCCCTCTGTCCTTAGGACCCTATCCTGAAGTCAGCTGTATTACTTTGTAGATGATCTTTTTGGCTGCTGTATCAGTTTCCATCACTTATTAAATCTTCTATCAACTAAATTACAGTAGACTAAATATATGCTAAATTTATCAGTCATCTGTATCTCTCATACCTGACAACCACCAACAGTTTCTGATGTACAAATGTAAAGTACAGTGTTGTTCACCAACTGAAAACAGATTGTGTTGTGTGATTTGGGAGAGGTGGATAATGAGGGCTGAACTCTTCATTAGATCATTCAACAAAACCCTGAAATATTCTGATGTTGACATGATGAAAAACTAGAATGGGAGTTTAATTGAGGTGTGTAAGTATGTAGATTTCTCTCCATATGAAATAAGATAGAGCATTATTTTTGCTTTAACTTTAATGATGTTGCATAGATTACAGGCTTAAAGACAGCAAAATACTTCCAGAGGCACAGAATGTTATATTGATGGCATTGCTGTTACATTACTCGCCCCAAGCCTAAACAAAGTCAATCTTAAATGTTTTCAGCCTCCCCAACCGGCACTGGCCTCGGCCAAGGCCGCTGCTGGAACAAATTTCCCCTGGAGAACATTGTAGTGAGACGCTCTTGCATTCCTTCCCCCCTTCACGGACACCTGCTGATTGTTGACTCTGTCTGGGACCCAATCAAGGTTGTCTGCGTGGCAACTTGCTGTTATCGCTATGACATCCTGCGGACTGAGGCACCAAGATTGTGATGCCAGGCTCAGCGACTCTCCAGGCTTACACACACGAACATATATACAACTCACCTCCCTATCACCCCACCCCACGCCTTCGCAGCTTTTACCCCCGGTGCGACAAGCGGGTCTGTGACCAGCGCCGATGATGACTGCAGGACCGGATGGCTGCTTGCCTGTACTGGGTCACCTCAACCCCTGGTGGTCAATAATATACAGTATTAATCTCAGGAAAGTCTTCAGATACAGTGGGTGGCTCTTAAAAGAGCCGTTGGTTTCAGACTAAAGACAGCAGGACTGTCTACTTGGAGCTGGTGTACTTGGTGACGGCCTTGGTGCCCTCAGACACAGCGTGCTTGGCCAGCTCACCGGGCAGCAGCAGGCGGACGGCGGTCTGGATCTCCCTGGAAGTGATGGTGGAGCGCTTGTTGTAGTGAGCCAGACGGGAGGCCTCACCGGCGATGCGCTCAAAGATGTCGCTCACAAACGAGTTCATGATGCCCATGGCCTTGGACGAGATGCCGGTGTCGGGGTGGACCTGCTTCAGCACCTTGTACACGTAGATGGCGTAGCTCTCCCTCCTGGTCCTCCTCTTCTTCTTGCCGGTCTTGCTGACGCTCTTAGACACGGCTTTCTTTGAGCCCTTCTTGGGCGCTTTCACGGTGGTTTCAGGCATGATCAGGACGGTACGTCTCTTCCTAAACAGATAACATCACTGACTGCTGAGTGGTGAATTTGTATCCCCCTGATGCAAATAACACTGTGCTGTTGCTCGCACTGGATTGGTCAGCTTCTGAGGCTGGGGAACAATACAGTGGGTGGGTGAGGGGAGAAAGGAGAAAGAAAATCCTGCTATTTAACAAAGTTAAAAGAAATAGTCGGCGTCGGGTTAAATACACAATTATTTAGCTACATAAACAATAAATGATATACACATTGGTATAAATAATATAGTTAATGCCACTCCTTTTCAAATAAAACACAAAGGAAAGCATTAGTTAAAATGTGTTCAAAAGCTTCTCTCTCTGATCTGTACAGGATTTTAAATCCTCACATCATCCACCTAAGCTGTTTGGACCCTTAAACAAAAACTAGAATAAATAGAATCAACTTTTTAGACTTTAGACTTTATTGTCCCCAGAGGGGAAATTCTTTTCCACAGCACCACCACCACAACAACAACAACAACAACAACAACAACAACAACAACATATCTTCTCAGATTGGATAGCTTGAACATGCTACAGTAGTGACTGATTATTCTGATCACTTAATAATGAAAGCCTCTGTCCTGTGTGGGGGTAATGATAACAACAAGAGGCTTTCGGAAACTTAATGTTAAATATCTAAATAAGGTTTAGGCACAAAAGGCACTTGGTACACTGAGGTTCAGGTCAGCCTAGCCTGAGGTTTGATGGTGGGAAATGCTGTGATGTGTCAGTAAAACAACTATGACTGGTCCCACAAACACTGGTGGATATGTAGTGTCTTACTGCAGTGTCATGCCATCCACCATCCCCTACACCTCTGGATAACAACATCTGCTTATATACAGAGTTGGGTATAATGCGTTACAAAGTAACACGTTAGAGTACTTTGATTACTTTTTGTAGAAACGAGTAACCTAACGCGTTAGGTTGCTGTTTGAGTAATCATATACTTAAGTACATTTTCAAACAAGACATCAGTTACTTTCGTTACTTTTAGAACGCTGGTCCTTCAGCTCGGAAACAGCAACGGCTGTGGTTTGGTTCCAATAACGGAGATAACGTTAAACCTATCAGCCTGAAAGAAGCCACGGAGCTTGTGGCTCGCTACGTGGTCAGAGAAATGCTGCAGTTGTCTACGGTGGAGTCTAAATAGGTGGAGCAGGACTCGCTGACAGACATATTTCAGACTCAGGACTTGCATTATGCCTGGTACACGCTACACACTGGAACTCACCAATTATCCCCGGTCTCTTTCACGGCGTGTGTGATGTCATCAGATTATTCTTGTCCTATTTTTTTTTCATCACTTTTACTATTATTTGAGTCACTGTGTGTGTTCATGTGCCAGCCGACATGTTGTTGTAGTCACCTAAAAGCGTCAGCAGATGGCAGGAGCTACATTTGAAGCGCTGTAAATAACCCATCAAGCTACTGTATCTTCCACAGGAAGTTCTGACAAATGTTTCAGAATAAAAGCGTATTTAGAAAATGGAGGGATTCTCTAGCCAAGGTTATAAGGGGCTTTTAATTTGAAAGAAGTGTTGAGTTTGAAATGATGGTGCGATATGTTAACTTTACAAAGACAACGGAGCGGATAAAAAGTAAATATATAAACACACAGAGGGATTAATAAATAACAGACCGTCTATAATGTAGTCTGTTTCAAATGAAGCTGGGAGCCTCTGCAGCTGTGGTGAGTAAAAGCCCCGCCGCTATTTGTTAATGTTATTACTTTATGTCCGACCGTGAGGATGTAGCATTGTTTGCTAGCTTGATGCTAATGACAGTAGCGTTAACTCAGCGGGTTGACAAAGTGCCTCTGCTGTTTCACACCATCATTTCCCCCTTTTACTCTGTGTGGTAACATCCGTAGAGGAAATACTAAAAACGCTGGGGTGTTGTTGTCATACAGTTGTCTACGGCAGCAGATCGTTGTGTGTTTCTACTGGTCAAAGTGACGGCTGTGATGGGAGAATTGGATCTCAGTGAAGGGCAAGTGGTCCATAACTTTAATTTTGGAGACAAAAAAATGTAGGCTTAGCGCCCTGTGGTCCATTGCCCAGTAGGAAATGTAGAATACTCAAAAGTACTTTAAAAGTGCTTGAGTTACTTTACTTTACTCAGGGAGTAACGCAGCAAAGTAACTGGTTACTTTTTTAAAAGTAACGCAGTAATGTATTTGATTACTTTTAAAGTAACCCTTATATTATGGCCTTATATTTTATGACAACTCATTACAATTTAAGTCAGTAAAGTAACAAAAATAAATTAGGATCTACTTAAAAAAAAGAAAACAAACAAAAAACAACAACTATTAAATCATTGGAAAATAAAATGTCAAATGCTACTCTCAAAAGTATCCCCATTCTCGAGTTTGTAAGTCTTTCTAAGGTGTAACGAGGACATATTTTTGATAATATCTAAACAGAAAAACAAACAAAAAAGTAAAAGTTGTCATCTTCTGTTGAAGAAAAGACAAGGAGCAAAAAAAAAAAAAAAAAAATTATGACTGCCTGATAAATAGTTTTTATATTTATGAAAACAATTAAAGACTTAATTAGTCCATGTGAAAAACATTGCAAGGCTGCATGCTTTTGTGAATACATGAAGATTACTGTGTGTCATGTTAACACCATGAAACAGTTTTTAACATACCATGGAAACCCATTTCCACCACTGTGATTTCTTTATAGAAGTTAGGAGAATTTTTTTTCATTAATATGTTTTAGTATCTCTATTTAGTAACAAATATAATACATATATATAAAAAAAATATATACACCCCCCCCCCCCAAAAAAAAGCAGACCCCAATGACCTGTCTGTGATTCAAAGATGAATCTTTTAATTTACACAAATCACAAAAACTCACCACACTCTTTAAATACACTCACTAACGGTATATAATCAAATATAATCATAGCTGACAGGAGAAGAAACAATTGGAATATCCACAATTATCATAAAATATATAAATATTTCCCTTCTCCTGATCCAGTAAATTTTCTGTCTTCTATAATGTAATGAAGATATTTCAATTTTATCTACACAATCCCATATTATATTTTATAAAGGTGAGTCATGTCAGTGCCTTCTGCACATGTATTTCCTGAAGCACATTTGGCCTTATATTACATTCACTGCACTGTCAATTTATACAAAGAGACTTACAATAAGTAAATTCCAGCATGTAGTTACACTATAATAAATACACAAATTATTAAGAACATTAAACTTAGCAAAGACACTGCAGTGTTACATCACATTTTGACAGTCTGGATATAGAAATAATAGTATAGAAATAACAAAGTTGACTGAAGTTCTGACCGTGTCATCAAGAATGATTGTGTCACAAATACTAAATCTAATGTGTGAAGTGCTGATATCAGTGAGAAGTTGGGTCAATATACATTGATTTACTCTATCACTATACTTAGCTGGTGTCTTACTTCAATTTATTTTAAGAGGATGATGATGATGAAGTAAATCAGTGATGTTTCCCTCCTGGTGTCAATTGATTATAGGGACAGAAAATGATGCATCAAATAAAATTGAACATGTTGGATTACATGAACTGATTTATGGAAGAGACTTGCAAAACGTTATCATTCAGGCTGTAGAGGAAGATCCAGTATATAGTTAATTATTATTGACCTGTTGTGATTGATATTAAAGGTGTGTTGTGAGCAGAGGAGTGAGCTCTTGAGTGAGGAGTGAGGTGGCTCTTAAAAGAGCCGTTGTGGTTTGTGGAGCAGCAGCAGCAGCAGAGAGTTTAAGCTCTCTCTCCGCGGATGCGACGGGCCAGCTGGATGTCTTTGGGCATGATGGTGACTCTCTTGGCGTGGATGGCGCACAGGTTGGTGTCCTCAAACAGGCCCACCAGGTAAGCCTCACTGGACTCCTGCAGAGCCATGACGGCGGAGCTCTGGAAGCGCAGGTCGGTCTTGAAGTCCTGAGCGATTTCTCTGACCAGGCGCTGGAAGGGCAGCTTGCGGATCAGCAGCTCCGTGGATTTCTGGTAGCGACGGATCTCTCTCAGAGCCACGGTACCGGGCCTGTAACGGTGAGGCTTCTTCACGCCGCCGGTGGCCGGGGCGCTCTTACGGGCAGCCTTGGTGGCCAGCTGCTTCCTCGGAGCTTTGCCTCCGGTGGATTTACGCGCGGTCTGCTTGGTTCTTGCCATGACTTGTTCTTTCTCTGTCAAGGAGAATGATATGGTAACATGTGCAGACCCGCTGCTCTTAAACTGTGGGGCCGCTGTGAGATGGTGACGCTGCTTCAGACCTCCGGCTCCTGATTGGTGAGGGGCTCCTACGGAGCTCAGCACCGCCTGAAGGAGCGACCCACCGCCCGAGACTCCGCTGCTTATTGGCTGGAAATCCTTTCAAAAGGTCCGCCAAAATTCAGGCTGAGCCGCCCTCTGCTGCTCTGCTGAAGCCTCTTCTCTGGTTGGTCCGGCAGGAACCGTCCCGCGCTCCGTGGATATATAGAGGAGGGTTTCAGCTGCTGAGGAAACACTTCTCTTTGTCCCGACTTTAGAGAGCATCTGAAAAATGAGTGGCCGCGGAAAAACCGGTGGTAAAGCCAGAGCCAAGGCAAAGACCCGCTCGTCCCGTGCTGGGCTCCAGTTCCCAGTCGGCCGTGTCCACAGGCTGCTGCGCAAAGGAAACTATGCGGAGCGTGTCGGTGCCGGCGCCCCCGTCTACCTGGCGGCTGTGCTGGAGTACCTGACCGCTGAGATCCTGGAGTTGGCTGGAAACGCTGCCCGCGACAACAAGAAGACCCGTATCATCCCCCGTCACCTGCAGCTGGCTGTCCGCAACGACGAGGAGCTCAACAAGCTGCTGGGCGGAGTCACCATCGCTCAGGGCGGCGTGCTGCCCAACATCCAGGCTGTTCTGCTGCCCAAGAAGACCGAGAAGGCCGCCAAGTCCAAGTAAACCTGGACACACTGACTGCTGGAAACTGGCTCCCAAAACGGCTCTTTTAAGAGCCACACACTCCCCTCATAAAGAGCTCTGGTTCTCATGTCACAAATGTAAATAACCAATTAAAAGTAGGATTATTTTTTTTCTAATGTTTTGCTATAATATTTGACAATGGAATAACACAATCATCCTAAATACAGATGTCTTGATAAAGCAGTCCTGTGACAATAGTATCAAAGTAAAAATAAAGCACAGCAGTGTACAAACGGTGTGCTGTGGGTGGCCTGGCAAAAACTATGCACAGGGCATATTAATTTCAATTGATAATATTAAGCCCAACCCATCAGTAGAGGCTGAGCCACTGTTTTTGTTTTTGTTTTTGTGTATTTATTGACATTAATGGAGGTGGTTACCAGTTGACAATCTTAGAGGGCCTGGATCTAGCTATTTTAAGTACTTTATTTTTCTGTATGAGTCCTATTTCACAAACGTGGACAGACTTGACCGAACCTGTCATTTCCACAGGTGTCCTCTCAGATGAAAGTTCTCATGGATTGTTTAGTGATCAGGTGACTGTCATCCAGCTGAAGATTGGGTCTCTTTTGTTTTTTCACTTTTTTTTCCAAAAATCATCACTTGGATTTGTTTGTTTATATCTTCATTGACACATGAGGTTGACCAATTATCGGGCCAGCTGATGAGTGGATTTTCTAAGCTACTTTGTTTAAATTACCAATTATAGTTGTTTGTACAGTAGATAAGTCCACAATACTCTTTAGTTTACACATAAATGCCAGCCTTTATATTTAATCGTTTTATAAAATGTCTTGTTTTGGAATTTTGTTTGGTTTTGTATCCTCTGGAAGCTCCAGACCTGTTTTATAACATCTTGAAATAATTTATTGAATATATCCCTCTTTTATGGTGTAGGTTTTTTATATTTGTGCAATTTAATTCTGATAGAAGTTGTTGTATGCTGTTCCTGACAGCCATGTCCCCAGTCAGTGTGATAAACAGGGCTCCTCTGGGATAGTCATGAAACACATCAATAATTACCATCTTAAGTATAACATTCATTATTCTGACATTGGCCATTCTCCATAATTCATACCTTTACTTTTGGCACTTTAAGAATATGTGATAGTAATAATTTGTATTGTTGATAAAGTAAAACTTTGAATGCAGGACTTGTAACAGAGTATTAAATTACTCCTTTTAAAAGATCAGAGTACTTACAGAACTGGTCAATTAGGACAACTTTCATAAAGCAACTCAACTATAAACTTCTGAAGTTTCGTTGTTAATCATTGTTGTCCTGTTGTTGTCAGTCACACCTCTTTTTCTACAGTAAATACATCTGATCGCAGGGAAGGTTACATGTTTTGCGCATGCTCAGTCTCGCTCAGAAGAAACCGGGTTGAGCAGGCTAAGCAAGTAAATTGGTTACTAACCCAAAGGAGATAAACTCTTGCTTCAGGGACTTCTACACGGAATTGTATTCCAGTAGAGTAAATGCCACTGAAGCCGATTTTTCAAATTTTTTTCACCAGTCTAAAGGTTCCTCAATTAGACAGTGCATCACCAGATGATATGGATGCTCCAATTTCTAACACTGACATCTTGAATGCTATTCAGGCCTTCCCCTCTGGAAAAGCAGCTGGCCCAGACGGCTTTGACTGTGAATTTTACAAAGCATTCCATGAAACAAATGTCCCTTTCATGCTTAGGATGGTGAATGACTCCATGAGAAATAAGAGGCTCCTCAGCTCATTGTATCAAGCAAATATTTGTTGGCTTCTAAAAAAAAAGGGAAAGGAAGAGTCTGACCCTGAAAGTTATAGGCCTATTGCTCTTTTAAACTGTGATCCGAAAGTAATAACTTAAGTTCTGGCGAAAAGATTGGGTAATCATATTTCAGCAAATGATGAAATACTTCACGGTGTGAAGTTTTGTGATGTTGTATATATGTGGGTGATTTACTGATCTGTTTATTGGAGCCAGTAGTCTCTGTTCCCGACCTCCTGACCTACACTAAATCATTAAGTACACTGGACTTAAGGTTTCTAGAAACCCCGAATTCTAATTCAAATTGATTGTTTTGGAAATGATGGACAACCTAAGAGTTAATATGAGGAACTGAAGGTTGATTCCCCTTTCATTAATTAATTAATTAATTTCATTTTGACAATAAAGACACCTCAATGCCTCATCGGGTCATTTGTACAAATACAGTAGAGTTCTCTGATGAAGCTATGATGCACAAATTATGCTGCTGTGAGAAAATAAATGTGAGACATCCCACACAGAGTTTTAGAGCGTGAAGCACAGATCTGTTTTTAAAGCACCAAAGAGCAGCTCAGTCGCTGTCCAAGGTCCTGTTTTATGGCATCACCACTAAGTGTTTGTTTCTCATCATCAGTGAGCTGTGATGCTGCCACCAGGCTGCAGTCTTTGTATTGGACCACAGACACTGCCACATAACATGTGGAGCAAAGGGAAATAAGAAACAGAGATGTCTTCCTCAGGATGATCAATAACATGTGCTCTGGATTTCATCTTTTTCCAAAAAAGGGCAAACGCTGTGAGAGGCTGTGACAAATTCAGGATAGAAACAGTCAGACTGAAGGACAGGGAGTCAGAAATGAGAGGACAGGTGAGTGTATAAAGGTTTGTTGTGCTTGTGCACACTGACGGACAGCATTCCTGCTACCGCTAATGTATTTATTATTTATATTAAATATAAACGTTTATGTTTCTGTTACGTAACATAGGTAAATAATGTAAAGTATACCTTTCCACATCAGAGCCTCTTATAAATCCACTCAACATGTGTGTCCTTCTTGAATTTTGGGTCAAACTGGTTTCTAGTCAGAACAATGACAGATAGTTTATCTGAGCTGCTGTTACTCTGAAAGTTTTAAGTCCAAATCTAAATTTCAGTCAGTCCTCAACTTGAACCTCAGCAGAAAACACTGTAAAACTGTTGTGTGACACTTGATTAAGTCTTTTAATAATATTTAGGAATGTATCAGTTAAACTGTGTGTAACTATAACTAAATCTAAAGGAGTCACAGCAGCAGCTCTGATGGTCAGTCTGGCTGAACTGCACCATGCGCCTCGGCCATCATCAGTGTGTTTGCTGACACCAGAATAACTTCACTTTATTACAAAGTCATCAACAGCAGATGGTTGTTTTTACACTGAGTCCCTGAACAAACATGTGAGCTGCTGGAAAACGGCTTTGGAGGAGCTGTGATGCATTTGAAGTCATTTTAGGAGAGAAATGAGTGGGAAAAGCCGCTGAGCAGCGCTGGCCACGGCGGTGAATAGGTGAGGTTTGGAGGCTCCACAGACAAAATGCAGAGAGCATCAGAGCTCTGCATGACTTGAATATGAAGAGACACAAGTCCGCTATCGGCTCCCTTCACTGTCAGCCTTCAGCACTTGTCCCACATTTAGTTTTTCACCTTTTCTCAGTCAAGAGAAAACACAAGTGCTCCAGCTTTCACACTGCACAGAGGAGCCACGGGCTGGCTTGAGTCTCCACGGTTCTCACGGTGTGTTTAAGGACAGCCTCGTGCTCGATGCTTTCAACAGTCCAGTCAGACACTCTCGTGTGTAACTGAGCAGGAATAACATTACTGCAGAGTATGGCAGAAGAAGCTCCAGCTCCCGCCGCCGCGCCGGCCAAAGCCGCCAAGAAGAAGGCGCCTAGACCGAAGAAGACCGGTCCCAGCGTCGGCGAGCTCATCCTGAAAACTGTGGCCGCATCCAAGGAGCGGAGCGGCGTGTCTGCGGCCGCCCTCAAGAAGGCTCTGGCTGCCGGAGGCTACGATGTGGAGAAGAACAAGTCCCGCGTCAAGACCGCCATCAAGGCCCTGGTGGCTAAGGGCTCTCTGGTCCAGACCAAAGGGACCGGGGCCTCCGGCTCCTTCAAGATGAGCAAGAAGGCTGCCGAACCCAAGAAGGTCAAGAAGCCGGCCAAGAAAGCCGCTCCTAAAGCCAAGAAGCCCGCAGCGGCCAAAAAGCCCAAGACAGCGGCAGCTAAGAAGCCAGCAGCCGCTAAGAAGTCTCCCAAGAAGGCCAAGAAACCCGCAGCGGCCAAGAAACCCGCAGCCAAGAGCCCCAAGAAGGCTGCAAAGAGCCCCAAAAAGGCCACCAAGAGCCCCAAGAAGGTGGCCAAAAAGGCCCCTGCAGCCAAGAAAGCCCCCGCAAAGAAGGCAGCCAAGCCCAAAGTCAAGAAAGCAGCAGCCAAGAAGAAGTGAGCTGTCATCAGTCTCATCGACACACTGCTCACTAAAAGGCTCTTTTAAGAGCCACCCACACCATCCTGAAAGAGCAATGTGCCATAAGTTTTTATTAATTATCAATCAATTAATATTTTTTTTTAAATAATTAAGTATTGTCATTATTATTATTATTGTTGGGTAAGCTGATCAAGAAGGCCAGCTCTGTCCTGGCATGATGTCTGGACTCTGCAGGTGGTGGGAGACAGAGATGAGAGTTTGGCTCTGGAGAGCTCCTTCACACTATCGCAGGTCCTTCCTGCCTGCTGCTGTCAGACTACTAACCAACACTGCTGACAATCAACTGCACCATGGACACTTTATAAACACCATTATAAGCATTACTGTTCCCCTTGTTGTTGTTGTCATCTGCACATACTTTGTATAGATATGTTGTCTTTAATCCATTGCTCATTGTTATTCTCTTATGATTATTATTAATTTCTGTTTCTTATTCTTATTTGTGTACTTTCTTTTGCATGTCTTGTTTTTGATATTTTGTATCTGTCTTTCTCCTTGGCCACTGTAACACTGGAATTTCTCAACTGTGGGATCAATAAAGGTGAATCTTTTCTGATGCATTGATAATTACAGGCTAAGTTTAAATTTATAAATAATTTTAAGAATTGGTCATTCTGCATCATGATGCTAATAAATGAGAAAAAAATATGAATGTAGGATTTGACTTGAAATAATATTTTCACACTGATATTACAATTATTAAATCAATTTTAAAAAAAAACCCCAAAAAGACGTGAGTAGGTCACCTCTTGTTCATTGTGACATTAAAATGTGTTTACTCATCATACTTTTCAGATAGTCCACACAATAAGGTGTGTGAAATTCTGTTATTTCAGATATCTACCCGATGGCCAGTGCAGGCCTGTTCTCAAATAATGTGTATTTATACATATTATTTGAGAACAGGCCTGCACTGGCCTGACGGCAAGTGCACAAACAACGAAAGTTTAAGGTGTATGTCATCACGATTGCTTTACATAAATGGTGCTATGGACACTTGTATCAATATGAAGAACTCAGAGGAAACCACGTCAGATGGGAACATACAACAGTATTAAATCAGAACAGAAAAAAAGAGCTCTTGAGATGATGTGGTGGCTCTTAAAAGAGTTGTTTCCTAACGGATTGGATGACGTAAGAGGAGCCTTTAATTCTATAAGAAAAGGTAAAAATTCAGAAGGCAACTTTGATCATCTCTGCTTATGAATAAAAAGTTTAGCATTTTGAATAAATGAAAGGATACTTTTATCTGGATCATCGTAATAACAAATAATATGCCTGAGGTTTAAGGAGTAAACTGAATTAGAGTTTTCAAAGAGGTGAGATTCCAGATCGCTCCAAAATCTTTTGGACATTTCACATCGAAGAAAAACAACCAAACAAAAAAGGAAAATACTTTTTATAGTAATACTTATCAGAAAATGCAACTACACAGTTAATATGAGTCTTAATCAGTTAGTTTTATTTATACATCCCAATGTCACATATCACAATTTGCCTCACAGGGCAAAGTCGTCTGTATCTCTCATATCCGACAACTGATGTACAAATGTAAAGTACAGTGTTGTTCACCAACTGAAAACAGATTGTGTTGTGTGATTTGGGAGAGGTGGATAATGAGGGCTGAACCCTTCATTAGATCATTCAACAAAACCCTGAAATATTCTGATGTTGACATGATGAAAAACTAGAATGGGTGTTTAATTGAGGTGTGTAAATTTGGAGAGAAATCTACAGATGGAGCATTATTTTTGATGTTGCATGGATTACAGGCACAAAAACAACAAAACACTTTCAGAGGCACAGAATGTTACATTGATGGCATTACTGTTTAATTTTGTTGAATTATTGGGTCTGTAACAACACACAGAAATAGATAGACATAAAACAGGCTGCTTATTTTATACCTCGTTTTTCTATGTTTGAAATTAGTTACAAACATGTGGTCAATAACATACAGTATTAATCTCAGGAAAGTCTTCAGATACAGTGGGTGGCTCTTAAAAGAGCCGTTGGTTTCAGACTAAAGACAGCAGGACTGTCTACTTGGAGCTGGTGTACTTGGTGACGGCCTTGGTGCCCTCAGACACAGCGTGCTTGGCCAGCTCACCGGGCAGCAGCAGGCGGACGGCGGTCTGGATCTCCCTGGAAGTGATGGTGGAGCGCTTGTTGTAGTGAGCCAGACGGGAGGCCTCACCGGCGATGCGCTCAAAGATGTCGCTCACAAACGAGTTCATGATGCCCATGGCCTTGGACGAGATGCCGGTGTCGGGGTGGACCTGCTTCAGCACCTTGTACACGTAGATGGCGTAGCTCTCCCTCCTGGTCCTCCTCTTCTTCTTGCCGGTCTTGCTGACGCTCTTAGACACGGCTTTCTTTGAGCCCTTCTTGGGCGCTTTCACGGTGGTTTCAGGCATGATCAGGACGGTACGTCTCTTCCTAAACAGATAACATCACTGACTGCTGAGTGGTGAATTTGTATCCCCCTGATGCAAATAACACTGTGCTGTTGCTCGCACTGGATTGGTCAGCTTCTGAGGCTGGGGAACAATACAGTGGGTGGGTGAGGGGAGAAAGGAGAAAGAAAATCCTGTTAATTAACAAAGTTTAAAGAAATAGTCGGCGTCGGGTTGAATATGAAATTATTTAGCTACATAAATAATAAATGCTATATACCCTGTTATAAATTATATAATTGATGCCACTCCTTTTCAAATCACACATGAAGGAAAGCATTAGATAAAATCTGTCACAAAGCTTCTCTTTCTGATCTGTACAGGATTTTAAATCCTCACATCATCCACCTAAGCTGTTTGGACCCTTAAACAAAAACTAGAATAAATAGAATAAACTTTTTAGACTTTAGACTTTATTGTCCCCAGAGAGGAAATTCTTTTCCACAGCACAACAACAACATATCTTCTCACATTGGATAGCTTGAACATGCTACAGTAGTGACTGATTATTCTGATCACTTAATAATGAAAGCCTCTGTCCTGTGTGGGGGTAATGATAACAACAAGAGGCTTTTGGAAACTTAATGTTAAATATCTAAATAAGGTTTAGGCACAAAAGGCACTTGGTACACTGAGGTTCAGGTCAGCCTAGCCTGAGGTTTGATGGTGGGAAATGCTGTGATATGTCAGTAAAACAACTATGACTGCTGCCATCCCATACACCTTCGGATAACAACGTCTGCTTATATATTATATGAAACGTACGTATGCAAGGTATTTGTGGTTTGTAGTGACACACATTGCCAATATTTCATGACAACTCATTATAATATGTCAGTAAATTAACAAAAATAAATTAGGATCTACTAAAAAAACAAACAAACAAACAAACAAAAAAACAACCTTTAAAATTATGGGAAAATAAAATGTGAAATGTTACTCTCAAAAGTATCCCCATTCAGAAGTTTGTAAAATTTTTCTAAGGTGTAACGAGGACATATTTTTGATAATATCTTTATATATAAAATCTGTGTGTGCATATTGTATGATGTGTGTGAGCATTTAGTGTAGCTCCATATTTGTACTTTCAGTCAGAGTAAAAATTCTTGGAGCTCAGAAAGTCACAACATGGTTTACGCTGATAAGCATGATGAAGTTTCATCTTGTCTGTCCAAAATCTTCAAGTTTCCACTGTGTGGGTGGAGCAATGGGTCTGTGAGAGCTTTAAAACAAAGAAGAAATGTTCACACTTAAAGTCATTTAAATTGAAATCTAAAGCAAAATTATAAGATGAAAATCACATGAAGAAAAAATAAAACCAAATGGGAGACTAAAAAGAAAAACAAACAAAAGTAAAAGTTGTCATCTTCTGTTGAAGAAAAGGCAAGGAGCAAAAAACAAAAATATCACTGCCATGATCCATAGTTTTTATATTTATGAAAACCATTAAAGACTTAATTAGTCCATGTGAAAAACATTGCAAGGCTGCATGGTTTTGTTAATACATGAAGAGTTTTTAACATAGTATGGAAACCCAACCCAGAACAAGTATTTGATACACTGCCGATTTTGCAGGTTTTCCCACTTACAAAGCATGTAGAAGTCTGTAATTTTTATCATATGACAAACAAAAAACAGCTTTTTAAAAGACTTGGAGAACTCCTCTCAGTAGGATTTAATACCATCTTATGTGGAGATTTTAATACAGTGACATCAGAAAATGACAGACATAGTGCTGTACCTTTTACTTTGACAGCCAAAGGTAAAGTATTAAAATAAATATGTGAGGAGTTTAAATTAATTGATGTGTATAGATCTTTGAATCCTTCTGGTTTTGATTACACTAGATTTGATGCAAAAACAAAAACACGTACAGACAGAGTTTACGTATCATCTAATTTCAGAATAAATAACTACTCAACTGTTCTGAACACTTTTTCTGATCATCTCGTAGTCAGAACATCAGTGTCTTCCGAAACATCTGTTAAAAGAGGCTTCTGGAAACTGAATACACAGTGTTTAAAATACAATGATATTATAATAGAGTTAAAATCTGAACTGAATTAAGTATTATAACTAAATCAAACATTAAACTGTGGGAAATATTAAAATCCAGGGTGAAAGATTTCTTCAAATTCAAAAGTAAAGAATTAAATAAATTAAAAAGATATGATTCACTAGTTAAACAATATGTAAACTTAAAGCAAATGAAACAAATCATCAGTTGAAGAAGAAATCTTGTCCAACTTACAATCAGAAATCAATAATATGAATAATGAACTGTTGTTTAATATTTATAAACAAACAGAAATAAACAACAGAGGTAACTTATTATCTGCACTGAAATCAGAACAAAAGCAAATTCAAGATAAATGCATTAAATCTATAAAAAATCAGTCTGGTAATGTTTTATAAATCTTATAAAAAGATTGATGTTGATCTTGGATGTGTGAGTTTACTACTCAAATCTGTTCCCAGAAACACTGCACTCCACTCACGGACTGGCCCATCTGTTTAGTCTGTCGATTTCCAGATGGCCTGGCTCCTTATTGGCCTGTATGGCTGCCATCCGGGCCAATAAGAAGCCAGGGCTGGCAGGCCATGTCCTGGCAATAAATACAATGCAGCCAATGGCCCGCTGTTGCCAGGCGGACAACACTTCTTCTAGTACACGCCCCCTCACTCGCTACTGCACAGAGACTTATGCGCTGTGAAACTGTGAAACAGAGGGTTATTAGGATTGGTCGAAAATGACAGGTTTTTTTTAGAAGAATCATGTTGTGATTGGTTAGTTGATTTATGGCCCGCCTCTACACAACGAAAACACAGAAAGGAGAATGCACATGGTTACACATGCAGCCACCAGATGTATGTGAGAGAGCGAGAGAGAGAAAGACTGATGGATCATCTGAAGAGAGGAGGAAAAAGGAAAGGTGGACATGAAAGAGGGATGGAGAGCAAAAGGAAGGCCCTAGAAAGAGAGGGGGCAAAATGTTATAAGCTTACAGACCTGTTTAGACCGGGTCCCCCACCCCCACCCCTCGCCACTGTCGCTAGCAAAGTGGATGGCGATGCAGCAGCGACAAGTAAGTTTATAAACGCCACACAATGCATGTCAGACGCCCCCAGAAGCCAGTTGAGAAGGCCAACATATAATAAAATTATTGGCTTTAAGACCATGCACTTTGTTCCCTTTTGTCATGTGTATCCTCATGTGTATCACACCAGTTGATATGGATGGCCTTTGTTTTCTGCAAGTGCAACAATAACATCCTTCATGGCTGGTTTTCAAGATAGAAAGGGGAAAAAAAAGCTTTATTCCACATTGTAGATTTATTTTGCTTCTGTGGCAGTGATGTGGTGGTTTGTTGTGGTACTGTCTCGCATAAACGCTACTTAACTAGACAGTGTACAGTGCAGTATATACCCTAGAGGAGAGGTGGCTAAATAAAATAGCCTATATGTGTTGCTTCTATTTTAACATGAAAAATGTACAATATGGCTGGGCAGCCAGCCAGGCCTATACTGTATACTGTACACAATCGCTCAATTCAGTTTCTGCAGTTATGTTATGGATGGTTCTAATGCTGAATGATACATTTTCTATGAGTTCTACTATGTGCATGTACAGTTACTTGCTTTCATTCAGTGGTTGTGTCTGTGAAGGTTTTGACTTACAGTTTGTCCGTGTGGTTGGTGCTGCTGCTGCTGCACTGTATTGTTTGGTTGCAGATGCTTATACTGTATGCTTGCTTGACATGCTTGTAGTTTTGGTTTAGAGAGAGTGAGTGAGTGAGTGAGTGAGTGAGTGAGTGAGTGAGTGTGTGTGTGTGTGTGTGTGTGTCTTTATAGTATTTTAAAATGGAGTAAATTTCACAATATTTGGCCATATGTTTTCTAGGTGGATCTAATACCATCGGTGCTGGGGCTTCAGTGGCAGGGCCCAGTCACAGTGCCAGCTCAGAGGAACTGGCAGGTACATAGGAAAGTCATTAAATTGTTTAAGATGGAGCAATATGTGTGATTCAGATTTACAATTGGCTATATGAAACAATTGAATACAAACAACTGATAGTACTAAATCTATTAGATTTCATAATAAGTTAAATGGTGTATTTTAATTTGTGTTGGCTCTTCTTAACAGTTCTAGTAGATGTAATGATTCCGTAATGTCTTCCTAACCAAATAGGAAGTTCCTCTGTAACACCAGCTGAAGCCAGGAGTGATGATTCTGGGGGAGAGGAACAAACTGATCTGACTTCATCCAGTAATGAGTCACAGGAACTGTCAGGTACATGTGAACCAATGTAAAGTAGGAAAACAACATATATATAATAACATATAATCTAAGAATAAAAAATGTATAAACAAAAACATTGGCAAATGGCAATTTGATGACAAAACATGTTATGTTTATACATTATTAGTAATGCAAAAATTTTGCTGGTCATTCTTATTCAGAAACGGCATATGTTGAGGGGCCCGGCACAGGAGGGGAATCCAGTGAGTCTGACGTTACGATACGATATCCACATGATCAGATGCCTGTACAGAAAGTCATGTGTCCGTATAAATGTTAATGGTGTACTTACTGATTATTTTAATGTAGAAAGAGGTGTGAAACAGGGCTGTCCACTGAGTGCTGCTTTATATATCTTAGCCATTAGCCCTTTAATCAAATTAATAAATGCTGACCCTTTGACATCCGGAAAATTTATTAATAATAGTTGCAATGTTAAAGCAATGACATATGCCGATGATGTTACTGTTATTATAAAAAATCAGTTAGAGGTGGATATTTTAATTAATTATTTGTGTCTTTACGAACTGGCGTCTGGCGCTAAACTATACCATGAAAAGACTGAAGGAGTTTGAATAGGAACAAAGAGTAAAAAACCTCACTTAAATATTCAAATAAAGGAAGAAATTAAAATACTTGGTTTAACTATCTGTAATAATGATTGTAGTGAACGGAATTGGGATGAAAAACTGAATATTGTTAAAGGAGAAATTAATAAATGGAGAAACAAAGATGCTAATTATAAATCTAGAATTAATATAATGAAAACATACATTCATCCAAACTTCTCTTTCTAGCTAATATATTCCCACCAACTCCCAGCATATTAAAACAATTAAATAAACAATGTGTGAACTTGGTCTGGGGAACCACCAGAGAAGTCACTAAACGTGACCTTTTGTTTAAAAGCAGAGAGTATGGAGGCCTTGGCGCTGTTGATTTGAGTGTTAGACTGATAATTGCTTTTGTTAAAAATGTGTCAGCGGCCATCTCAAGAAAAGCACCCTGGGTCGGTCTTGTTAAAAACTGGGAAAAAAACGGGGCAGTGCAGGACAACACCCTTATTATAAATTACTATATTCAGATTTTTTATATGAACATAGAAGTGTACAAATAAACTGGGTAAGTGATACAAGTAAAACAATTTTTAATAAAATAAATAAATATAAATATGGTGGTGTAATTAAATAGAAAAATATCTTAGAGAGAGACTATATGAAAGTAATTAAAATAAATGACAAGAGATACTCAGAGAGCATCAGGGATGTCCGCTGCCTCATTTCAGTTTCCAGGCTCCCTGTGCGAGCTACTGTTTCATGGAGCTGTTACGTCACAACCACAGAATGTCCTATGATGTATTGTAATGAACAAGAGACACAACAACATCTGTTAATTGACTGTTATAGATCCCAACAAGTGTGGAACATTTTACAAGGACTTGATCTATCTTGTGACATCAATTACAACTCAGTAACCTACGGACTCATAACAGAAAACATTCCACAGAAGCACAAAGAACTGTATCAACTGGTCATTATTATCACTTCATACAAAGTTTGGAAAACCAGATGTGCCATGTCCCTCCAACAAACTGTTATAGATGGAGACATGGTAATAAAACACATCCAGGCTGACCTCTGGAGGAGAAGGACATTAGACAAAAAACAAACTCTTCTGTGGACTTTGACACTTCTTGCACTTTATTAATGTAATGTGTATTTTTTTTTTATGCGAGTGAGGGGAGTTGACGTGCCTGATTTTCTGTGTTTTGTAACATGTTTTGGTTGTTACAATGTATATATTGTATGAAATTAAATAAAGTATTTTTGAGGGAAAAAAAAGAAAAACCGGTGGTAAAGCCAGAGCCAAGGCAAAGACCCGCTCGTCCCGTGCTGGGCTCCAGTTCCCAGTCGGCCGTGTCCACAGGCTGCTGCGCAAAGGAAACTATGCGGAGCGTGTCGGTGCCGGCGCCCCCGTCTACCTGGCGGCTGTGCTGGAGTACCTGACCACTGAGATCCTGGAGTTGGCTGGAAACGCTGCCCGCGACAACAAGAAGACCCGTATCATCCCCCGTCACCTGCAGCTGGCTGTCCGCAACGACGAGGAGCTCAACAAGATGCTGGGCGGAGTGACCATCGCTCAGGGCGGCGTGCTGCCCAACATCCAGGCTGTTCTGCTGCCCAAGAAGACCGAGAAGGCCGCCAAGTCCAAGTAAACCTGGACACTCTTTCACTGCTGGAAACTGGCCCCCAAAACGGCTCTTTTAAGAGCCACACACTCCCCTCATAAAGAGCTCTCTCATGTCGCAGATGTAAATAACCAATTAAAAATGGGATTTTTTTTTCAAATCCTGCCTCCCCTCTCTGCTCCCCTTCATCTCAGCAATTATTCACCCCTCACTGTCCACTGGAACTGTTCCCACCCCTTTCAAAACCACAGCCGTCAGTCCCATCCTGAAAAAACCTGGTTCAGACCCCAACGATTTCAATAACCTCCGCCCCATTTCTCACCTCCCCTTCATTTCCAAAATTCTGGAAAAAACTGTTGCCTCTCAACTCCACTCCCATCTCACCCACAACAGCCTCTATGAACAGTTCCAGTCCGGCTTCCGTCCCCACCATAGCACAGAAACAGCCCTCATCAAGATCACCAACGACCTCCTCATGGCAGCTGACTCCGGTTTAATCTCCATTCTCATCCTCCTCAATCTGAGTGCGGCCTTCCACACTGTTTCTCACCCAATCCTCCTTCATAGACTCTCCATAGGTATCACTCACACTCCTCTTCACTAGTTTCACTCTTACCTCACAGGCCGCACTCAGTTCATCTAACTCAAATCCTTCACTTCACAGCCCTCCCCCATCACTTCAGGTGTGCCCCAGGGTTCTGCCCTGGGGCCCCTCCTCTTCATTATCTATCTCCTCCCACTTGGCAATATTTTCCATAAATTTGGTATTCTCTTTCACTGCTTCGCGGATGACACCCAGCTCTACCTATCCAGTAAACCCGACACCTCTCTTCCACCCTCCTCCCTCACCCACTGCCTCTCAGAAATTAAATCCTGGTTCACCTCCAACTTCCTCAAACTCAACTCTGATAAAACAGAACTCCTCCTGGTCGGTGCCAAATCCACTTTATCCAAAACTGACAGTTTCTCCCTCACTATTGACAGTTCCACAGTGTCCCCCTCCCCTCAGGTTAAGAGTCTGGGTGTCATCCTCGACAGCTCACTGTCTTTCCACTCACACATTAATAACATCACCCGGTCTGCATATTTCTACCTATGAAACATTAACCGTCTGCACCCCTCGCTCACCCCTCACACCACGGCTATCCTGGTCCACAGCCTCGTCACCTCCCGCATCGACTATTGTAACTCACTCCTCCTTGGTGCCCCACACAAATCCCTCCATAAGCTTCAACTGGTCCAAAACTCTGCAGCCCGCATCATTACTAGAACCCCCTCCTTTCACCACATCACCCCTGTCCTCCAGCAGCTTCACTGGCTTCCAGTCAAATTCAGAATCCACTACAAAATCCTTCTGTATACTTTCAAGGCCATTCACAACCTCGCCCCCCCCTACCTGTCTGATCTCCTCCTCATCGCCACCCCCTCTCGCTCCCTCAGGTCGTCATCCTCCCTCCACCTCTCTGTACCCTCCGCGCGTCTCAGCAGCATGGGGAGCAGAGCTTTCAGTCGCTCTGCTCCCAAACTTTGGAACTCTCCCCCCGGACCTCAGAAACATGGACTCTCTACCCCATTTCAAATGACAACTCAAAACCCATCTGTTCCAAACTGCATATTCCCTTTAATTGCCCACATCCATTTTTACTTTGTGTCACTCTTGTCTGTTGTTGTTATTTATTTTAATTGTGATTTTAATTGTGTTTTTAATACTCTGTAAAGTGTCCTTGAGTGTTGAGAAAGGCACTTTTAAATAAAATGTATTATTATTATTATTAATGGAAATACACAATCATCCTAAATATAAATGTGTTGATAAAGCAGTCCTGTGATAATAGTATCACAGGCCTGGCAAAAACTATGCACAGGGCACATTAATTTGAATTGATAATATTAAGCCCAACCCATCAGTAGAGGCTGAGCCACTGTTTGTTTTTTGTTCAGTGTATTTATTGACATTAATGGAGGTGGTCACCAGTTGACAATCTTAGAGGGCCTGGATCTAGCTATTTTAAGTACTTTATTTTTCTGTATGAGTCCTATTTCACAAACGTGGCCAGACTTGGCCGAACCTGTTATTTCCACAGGTGACCTCTCAGATGAAAAGTTCTCATGGATTGTTTAGTGATCAGGTGACTGTCATCCAGCTGAAGATTGGGTCTCTTTTGTTTTTTCACTTTTTTTGGTTTGTTTGTTTATATCTTCATTGACACATGAGGTTGACCAATTATCGGGCCAGCTGATGAGTGGATTTTCTAAGCTACTTTGTTTAAATTACCCATTATAGTTGTTTGTACAGTAGATAAGTCCACAATACTCTTTAGTTTACACATAAATGCCAGCCTTTATATTTAATCGTTGTATAAAATGTCTTGTTTTGGAATTTTGTTGGTTTTGTATCCTCTGGAAGCTCCCGACCTGTTTTATAACATCTTGAAATAATTTATTGAATATATCCCTCTTTTATGGTGTAGGTTTTGATATTTGTGCAATTTAATTCTGATAGAAGTTGTTGTATGCTGTACCTGACAGTCATGTCCCGTCAGTGTGATAAACAGGGCTCCTCTGGGATAGTCATGAAACACATCAATAATTATCATCTTAAGTATAACATTCATTATTCTGACATGGGCCATTCTCCATAATTCATACCTTTACTTTTGGCACTTTAAGAATATGTGATAGTAATAATTTGTATTGTTGATAAAGTAAAACTTTGAATGCAGGACTTGTAACAGAGTATTAAATTACTCCTTTTAAAAGATCAGAGTACTTACAGAACTGGTCAATTAGGACAACTTTCATAAAGAAACTCAACTATAAACTTAGTTTCGTTGTTAATGATTGTTGTCCTGTTGTTGTCAGTCACACCTCTGTTTCTACAGTAAATACATCTGATCGCAGGGAAGGTTACATGTTTTGGGATGGTGAATGACTCCATGAGAAATAAGAGGCTCCTCAGCTCATTGTATCAAGCAAATATTTGTTGGCTTCTAAAAAAAAAAGGTTGATTGAATTGATGAAATACTTCACAGTGTGAAGTTTTGTGATGTTGTATATATGTGGGTGATTTACTGATCTGTTTATCGGAGCCAGTAGTCTCTGTTCCCGACCTCCTGACCCACTAAATCATTAAGTAGACTGTCAGGATTACAATCAACTGGGAAAAATTGTGAGTTTATGCCTTTGGAGAATAATTTGTGTCCTGTATTCTAGAAATCTTTGCCATTTAAATTACTCGCTACCCACATCAAATAAACTCCCCTCACATTTCTAAAGCCCACTTACAGAAGAACGTTAATAAATACACTGATTGATTAATATGTGTTTTGTCTGTGGGTGTGAACATGATGACTTTGTCTCAATCCATTGTCTTCCCTCTAAATCCATGTGATCATTGATTGATGACCCAGGTCCATTTCTAAGTCATGAAATTAACCAGACTTGATGTTGTTCGCTCGCAGTAGCTCCAAACAGCTTTATGAAACAGATTCTGATTCAGTCTGTTTGGTTAATTCAAGACGGGCTGTTTATAATGAGACCTGCTTCTCTGAGTCACCTCAGAGGAATACCAGCACAGTATTATAACACATTTGGACAATAAAAATACCGCACTGCCTCATCAGGTAATTTGTACAAATACAGTAGAGTTCTCTGATGAAGCTATGATGCACGAATTATGCTGCTGTGAGAAAATGGGCTGTAGGCCTATATGTGAGACATCCCACACAGAGTTTTAGAGCGTGAAGCACAGATCTGTTTTTAAAGCACCAAAGAGCAGCTCAGTCGCTAACCAAGGTCCTGTTTTATGGCATCACCACTGAGTGTTTGTTTCTCATCATCAGTGAGCTGTGATGCTGCCACCAGGCTGCAGTCTTTGTATTGGACCACAGACACTGACACATAACATGTGGAGCAAAGGGAAATAAGAAACAGAGAGGTCTTCCTCAGGATGATCAATATCATGCACACAATATGTGCTCTGGATTTCATCTTTTTCCAAAAAGGGCAAACGCTGTGACAGGCTGTGACAAATTCAGGGTAGAAACAGTCAGACTGAAGGACAGGGAGTCAGAGATGAGAGGACAGGTGAGTGTATAAAGCTTTGTTGTGCTTGTGCACACTGACGGACAGCATTTCTGCTAACGCTAATGTATTTATTATTTATATTAAACATAAACATTTATGTTTCTGTTACGTAACATAGGTAAATAATGTAAAGTATACCTTTCCACATCAGAGCCTCTTATAAATCCACTCAACATGTGTGTCCTTCTTGAATTTTGGGTCAAACTGGTTTCTATTCAGAACAATGACAGATAGTTTATCTGAGCTGCTGTTACTCTGAAAGTTTTAAGTCCAAATCTAAATTTCAGTCAGTCCTCAACTTGAACCTCAGCAGAAAACACCAAATAACTGTTGTGTGACACTTGATTAAGTCTTTAAATAATATTTAGGAATGTATCAGTGAAACTGTGTGTAACATTTAAAGTCACGTACTGCTTCCACAGACAGCTGACATGTGTTTGTCGGTGTGTTTGATCATTAATAGTACAACTACTAACTATAACTAAATCTAAAGGAGTCACAGCAGCAGCTCTGATCACTGGTCAGACTGGCTGAACTGCACCATGCGCCTCGGCCATCATCAGTGTGTTTGCTGACACCAGAATAACTTCACTTTATGACAAAGTCAACAACAGCAGATGGTTGTTTTTACACTGAGTCCCTGAACAAACATGTGAGCTGCTGGAAAACGACTTTGGAGGAGCTGTGATGCATTTGAAGTCATTTTACGAGAGAAATGAGTGGGAAAAGCCGCTGAGCAGCGCTGGCCACGGCGGTGAATAGGTGAGGTTTGGAGGCTCCACAGACAAAATGCAGAGAGCATCAGAGCTCTGCATGACTTGAATATGAAGAGACACAAGTCCGCTATCGGCTCCCTTCACTGTCAGCCTTCAGCACTTGTCCCACATTTAGTTTTTCACCTTTTCTCAGTCAAGAGAAAACACAAGTGCTCCAGCTTTCACACTGCACAGAGGAGCCACGGGCTGGCTTGAGTCTCCACGGTTCTCACGGTGTGTTTAAGGACAGCCTCGTGCTCGGAGCTTTCAACAGTCCAGTCAGACACTCTCGTGTGTAACTGAGCAGGAATAACATTACTGCAGAGTATGGCAGAAGAAGCTCCAGCTCCCGCCGCCGCGCCGGCCAAAGCCGCCAAGAAGAAGGCGCCTAGACCGAAGAAGACCGGTCCCAGCGTCGGCGAGCTCATCCTGAAAACTGTGGCCGCATCCAAGGAGCGGAGCGGCGTGTCTGCGGCCGCCCTCAAGAAGGCTCTGGCTGCCGGAGGCTACGATGTGGAGAAGAACAAGTCCCGCGTCAAGACCGCCATCAAGGCCCTGGTGGCTAAGGGCTCTCTGGTCCAGACCAAAGGGACCGGGGCCTCCGGCTCCTTCAAGATGAGCAAGAAGGCTGCCGAACCCAAGAAGGTCAAGAAGCCGGCCAAGAAAGCCGCTCCTAAAGCCAAGAAGCCCGCAGCGGCCAAAAAGCCCAAGACAGCGGCAGCTAAGAAGCCAGCAGCCGCTAAGAAGTCTCCCAAGAAGGCCAAGAAACCCGCAGCGGCCAAGAAACCCGCAGCCAAGAGCCCCAAGAAGGCTGCAAAGAGCCCCAAAAAGGCCACCAAGAGCCCCAAGAAGGTGGCCAAAAAGGCCCCTGCAGCCAAGAAAGCCCCCGCAAAGAAGGCAGCCAAGCCCAAAGTCAAGAAAGCAGCAGCCAAGAAGAAGTGAGCTGTCATCAGTCTCATCAACACACTGCTCACTAAAAGGCTCTTTTAAGAGCCACCCACACCATCCTGAAAGAGCAATGTGCCATAAGTTTTTATTAATTATCAATCAATTAATATTTTGTTAAATAATTAATTATTGTCATTATTATTATTATTATTGTTATTATTGTTGGGCAAGATGATCAAGAAGGCCAGCTCTGTCCTGGCATGCTGTCTGGACTCTGTGCAGGTGGTGGGAGACAGAGATGAGAGTTTGGCTGTCATCCTCCTGAGGACTAACACTCTAAACTCTGGAGAGCTCCTTCAGCAATAGACTGATTCACCGAAAGTGTGTGAAGGAACACTGTCGCAGGTCCTTCCTGCCTGCTGCTGTCAGACTACTAACCAACACTGCTGACAATCAACTGCACCATGGACACTTTATAAACACCATTATAAGCATTACTGTTCCCCTTGTTATTGTTTTTTGCACATACAATCACTAGATGTGCTATCTTTAATCCATTGCTCATTATTATACTATTATTATTATTATTATTATTGATGTTGATGTTATTATTAATTGCCGTTTCATATTCTTATTTTTGTACTTTCTTTTGCAGGCCTTGTTTGACTTTCTCCTTGGCCACTGGAATTTCTCAACTGTGGGATTAATAAAGCTGTATCTTATGTTTTTGTTACCTGCAGCAGATACAATTATTAACATTAATGCATTGATAATTACAGGCTGATTTGAAATTTAAATGTATAAATATTTCTTCTGTATAAATATTTCTTATATATTTCTTACTTATTTTATTTATTATTAATATTTCAAGACAATTGCACCAAATAAACAAAACAAACAAGACAAACAACAAGAAAGGAGACAAAAAGAAGACACAAGGATGTTTTTTAGGAACTAAAAAGAATAACTGAGTAAAAATTCACTAAAATTCATTGACTTACATAATGTGTGCTTGTAAGTAAAAAGTTGAATATTTAGAAAAACAAATTTGAGCTTCAAGAGCGCTTTTATTTGATATCTGAGGTTAATCGAGAAATAAATTCTGTATTTTACAAAAAGAGCAGGAGGCATTATGGTCTGTTCCAGAGAGACGTTTTATGAAAGGCCAATTTTTGTCTTATCCTCCTGCCTGATGTAAGAATTGTGTCACAGTGAATACACTGTCCTTAGCTGGTAAACAGCACTTTTGTTTCATATCAAATCTCCATTAGTCACGGCAGGATATGTAACTGTAGCACTTAATTTGAGTCTTTATATCCTGAAGTCAACTGTATTACTTTGTAGATGATGTTTTTTGGCTGCTGTATCAGTTTCCATCACTTATTAAATCGTCTATCGACTAAGTTATAGTAGACTAAATATATACTAAATTTAACAAAGTCGTCTGTATCTCACATACCTGACAACAAACAGTTTTTGATTTACAAATGTATGTCTGTGAATTCTAAAAGAAAAGGTAAAAATTCAGGAGGTGATTTTGATCATCTCTGCTTATGGATAAAAAGTTTAGCATTTCAAATAACATTAATTAGATATTGAAGAATACTTTTATCTGGATCATCATAAGAACAAATAATATCCCTGAGGTTTAAGGAGTAAACTGAATTAGAGTTTTCAAAGAGGTGAGATTCCAGATCGCTCCAAAATCTCTTGGACATTTCACATTGAAGAGAAAACAAACAACCAAACAAAAAAGATTAGACTTTATTAATACTTATATGCAACTGTACAGTTAATCTGAGTCTTTATATCCTGAAGTCAACTGTATTACTTTGTAGAGGATCTTTTTGGCTGCTGTATCAGTTCCCATCACTTATTAAATCTTCTATCAACTAAGTTATAGTGACTAAATATTTGCTAAATTTAATAAACTCGTCTGTATCTCACAAACCTGACAACCACCAACAGTTTCTGGTGTACAAATGTATTCAAATAAACACAAGAAGTTTGTGCTCTAGAAAAGGATCAACACTCAGTGAATACTCTCCTAAACCCTATGATAAGCTATTATGGCAAGGCTTAACTATACTTAAAGTACAGAGTTATTCACCAACTCAAATTCTCCAGAAACAGTGAGATGTTAACAGTTGGTTAATCAAAGTTTAATCAGGAGGAAAACAGATTGTGTTGTGTGATTTGGGAGAGGTGGTAGTGAGGGCTGAACTCTGCATTAGATGATTCAACAAAACCCTGAAATATTCTGATGTTGACATGATGAAAAACTAGAATGGGACTTTACTTTTGATGTGTTTAAGTTTATTGGATTTCTCTCCCTATGAAAGATACAAGATGGAGCATTATATTATTTTTAACTTTATTGATGTTGCATAGATTACATGCACAAATTCAACAAAACACTTTCAATCAGAGGTGCAGAATGATATATGAAATATACAAAACAATCAGTCATGTCTATCAATACAGAAAGTATTGGGTCTGTAACAACACACAGAATAGATTTAAATGGATATACACATAGAAAATGCTTCTTATTGTAGTAGCTAATTTTTCTATGATGTTTGAATATTCTTTTAGTTGCAACTGTCTGGTCAATAATACACAGTACTTGTTTTAGGAAAGTCTTCAGATGAAGTGGGTGGCTCTTAAAAGGGCCGTTGGTTTAGTATTAGAAACAGCAGGACTGTCTACTTGGAGCTGGTGTACTTGGTGACGGCCTTGGTGCCCTCAGACACAGCGTGCTTGGCCAGCTCACCGGGCAGCAGCAGGCGGACGGCGGTCTGGATCTCCCTGGAAGTGATGGTGGAGCGCTTGTTGTAGTGAGCCAGACGGGAGGCCTCACCGGCGATGCGCTCAAAGATGTCGCTCACAAACGAGTTCATGATGCCCATGGCCTTGGACGAGATGCCGGTGTCGGGGTGGACCTGCTTCAGCACCTTGTAACGTAGATGGCGTAGCTCTCCCTCCTGGTCCTCCTCTTTTTCTTGCTGGTCTTGCTGACGCTCTTAGGGCTCATTTATGTTCAACGTTAAATACGAATCCGGATACAGACGGAGCCTTCTGTCCGTGCTCTGCGTTCATTTCGTCCGTATTTCTGCACGTTTCCGTAAAGCTTACGGATATGGGCCAAACGCAGCAGTACCACCGGGAACCATGGGGGCAGTGTTGCTGTCACTCCCCGATACGTAGCTCTAGTGAGACAAGAAGAAGAAATAACAATTCAATTTCTCTCATCGGCAGTACTAGAGAAAAGAATTCTCCGTCCTCCAGTCGTGATGTATTTAACGGCCTCAGCGACCACCGCCTCCTACAATGCTGCCTCTGTTTTTGTCTTTTATGCAAGAGGTACATTATCAATATCTCCTCCACAGTTGCCATGTTTGTTTTTGAGTTTGTTGTTGTCAGAAACTTTTGACGCTGGGCTGCCTCCTGGTGGATATATTGGTTAATATCCAAGCCAACGTAAAGGGCGCATGGAAGTATGTGGGCAGTGACGGTAATATCGTTTGAAACGGACGTATACATTTTCGTACGTAAAGGGAGCATAAATGAGCCCTTAGACACAGCTTTCTTTGAGCCCTTCTTGGGCGCTTTCATGGTGGTTTCAGCCAGATGTTTCTCTCAAGTCGAGTGACGTGTTCAAGCGCAGAGGGGTCTATTTATAGCCACTTCATGTGAATATTAGCATCCATTTCTTGATAGATGGGGGGGAAATTGGGTTCAAAGAAAATGAAAAGAAAGAAGGTTGAAAATGAGTGAACAAAGATATCTACAACACAGTTAAAACTCACAGTGTCTAAATTATTACTTTTTATCAACCCCACAAAACACTCATGACCTTAGAAAAAGTATGTACTAAACTTATTTGCTGAATGTAAGGTCACAAACAGATTTTTAATGTATCAAAGCAAACATCATCAGTTATTAGTTTGATATGCTGTATCAGTTGTTAAATCTAAAGGCTGAATACTCCTTTAAAGCTGTGGGCCAGCTCCTCATCCACAGTGGGTCTCCGGTTAGAGAGAACAATAAGATGCAGGGGTTTGGATTCCACTCCACTTTAATGTGGTTCAGTATGAGGCACAGTGGTGAATAGATATTACAGCTTCCTAATTACCGTAGGACTGTATACATGTTGGTATGCACTATATAGGTTCGCTCAGTGGCAGTCCTGAGTGGAATGATGAGATGGGGTACATCCCAAATCCTTTAGAATTACTGCTAATCACCTAACCTAGCCACCTAACCTAACTGTTTAGTCCCTCCCACTTAGGAAAACATGCAAGGAGTCAGGAGTTAGGAGTGAGGAGCGAGGATTGCTGATTAAGAGACATGAGACGGCCTTACTCTGAAGCATCACGTAAAGCAACGTCCTTTTCTGATGATGGCGGCACAGCTGTATCTGCTGCATAACGGAGCCAACGTTTGACGTACATCCCAAGTCACATTATATTTGCTGATCAAAGACGTAACCCCCACTCCCCGCCGTCATGACTTTGGTCACACACTTTTGCATGTATTACCATTGCTATTGAGTCATTTGCCAATGTTTGTCACAATTAAAGAACGGTCTGTAGCCCTGCCACTGTCACTGTGATGAGCATCATTATCATTATTATCATCATTATTATTACTATTATTAAATCCACTCGCCATCATTCAACAAGTCAGCTGCTGAGTGAATAAGACATGTCAGACCTGTCAGTCTACCTCAATCAATTCAATTTTATTCATAAAGCCCAATATCACAAATCACAGTTTGCCTCACAGGGCTTTACAGCATACAACATCCCTCTGTCCTTTAGACCCTCACAGTGGATCAGGAAAAACTCCCCAAAAAACCCTTTAACGAGGGGAAAAAATGGTAGAAACCTCAGGAAGAGCAACTGAGGAGGGATCCCTCTTCCAGGATGGACAGACGTGCAATAGATGTCGTACAGAACAGATCAACATAATAAATTAACAGTAATCCGAATGACACAATGAGACAGACAGAGAGAGATGCAGGACAGACGGTAATGACAGTACCCAGATAGCACACATACATCTGGCCAACGTCGGCCCGATGTATCAGATTTAGATTGTTAAGACGTAGCAGGGAGAGCGTTTGCTCATTGCCATGACGTCACTGAGACGTCGGCCTTTAATCAAAAATGACCACCATGCAACGTTCAAATGATCAATAAAAGAAGCTGCGCTCAGTGGGCGCTCCTTCATTAATATTCATATGCTTCGTTAACTACGACCTTTATTCATTTAGGTGGGACCTTTCAAACTACAAATATTTCACCATTCAATGTGAGAAATCAATGCTAACATTCAAAAATAGCTGACTGTTACCCCATTTTGTGTGTAAGTGTGCACAATAAAGAGACAGAAGTCAATTTGACAAACTTTATTTTCAAATTTCCACAAACAATATTTGATGGCCAGTCCGCTTCTCCTGGCAGCCTGCAAGACAGAGAAAAGATGATGAGCACATAACTTCAAGAAACAAAACCCAACTTCACCACTGTATGTTTTTTTTTAGCATTTCAGCTGTCTTTTAGCCAGAATGATGGCTTTGGGTCCGTCACTCTGCTTAATTTAGTGTTTAAACTGTTAACGGGATCTGGCATTAACTTCGTTAACTGTTAACAGCAGCTTAACAATCAGTCCTTCATCTCGGAAAAACAGTGGTTTCAAAACTGCGCCATTACCTGTAGCCACCGGGGTGGTTTGCTTGAGGAGACCTCGACTGATAAATTGCCCATAAAATCACATTAACAGAATACCGAAGGCATCCTTAAACTTACTTCACTATTTCACCTCCACGCTCCTCTCCCAGACACTTGAGCACACGTCCAGGGCCCCAGAGGTCAGGCTGGGGGGCCGCGAGACCATGGGGGGCTGCTCCGGGCACTTCCACTTTAACCCAAAACGAGTGCTCACAATAACCAGATGAGCACATAACGTCAACTAGGGAAAATAACATGAAAACACCACAGCTGTAGCCTGTTAGCTAACATCAGCTAAACTAGCTATCAGCTAACGAAAGATAATATTAGCTGGTGGGGACCTGTGCTACACACCCAGTCGCCACTCACCAGGATATTCGCAACTGCAACATCAGCAGGTGGTAAAAGATAGGGGATGTCCAATGATCTTCTACAAGAGGAAACGAGAAAAACAAGGGGGTCGGAGACAGGTTCCGCTATGGACTACCGACAAGCTTGGCCTTGTTGGAAAGCTGCAATTCCGCTGTTTCACGTGATATGTGTGGCTTCCCGCTATGACGCACGGTCGCAGAGAAAATCAATAGAGAAAAACAGATGTGAATTTGGACGCACTATGCATTGTTCGGGCCCATAGTTAACTTGACAAATAAGTTTACAAACAATTTTTCTTTTGATCCTCAACCTCAAAGGTGGTTGCCGTGACGCCGTCGTGAACCCTTCGAACTTCTCCGTCACTCCGTTTCATCGCGGTGCAATTCACCGCCAGAGCGGTAGGAGGCTTCGTTCCTTTGCTGAGTGGTTATCGTCGTCTCTAGTTGATTCTTCGTTTAGCTTCCGGCTTTTTCGGTCACAGAGAAATGAACGCGGAGCACGGACAGACGGCTCCGGCCGTATCCGTATTGAACGTTGTGCATAATGGCATATATATAATGAGCCTTAACAACATCTACATGGCAATAGAAGATGTTTAAAGACGGCGGGGATGGCGGTGGAAATACGGAACCGGAAATGCTTTGCGACCAAGCAAACCAATCACAGCCGTGCCGGTCTGCGCTGGGTCTGCGTCGCCTCGACGCGTAGTTACATTTTTGGGGAGGTGCACGTCAGGCTACGCCGGGGGCTACGGCGAGCCCTCTGCGTAGCCCCGTAGCCTACAACGTAGCGACGTCGGCGATTCAACGCACGACCATAAATCAGGCTTAACGTTTGATATTTGTTACTTTGAACCAAGTTTTAAGACGCGTGCTGATACTGTAATAAATGTGGGTTTTCCTAATTTAGCAGAAAGTACTGCTATGTCAGCCCTTTTAAATAACCACAGTTGCGGGTAGGTAATATACAAAAAAATAATCTTTATTAATTCATCACAAAAGGGAAACATAGTTCCTAAAAAGCGGGGAGAGCTCAGGTAAGTAGGGGGCAACCAGTCACCCAGTGTCACAACTGAACCTGAATCTGAACCCAAATGCACAACTCAGAGACGGATTAAAGTGCAAATAAACAATCTTTAATTTCAAAGTAACAAAGGAAAATCGCTCTTACAGAGGAAAATCAAAAACCAAATCAGAATAACAAAAAATCACTCTTGCGAGGAAAACTACAAGGATCGAGGAAAATGCTCGATAAAGTATCAAATTAACATAAAACTAAACAATGGAAAAAGCTGAGCAAAGTATCAAAAGAATACATAACCTGACACACCATAAATGGGACATGGAGGACCTTGACTTGACGAGACAAGACGAACTGGCACAGGACAAAGGGAAACACAGACTATATATACCCACACACACACAAACACGCACACAAGGTAATGGGAAACAGGTGGAAACAATCAGGGCAGGGCAGACAATCAGACGGGTGGGAACACACGAGAGGAAAGGGCAAGTTACCTGAAACGAGAGGGGAGTTGGATGTGAAAATAAAACAGGAAGCCACGAGACAACATAGACACAAGACAGAACTAAAAATAACTAACTTAACTTCTTAGACATGACACCCAGGACAACAACGGGTCCAATTAATTATGCGACTCCTGCACACAGACCATTAAGGCATGCTTTACACCCTTAAGAGCCACTGCAACTCAACACAGCACACAGATTGAAAACCCACTACACACAGGACTAATTAAACTTTAGCTTATGGCAAAACCACTCGACAACCAGGTTATGCTTACACCCTCTAACCGGAGGCACTACAATACATAAATACACACTGTAAATGGGAGGCACTATAATGCAAAAATACACACTCTAAGAGAAACCCAACGAGTTTCCCGCCAGCTGAGTCTCTCCTCCCCAATAGCCCTCCCTCTCCACACTATTAAAACAATGAAATAGGCCGACCTATACACAATCTAAAAATACAGTCATACAACTAATAAGTTATAAACGGTTATACTTAACTCGCCCGCCCGGCGAGACCCTCCCCCGGGGTCTGAGCTTGTGTCGCCGTCCAACTCCCCGGGGAAACGGCTTCGTTGGACGGCGTGAACAGGATCCGGCCATGGCCAGTCAGTGTCACAGCAGGCAGCAACACATGGAGCAATAGCGGCTCCAGCACTCTCTAACCCCGGCCCTAATCTAACTACAGGAGGCAACACACCTCCCCTCCTAACGCAGGAACAGCTAACCCCCTGGCTACCTTCACCGTCGGCAGTTCTAACTTGCTGCGAACGGCACCCACCCTCCTGACAATTCCGTGAATGAATATTAAAACACAGCCTTTGAGGGAATCCCTATACGTCCTTCATGGGAACAATATGCATGGCGATTTCCCTCATTAGTCTCTGAACAGCAACGTTATGGTTGAACAACAAGTTTTACTGTAGCCATAGTGTTTGCTATCATAACATTTTGTTTCTATTTTTATGAACAAAAAGATCCTCACATCAATGGCAGTCAGCTTTTAAAATGCGCAAAACATCAGGTGTAAGTGGAAATACAAGACACACGGGAAAGTTTTCTAGGATAGAAAAAAAGTTTTATTGGCAATCTAATCTTCCTGTCTTTTATTTTGAAGTTACTTCTGCCTCTGATGTCACCGCAGTTCTACTTTTTGTCTAAAACAATAAATGAAAAATTGATCTGCAAGAATCTGCAAAAAAACAAAATCGGGCTGTTATTTGAATTTGGTTTTGTCGTTTTTCGTTTTTTGATTCTGACAAGAAAAACGGAAAAACGGCTCCGTTTTCTCGTTTTTTCGTTTTAATCCAAAAACGAACTGCCTGAAGGTACCCTGATCATTGATCCCATACAAGCAAGTTTGACTACTCTACAGACTTCTATGACCAAGGTACCTTTTAACCATTTGTTTTCTGGGAATAACTGACATAATCAGAAACAAAGAAACAAGTCTTTATTTCGTTTTTTCATTTTTGGGAGAAAAAACAAAAAACAAAAAAACGGTTCATTTTTTTCGTTTTTTTTGTTTTTGGCAAAAAAATTAAAAAACAGAAATTCAGCTCAATTTCTTGGTCCCAGAAACGAGTCTTTATTTCGTTTTTTCGTTTTTGGGTAAAAAAACAAAAACAAAAAAAACGGTTCGTTTTTTCATTTTTGGCAAAAAAAACCCAGAATAAACGGAAATTCAGCTCAATTCCTTGTTTTTTGTGCTAAAACCCAAAACAAATTTACCACTCCATGTTTCGTTTCATTGGTGGGTGGGCCCTCTGATTGGCAAGTGTGCTTCCCTTCACTGCACTCTTCAAAATCGTGTCCGTTATTACTGTAAATAGACACTACTACTGTAATACACAGCAGATTCTAAAGCTTTTAACAAAAAAACCAAAACAAACATTGAACATTTTCTACCATCCATGTAGAAAATAATATGACATAGTTCAAAAGATGGCACATCTTTAATTTTTAGTGACACCCAATTTTTAATGTCTGACCAAAAACATTGTGATATAGGACATACAGAAAAAAATAAATGTTCCAGTGTGGTGATCTGATTTAAGAATGAAAGTCTTACAGGGACCTGTCATACCTTTACAACACATTTTGGCAAGATGTAAAGATGAAACTTGGGAACTTAATACTGCTGTTGTTTACCATATGTTGAATAGTTTCTTATTTATGTCCTCTGACCAAATATTCATACAATGATCAAGCTAATAGCTATTAATTTAAATGTACATTTGCACAAAAGGGGAAGACAGAGCTGAACAAATAATTAATAAATCTAAAACCATCATAAAACATCATATTAGGCTAAAATTTCACCATATTTGGTACTGAAGTAATCCAAAAGTAATGGAAAGCAATCAAGTTAAATTACAATTGTGGTAATTAGATTAAATCCAGGTAAGGAGGGCTTTGAGCAGTGAATATGATATACATATATGTAATACTGTATATAATGTCACACAGTGCGACATCTGCTGGTAATTTTTGGTAACTACTTTTGGCATCTTCACTGTGGGATAATATGGGGATATGGGACATCTATTTTTCTAATGTGCCCGTTGACAGACTGTCATAGTACACCCTACCGAAGTGTTTTCATCTTCAAGTCAATCAAAACAGACGTAATGCATTATGGTCACTCAGCTGCATGAACAGGCAATAGCTAAAATGAAACGTTGTTGCATTATATAATCCACGCAGCCAGCAACAAAACAAAAGGTTTAACGCTGATCTATCACGCCAGAGTCCCCAAAACACTTTAAATACAGTGGAAAGTCGCTGTTGAATTTTGCTATATGCGCAGCAAACCTAAATATTGAATAGAAAAAGTCACAAAGACAACTTGCTGTCATAATTTAAAAAATGCTACAGTAGTCAATAATGATCAGTTATTAAAAGCTGAAGAATCTGCTGTCTATTACAGTAGTAGTGTCTATTTACAGTAATATTTTTGTGTCGAGTGTCAAACGGAATAACTTTTATTTTGAAGAGTACAGTGAAGGGAAGCACACTTGCCAATCAGAGGGCCCGCCCACCAATGAAATGAAACATGGAGTGGTCAATTTGTTTTGGGTTTTAGCACAGAAAACAAGGAATTGAGCTGAATTTCTGTTTATTTGTTGTTGTTTTTTACCCAAAAATGAAATAAAGACTTGTTTCTGGGACCAAGAAACTGAGCTGAATTTCTGTTTTTTATTTATTTTTTGCCAAAAACAAAAAAAACGAAAAAATGAACCGTTTTTTTTGTTTTTTGTTTTTTCTCCCAAAAATGAAAAAACGAAATAAAGACTTGTTTCTTTGTTTCTGATTATGTCAGTTATTCCCAGAAAACAAACGGTTAAAAGGTACCTTGGTCCAGGGGCGGATCTACTGGGGTGGCATGGGGTGGCAGCTGCCACCCTAAAAGAAAGCCTTGCCACCCCAGCTGCCACCCCAGTTGGCAGCAAAGAATTCACAGAAAAGTTATGGCTAATTTGACATGTACGAGCGCGAAACTCCAATGTCCGACTGCACAAGATAACGTCAGAGCGGCTTTGACTTTGGAAACCTGAGTGGAGCCACGAGTCGCCAGGAAAGAAGATATGGGAGGAAAGAGGTAAACACTGATTAACTATCTGTCAAGAAATGAAATAATAATGAAAGCACATTGCTCGTATAGGTGCAATGCTGATTTTGAGATGATAAAAATCAGGTTGAAGAATGTTATTTAGCTAGCTATGCATGTAATGTTACGCCCGGTTTCCACCGGACACGTCTGCAGCGCGAGTCCCGTAGCAGCTCACCCGCCCAGCGGCTCCAGCGTAGCGCGACAACCACCTATTTTTGTCGCGCTACGCTCCCCTACGCGACCCTCCAGCAGATAAAACTACATGAAATAGTGTGCTAAACGAGCACCATGTTTTCAGTCATTTACCCGTGTTTATCCGTGACATTGTGTAGATGTCCGTGGCGGCGTACATTTGAAAGCGGAACTCGGGCGTTAAGGCCGGGCTCCGCCGGCTGCAAGCATCATGTAGCATAGCGTCGCGGCATATTTATCAGGGCTCCACTGAGTACAGAAGCGACACGGAGAGAAGCCAGCGGGGTTGTTTCCAGTTTGCCGAGCCGAGAGGCTGCATGTAGGCTGCATGAAATGTTAAAGCGCTTCCCACCTAAGTTATTAGGCTACATATATTTGAGTGATCTACAAGCTTACTGTACTGTTTGTCATCTACTGGCTTTCAAATGTCCGCCACATGGCTAAATGAATGAAAAAAAACATCATCACATATCTCTGATAATGGTTTATTCATTTAAAACACATTGTGCTTGTTTAGCACACCATTTCATGTAGTTTTTATCTGCTGGAGGGTCGCGCAGGGGAGCGTAGCGCGACAAAAATAGAAGAGCCGCCTAAAATAGAGAGTTGTAGCGCAACAGACGGGATTGTCGCGCCGCTCCTGTTGCCGGTGCAGCAGCTGTAATTCATTAACGGGGGCGAGCTGCTACGGGACTCGCGCTGCAAACGTGTCGCGCTGCTGGCGTGTCGCGCTGCTGACCTGCCCGGTGGAACCCGGGCGTTAGGTAGGTCTGACGTTAGTTCTGTGTAAAGTAGGCTACAACAGCTAATATTGATTCAGCGTCTGTCAAGTAAAACATTGTAAAGTTACTTTGAATCTTACAGAGATGAAGAGGAAAAGTAGCATATATAGTTTTTTCTCACCAAAGAGAAAGGCAAGAGAAATAGAAAATGAACATCCAAGTAAGGCAGACAGAAGAGATGAGGCAGAAGGACAGAGGGAAGAGAAGGACAAGGTGGAAGGAGAGAGAGAAGATGAAGACAAGGTGGAAGGAGAGAGAGAAGATGAAGACAAGGTGGAAGGAGAGAGAGAAGGGCAACAGAAACGTGACAGAGGTAGAACACAAGGCCAAGGTGACCAGGGACAGGAGGAGGTGGGAGAACGCCACAGCGGTGAAGATATGGAGGAGAGAGAGCATCACCAAGATGAGGAGGGAGAAAGCAAGAGACAAGATAACGTGCAGGGCTCAGACAGTGAAAGGGAAAGGAGAATGCCTGAGCCATCACCAACGGTCTCCAGTCGAGCTGGTCCACATGGTATGCAAATTGTTGCTGCATAGTATACTAAGTTACATATGAATAAGAACAACAAATGACAAAACGGACATTTTGCTATAAGGTGCATTTAAGAGACAATGCTTAGACTTCTTCAAATAAATATATGCTTTGCTTAAATATGAATAATTGGGGAAACTTGTGAGTGTGAAAGTGTGATGAGATGGGGACAGAGTTTTAATATTTTGTGTACAATGTATTTTAGATCTATTGCTCAGGATAAATTCCAAAATTAAATAAATGAACCTAAAAATACTCTCTCAGGCTAAAATGTGTGTTAACACAGTCTGATGGTTACAATGATGATGGTTCCAAATTGATCGTGTTTTTACTATTTTTTATATTGTATAATTAGTTCAGATGTAATGCAGTTTGAATCTTTCCTCCCCTCTATCTTCTAGACGTATCCAAGTCCAGGTGTGAGGTGCCAGTGCAGCCAAACCGAGAGAGCTTCCCTAAGACCCTCCAGGGAGGAGCCAGGAGAAGCTTCCAAAGTGACTGGTACAAATCTCATCCCTGGTTAGAATACTCGCAATCGAAAGATGCGGCTTACTGTTTTGCTTGTAGGCATTTTTCCCTCCCCGATGCTCCAAGGACTGTTTTCACCTCACTCGAGGGTTATCGTAACTGGAAAAAGGCTACAATAAAAGACAGTGGTTTCTGTTCTCATGCCAGATCTGAAAGCCATATAAATGCAATGTTTGCATGGACAGAGAACAAGAAAATTATGGATAAAAATACCTCAATGTTTGGACTAATGCATGAGCAAAAAAAGAAGCAGGTGGCTGAAAATCAATACTACGTTAAAACATTTAAAGTTAAAGTTATTTACGTTAAAGTTATTTACGTTAAAGTTTTTCATCTCTCAGGCTCATAAAGACTTATTTGCGGTCTACTATGACAGAAAAGAGACTATCGAGTTTGGCTGTACTCAGCATTGAATTAAAAACGCACAAAAGCATTAGATCTAGATAAATTTGTGAAGCGTTTTGCTGAGCAACATGGAAATCGCCGCATTCAGCTGTTATAGGGATGACAACCTCATGTTATGCTCACTGGTGAGGCTTTACAAGGCTGTTAAAATGATGACAACAGAATCTGCACTTTAAATTTGTGTATTTATATCTTTGTTTTGGCAACTGAGAAAATCTGATATCACCTTTAATAAAACCTAAAGTGAGAGAATTAAAAGTTTAAAATGTGACACTGGTGTAAATGGTGTAAATCCTGCTGAACACGAAGCAGTGTTGTTGTTGTTGTTTTTTTCTTTTGTATATGCAGTATAAAACTGTCCAGAAACGGCCTGTATAGAACCTACTCACAAAATGTTTTTGTACTTTTTCAGATTGGGAGCAAAATGTATTTTTATGTGACTTCTTTTCAGGTTTATTGAGATTTTGATGTAACATACCCTTTGTAACTTTTATAATTCGTTGATACAGCAGCTCAGATTTACATGCATGAAATGCCCCTTTCATGTCACCTTAACTGCTGTGAATACTGTATATACTATATTGTATTTCTCATCACTGTATCAGTAAAGACCTCATCTGTCTTTTTGTTTGGATAGTTTCTTCTTGTACAATGCTGCCTGCAACACTGCCACTCTGACACAGTCAAAAAACTGTTTGCTTCCCCTCTCACACATCTGCCTCTTATCACCTGTGTCTTACCCTAATGCCTTTCCTGTGATAATGCCCCACCTACAGTAGTGTTACCATACTTCTATCTACTATTAAGTGAGATCACATTGTATGGTCAGTCACTTATTCCTAATATGAACTGTTTCACATGAAACCTCAAATGCAAGACATTGATTGCATGAAATATGAGTTTGTAAATGGCTGCCCGTGCCATTGTGTAGTGTGAACATACTATTTCTCATCAAACTGTGATAACTGTGATTAAATTCAATATATATACATCTGCCATATGTTGCCACCCCTCAAAAATTCCTGCCCCCCTCTTGCCACCCCATAAATATTTTTCTAGATCCGCCCCTGCCTTGGTCCTCCGCTTCATTCATGTCCCTGAATTGGCAGAAGGCCGCGATGTCATTGCCTTTATGTCCAAGCTGATTCCTGAGCTCCTGGGGCGTGAAAACTTCCCGGAGCCACCGGTCATCGAAAGGGCCCACCGGAGTCCTACCACTCGGCGAGCTGATGCAGCCAAGCCTTGATCCATCCTCATTAAGCTTCTCAACTTTCAGGATAAAGTAAAGATCCTGCGTCTTGCTAGAAAGAAGAACGAGCTGCTCTACAATGGATCTCGTGTACACATCTACCCTGACTATAGTCCTGAACTGTTGAAGAAGCGTTGTGGATTCGACAGTGTCAAAAAAAGGCTCCATGAACTTAACTACAAGTTCTCCCTCCGTTACCCTTGTACACTCAGTGTGATGGTTGACGGTAAATCTCAGCTCTTTCGCACTCCCAAGAATGCAGAACATACCTTCAAGCTCTCCATGCCTCCTTCTCCATCTGTCTCCATGAGTTCGCCGGATGGGACTTAATGTGGACTTGATGCAGTTCTTTTCTGCTCTGCTACGTTACTCTTTATTCACTCAACTGCACTGATGAGGTGGGATTTCTATCTGCCATTTAAGTTAGAGTAATGGATGGACTTCAATGTTTCTCCAGATTTGGCATATTTTGTTTGGGCTACTGAATAACTACTCGCCTAAGTTGGCTATCTGCCCTGCTTGTGTTGTTTACATTTTCACTGCTGTAAAGCAACATACCGGTAGTTGCACATTTCAAATGATGTAATGACGCTGATGATATCCATGGTAACAAGGTGCTTCTAGTATGGAAGTGATTCTAGGATCAGAGGTTTAGGGGTGCTGAGCACCCAGAGAGCTGCCTGTCCAGGCAAGATAAATTTTACTGTTTTGAACATTTAAACTCAATTTCATTCCCACATTTGTGAAAGAAAAGCACAACACTTTTTGGGAAAGTCTGTGACCAAACCATCAAATCTGATAAAGGTTATTTAAATGCTGAGCCACAGCAAAAGAGGAATGGATTGGAATCATGAAAGAAACATATCGTAACCCTAATTTCAATCAATCAATCAATCAATCAATCAATCAATCAATCAATTTTATTTATAAAGCCCAATATCACAAATACAATTTGCCTCACAGGGCTTTACAGCATACGACATCCCTCTGTCCTTAGGACCCTCACAGCGGATCAGGAAAAACTCCCCAAAAAAACCCTTTACCGGGGGGAAAAAAATGGTAGAAACCTCAGGAAGAGCAACTGAGGAGGGATCCCTCTTCCAGGACGGACAGACGTGCAATAGATGTCCTACAGAACAGATCAGCATAATAAATTAACAGTAATCCGTATGACACAATGAGACAGAAAGAGAGAGAGACAGAGAGAGAGACAGAGAGAGAGAGAGATGCAGGACATCCTCGGTAATGACAGTAGCTTAGAACAACATTCATGAAAGTAATAATATTGTTGTTATAGTTCTGGCTACTGTGGTACAATATGTTGAAAGTATATATTAATATCTGGCAGTATACATGTATGATAATATCATATGTGTATAATAACAGTAGAAGTATGACTAATGATGGCAGCAGCAGTAGCAGCAGCAGCAGGAGGCATCTGGCAGGACCACGACAGCAGCACAACCACACACGTCACACTATCCAGGCACCGCTGCAATACGAGTTAATCTGAGAGACAGTGGAGCACAAAGGCTCCGGAGAAGAAGCCGAGTTAGTGACATCCAGAATGGCCAGGTTAACAAGATGCAGTAATAGGACACGAGAGAGAGAAGGTGCCCGGTGTATTATAGGTGGCCCTCCGGCAGACTAGGCCTAAGTCAGCCTAACTAGGGGCTGGTACAAGGCAAGCCTGAGCCAGCCCTAACTATAAGCTTTATCAAAGAGGAAAGTCTTAAGTCTAGTCTTAAATGTGGAGACGGTGTCTGCCTCCCGGACCGTAACAGGAAGATGATTCCACAGGAGAGGAGCCTGATAGCTGAAGGCTCTGGCTCCTGATCTACTTTTGGAGACTTTAGGGACCACGAGTAACCCTGCGTTCTCAGATTGCAGTGTTCTGGTGGGATAATATGGCACTATGAGCTCTCTAAGGTATGACAGAGCTTGACCATTTAGAGCTTTATAAGTTAACAGTAGGATTTTAAATTCAATTCTGGATTTTACAGGGAGCCAGTGCAGAGAAGCTAAAACAGGAGAAATATGATCTTGTTTCTTAGTTCCTGTTAGTACACGTGCTGCTGCATTCTGAATTAGTTGAAGAGTTTTTAATGATTTACTAGAGCTACCTGATAATAGAGAGTTACAGTAATCCAGCCTTGAGGTAACAAAAGTGTGGACCAATTTTTCTGCATCTTTTCGGGTCAGGGTAGGCCTAAGTTTTTGCAATATTACGCAGATGAAAAAATGCAGTCCGTGAGGTTTGTTTTAAATGAGAATTAAAAGACAAATCTTGATCAAATGTTACTCCGAGGTTTCTTACGGTAGTGGCCACAGCAATGCCATCGAGAGAAACTATGTCATCAGATAAAGAGTCTCTGAGTTGTTTGGGGCCAAGAACAATAACTTCAGTTTTGTCTGAATTTAACATCAGGAAATTGGTGCTCATCCAGGTTTTTATGTCTTTAAGGCAGTTATGAAGTTTAGTTAATTGATTACTTTCTTCTGGCTTCATCGATAAATACAATTGTGTATCATCCGCATAACAATGGAAATTTACAGAGTGATTTCTAATGATGTTACCTAAAGGAAGCATGTATAGAGTAAATAGGAAACTTCAGTACGTAAGGATGATTCATTATGAACGTCAACAAACTGAAAATGATCAGATAAATAAGATTTAAACCAGCTTAGTGCAGAACCTTTTAGGCCAATTAAGTGTTCCAGTCTCTGTAGCAGAATTTCATGGTCAATTGTGTCAAACGCCGCACTAAGATCTAATAAAACAAGTACAGAGACGAGTCCTTTGTCTGAAGCAATCAGAAGGTCATTTGTAATTTTAACTAGAGCTGTCTCAGTGCTATGATGCACTCTAACTCCTGACTGTAATTCCTTAAATAAATTATTATCATGGAGAAAATCACACAGCTGGTCTGCGACTACTTTCTCAAGGATCTTTGACATAAAGGGAAGATTAGATATTGGTCTATAGTTGGCTAACACCTCTGGATCCAGGGTGGGCTTTTTTAGTAGTGGTTTAATTACAGCTACCTTAAAAGACTGTGGTACATAGCCTGTTAATAAGGATATATTGATCAAATCTAATATATGGGTGTTAACTAAAGGTAAGACCTCCTTGAGTAGCCTAGTTGGGATGGGGTCTAAGAGACACGTTGATGATTTAGATTAAGAAATCACTGCGGTCAATTCTTGAAGAGAAATTGGGGAGAAGCAATCTAAATATATATTAGGTCTTACAGCTGTGTTTGAGGTTAGATAGGTACTATCTGAGGACAGGAGGTCATGAATTTTGCCTCTGATAGCTAGAATATTGTCAATAATTTCTGGGGCAAGACAACTCATTTTGATATAGCAGCTCCTCAACATACACATAAACAGTATGTATGTCTCTGGAGTAAACCAGTCCCCTATAGTGAGTACCAAAAATACCAAAAATGGACCTTGGACTTATTTTTTGGACTTTTATTTGAAATTCAATGCACAGCATGTAACATTAACACATTAACAGTAATTGACTTTTTCAATGTTTGTCTCTGCCTTTTTCCTTCTTGTCTGTATTATATAATACAAATACATAAATAAAAATACACTTGCTTGAAATCTACAAAATAATAATAATAAATACACACAATAGGAGTTATAATGTTAATGGGCATCCAGTCAGTTAGCTAGTCAGTAGCACCTTGGCTTTAATCAAGGGCGTAGGTTTGATTTTCACATTGGTAGGGGCATAAAAGTGCTCCATGGCGGCGACATGTACGTTGATGATTTTTTTAATGCAATTTCACGTCATGTGAAACTGATCACTGCTTTATAATGCATATTTAGATATCTACACTAAATACAAGAATGTCTTGGTTAATGTATTCTCTAATGTTATCAGTTACATGAATATACACTGATAACTTCACCACATCTGTCCGTATGTGCTTCCCAGGGTAAACTATAATAATAACAATAACAGTATACTCTGAAGGGGCTTAACTTCAGAACCAGCCTGCGGTCTGCAGTTGGGTTGGTAACAGTGATCCGAATTGATATTGGGTAAAAACATACATTATGCATGAATCAATATTTTTACTTACGCCTAGTCACAATGCTGAATCTCACTATCAACAAATATCCTTCACGATTCAATCTCACCTGTGAGGCTCCTGTCCCTCCTCTATCTCCCCCTGTCTCTCTTCCATTTCCTCTGTCTGTCTTCCTGCCTCTCCTCCTCCATCTCCTCCAGTCTCCCTCCTACTTGTCATCTGACAAAAAATATATTGATGTAAGATATGTGAAGAGTGGGGCAATTTGAGATGCAACAGTCAAACGTACTCTATGTTTTACAATTGTGTAATTTATTAAACAACGTCTAAATGTATATAGGCTAAAGAACAGCCATAATGTCAACACAAGTCAGCTTCACCATGTTAAACATAAATAAAATAAATCAGCAAAAATGTAAATGCTCCAAAACCATTACAACTGTGTGTAAAATGTTGCACTTACATCCAATATCTATTACATACATATGACTCAGTGTTGGTGTTTTTACTGGGAGCAGTGGAGCTCTATTCTCCTACGTCTCTCCTTCACATACCATGGATGCTGAAGACTGTCACTGAAGGAGCTATTGTTTATAGTGTTTTTTTTTTATACTTTATTTATTCAGACTGTTTCTATCATGTCATCTAATTACAAACATTAATTTGAACTGTGTTATCACTACATGACATCTATGATTGCTGATGGAGCATGTAAAGTGCAATTTCATGTTCTCTGGCATATAATATTGATCTAATAGTTGCCAAACTTAGCTCAGCCAGGATTAGCTAGTTAGCATCTCATTATCTAGCAAAGAGTTGCCAAGGACCGCCATTCAGTTAGCTGAACATCAACAGGTGTTTGTTTAGCTTAACCAACCGACTCACCGTTAACACTCGGCGCTGCCGTGAACTGTACAGTGCCTCGATGCTGCACCTGGCAGTGAGCAAAACACATTGTTCTTATAATGTGAAGGCCGCTAAACTCCTGACTTCTTGCATGTTTTCCTAAGTGGGAGGGACTAAACAGTCAGGAAAAGTGGCTAGGTTAGGTGATTAGCAGTAAATTTAAAGGACTTGGGATGTACCCCATCTTGTCATTCCACTTTTTCTAAGGTCATGAGTGTTTTGTGGGGTTGATAAAAAGTAATAATTTAGACACTGTGAGTTTTAACTGTGTTGTAGATATCTTTGTTCAATCATTTTCAACCTTCTTTCTTTTCATTTTCTTTGAACCCAATTTCCCCCCCATCTATCAAGAAATGGATGCTAATATTCACATGAAGTGGCTATAAATAGACCCCTCTGCGCTTGAACACGTCACTCGACTTGAGAGAAACATCTGGCTGAAACCACCATGAAAGCGCCCAAGAAGGGCTCAAAGAAAGCTGTGTCTAAGGGCTCATTTATGCTCCCTTTACGTACGAAAATGTATACGTCCGTTTCAAACGATATTACCGTCACTGCCCACATACTTCCATGCGCCCTTTACGTTGGCTTGGATATTAACCAATATATCCACCAGGAGGCAGCCCAGCGTCAAAAGTTTCTGACAACAACAAACTCAAAAACAAACATGGCAACTGTGGAGGAGATATTGATAATGTACCTCTTGCATAAAAGACAAAAACAGAGGCAGCGTTGTAGGAGGCGGTGGTCGCTGAGGCCGTTAAATACATCACGACTGGAGGACGGAGAATTCTTTTCTCTAGTACTGCCGATGAGAGAAATTGAATTGTTATTTCTTCTTCTTGTCTCACTAGAGCTACGTATCGGGGAGTGACAGCAACACTGCCCCCATGGTTCCCGGTGGTACTGCTGCGTTTGGCCCATATCCGTAAGCTTTACGGAAACGTGCAGAAATACGGACGAAATGAACGCAGAGCACGGACAGAAGGCTCCGTCTGTATCCGGATTCGTATTTAACGTTGAACATAAATGAGCCCTAAGAGCGTCAGCAAGACCAGCAAGAAAAAGAGGAGGACCAGGAGGGAGAGCTACGCCATCTACGTTACAAGGTGCTGAAGCAGGTCCACCCCGACACCGGCATCTCGTCCAAGGCCATGGGCATCATGAACTCGTTTGTGAGCGACATCTTTGAGCGCATCGCCGGTGAGGCCTCCCGTCTGGCTCACTACAACAAGCGCTCCACCATCACTTCCAGGGAGATCCAGACCGCCGTCCGCCTGCTGCTGCCCGGTGAGCTGGCCAAGCACGCTGTGTCTGAGGGCACCAAGGCCGTCACCAAGTACACCAGCTCCAAGTAGACAGTCCTGCTGTTTCTAATACTAAACCAACGGCCCTTTTAAGAGCCACCCACTTCATCTGAAGACTTTCCTAAAACAAGTACTGTGTATTATTGACCAGACAGTTGCAACTAAAAGAATATTCAAACATCATAGAAAAATTAGCTACTACAATAAGAAGCATTTTCTATGTGTATATCCATTTAAATCTATTCTGTGTGTTGTTACAGACCCAATACTTTCTGTATTGATAGACATGACTGATTGTTTTGTATATTTCATATATCATTCTGCACCTCTGATTGAAAGTGTTTTGTTGAATTTGTGCATGTAATCTATGCAACATCAATAAAGTTAAAAATAATATAATGCTCCATCTTGTATCTTTCATAGGGAGAGAAATCCAATAAACTTAAACACATCAAAAGTAAAGTCCCATTCTAGTTTTTCATCATGTCAACATCAGAATATTTCAGGGTTTTGTTGAATCATCTAATGCAGAGTTCAGCCCTCACTACCACCTCTCCCAAATCACACAACACAATCTGTTTTCCTCCTGATTAAACTTTGATTAACCAACTGTTAACATCTCACTGTTTCTGGAGAATTTGAGTTGGTGAATAACTCTGTACTTTAAGTATAGTTAAGCCTTGCCATAATAGCTTATCATAGGGTTTAGGAGAGTATTCACTGAGTGTTGATCCTTTTCTAGAGCACAAACTTCTTGTGTTTATTTGAATACATTTGTACACCAGAAACTGTTGGTGGTTGTCAGGTTTGTGAGATACAGACGAGTTTATTAAATTTAGCAAATATTTAGTCACTATAACTTAGTTGATAGAAGATTTAATAAGTGATGGGAACTGATACAGCAGCCAAAAAGATCCTCTACAAAGTAATACAGTTGACTTCAGGATATAAAGACTCAGATTAACTGTACAGTTGCATATAAGTATTAATAAAGTCTAATCTTTTTTGTTTGGTTGTTTGTTTTCTCTTCAATGTGAAATGTCCAAGAGATTTTGGAGCGATCTGGAATCTCACCTCTTTGAAAACTCTAATTCAGTTTACTCCTTAAACCTCAGGGATATTATTTGTTCTTATGATGATCCAGATAAAAGTATTCTTCAATATCTAATTAATGTTATTTGAAATGCTAAACTTTTTATCCATAAGCAGAGATGATCAAAATCACCTCCTGAATTTTTACCTTTTCTTTTAGAATTCACAGACATACATTTGTAAATCAAAAACTGTTTGTTGTCAGGTATGTGAGATACAGACGACTTTGTTAAATTTAGTATATATTTAGTCTACTATAACTTAGTCGATAGACGATTTAATAAGTGATGGAAACTGATACAGCAGCCAAAAAACATCATCTACAAAGTAATACAGTTGACTTCAGGATATAAAGACTCAAATTAAGTGCTACAGTTACATATCCTGCCGTGACTAATGGAGATTTGATATGAAACAAAAGTGCTGTTTACCAGCTAAGGACAGTGTATTCACTGTGACACAATTCTTACATCAGGCAGGAGGATAAGACAAAAATTGGCCTTTCATAAAACGTCTCTCTGGAACAGACCATAATGCCTCCTGCTCTTTTTGTAAAATACAGAATTTATTTCTCGATTAACCTCAGATATCAAATAAAAGCGCTCTTGAAGCTCAAATTTGTTTTTCTAAATATTCAACTTTTTACTTACAAGCACACATTATGTAAGTCAATGAATTTTAGTGAATTTTTACTCAGTTATTCTTTTTAGTTCCTAAAAAACATCCTTGTGTCTTCTTTTTGTCTCCTTTCTTGTTGTTTGTCTTGTTTGTTTTGTTTATTTGGTGCAATTGTCTTGAAATATTAATAATAAATAAAATAAGTAAATAATACTGTTATTCATATATTTTAAATATACTTTGTAACACTTTTTGTTTCATATGGTTTACATGAACTACCTGATGTTTAGTACATGTTGTTGTTGTCAGAAAAAAAGAGACAAAAAAGGCGGTTTCTGTGAAGGTGAAGGGTTCATCAGTGTCCTACTTTCTATTGTTAGAACAAATGTCTCCGCCCAGCAGAGCTCAACTACGTCCGCAGCAGGGATTTATTTACCCACGTTCACAAGCAGCCAACCATCAGAGTTTGCTTCGGTTCAAACTAGACTCTTCCAAAATGAGTGGTCGCGGCAAAGGAGGAAAAGGACTCGGTAAAGGAGGCGCCAAGCGTCACCGTAAAGTTCTCCGTGATAACATCCAGGGAATCACCAAACCCGCTATCCGCCGTCTGGCTCGCCGTGGTGGAGTGAAGCGTATCTCCGGTCTGATCTACGAGGAGACCCGCGGTGTGCTGAAGGTCTTCCTGGAGAATGTGATCCGTGATGCCGTCACCTACACCGAGCACGCCAAGAGGAAGACTGTGACCGCCATGGATGTGGTGTATGCTCTGAAGAGGCAGGGCCGCACTCTGTACGGCTTCGGAGGTTAAATCACCGTCTCATCTCACTGCAACACAACGGCTCTTTTAAGAGCCACCACATCATCCCAAGAGCTCTTTTTTCTGTTCTGATTTAATACTGTTGTATGTTCCCATCTGACGTGGTTTCCTCTGAGTTCTACATATTGATTAAGGTACACGTGTCCATAGCACCATTTATATAACGCAACCGTGATATTACTAATGCTTACACAAACAACATAAATACATATGATTTGAGAGCAGGCCTGCACTGGCCGTCGGGTAGAAATCTATAATATTGATGGAATTTCAAATCACCTTAAGTAAACTTTTTTAATGTTCCAATAAACTACAGAGGTGGAAGAAGTAACCTACTCAGATCTTTCTATTGTGTTTTTTAATTGAAACGTAACATCAATGTGAAAATATCTTGGTTCAAGTCAAAGTCCTACATTCATTTGTTAATTATTAGCATCACTACTTAACAATACAAAAAGTAAGTCACCCCTCTCATGATGCAAATGACCAATTCTAAAGAAATATTTATACATTTAAATTTCAAATCAGCCTGTAATTATCAATGCATTAATGTTAATAATTGTATCTGCTGCAGGTAACAAAAACATAAGATACAGCTTTATTAATCCCACAGTTGAGAAATTCCAGTGGCCAAGGAGAAAGTCAAACAAGGCCTGCAAAAGAAAGTACAAAAATAAGAATATGAAACGGCAATTAATAATAACATCAACATCAATAATAATAATAATAATAGTATAATAATGAGCAATGGATTAAAGATAGCACATCTAGTGCAAAGTGATTGTATGTGCAAAAAACAACAACAACAAGGGGAACAGTAATGCTTATAATGGTGTTTATAAAGTGTCCATGGTGCAGTTGATTGTCAGCAGTGTTGGTTAGTAGTCTGACAGCAGCAGGCAGGAAGGACCTGCGACAGTGTTCCTTCACACACTTTCGGTGAATCAGTCTATTGCTGAAGGAGCTCTCCAGAGTTTAGAGTGTTAGTCCTCAGGAGGATGACAGCCAAACTCTCATCTCTGTCTCCCACCACCTGCACAGAGTCAAGACAGCATGCCAGGACAGAGCTGGCCTTCTTGATCATCTTGCCCAACAATAATAATGACAATAATTAATTATTTAACAAAATATTAATTGATTGATAATTAATAAAAACTTATGGCACATTGCTCTTTCAGGATGGTGTGGGTGGCTCTTAAAAGAGCCTTTTAGTGAGCAGTGTGTCGATGAGACTGATGACAGCTCACTTCTTCTTGGCTGCTGCTTTCTTGACTTTGGGCTTGGCTGCCTTCTTTGCGGGGGCTTTCTTGGCTGCAGGGGCCTTTTTGGCCACCTTCTTGGGGCTCTTGGTGGCCTTTTTGGGGCTCTTTGCAGCCTTCTTGGGGCTCTTGGCTGCGGGTTTCTTGGCCGCTGCGGGTTTCTTGGCCTTCTTGGGAGACTTCTTAGCGGCTGCTGGCTTCTTAGCTGCCGCTGTCTTGGGCTTTTTGGCCGCTGCGGGCTTCTTGGCTTTAGGAGCGGCTTTCTTGGCCGGCTTCTTGACCTTCTTGGGTTCGGCAGCCTTCTTGCTCATCTTGAAGGAGCCGGAGGCCCCGGTCCCTTTGGTCTGGACCAGAGAGCCCTTAGCCACCAGGGCCTTGATGGCGGTCTTGACGCGGGACTTGTTCTTCTCCACATCGTAGCCTCCGGCAGCCAGAGCCTTCTTGAGGGCGGCCGCAGACACGCCGCTCCGCTCCTTGGATGCGGCCACAGTTTTCAGGATGAGCTCGCCGACGCTGGGACCGGTCTTCTTCGGTCTAGGCGCCTTCTTCTTGGCGGCTTTGGCCGGCGCGGCGGCGGGAGCTGGAGCTTCTTCTGCCATACTCTGCAGTAATGTTATTCCTGCTCAGTTACACACGAGAGTGTCTGACTGGACTGTTGAAAGCTCCGAGCACGAGGCTGTCCTTAAACACACCGTGAGAACCGTGGAGACTCAAGCCAGCCCGTGGCTCCTCTGTGCAGTGTGAAAGCTGGAGCACTTGTGTTTTCTCTTGACTGAGAAAAGGTGAAAAACTAAATGTGGGACAAGTGCTGAAGGCTGACAGTGAAGGGAGCCGATAGCGGACTTGTGTCTCTTCATATTCAAGTCATGCAGAGCTCTGATGCTCTCTGCATTTTGTCTGTGGAGCCTCCAAACCTCACCTATTCACCGCCGTGGCCAGCGCTGCTCAGCGGCTTTTCCCACTCATTTCTCTCCTAAAATGACTTCAAATGCATCACAGCTCCTCCAAAGCCGTTTTCCAGCAGCCCACATGTTTGTTCAGGGACTCAGTGTAAAAACAACCATCTGCTGTTGTTGACTTTGTAATAAAGTGAAGTTATTCTGGTGTCAGCAAACACACTGATGATGGCCGAGGCGCATGGTGCAGTTCAGCCAGTCTGACCAGTGATCAGAGCTGCTGCTGTGACTCCTTTAGATTTAGTTATAGTTAGTAGTTGTACTATTAATGATCAAACACACCGACAAATACATGTCAGCAGAGTAACAGCAGCTCAGATTAACTATCTGTCATTGTTCTGAATAGAAACCAGTTTGACCCAAAATTCAAGAAGGACATACATGTTGAGTGGATTTATAAGAGGCTCTGATGTGGAAAGGTATATTCATTATTCATTCATTCATCTTCTAACCGCTTCATCCTCGTGAGGGTCGCGGGGGGGCTGGAGCCTATCCCAGCTGACATCGGGCGAGAGGCAGGGTACACCCTGGACAGTTCGCCAAACCATCGCAGGGCTGACACATAGAGACAGACAACCATTCACACTCCCATTCATACCTATGGACAATTTAGAGTAATCAGTTAACCTAGTCCCCATTGCATGTCTTTGGACTGTGGGAGGAAGCCGGAGTACCTGGAGAGAACCCACGCTGACACGGGGAGAACATGCAAACTCCGCACAGAAGGGCGCACCCGGGATCGAACCAGCAACCCTCTTGCTATGAGGCAACAGTGCTAACCACCACATAAACGTTTATATTTAATATAAATAAAAAATACATTAGTGGTAGCAGGAATGCTGTCCGTCAGTGTGCACAAGCACAACAAACCTTTATACACTCACCTGTCCTCTCATTTCTGACTCCCTGTCCTTCAGTCTGACTGTTTCTACCCTGAATTTGTCACAGCCTGTCACAGCGTTTGCCCTTTTTTGGAAAAAAGATGAAATCCAGAGCACATATTGTGTGCATGATATTGATCATCCTGAGGAAGACATCTCTGTTTCTTATTTCCCTTTGCTCCACATGTTATGTGTCAGTGTCTGTGGTCAAATACAAAGACTGCAGCCTGGTGGCAGCATCACAGCTCACTGATGATGAGAAACAAACACTTAGTGGTGATGCCATAAAACAGGACCTTGGACAGCGACTGAGCTGCTCTTTGGTGCTTTAAAAACAGATCTGTGCTTCACGCTCTAAAACTCTGTGTGGGATGTCTCACATTTATTTTCTCACAGCAGCATAATTCATGCATCATAGCTTCATCAGAGAACTCTACTGTATTTGTACAAATGACCCGATGAGGCATTGAGGTGTCTTTATTGTCCAAATGTGTTTCCTTGATCTCTTCCTGAATTATAATACTGTGCTGGTATTCCTCTGAGGTGACTCAGAGAAGCAGGTCTTATTATAAACAGCCCGTCTTCAATTAACCAAACAGACTGAATCAGAATCTGTTTCATAAAGCTGTTTGGAGCTACTGCGAGCGAACAACATCAAGTCTGGTTGATTTCATGACTTTGAAATGGACCTGGGTCATCAATCAATGATCACATGGATTTAGAGGGAAGACAAAGTCACCATGTTCACAACCACAGACAAAACACATATTAATCAATCAGTGTACTTAATTATTTGCATTCTTCTGTAAGTGGGCTTTAGAAATGTGAGAGGGGGTTATTTAATGTGGGTAGCGAGTAATTTAAATGGCAAGATTTCAAGATTACTGGACACAAATTGTTCTTCAAAGGCATAAACTCACAATTTTTCCCAGTTGATTGTAATCCTGACAGTCTACTTAATGATTTAGTGTAGGTCAGGAGGTCGGGAACAGAGACTACTGGCTCCAATAAACAGATCAGTAAATCACCCACATATATACAACATCACAAAACTTCACACCGTGAAGTATTTCATCATTTGCTGAAATATGATGACCCAATCTTTTCGCCAGAACATAAGTTATTACTTTCTGATCACAGTTTAAAAAAGCAATAGGCCTATAACTTGCAGGGTCAGACTCTTCCTTTCCCCCTTTTTTTTTTGTAGAAACCAACAAATATTTGCTTGATACAATGAGCTGAGGAGCCTCTTATTTCTCATGGAGTCATTCACCATCCTAAGCATGAAAGGGACATTTGTTTCATGGAATGCTTTGTAAAATTCACAGTCAAAGCCGTCTGGGCCAGCTGCTTTTCCAGAGGGGAAGGCCTGAATAGCATTCAAGATGTCAGTGTTAGAAATTGGAGCATCCATATCATCTTGTGATGCACTGTCTAATTGAGGAACCTTTAGACTGGTGAAAAAAAGTTTGAAAAATCGGCTTAGTGGGTTAGTAACCAATTTACTTGCTTAGCCTGCTCACCCCGGTTTCTTCTGAGCGAGACTGAGCATGCGATCAGATGTATTTACTGTAGAAACAGAGGTGTGAGGTGATTGATTGACTGACAACAACAGGACAACAATCATTAACAACAAAACTTCATAAGTTTATAATTGAGTTGCTTTATGAAAGTTGTCCTAATTGACCAGTTCTGTAAGTACTCTGATCTTTTAAAAGGAGTAATTTAATACTCTGTTACAAGTCCTGCATTCAAAGTTTTACTTTATCAACAATACAAATTATTACTATCACATATTCTTAAAGTACCAAAAGTAAAGGTATGAATTATGGAGAATGGCCCATGTCAGAATAATGAATGTTATACTTAAGATGGTAATTATTGATGTGTTTCATGACTATCCCAGAGGAGCCCTGTTTATCACACTGACTGGGGACATGACTGTCAGGTACAGCATACAACAACTTCTATCAGAATTAAATTGCACAAATATCAAAACCTACACCATAAAAGAGGGATATATTCAATAAATTATTTCAAGATGTTATAAAACAGGTCTGGAGCTTCCAGAGGATACAAAACCAACAAAATTCCAAAACAAGACATTTTATACAACGATTAAATATAAAGGCTGGCATTTATGTGTAAACTAAAGAGTATTGTGGACTTATCTACTGTACAAACAACTATAATGGGTAATTTAAACAAAGTAGCTTAGAAAATCCACTCATCAGCTGGCCCGATAATTGGTCAACCTCATGTGTCAATGAAGATATAAACAAACAAATCCAAGTGATGATTATTGGAAAAAAAAAAGTGAAAAAACAAAAGAGATCCAATCTTCAGCTGGATGACAGTCACCTGATCACTAAACAATCCATGAGAACTTCATCTGAGAGGACACCTGTGGAAATGACAGGTTCGGCCAGGTCTGTCCACGTTTGTGAAATAGGACTCATACAGAAAAATAAAGTACTTAAAATAGCTAGATCCAGGCCCTCTAAGATTGTCAACTCAGCGCTCCACAGTGCCAGCATTTCAGTCGCATTTGCAACTAAAAATAGGTTTGTGCGAACTGTAAAAAATATTTAGGGGCACATGTGCACATAAAAAAAAAATCAGCCTAAGCAGCCTATATTTTTGTCAATTAAAAAATATGATAATCTAACCGCAAGTATTGGAGGAACACCAGCCGCCTTCCCTTTTCCCCTTATGACACGGTTATCGGCGGTTTTCTATATCTATATATATATATATATATATATATATATATATATATATATATATATATATATATATATAAATAAATATAAATTTACACACACACATATATATTTATTTACATTAGAGACAAAATTAAATTGCAAGACTTGCTAAAAAATTCTACTTTTAATTGGTTATTTACATTTGCGACATGAGAACCAGAGCTCTTTATGAGGGGAGTGTGTGGCTCTTAAAAGAGCCGTTTTGGGGGCCAGTTTCCAGCAGTCAGTGTGTCCAGGTTTACTTGGACTTGGCGGCCTTCTCGGTCTTCTTGGGCAGCAGAACAGCCTGGATGTTGGGCAGCACGCCGCCCTGAGCGATGGTGACTCCGCCCAGCAGCTTGTTGAGCTCCTCGTCGTTGCGGACAGCCAGCTGCAGGTGACGGGGGATGATACGGGTCTTCTTGTTGTCGCGGGCAGCGTTTCCAGCCAACTCCAGGATCTCAGCGGTCAGGTACTCCAGCACAGCCGCCAGGTAGACGGGGGCGCCGGCACCGACACGCTCCGCATAGTTTCCTTTGCGCAGCAGCCTGTGGACACGGCCGACTGGGAACTGGAGCCCAGCACGGGACGAGCGGGTCTTTGCCTTGGCTCTGGCTTTACCACCGGTTTTTCCGCGGCCACTCATTTTTCAGATGCTCTCTAAAGTCGGGACAAAGAGAAGTGTTTCCTCAGCAGCTGAAACCCTCCTCTATATATCCACGGAGCGCGGGACGGTTCCTGCCGGACCAACCAGAGAAGAGGCTTCAGCAGAGCAGCAGAGGGCGGCCCAGCCTGAATTTTGGCGGACCTTTTGAAAGGATTTCCAGCCAATAAGCAGCGGAGTCTCGGGCGGTGGGTCGCTCCTTCAGGCGGTGCTGAGCTCCGTAGGAGCCCCTCACCAATCAGGAGCCGGAGGTCTGAAGCAGCGTCACCACCTCACAGCGGCCCCACAGTTTAAGAGCAGCGGGTCTGCACATGTTACCATATCATTCTCCTTGACAGAGAGAGAACAAGTCATGGCTAGAACCAAGCAGACCGCGCGTAAATCCACCGGAGGCAAAGCTCCGAGGAAGCAGCTGGCCACCAAGGCTGCCCGTAAGAGCGCCCCGGCCACCGGCGGCGTGAAGAAGCCTCACCGTTACAGGCCCGGTACCGTGGCTCTGAGAGAGATCCGTCGCTACCAGAAATCCACGGAGCTGCTGATCCGCAAGCTGCCCTTCCAGCGCCTGGTCAGAGAAATCGCTCAGGACTTCAAGACCGACCTGCGCTTCCAGAGCTCCGCCGTCATGGCTCTGCAGGAGTCCAGTGAGGCTTACCTGGTGGGCCTGTTTGAGGACACCAACCTGTGCGCCATCCACGCCAAGAGAGTCACCATCATGCCCAAAGACATCCAGCTGGCCCGTCGCATCCGCGGAGAGAGAGCTTAAACTCTCTGCTGCTGCTGCACAAACCACAACGGCTCTTTTAAGAGCCACCTCACTCCTCACTCAAGAGCTCACTCCTCTGCTCACAACACACCTTTAATATCAATCACAACAGGTCAATAATAATTAACTATATCACTGATTTACTTCATCATCATCCTCTTAAAATAAATAAGAGTAGGACACCAGCTAAGTATAGTGATAGAGTAAATCAATGTATTTTGACCCAACTTCACACATTAGATTTAGTATTTGTGACACAATAATTCTTGATGACTTGACAACTTTTTTTTTTCTTTTAATTTTGGAAATATTCAGACTGTCAAAATGTGATGTAACACTGCAGTGTCTGCTAAGTTTAATGTACTAAATAATTTGTGTATTTATTATAGTGTAACTACATGCTTGAATGTACTTATTGTAAGTCTCTTTGTATAAAGTGACAGTGCAGTGAATGTAATATAAGGCCAAATGTGTTTCAGGAAATACATGTGCAGAAGGCACTGACATGACTCACCTTTATAAAATATAATATGGGATTGTGTAGATAAAGTTGAAATATCTTCATTACATTATAGAAGACAGAAAATTTACTGGATCAGGAGAAGGAAAATATTTATATAGTTTATGATAATTGTGGATATTCCAATTGTTTCTTCTCCTGTCAGCTGTGATTATATTTGATTATATACCGTTAGTGAGTGTATTTAAAGAGTGTGGTGAAATCAGTTATGTGTTATTTCTTTAGTTTTTGTCATTTGTGTAAATTAACAGATTCATCTTTGAATCACAGACAGGTCATTGAGGTCTGTTTTTTGGGGGGGCTATTATGAGCTTTTTCAGCTTTCCAGGTTTATTATATTTTTATATATTTATTATATGTGTTACCAGCTTATCATTTTAAGATACTAAAACACATTAATGAAAAAAAAAAATCCCATGTATCAGGGCAGTGACGTCATAGATATCTTCAATAAAAATTCATACTAGTCACAATGACATTACTACTAGTCAAAATGATGTTGTTGATATCTATAATGGTAATTCTGGCATTCTGGATAGTCAAACTTAGCGATTAAATGTTTGCCATAGGGTTTGTCAGTATAGATATCTCCAGTGTAGCTGTGGATATCTATACTGAATTGGAGATATCTTTAATTCAGTTGCAGATATTACAACGTCAATTTGACTAGTCATAATTCAAGTTCAAGATATCTACAACGTCATTCTGACTATCTGAAACTTAATTCAAGATATCTAGAAAGGACCATGTAGATATCTTCAACTTGAATTATGACTAATCAAAATGACCACAATAAGAATTGCAGATATCTGCAGCTACATTGGAAATATCTACAATGACAAACCCCAAACACATGAATGGCAAAAGTAGTTTGAATCTTACTAGTCAAAACTGAATTACAGATATCTAGAGTTTTGACTAGTCAAAATCTAATTACAGATATCTTGAATAAGAGTTTTGACTAGGCAAAATTATGTTGCAGATATCAGTATTGAATATCCAGTCTAGCTATTAAATGTTAAAACTGCTTGCCATAGCATTTGTGCCTAAACCTTCTTTAGATATTTAACATTTAGTTTCCAAAAGTCTCTTTTTTCATCATTACCCCCACACAGGACAGAGGCTTTTTAGTACTAAATGATCAGAATAATCAGTCACTACTTTAACATATTCAAGCTATCAAATGTGAGAAGATGTGTTTATTCTAGTTTTTATTCTCGAGTCCAAACAGTTTAGTTGGATGATGTGTGGATTTAAAATCCTGTACAGATCAGAAAGAGAAGCTTTGTGACAGATGTTATCTAATGCTTTCCTTCATGTGTGATTTGAAAAGGAGTGGCATCAATTATATAATTTATAACAGGGTATATAGCATTTATTATTTATGTAGCTAAATAATTTCATATTCAACCCGACGCCGACTATTTCTTTAAACTTTGTTAAATAACAGGATTTTCTTTCTCCTTTCTCCCCTCACCCACCCACTGTATTGTTCCCCAGTCTCAGAAGCTGACCAATCCAGTGCGAGCAACAGCACAGTAATATTTACATCAGGGGGATACAAATTCACCACTCAGCAGTCAGTGATGTTATCTGTTTAGGAAGAGACGTACCGTCCTGATCATGCCTGAAACCACCGTGAAAGCGCCCAAGAAGGGCTCAAAGAAAGCCGTGTCTAAGAGCGTCAGCAAGACCGGCAAGAAGAAGAGGAGGACCAGGAGGGAGAGCTACGCCATCTACGTGTACAAGGTGCTGAAGCAGGTCCACCCCGACACCGGCATCTCGTCCAAGGCCATGGGCATCATGAACTCGTTTGTGAGCGACATCTTTGAGCGCATCGCCGGTGAGGCCTCCCGTCTGGCTCACTACAACAAGCGCTCCACCATCACTTCCAGGGAGATCCAGACCGCCGTCCGCCTGCTGCTGCCCGGTGAGCTGGCCAAGCACGCTGTGTCTGAGGGCACCAAGGCCGTCACCAAGTACACCAGCTCCAAGTAGACAGTCCTGCTGTCTTTAGTCTGAAACCAACGGCTCTTTTAAGAGCCACCCACTGTATCTGAAGACTTTCCTGAGATTAATAATGTATATTATTGACCAGCCGTTTGCAACTAAATTTAAACATAGAAAAATGAGGTATAAAATAAGCAGCATGTTTTATGTCTATCTATTTCTGTGTGTTGTTACAGACCCAATAATTCTACAAAATTAAACAGTAATGCCATCAATGTAACATTATGCAGGGATTAAAGTTCTCCATCTCTAGACGGATTTCCGTCAGTTGGAAAAAGAGGGAGGCGAAATAAAGTTGCATGTGCATTTGATGTGATTCAGTTTTGACTAATCCAATTAATGATGCTGTTGTAAACCAATAAAGCCAGAGCCTTGCTATTAGCCAATCAGAAACAGAGGAGGGCGGCTTCACCACTGCCCCCAAGGGAGGGATCTGTGGTAACTTCTCAGACCTCCGCCGGCAGCATCATCGCTACCGCCGGCGCAGGCATGAGCTCCAGCATCATGGGCAGCAGCCCGCTGGGGGTTCTCTCAGCCATTCCGCTCCGGTGTTTTGTTGTTTTTGTTTTAAAAAAAGTACGAACTGTTCCACTGGTATGAGGGGACAATGTAACCAGAAAATAAAAAAAATAATATAAAAAAGCACCCCCTCCTCAGCTGGCTGGAGGAGAAGCGGGGTTTTGGTGCCTCTCGCTGCGATGGCGCACAGATGAGTGAAGAAACGTCCCCTCGCGTCCGGTAGGCGCTCCGGCCTGGCCCGTGCCAGCGGTGGCATCCACCACCACCCGCGCCTGCTGTCTCTTCCGCGGTGCGGCTCGGGTCCCGACCGGTCCCGAGACGCGTCGGCTGCTTCGCTGCAACAGTGGCGAGACACTCATTCAACTCACTGCCCGCGTTCCCACGGCCTCCTCCTCAGCGTCCTCTGCTGGAGTCAGAGCACCTGGAGCCTCCCATTCCTCCCCCTCAGCCTCCTCCTCCATTGGAGTCAGAAGCCTAGACCCTCCAAAGCTTCCTCTTCAGCTGGAGTCACAGCAACACCAAAGAAAACCCAGATACGGGCATCAAGTGTGCTTGAATCATTTGGTTTCACCTCCAAAAACCTAAAGAAATAATTCAACCCTAGTGTCTAGTTCTTGCACTATTGCATTCTGTTTTGTTTCGTTAATTGTTCTGTTCTGAGTCAAGCCCTGCAAAGAGTAACGGTTTAATTGAATAGATCAAAACATTTAAAAAGCAAACAACAACAATAAATAAACTGCTCAAAATCACCTTGATCCTATGCTATTGGTCTTGAATATTTAAATAGTGTAGGTTTACGTGTTCTTACAACTTAAATGTTGTATTAGAGAAACTGAAGGGCTAACACAGCATTTAAACTTTTTACTTGAAAGCTTTGCGAAACTATTGCACGGGAGAAAAGGGGTCATTCTTAAAGTGTGGTGCAGCCTAGTGTGGGGGAATATGAACTGGCCTGGAAAAAAAAATTCAGTCAAAAATATTTTTTTTGCTTTAATCCCTGCATTATGTATCTCGGGAAGTATTTTGTTGTCTTTGTGCCTGTAATCTATGCAACATCAATAAAGTTAAAACTAAAATAATGCTCCATCTACATACTTACACACCTCAATTAAACACCCATTCTAGTTTTTCATCATGTCAGCATCAGATTATTTCAGGGTTTTGTTGAATGATCTAATGAAGAGTTCAGCCCTCACTACCACCTCTCCCAAATCACACAACACAATCTGTTTTCAGTTGGTAAACAACACTGTACTTTACATTTTGTACATGTTGTTTTTCTCTTTGTTTTAAACCATGCCATTAAGACATTTTAAAAAGGCAGTTTAGAAGGGTAATATGTTTTTTGTGGAAGGTGACCAAGATGGCAGAGTAGGGAAACTCAGCTCCTCTCCCCCACAATTGTTTGAGCAAGCTTTCTATTGATAACAAAACAGACTCCACTTAGCTTTAAGAGTGGTAAATTTAACAAGTTTCATTGTTTGATGTGGCAAGGACAACAACGCGATCGCATGGCAAGAAAGAAAAAACGACAAACAAACAAATGGATCCAGTGGAGACTAATGACAGCCAGCTGACAACGGCGTCTCTCGAAGCAACACTACAAAGATATTTCAGCTTAGCCTAAGCTGGTAACAATGCAAGCAACCTTAACCAAACATGATGAAGAAATTAAAACCCAGCGTGCAATTAAGTCAAAGATGCAGGAGCGCTTACAGAAAGTGGAAACAACGGCCGCTCAAAACAGTGAGTTGAGGAATCAACTTGAAGCTAAAGTTACGGATATGGAGGACAGAGACAGAAGGAATAACCTGCGGGTGTTATTCCTCAAAGAGGGTGAGGAGAAGGACAATGCATTAGCCTACTTTTCTGCTAACATCCCCAAGTGGTTCCCAGCCCCCGTTCATAATCCTCCTTAGATCATGAGAGCACATCGCATGGGACGTCAGCTGGAGCATTCATCTGCTCCTCGAGTCCTGATCTTCAGATACCTTCATTTCACGGATAGAGACCCCTCAGTGTATATGGTGAATACTGCCCTGTCAGCAGACAGTTGATCTGGATTTACAGGGTGATGGGATGACAGCACAATGATGTATGTGGCACTGGAAAGCTCTGGTCCTGCGTTTTCATGTGATATGCGTGGCAATTCTGCACGACCCTGCATTCGAGAGTAATCCATCCAAGAGTGATATGTGTGCAAAGCTGTATGAAAGCTTTGTTACACATAATTTTAGTGTAACTTTATCATGTTTTTTCACTGTGAAAGCATTGGACTACCGACAAATAAGCTTGTCGGAAAGCTACGGTTCACGTGATATGCGTGGCTTCTCGCTATGAAGAACAACCGTGGAGAAAATCGATAGAGAAGAACAGGTGTGAATTTGGATGCACCATGCGTCGTTCGGGCCTGTAGGGTTAATATTGCTTTAATATCTCTATTATTAAACAAAAAGATAAAGATCCAACTGAATGTAGCAATTACAGACTGCTGTCATTATTGAACACTGATGTGAAGATCTTTGCCAAGGTCCTTGCCCACGGACTACAAGCTCACATGACTACACTTGTTCACTGTGATCAAACAGGTATCCCGCCTGGCCTGTGACAATGTTAGACAACTACTACATTCTTTGGATTCAGTAGGGAAGAATAATTCAGCAGCAGTGTTGTCTTTGGTTGCAATGACAGCATTTGATCTCTTAGAGTGGTCCTACTTGCAGTCTACACTAGAGAAAATGGGTGTGCCCCAAGGCTCAGCCTTCAGTCCTCTACTGTTTTTACTATATATTTGTGACATATATTATCCACCTAGAGGAAAGGGACAGGGCTCGCAGTTCACAGACGACCTCTGCTATTGGGCCTCTGCAAAGAATGTAAAATATGCTGCCAAAAAGCTCCAGGTGTGCATCACAGAGATGGAAGGCTGGGCAAACATGTGGAGAGTGAAAAATTGAATCCAACAAAAACACAATGTGTAATCTTCACCAGGCACCCACGCAAAAACCACCAAATAAACATCAACCTCAAGCTGTATGGAAGAGCTCTTCAGGTCACACCAACAGCAAAATTTCTAGGAGTTACTTTCCAACAAAGCATGCAGTGGACAGCACATATTGCTGACATGGAAAATGAGGCCAGACGAAGCTTGAACCATCTGAAAGTGCTCTGCAGAAAAAAAAGGAGGACCAATCCAGAAACGGCTTCAAGGGTGTATCAGTCTTATGTTCGACCTCTGTTCGAATATGCAGCGCCTGCCTGGTGTAATGTAGGGGCAGCACAACTGAAGAAACTCCAGACCATACAAAACATTGCAATAAAAATGTGCTACAGAATCCCCAAATACACAAGCAACAAATACACCCACCTTCTCTCTGGCTTCATGACGCTGCAAGAACGAATTGTCAGTCTGGGAAAAAGTTTCTTCACAGGGCTGAAACAAATCCTTCACTCCAACAAATCATTGAGGAAGAAAAAACAAACCCACCCAGATCCATTTGCACTACTCCCCTGTCTGTTCTACTGAAACACAATATAGAAACCCAACACAACCACAACACATTTTAGATATTTAAAGGATTTTGCTCTTGTTTTTCTTTATGATTTTATTTGATTATTTTGATTATTTATTTTAAGATGGGGCAACTGAAAATTTCCTAGACTTTGTTTTATAGTTTTTTACAGAAGTGTCCTATTGTTATTGATATCCTGCAGTCTTAATATAGTTTTTTTTTTGTTGTTTGTTTGTTTGTTTTTTTGTTTGTTTTTTTAAAACTAGTCAGGGTTAAAGGAAAATAGAGGGAAAAAATGTGGAAAGGGATTAAAAGATTGCATGGTGAGCAGAGTGAACAGATTGTGATGGTGTCATGGTGATTGATTAACCCTTTACTCTCCTTTCCCCTCCCCACTCCCATGGAGCGGGGAGGGGAAAGGGTGTCCTGAACAGTCCCTACAAGTGTCAAGATCTTTTGTCTAACCAACCAACCTTCAGATTTTGCTTCGGTACGAGCTAAAGTCTGACAAAATGAGCGGAAGAGGCAAGGGAGGAAAAGGACTCGGTAAAGGAGGCGCCAAGCGTCACCGTAAAGTTCTCCGTGATAACATCCAGGGAATCACCAAACCCGCTATCCGCCGTCTGGCTCGCCGTGGTGGAGTGAAGCGTATCTCCGGTCTGATCTACGAGGAGACCCGCGGTGTGCTGAAGGTCTTCCTGGAGAATGTGATCCGTGATGCCGTCACCTACACCGAGCACGCCAAGAGGAAGACTGTGACCGCCATGGATGTGGTGTATGCTCTGAAGAGGCAGGGCCGCACTCTGTACGGCTTCGGAGGTTAAAAAACTACTGTCCGTTATTGGAAATCAAAGGTCTTTTTAAGGGCCACCCACTTACTCATCCAGAGTGCTGCCTTCCTCTTATAAACAAATCACCCTTACCTTTGTCACCCTTAAAATTTAAGGTACAACGTAACTGACACTGTTATAATATCGTTCCATCTAACTCAACTATGAAGCCATTTCATGCAAGATATGTAGGCCTATCCTAAGTATTAAGGAAATGCTATCAAAAAGATAATTATATCTGAGCAGACTGAACCAGGGTTTATCTAGATTGTTGGTGAGGATGGTCTGTTTGGTGATACCTGGGGAGTCGTGGCTTTTGGATGATCTGGAGGAACTTACTTTTATTTTGCAACGGTGTTTGGTGCATGCAATAAGAGGACATGACAACAAAGTTCTGCAAAAGTCAAGATCATACATTTTTAAATAGAAAAATTACAATCAAAATAGGCCAAGGAAAAGATACAAAAAATAACACTTTGTGCATGGAGAGGTTTAATGGTATGTTGTTGAAGATTGTTTTTTTTTTTTTTGTTTGTTTGTTTGTTTGTTTTTGTCTTTAAATACAACTTAATATCCCACTCTGGGATCCTGTCCATCCAAAATCCAATGTTAGTTTTAGAAGAGAAGATTTGTGTAACAAAGAGGAGCCTCCTGACAGAAACACTGTTTGGCAGTGAGATGGAGTATATCATGCACACTGATTCAGGTGGACTGAAATAACAGGTCGACCTGACAGACACAGTGTTCTGTCAAAGGTTCCTCCCCGAAGGTTTGTCTTTACTGCTTTTAATTAATTGACATGAGACATTGGAGAGGTTGTCAGTCCTATTTTACACTGTAGTCTGTAATATTTTTTTTTATTTTATCATAACGTCTCGGAAATTACTCAAATGCATTCATTGTGTGCTTCTGAGCACACGGGCAGCATTAACAATGAAGTTACATATGATGGTCTGGCAAATCGTTGCGGTGCTTGGAGGCAGTTGACAGTGACATTTTTTTCAGCAATCAATCAATCAATCAACTTTATTTGTAGAGCGCTTTTCCTGCATGGACATGCAACACAAAGTGCTTTGCAGAATTAAAAACAATTAACACAAGAAAGAAAAACAGTTACAAAGAAAGCCCCTCCCTCCCACCCTCCATACCACACACACACACACACACACACACACACACACACACACACACACAATCTCACACACAATAGGGAGACATGGCATGGCACTGAGGATCAAGGGAACGCCACCTTTGGGGTCGTCCACACTGGGAGGAGCAGCAGGCCGTGCCATCGGGGGGACCAGCACCCAGGCCCCCCGACTCCGACAGACAGGTGGACCCCCACATCGAAGGGAGGAACCACCAGCCGGCCGGGCCGAAGGGACCCAAGGACAGCACCCCCACTAGCAGACCCGACACAGCTCCCAGCGTGGAGGACCCCCCTGAGGAAACACTGGAGTTAAAAGCTAAAGACTAAAAGCATAAACAAAATAAAATAAATACAGTACCAAAAATAAAATACGTAAAATTATAAATAAAATAGAATAAATAAAGTACCAGTGATAAATAAAAACAGAAAATTATTAAGATTAATATCATCTTAAAAAGCAAGATAAAAGCAGCAACATAAAATACGACAGAACCAGATAGGAACATAAGAAGAGTTTAAAATATTAGTTAAAAGCCTGATTAAAAAGGTGTGTCTTTAATCTTCTTTTAAAAATATCAACAGTCTCTGCAGTCCTGAGGCTCTCCGGCAGGCTGTTCCACAGGTGGGGGCCATAGTGGCTAAATGCTGCCTCACCATGGGTTTTTGTTCTGGGTTTTGGTATGGTTAAAAGGCCAGTGCCGGAGGACCTCAGGGTCCGCGAGGGTTGATATGGTAAAAGCAGATCAGATAAATAAGAGGGTGCAAGGCCGTTAAGACATTTAAAAACCAGTAAGAAAATCTTAAAATCGATCCTGAAGCGGACGGGGAGCCAATGCAGCGTCTCTAAAACCGGTGTAATGTGCTCCTGCCCTCTGGTCCTCGTCAGCACGCGTGCGGCTGAGTTTTGTAATAATTGAAGATTTAAAATACTCTTTTTGGGAAGACCAGAGAGCAGAGCATTACAGTAATCTAAGCGACAGGAGATAAAAGCATGCATTAGCACCTCCGTACTGGCCTGAGAGAGAAACGGGCGGACTCTGGCTATGTTCTTAAGGTGATAAAAACCTATTTTCGTTATATTTTTGATATGTGGGATAAAATTCAGCTCAGAGTCAAAAGTCACGCCCAAATTTTTTACTGATTGGGTTGGTTTAAGATCCTGTAGTTTTGGTAAAAGTTTCTCTCTCTGGCCTTCAGGACCTATAACTAAAACCTCAGTTTTGTCCTGGTTGAGCTGTAGGAAATTCACTGCCATCCATGACTTGATGTCTACAATGCAGTTAAAAAGGGCATCAATTGGCCCTGTGTCATCAGGAGACACGGCGATGTATAGCTGTGTATCATCGGCATAACTGTGGAAGCTGATGCCGTGTCTCCTGATGACGTCCCCAAGAGGAAGCATGTAAAGATTAAAGAGAAGTGGACCTAAAATTGAGCCTTGGGGAACCCCACATCCAATTTCATGAGTTCGTGAGGAACATGTATCCATACTTACATAAAAGCATCGGTCTGTGAGATAAGAACAGAACCAGTTAAGGACAGTACCAGAGAGGCCAACCAGGTGTCTGAGTCTTTTTAATAAAATGTGATGGTCTACCGTATCAAAAGCGGCGCTTAGATCCAGTAGAACCAACACTGTGAGCTTTTTGTTATCTAAATTCCACCTGATGTCGTTTAAAATCTTTAGAAGGGCTGTCTCGGTACTGTGGTTCCTCCTAAAACCAGACTTATGCCTCTCTAAAATGGTATTTCTGTTTAAAAAGTCATTAACTTGGTTAAAAACCAGTTTTTCTAAAATTTTACTTAAAAACGGTAGGTTGGATACAGGCCGGTAATTATTAAGAATGTTGGGGTCTAAGTTGCTCTTCTTCAGAAGGGGCTTCACCACCGCTGTTTTAAAGGCGGTGGGGAAGACACCCGTCTGAAGAGAGCAATTCATGATGTTTAAAAACTGCTCCTCAAAGAAACCATAAAACGTCTTTAAAAGTGATGTGGGAATTGGATCTAAAAGGCAGGTTGTTGGGTTTACTTGGGAGAAAACTCGACCAAGTGTCCTTGCATCAACCAGGGCAAAACTCTCCAGTGTTTCCTCAGGCAAGGACAACAGTCCAGGTGTGGTAACAGACGGAACTTTCTTGGATAACAGACTGGATCTGATGTCCTTGATTTTAGTTCTGAAGTGGTCTGCAAAGTCTTCACAAAGATCATCTGTTGGTGTCTTAAGAACTTTATTAAAATCAGTGCCTGTTAAAATATTAAAAGTGGAGAAGAGGAACCGGGGGTTGTTTTTATGGTTGGTGATGAGTTGTGAGAAATGGGAAATTCTGGCCTTTTTGACTGCGTTATTGTAGGTTTTGAGTTGTTGACGTAAAATCTCATAATGAACAGTCAGTTTACTCTTTCTCCATCTTCTCTCAGCACTCCTGCATTGTCTTTTCAGTTTATTAATTTCATTGTTTTTTCTCCACGGGGGTGTAGGTTTTCTTTTTATTGTTTTCGTTACAGGTGGAGCTACTGAGTCGAGAGCTGACTTCAGTTTACTGTTAAAATTATCAACGATAAAATCACAAGGTGCAGGTAAAATTTCAGCAGGAGTGCTCTGTAAAATCTCAATAAAATTTGCAGCCACTTCAGAAGTAAGATAGCGCCTCCTCACTGTTCTCACCGGGGCCTCCTCCTGGTTAAAACTGGTGATGTTAAAAAATACACAGTAGTGGTCAGACACAGCCAGGTCAACAACAGAGGACACACCTATGGACAGGCCATGGGTTATGACCAGGTCCAGGGTGTGTCCTCTGTTGTGAGTTGGCTGTGTGACATGCTGCTTAAAATCAAGACAATTTAAAAGGTTTAAAAACTCTCTGGATATTGGATCCGAGGTATCATCAACGTGTAGATTAAAATCACCAGTTATTAAAATCCTGCTATAAGAGGTGTGAATGATTGATAAAAGTTCAGAGAATTCGCTGATAAAAGAACTAGAGTGATGGGGTGGTCTGTAAACAGTGATGCAAAGAATCGGAGGGCTGCTAAAAGTAAAGGCATGGTGCTCAAATGACTTGTAACTGTTAAAAGACACTCCATTTGAGGTCAGTGTGTCATTTGTAATGGATGCCGTCCCGCCTCCTCTTCTACCCTCTCTAGTAGAAAACAAAAAATTAAAATTTGGTGGGCAGGCCTCGGTGAGTGCAACAGGTGCGTCAGTGCCAAGCCATGTCTCAGTTAAAAGAAGACAGTCTAACTTATTATCTAAAATCACGTCATTCATTAAAAAAGTTCTATTTAAAAGAGAGCGAACATTAAAAAGTGCCACATTGATGGTGACAGGTGGCTTGTTGATCCTGGAGGTGGGTTGTGGGTGTTTTGTGAGTGGTCGAAGGTTATGGAGGTTCACAGAGTGAGTATGGCGGTGTCTGATGTGTTGATGTTGTGTAATGATTACCTGAATGGATGAGGTGTTGGTGTGAATATGAGGTCCAAGTCCGGTACTGTGTGCATGGTGGTCAGAGGTGGAACTGAGTGGATAGGAGCATGGACCTGGGGGACATCAATTGGTGTGGGACAGAGCAGCTGGTGCGGGTTTGGGGAAAATTGCGTGCTGAGCACCGTATGCCAGGTTAGCTGAGAGCATGCGGGCACCTGCCCTGTTGAGATGGAGCCCGTCTGGCCCAAAAAGGTGTCGTCTCTCCCAGAAAACATCAAAGTTGTTGATGAAGCCGACGTTGTGGGAGCTGCAGGCGGAGGAAAGCCATGTATTGAGGCTCAACCTACGGCTGAAGGTGCCAATCCCTCTGCCGCAGGTGGGGGTGGGGCCGGAGATAAAAACAGTCACCTGGGACTGTGAGATGGAGTTAAAAAGGTGTCTAAAATCCTGCTTTAAAAGTTCGGACTGTTGCCTGGCGATGTCGTTCGTACCTGCGTGGATAATAATCCTTTTCGCCTGCGGATGGGAGCTCAGGATGTCCGGTATTTTCTCGGTTATATCAGTAACGGTGGCTCCGGGGAACGACAGGGTTAACGCCTCCCTCATGCGGACGTGCCTCACGATGGAGTCCCCGATGACCAGGGTTGTGGGAGCGTCCGCTCGGTCTTCGGGGGAGCAAGTCAGCTCAGCCACCCCGCCACCCTCACCAGGACTCCGGGTGTGATGCCTCGCCAGGCGGGGAGAACGAGAGGAGTGCCAGCGCACCGCGTCCCTCACGAGCCGCTTGCGCTGGGATGAAGAGCGGGTCGGCAGTGGCGGACGGCCCCCTGTTGGACACCCACCTACTGGAGGGCAGCTACCAGTGAGTGGAGGGAAGGCTGTGGTGTCCGTCAGCAGGGGCATGGTGTCTGTGGCCGCAGGAACAGGTGCAGTCTCTTGGTGTGGGTCCCGGGCCGCCGGCTTCTCGCTCACGGATAGAGCCGCGTACTTGTTGGAGAGCGGATCGGGGGAGAAGGAGCCCCGCTGTGAGCCCCGCTGGGAGCCCTCTTCCGCCCGCGGACGACCACTTCGGTCCAGGGGGTCCCCCTGTTTGGAGTGGAGCAGGCGGGCCGCTGACAGGAGGAGGACGGGTCCCAGAGAACTGTTTGCCCGAGCGCGCAGGTGGTGTTCTGCGGAGCGGACTCACCGGTCCATGAGGTCTCCAGCCAGTTGGTCAGCGTCGGGAAACGGGACCTGAGGGTGATCAGCAGGGAATCCTTCCTCTGGAGCTCATTCGACATCCGCTCGATGTCCTCGAGAAGGTTAGCGATCTTATTGTATGCTTTGTTCAGCATTTCTTCCAATTTACCAGGTGAGTCGGAAGTGTCCAGTGTCGCCATGGCGGCTCACCAGGCCTTTCTTTAAAAAGTTAAGATCCAAACGTCCGATGACTAAAAAACTTACACCCAGTAAAAAATAAAACGTTAAAATCAAACATTAGCCAGAGGCATAATGTTTAGAGTGATTTAAAACGTTTTAAAACTGGATTAAAACAGGCTTACGGAGCTCTGTTGTGTAGCAGCAGTAGACGCCAGCGCATGCGCACCAGCAGCCATTTTTCTTCCTACCAATAACCTATGGCTGAGGCAGCTCCAGCTCCAGCTCCACTCACATGCTCTGACTCAGGCACCAGGGCGTCTGAGCTACAGTGATAGATGCATTGGCGCTGTCCATGGTGCTTTACACCAGGCTCGCCAGGATTACAGTGCTCCTCCAAGCGCTGCAGTCCCGCCGGCTGGCGCGGTCACTGTTGAGATTACATTCGTTTTCTATTATTAACAAAATGTTTTTTTATTAAACGTATTTGGTTTTGTTTTCAAATAAATATTTGGAAATGAAAATGTATGCCTTGGTGTACTTTGACAGAGTTTTGCAATATGTATATAGCCTATCAAAATGTATATTTGCGGTCAGAGGTATAAATGCTTAGAGGTGTAGTGAGTTTCAATTTTGTAACTTAAAGGCTCTAGGACAAGTGCACTTACACTGATCACTTCCATAAAATAAAACAAGAAATTGGAGAAGATTGAAAAAAATTGATAAAATTAAATTAGGGGACTGATCACAGATGTATTGTCTCTGTGTGTTTTTACATCTATTGTTGCTTTTAATGTGCAGCTATACTTTTAATGAAGCTGACATGTCATGACAGTCAAGCACCCCCCGGGATTCCGGGATTACGGAAGCCAATCAGCGTTGAGCTGCAAGCGACAGGACCCAGCGAAATACCACTCCAGATGAGATTTCTCATCTCAAGCAACGGGCGAAAAAAACGTTCTGTCGCTCTGTCGCTCAGAGGCCGAGCGATTTTTCTCCCGGGCGAATATACGCTCAATCGCCCGTTTGCATTGACTTTGTATGTAAACTCGTCTCTCGCAAAAAAAAAAAAACAGGTCCGGTGTGAACGCACCTTAAGGATATCTTGGTGCATCACTGGGTCATTTGTGAAATACATTTAAATTTTTCAGGAATCTTTGATGTGATGAAACCACCAGGTAATACATATCTTTGTAATGGACCACAGACACTGACACGTTGTATGTGTAACATTAGTATATTAAAAACATGTATGTTTTTAATAACATACTGTGGAGGGCTAAGCGCCATGCTTTCCACAGAGGGCTATGAGATGGTTGAGTCCGTTGTTTGCTTTTTGTTCCAGGTTGTTGATGTGTTTTGTCCAGGTCATATTGTTCTAAAAATGTTATCCCGAGGAATGTTGCTGTATCCTTATATTTATTTTCTGGTTGTAGAGTGTTAGTTTGATGACGTTTGACTACAGGTGTGGGTTTTTAGTGAAGAGGATGCATTGTGATCTTGCCAGGGTTGAGTTTGATTCTCCACATGTTTGACCAGTTTTCTATTTCCTTGATGCATGTATGAAGTTTCTTGGCTGCGAGTTTAGGACATTTGGAGGTGGACCAGTAACAGAGATCGTCAGCGAACTGTGAGACTTTGGCTATGGTGGCTGGGGGGTAGTAAATGTCAGATAATGTACATAAGAAAGACGAGTGGACTTAAACTGCGCCCTGGGGAACTCCTGCTTGGGGGAGTGAAAGGTGGTGAGATTCATTATGAAGAATGTTAGAAAAAATAGACAGAAATATTGCTCTTTGTTAGAGTGGGGAGGTGGGGTCATATACTGAAGAGTGTGTGTTTCCTGATGCTTTTTAATACTTCCTCTATTTTCCTGTCATCCATGGCAAGTTTTTTGAGGTCGTCACGGAGATGAGTGAGGGAGGTATCGTCATTCAGGTGCAGGCTGGGGGGTTTGGTGGTAGTGGAGGGTTTTCTGACTAAGGGTCTGGTGGATTGTGGCTTTTTGGTTGATGGGATTATGTATGACAGGTAGACAGGACAGGACTTGGAGGTGGCAGTGTTTTCCACCACAGTTGGCACATTTGACTTGTCGCCTCTCCTCTGTGCAGAGTTTGTGGTGGTTTTCTCCACATCCCAGGCAGACGACTGGGTTGGTGCAGCTGGTGGAAAGGGGTTGACTTGTTGGCATTTGTAGCACTGTTTGATGGTGGGTGGGGGCCGAGCCTTCTCCACTCTCCACTCGGCTGCTTGGTCTGGGTTGGTGAGGTGGATCTTAATGAATGTTGTTGGCTGCTGGATGGTTTTCTGATGATTCTGTGGATTCTGGTGATGTTGATGCCTTGTTTTTCCAGTTCAGATTTGACCTGTTCCTCTGTGTGTTTGTCTCTGATGACCAAAAGTTCAGTGGGGGGTTCAGACAGGGGTGTAGAGCGTGCCAGCCTGCAGGTGAATTGCGTTCCATTAAATGCTCCTTCAGGCCACGGGGAGAGGAGAGAGTTCAGGCAGGGGATGTCTTTGGGGAAGATGAGGAGGTGGCCATTTCTCATGTGAACCAGTTTTTGGAGCTGGACTTGTGGCTTGAGGTTTCGAATTTCCTGGAGGATGGATTGGGTTGTTGAGAAAAGACTGTTTGGGGTTTTGTAGTTCTCTATTACAACAGGTGCAGAGCATGTGAGCGGAGCGGAGCGGGGAGCGGGAGGATTTCTGTGTTGAGCGAGGAGCAGCTATTTTTTTTAAAAGGTGGAGCGGAGCCTTATCTCTCGCTCCAATTTTGCTCCGGTCGCTCATGCCCCACCCAGAATGCGTCTTTGCACCTGCACACACCCACACTATTTTCTTTCAAAAATATGGAGTTAACTGTGTACTTCAGAAAAGAAACTGAGAAGAGAAGCAGCGGCACCTTGGAGAACGGTCCCTAACTGCGGGGAGAGGCGAGAGGGCTTCCCCGGAGGATGGCCACTTAACCTGGTCCATCTCCTCTACACTTTGATTTATTCCCACCCTGCCAGCGGTACCGTGTAGAACGGTAAACCTAACCAGACCTTAACCACAGGGCATCATGATGATTTCAGAACAACTGGAATTGGGAACAATGGGATGTCGGACCAATGGGCTGTTGGAAAAATGGGCAGACCCCGTTTTATCTGTGAATAGATTACAGGTTAGGGTAGTACGACACAGTTTTATTGAGCGGAGTGGAGAGCGAGTGGAGCGGGATAAAATTTATGATGGAGCAGAGCAAAGAATGCGCAGAACCAAGCGGAGCAGACGAGCGGCGCAAAGTATCCTTTCTGCGGCCGCAGTTGAGCTCTGCTGGGTGGAGACATTTGTACTAACAATGGAAACTAGGACACTGATGAACTCTTCACAGTAGAGGTGGGAAATGACTATTCTATTGTGAATCGTTCATCTTTCAAACGCTTTTTTAATGTCTTTTTTTTTTTCAATGAGAAAAACAACATGTACAAAACATCAGGTAGCTAATAACAGCACATAATAAACCATAAAACAAAAAAGTATTCAAAAAGTATGAATAACAGTATATTAAGACAATTGTATAAAACAAAACAAAAAAACAGCCAAAACAAAGATACAAGCTCACAGAGAAGGGAAGTTGTCCAGTCAGAGGATTTGGAGGAAAAATTGCACAGTTTTCCAAAAGCTTGGTATTCTGTTTCTTTCCAAACAAACTGAGTGACATAAGAGGAGACTTGAATTCTATGAGAAAAGCGTAGAAATTTGGGAGGTGATTTTGATCATCTATGCTTATGGATAAAAAGTTTAGCACTTCGAATAACAACATTAATTAGATATTGAAGAATACTTTTATCTGGATCATCGTAATAACAAATAATATCCCTGAGGTTTAAGGGGTAAACTAAATTACAGTCTTCAAAATGGTGAGATTCCAGATCGCTCCAAAATCTTTTGGATATTTCACATTGAAGAGAAAACAAACAACCAAACAAAAAAAGAAACACTTTCTACATTTATCAGAATATGCAACTGTGCAGTTAATCTGAGTCTTTATATCCTGAAGTCAACTGTATTTGTAGATGATCTTTTTGGCTGCTGTATCAGTTTCCATCACTTATTAAATCTTTTATCAACTGAATTACAGTAGACTAAATATAGGCTATGCTAAATTTAAAAAACTCATCTGTATCTCTCATATCTGACAACCACCAACAGTTTCTGATGTATAAATGTAAACTATAGTGTTATTCACCAACTCTAAAGCTGAGCCTTTAATTGTGGCAAAATTCTCCAGAAACAGTAGCTATGTTTCCATCCACAAGTGACTTTTCCGCAGAACCAGAAACAAAACAAGTCTCGCGCTCTTCTTCTTCTACATTTTCTGGCGGTTGTCAACCAGCTTGTAAATGCATTACCGCCTTCCCGACCCGGAGCGTGGATATCACCATGGAGAGAGGTGCGCTATGTCAGACTTAATTCGAACTTAACTGTTTCCATCCCCCGTTCTACAAATCAACATTTTTTCGAATCAACCAAAACCTGGCTAAAGCTAGAGTATCTTAGTATGTGCAAATCAGGGCATTGTAATTGGAATTTTGGCGTTTCCATCATAATAGTGAGATGTTAACAGTTGGTTAATATAAGTTTAATCAGGAGGAAAGCAGATGGTGTTGTGTGATTTGGGAGAGGTGGATAATGAGGGCTGAACTCTCCATTAGATGATTCAACAAAACCCTGGAATATTCTGAATGTTTACATGATGAAAAACTAGAATGGGTGTTTAATTATGTGTTTAAGTTTGTAGATTTCTCTCCATATGAAATGTACAATATGGAACATATTAGTTTAATTAATTTTATTAATGTTGCATTGATCACAAGCATAAAGAGGTGCAGAATGGTATATGAACTATATGTAACAATCAGTTATGTCTACCAATAGACCTGCGTTCCGTATTGTCGATGTTGGCTAATTTTTACTAGCTTACTGGGACACTGAATGGAACTCAGCCATCCTTAATGTTATCAATGTCACCTGTGCTTTTTCTACTAAGACAAGTCAAAATGTCTGCTGTGAAAAAGGTCCATACATTAGAGTATTGGGCCTGTGACAATTCACAGAATAGTAAAAATGGACATACACAGAACATGCTGCTTAGTGTAGTCCCTCAATTGTGCGGTGTTTAAAGGTTATTCAGCAGATACAGATTACTCATTTTGGGAAAGTCTTTAGATGAAGTGGGTGGCTCTTAAAAGAGCCGTTGGTTTCAGACTAAAGACAGCAGGACTGTCTACTTGGAGCTGGTGTACTTGGTGACGGCCTTGGTGCCCTCAGACACAGCGTGCTTGGCCAGCTCACCGGGCAGCAGCAGGCGGACGGCGGTCTGGATCTCCCTGGAAGTGATGGTGGAGCGCTTGTTGTAGTGAGCCAGACGGGAGGCCTCACCGGCGATGCGCTCAAAGATGTCGCTCACAAACGAGTTCATGATGCCCATGGCCTTGGACGAGATGCCGGTGTCGGGGTGGACCTGCTTCAGCACCTTGTACACGTAGATGGCGTAGCTCTCCCTCCTGGTCCTCCTCTTCTTCTTGCCGGTCTTGCTGACGCTCTTAGACACGGCTTTCTTTGAGCCCTTCTTGGGCGCTTTCACGGTGGTTTCAGGCATGATCAGGACGGTACGTCTCTTCCTAAACAGATAACATCGCTGACTGCTGAGTGGTCAATTTGTATCCCCCTGATGCAAATATTACTGTGCCGTTGCTCACACTGGATTGGTCAGCTTCTGAGGCTGGGGAACAATACAGTGGGTGGGTGAGGGGAGAAAGGAGAAAGAAAATCCTGTTATTTAACAAAGTTTAAAGAAATAGTCGGCGTCGGGTTGAATATGAAATTATTTAGCTACATAAATAATAAATGCTATATACCCTGTTATAAATTATATAATTGATGCCACTCCTTTTCAAATCACACATGAAGGAAAGCATTAGTTAAAATGTGTTCAAAAGCTTCTCTTTCTGATCTGTACAGGATTTTAAATCCACACATCGTCCAACTAAACTGTTTGGACTCGAGAATAAAAACTAGAATAAACACATCTTCTCACATTTGATAGCTTGAATATGTTAAAGTAGTGACTGATTATTCTGATCATTTAGTACTAAAAAGCCTCTGTCCTGTGTGGGGGTAATGATAAAAAAGAGACTTTTGGAAACTAAATGTTAAATATCTAAAGAAGGTTTAGGCACAAATGCTATGGCAAGCAGTTTTAACATTTAATAGCTAGACTGGATATTCATCACTGATATCTGCAACATAATTTTGCTGAGTCAAAACTCTTATTCAAGATATCTGTAATTAGATTTTGACTAGTCAAAACTCTAGATATCTGTAATTCAGTTTTGACTAGTAAGATTCAAACTACTTTTGCCATTCATGTGTATGGGGTTTGTCATTGTAGATATTTCCAATGTAGCTGCAGATATCTGCAATTCTTAATGTGGTCATTTTGATTAGTCATAATTCAAGTTGAAGATATCTTTAATTACCGTCAGTTGAATATATCTACATGGTCCTTTCTAGATATCTTGAATTAAGTTTCAGATAGTCAGAATGACATTGTAGATATCTTGAACTTGAATCATGACTAGTCAAATTGACGTTGTAGATATCTGCAACTGAATTACAGATATCTCCAATTCAGTTGCAGATATCCACAGCTACACTGGAGATATCTATATTGACAAACCCTATGGCAAGCTGTTTTAACATTTAATTGCTAAGTTTGACTTTTCATTAATATGTTTTAGTATCTTAAAATAATAAGCTGGTAACACATATAATAAATATATAAAAATATAATAAACCTGGAAAGCTGAAAAAGCTCATTCCAGCATGTAGGTACACAATAATAAATACTCAAATTATTAAGTACATTAAACTTAGCAAAGACACTGCAGTGTTACATCACATTTTGACAGTCTGGATATTTCCAAAATTAAAAGAAAAAAAAAATTGTCAAGTCATCAAGAATGATTGTGTCACAAATACTAAATCTAATGTGTGAAGTGCTGATATCAGTGAGAAGTTGGGTCAATATACATTGATTTACTCTATCACTATACTTAGCTGGTGTCTTACTTCAATTTATTTTAAGAGGATGATGATGATGAAGTAAATCAGTGATGTTTCCCTCCTGGTGTCAATTGATTATAGCGACAGAAAATGATGCATCAAATAAAATTGAACATGTTGGATTACATGAACCGATTTATGGAAAAGACTTGCAAAACGTTATCATTCAGGCTGTAGAGGAAGATCCAGTATATAGTTAATTATTATTGACCTGTTGTGATTGATATTAAAGGTGTGTTGTGAGCAGAGGAGTGAGCTCTTGAGTGAGGAGTGAGGTGGCTCTTAAAAGAGCCGTTGTGGTTTGTGCAGCAGCAGCAGAGAGTTTAAGCTCTCTCTCCGCGGATGCGACGGGCCAGCTGGATGTCTTTGGGCATGATGGTGACTCTCTTGGCGTGGATGGCGCACAGGTTGGTGTCCTCAAACAGGCCCACCAGGTAAGCCTCACTGGACTCCTGCAGAGCCATGACGGCGGAGCTCTGGAAGCGCAGGTCGGTCTTGAAGTCCTGAGCGATTTCTCTGACCAGGCGCTGGAAGGGCAGCTTGCGGATCAGCAGCTCCGTGGATTTCTGGTAGCGACGGATCTCTCTCAGAGCCACGGTACCGGGCCTGTAACGGTGAGGCTTCTTCACGCCGCCGGTGGCCGGGGCGCTCTTACGGGCAGCCTTGGTGGCCAGCTGCTTCCTCGGAGCTTTGCCTCCGGTGGATTTACGCGCGGTCTGCTTGGTTCTAGCCATGACTTGTTCTCTCTCTGTCAAGGAGAATGATATGGTAACATGTGCAGACCCGCTGCTCTTAAACTGTGGGGCCGGCTGTGAGGTGGTGACGCTGCTTCAGACCTCCGGCTCCTGATTGGTGAGGGGCTCCTACGGAGCTCAGCACCGCCTGAAGGAGCGACCCACCGCCCGAGACTCCGCTGCTTATTGGCTGGAAATCCTTTCAAAAGGTCCGCCAAAATTCAGGCTGGGCCGCCCTCTGCTGCTCTGCTGAAGCCTCTTCTCTGGTTGGTCCGGCAGGAACCGTCCCGCGCTCCGTGGATATATAGAGGAGGGTTTCAGCTGCTGAGGAAACACTTCTCTTTGTCCCGACTTTAGAGAGCATCTGAAAAATGAGTGGCCGCGGAAAAACCGGTGGTAAAGCCAGAGCCAAGGCAAAGACCCGCTCGTCCCGTGCTGGGCTCCAGTTCCCAGTCGGCCGTGTCCACAGGCTGCTGCGCAAAGGAAACTATGCGGAGCGTGTCGGTGCCGGCGCCCCCGTCTACCTGGCGGCTGTGCTGGAGTACCTGACCGCTGAGATCCTGGAGTTGGCTGGAAACGCTGCCCGCGACAACAAGAAGACCCGTATCATCCCCCGTCACCTGCAGCTGGCTGTCCGCAACGACGAGGAGCTCAACAAGCTGCTGGGCGGAGTCACCATCGCTCAGGGCGGCGTGCTGCCCAACATCCAGGCTGTTCTGCTGCCCAAGAAGACCGAGAAGGCCGCCAAGTCCAAGTAAACCTGGACACACTTTCACTGCTGGAAACTGGCTCCCAAAACGGCTCTTTTAAGAGCCACACACTCCCCTCATAAAGAGCTCTGGTTCTCATGTCACAAATGTAAATAACCAATTATAAGTACCTTTTTTTTTTTTCTAATGTTTTGCTATAATCTTTGATAATGGAAATACACAATCATCCTAAATATAAATGTCTTGATAAAGCAGTCCTGTGACAATAGTATCTAAGTAAAAATAAAGCACAGCAGTGTACAAACGGTGAGCTGTGGGTGGCCTGGCAAAAACTATGCACAGGGCACATTAATTTGAATTGATAATATTAAGCCCAACCCATCAGTAGAGGCTGAGCCACTGTTTTTTGTTCAGTGTATTTATTGACATTAATGAAGGTGGTCACCAGTTGACAATCTTAGAGGGCCTGGATCTAGCTTTTTTAAGTACTTTATTTTTCTGTTTGACCGTTTCACAAACGTGGCCAGACTTGGCCGAACCTGTCATTTCCACAGGTGTCCTCTCAGATGAAAGTTCTCATGGATTGTTTAGTGATCAGGTGACTGTCATCCAGCTGAAGATTGGGTCTCTTTTGTTTTTTCACTTTTTTTCCCCAATAATCATCACTTGGATTTGTTTGTTTATATCTTCATTGACACATGAGGTTGACCAATTATCGGGCCAGCTGATGAGTGGATTTTCTAAGCTACTTCGTTTAAATTACCCATTATAGTTGTTTGTACAGTAGATAAATCCACAATACTCTTTAGTTTATACATAAATGCCAGCCTTCATATTTAATCGTTGTATAAAATGTCTTGTTTTGGAATTTTGTTGGTTTTGTATCCTCTGGAAGCTCCAGACCTGTTTTATAACATCTTGAAATAATTTATTGAATATATCCCTCTTTTATGGTGTAGGTTTTGATATTTGTGCAATTTAATTCTGATAGAAGTTGTTGTATGCTGTACCTGACAGTCATGTCCCCAGTCAGTGTGATAAACAGGGCTCCTCTGGGATAGTCATGAAACACATCAATAATTACCATCTTAAGTATAACATTCATTATTCTGACATGGGCCATTCTCCATAATTCATACCTTTACTTTTGGTACTTTAAGAATATGTGATAGTAATAATTTGTATTGTTGATAAAGTAAAACTTTGAATGCAGGACTTGTAACAGAGTATAAAATTACTCCTTTTAAAAGATCAGAGTACTTACAGAACTGGTCAATTAGGACAACTTTCATAAAGCAACTCAATTATAAACTTATGAAGTTTTGTTGTTAATGATTGTTGCCCTGTTGTTGTCAGTCAATAAATCACCTCACACCTCTGTTTCTACAGTAAATACATCTGATCGCAGGGAAGGTTACATGTTTTGCGCATGCTCAGTCTCGCTCAGAAGAAACCGGGTTGAGCAGGCTAAGCAAGTAAATTGGTTACTAACCCAAAGGAAATAAACTCTTGCTTCAGGGACTTCTACACAGAATTGTATTCCAGTAGAGTAAATGCCACTGAAGCCGATTTTTCAAACTTTTTTCACCAGTCTAAAGGTTCCTCAATTAGACAGTGCATCACAAGATGATTTGGATGCTCCAATTTCTAAAACTGACATCTTGAATGCTATTCAGGCCTTCCCCTCTGGAAAAGCAGCTGGCCCAGACGGCGTTGACTGTAAATTTTACAAAGCATTCCATGAAAAAAATGTCCCTTTCATGCTTAGGATGGTGAATGACTCCATGAGAAATAAGAGGCTCCTCAGCTCATTGTATCAAGCAAATATTTGTTGGTTTCTACAAAAAAAAAAGGGAAAGGAAGAGTCTGACCCTGCAAGTTATAGGCCTATTGCTTTTTTAAACTGTGATCAGAAAGTAATAACTTAAGTTCTGGCGAAAAGATTGGGTCATCATATTTCAGCAAATGATGAAATACTTCACGGTGTGAAGTTTTGTGATGTTGTATATATGTGGGTGATTTACTGATCTGTTTATTGGAGCCAGTAGTCTCTGTTCCCGACCTCCTGACCCACTAAATCATTAAGTAGACTGTCAGGATTGCAATCAACTGGGAAAAATTGTGAGTTTATGCCTTTGAAGAACAATTTGTGTCCAGTAATCTTGAAATCTTGCCATTTAAATTACTCTCTACCCACATTAAATAACCCCCTCTCACATTTCTAAAGCCCACTTATAGAAGAATGCAAATAAAGAAATACACTGATTGATTAATATGTGTTTTGTCTGTGGGTGTGAACATGGTGACTTTGTCTTCCCTCTAAATCCATGTGATCATTGATTGATGACCCAGGTCCATTTCTAAGTCATGAAATCCACCAGACTTGATATTATTCGCTCGCCGTAGCTCCAAACAGCTTTATGAAACAGATTCTGATTCAGTCTGCTGTTTATAATGAGACCTGCTTCTCTGAGTCACCTCAGAGGAATACCAGCACAGTATTATAATTCAGGAAGAGATCAAGGAAACACATTTGGACAATAAAGACACCTCAATGCCTCATCGGGTCATTTGTACAAATACAGTAGAGTTCTCTGATGAAGCTATGATGCACGAATTATGCTGCTGTGAGAAAATAAATGTGGGACATCCCACACAGAGTTTTAGAGCGTGAAGCACAGATCTGTTTTTAAAGCACCAAAGAGCAGCTCAGTCGCTGTCCAAGGTCCTGTTTTATGGCATCACCACTGAGTGTTTGTTTCTCATCATCAGTGAGCTGTGATGCTGCCACCAGGCTGCAGTCTTTGTATTGGACCACAGACACTGACACATAACATGTGGAGCAAAGGGAAATAAGAAACAGAGGTGTCTTCCTCAGGATGATCAATAACATGTGCTCTGGATTTCATCTTTTTCCAAAAAAGGGCAAACGCTGTGACAGGCTGTGACAAATTCAGGGTAGAAACATTCAGACTGAAGGACAGGGAGTCAGAAATGAGAGGACAGGTGAGTGTATAAAGGTTTGTTGTGCTTGTGCACACTGACGGACAGCATTCCTGCTACCGCTAATGTATTTATTATTTATATTAAATATAAACGTTTCTGTTTCTGTTACGTAACATAGGTAAATAATGTAAAGTATACCTTTCCACATCAGAGTCTCTGATAAATCCACTCAACATGTGTGTCCTTCTTGAATTTTGGGTCAAACTGGTTTCTATTCAGAACAATGACAGATAGTTTATCTGAGCTGTTGTTACTCTGAAAGTTTTAAGTCCAAATCTAAATTTCAGTCAGTCCTCAACTTGAACCTCAGCAGAAAACACCAAATAACTGTATTGTGACACTTGATTAAGTCTTCTAATAATATTTAGGAATGTATCAGTGAAACTGTGTGTAACATTTAAAGTCACGTACTGCTTCCACAGACAGCTGACATGTGTTTGTCGGTGTGTTTGATCATTAATAGTACAACTACTAACTATAACTAAATCTAAAGGAGTCACAGCAGCAGCTCTGATGGTCTGAACTGCACCATGCGCCTCGGCCATCATCAGTGTGTTTGCTGACACCAGAATAACTTCACTTTATTACAAAGTCATCAACAGCAGATGGTTGTTTTTACACTGAGTCCCTGAACAAACATGTGGGCTGCTGGAAAACGGCTTTGGAGGAGCTGTGATGCATTTGAAGTCATTTTAGGAGAGAAATGAGTGGGAAAAGCCGCTGAGCAGCGCTGGCCACGGCGGTGAATAGGTGAGGTTTGGAGGCTCCACAGACAAAATGCAGAGAGCATCAGAGCTCTGCATGACTTGAATATGAAGAGACACAAGTCCGCTATCGGCTCCCTTCACTGTCAGCCTTCAGCACTTGTCCCACATTTAGTTTTTCACCTTTTCTCAGTCAAGAGAAAACACAAGTGCTCCAGCTTTCACACTGCACAGAGGAGCCACGGGCTGGCTTGAGTCTCCACGGTTCTCACGGTGTGTTTAAGGACAGCCTCGTGCTCGGAGCTTTCAACAGTCCAGTCAGACACTCTCGTGTGTAACTGAGCAGGAATAACATTACTGCAGAGTATGGCAGAAGAAGCTCCAGCTCCCGCCGCCGCGCCGGCCAAAGCCGCCAAGAAGAAGGCGCCTGGACCGAAGAAGACCGGTCCCAGCGTCGGCGAGCTCATCCTGAAAACTGTGGCCGCATCCAAGGAGCGGAGCGGCGTGTCTGCGGCCGCCCTCAAGAAGGCTCTGGCTGCCGGAGGCTACGATGTGGAGAAGAACAAGTCCCGCGTCAAGACCGCCATCAAGGCCCTGGTGGCTAAGGGCTCTCTGGTCCAGACCAAAGGGACCGGGGCCTCCGGCTCCTTCAAGATGAGCAAGAAGGCTGCCGAACCCAAGAAGGTCAAGAAGCCGGCCAAGAAAGCCGCTCCTAAAGCCAAGAAGCCCGTAGCGGCCAAAAAGCCCAAGACAGCGGCAGCTAAGAAGCCAGCAGCCGCTAAGAAGTCTCCCAAGAAGGCCAAGAAACCCGCAGCGGCCAAGAAACCCGCAGCCAAGAGCCCCAAGAAGGCTGCAAAGAGCCCCAAAAAGGCCACCAAGAGCCCCAAGAAGGTGGCCAAAAAGGCCCCTGCAGCCAAGAAAGCCCCCGCAAAGAAGGCAGCCAAGCCCAAAGTCAAGAAAGCAGCAGCCAAGAAGAAGTGAGCTGTCATCAGTCTCATCAACACACTGCTCACTAAAAGGCTCTTTTAAGAGCCACCCACACCATCCTGAAAGAGCAATGTGCCATAAGTTTTTATTAATTATCAATCAATTAATGTTTTTTCCTATATTAATCAATCATTATCAACGTTGTCGTTTTTATTATTGTTGGACTAGCTTAACACTTTACAAACGGCACTAGACTACTAACCAACACTGCTGACAATCAACACTTTATAAACACCATTATAAGCATTACTGTTCCCCGTGTTTTTTGCACATACAATCACTTTGCACCAGATGTGCTCTCTTTTATCCATTGCTCATTTTTATATTATTAATTCCCGTTTCTTCTTCATATTTTTGTAGGCTACTTTCTTTTGCATGCCTTGTTTTTGATATTTTCTGCTTGGCCACTGTAACACTGGAATTTCTCAAATGTGGGATCAATAAAGGTGAATCTTATCTTATTGTTACCTACAGCAGATAAAATGATTAACATTAATGCATCAGTAATTACAGGCTAAATTTAAATTTATAAATAATTTTAAGAATTGGTCATTCTGCATCATGAGGGGTGACTTACTTTTTGTACTGTAAGTAGTGACGCTAATAAATGAGAAAAAATATGAATGCAGGACATTAAACAAAATATTTTCACATTTATGTTACGTGTCTATTAAAAACGGAAAAGATCCGAGTAGGTCACTTCTTCCACCTCTTGGTTTAGTGTAACATTAAATGGGTTTACTCATCAATTTTCAGATAGTCCACAAATGATATGTGAAATTCCGATAAGATTTCAGATACCGACCAGACGGCCAGTGCAGGCCTGCTCTCAATTAATATGCATTGATGTTGTTTTTATCAGCATTCGTATTGTCATCATGATTGCTTTACATAAATGGTGCTATGGACACTTCTAACTTAAACAATATGAAGAACCCAGAGGAAACCACGTCAGATGGGAACATACAACAGTATTAAATCAGAACAGAAAAAAGGAGCTCTTGAGATGATGTGGTGGCTCTTAAAAGAGCCGTTGTGTTGCAGTGAGATGAGACGGTGATTTAACCTCCGAAGCCGTACAGAGTGCGGCCCTGCCTCTTCAGAGCATACACCACATCCATGGCGGTCACAGTCTTCCTCTTGGCGTGCTCGGTGTAGGTGACGGCATCACGGATCACATTCTCCAGGAACACCTTCAGCACACCGCGGGTCTCCTCGTAGATCAGACCGGAGATACGCTTCACTCCACCACGGCGAGCCAGACGGCGGATAGCGGGTTTGGTGATTCCCTGGATGTTATCACGGAGAACTTTACGGTGACGCTTGGCGCCTCCTTTACCGAGTCCTTTTCCTCCTTTGCCGCGACCACTCATTTTGGAAGAGTCTAGTTTGAACCGAAGCAAACTCTGATGGTTGGCTGCTTGTGAACGTGGGTAAATAAATCCCTGCTGCGGACGTAGTTGAGCTCTGCTGGGCGGAGACATTTGTTCTAACAATAGAAAGTAGGACACTGATGAACCCTTCACCTTCACAGAAACCGCCTTTCTTGTCTCTTTTTTTTCTGACAACAACAACATGTACTAAACATCAGGTAGTTCATGTAAACCATATGAAACAAAAAGTGTTACAAAGTATATTTAAAATATATGAATAACAGCATTTCAAGACAATTGCGCAAAATAAACAAAACAAACAGAAGACAAACAACAAGAAAAGAGACAAAAAGAAGATACAAGGATGTTTTTTAGGAACTAAAAAGAATAACTGAGTAAAAATTCACCAAAATTCATTGACTTACATAATGTGTGTTTGTAAGTAAAAACGTTGCATATTTAGAAAAACAAATTTAATGAGCTTCAAGAGCGCTTTTATTTGATATCTGAGGTTAATGGAGAAATATTTTCTGTATTATTTTTTACAAAAAGAGCAGAAAGGCATTATGGTCTGTAAATTTAGCAATATGATAACACTATATATATCCGAGACAAAGAAATTGATTCTCTGAAAGGAACTGAAATTAATGTACAAACATGAACTGTTCACAGGGAAGCATATTGCCGTATTAATCAACAAGGGATTAAAAATATAATTTATATCTCCTTGGAACCATTTATTAAAGCATATATATTTGTTTCTGAGAAATTTATCACAGTTGTTCCAGAGAGACGTTTTATGAAAGGCCAATTTTTGTCTTATCCTCCTGCCTGATGTAAGAATTGTGTCACAGTGAATACACTGTCCTTAGCTGGTAAACAGCACTTTTTTTTCATATCAAATCTCCATTAGTCACAACAGGATATCTAACTGTAGCACTTAATTTGAGTCTTTATATCCTGAAGTCAACTGTATTACTCTGTAGATGATGTTTTTTGCTGCTGTATCAGTTTCCATCACTTATTAAATCATCTATCAGCTAAGTTATAGTAGACTAAATATATACTAAATTTAACAAAGTCGTCTGTATCTCACATACCTGACAACAAACAGTTTTTGATTTACAAATGTATGTCTGTGAATTCTAAAAGAAAAGGTAAAAATTCAGGAGGTGACTTTGATCATCTCTGCTTATGGATAAAATGTTTAGCATTTCGAATAACAACATTAATTAGACATTGAAGAATACTTTTATCTGGATCATCATAAGAACAAATACTATCTGTAAACAACAGTGTGGTTCAGTGTAGTCTGGCTGTGCACAACCGGCCTAATTTTCCGGTCAGAGAAAATGCAGCAACTTCTCTCCTTCAGATGAGCTGTTTATTGCAAACATAATAAGCTTGTATATGTGTGGTTTGTGATCTGAAACAGAATAACAATCATAATAATTACTAAACAGTGTCATTAACTTGGGACTTACATGGTCTCAATTCATCCATCACAGAAGCCTCATTGTCTGCATCGGCTGGTACATAACACCTGGGCAAGGTGATGTCTTGCAGCTTAGGAAGCTCATCCTCCCAAGCCTGCCATACTGGAAGAAAGTCATCAGTAATAGGTTCATCCCAGTCTCTTTCTTTGGTGCGCAAGGCCTGGACCACGACTTTTGCACGGGTGGTGAAGGGAATAATGTACCTGAGTGGATCGTATTGGGAGGCAAGCACTCTGTACACATTCCTCATGGTTGGCTGGTCAGGTGATACAGGCCGATTTTTATAGCCTAATGTGTCTGATGGGCAGTGCCAGCGCAGACCAAGGGTGGACTCTTGAGGGTCAGTCCTTTCAGCAGTTAACCACAGCTCACAGGGGGTTGACCAAGCTTCCACTGGGAGGTGAGAAATTACCTCTGGTAAATTGGAGGCCCACTGCCTAATCTCAAATCCGCCCTTTGCTAGGAGAGCTTTCAGTCGGTCAATGAGATCCTTCGCTTGCTGGGGTGAGCGGAAGGATTTGAGGCAGTTGTCAACATAGAAGGAGGTGAGAACTGTCTCCAGAAGATCCTCATGGGTGCTTTGGTGGTCCCTGATGTGACGCTGGATGGTGTAGATGGCACAATAGGGGCTACATGCTGTACTAAAGGGTAGTACTCGCCACTCATGAATATCAGGTTGTCTGTTTCGGTCCATATCACTCCAGAGGAAGTGGAGAAGTGGGCGATCTTCTGGCAGAAGTCTGATCTGGTGAAACATACTACGTATGTCTCTGCTGATTGTGAAGGCGTGCTCCCGAAATCTAAGCAGGACCCCCAGTAGTGACGAACCAAGAGAGGGCCCTGGTAGCAGATTATCATTCAGGGCAGTCTGCTGATGACGAAAGGAACAGTTGAACACCACCCTTGCCTTTCCATTGTGGTGCACAATGTGGTGGGGTATGTACCAAGATTCAGTAGACCTGCTTGCTTCATCATTGGTGATCTTCTCCACATATCCTGATTCCTCCAGTTTGCGTAGTTCCTGATTATAGACACTGGCAAGCTCAGGGTTGCTAGTTAGTCAGCGTTCAGTAGCTTGGAGGAGAGGCATCACTGCAGCAGGAGTTGCATGAAGTGGAGCTGGAGGTTTCTTCCAGAGGAGCGGCGTAGCATATCTTGATACTCCGTCTATTGTGACACGGGTGCTCTTCTCCTCCAGCATGGAAATAGCTGCTTGATCTTGTTTAGATCGCGTCACCTCCTTTTCATTGCGATAGGGTAATGTATCAAGCTGCCACAGTCTTTCAACATGCTGGTGTAAGTCAGAGTTGGGTGTACTACTAGCTGCCACTAGGCTAGGTCTTCCAGGGGGAGTGTCCACAAAGTTTTTATGAATTTTAGGCAGAGTGTAAAAGACTGGAGTTATGGGACAATCCACTTTCATGAAAGCTTGTTCGGATTGATTTATATGGAGTTAATTGTTTAACTTAGGTTCAGGAGCAGGACCATGCCTCAACCACTCCTCTAATCACCTGACTAATGTATATACCAGCACAGCACTACTACAGGCCTGTCAGATCTCTCGAACATTGGCGACCCTACATTTCTCAGCAAGTGTGTTTTTCGTGTACTCACCAAGATGGATCATGTGCTGCAAATCAACCCATCCGGGTCCGACTCTTACGACTTGTAGGGCTCCCTATTTGAAGCAGGTGATCCTCTGGCTTCGTCTCAGCAGTCTGCCGGTAGCCGACACTCCCAGGGGAGCCGGCCACGCTCCGTGGTCCATGTCCCTCGGTCTCGCCGTGGTTCTCCGTTGGGCTCCATCAACGAGATCGCCCCGACTCCTAGCGGGTCCCAGGCCTCCTCTCTTCGGTCCTCGCGGGTGGGAAATCGACACCGCGTCCACAACCATGGGAGCCAGCTGCGGTCTTCTTCTCCTCCTTCCCGCAGCGGTGCAGCGACTAATAGACTTTGCCGCTCCCGCGGCGCTCAGTCCCGCTCCACTCGGCCATCTCCACCATCTCCACCATCTCCACATCCACAACAAGAGCCCAACATTAGGGATCGGACCATCGCCCGGCTCCAGCGGTTCCTGAGGGCAAAGACATCCCCTTCCACCACAGCGACAATAAGTCCAGGCTGTTCCAGCTGCATTCAGCCACTGTCCGGGCCCCCGAGACCTCAGCTCCTTCTCCAAAGCCGGGTTCCGGGTTCCCTTCCAGGGTCTTCTCCCGCCACCACTCCACCTGGAGCAGGCTCTCTCATTCTTTCCCCCAGCCGGGGGTCAGGTCGTATCACCCCCTGTGCCTGCTCCCTCTGATGCAGATATGTCACGCGCATATCTGCCTTCTTCTCCTCCCTGTCTCACAGGCCTCCACTCTCACCCCCTGCACACACGTCCTCCGTCCCCACATCCCTTTCCTCTACCTTTCCCTCCAGCTATCCTGTTCGGCTGGCATCGCAGCCCAGGAGCCCCGTCCTGCAGCACAAGGGGCTCCTCCAGCGGGTGTTTCACCACCTTCCACTCTCTTTCCAACGTGTCTCTCCTTACCCCTTCTAGGGCTGTCACTTTTTATTCGAATTTCGAACATTCGTTCGATGGAGGGGTGAAAAGTTCATATTCGAGCTGTATTTACCTGTTCGAAATGCAAGCTGAAGTCTCTATAGGCGCATCAGACCGTTTGATGTAGTTCGCCGTGTGATCCAACAGAGGGCGCTCAAAGAATTCACTATCATCTTGACCTATTGCATGCCCTATTGACCTATCACTAAACTAAGCTAATGTTAATGTGTTGTTTTGCACTGAAAATGGAGCGCGTGGCAGCGCGTGGAAGTATTTTGGGTTCTACGCCGTGGATGGCAAAGTTACGAACAAAGATAAGGCTGTTTGTCGACTTTGTAACCCCCACTTTCCACCAGATGCATGTTGGTTGCGTCTCCGCTCCGGCACGGCAACGGAGCCGATTAGATTCAATTCTAGTCAATGTGTGTGTTTCCACCGGCTCCAGCAGTGCTGCGTTCCAGTCTCAGCTCCGGCACTCCGGAGCCCTCCGCAACAGATACGCAGCACTTCTATTTTTGCCGGACACCGGAGCACAGCGCAGCAATTCAGCACAGAGCAGATCGTGCGGGGCAGGAAGTCGTGCAGAGAAATACAATAAAATATCCGGTTAATTTTCAAAATAAGATACACAGTGTTCACGGCGGATCATATTTCCCTGCACTACACCTTGAAAACTACATAATGGGGCAGGCCTAAAGTCAACAGGTCAGAGGTTTTCAGACGTCATTTCACGGTGCGGAGCGGTGCAGCTCCGCCGGAAGACATCTCGGTGCACTGCCACCGGCAGGTCGCAGCAGCTAAATCAGGGGACGTACTGGGGGGGTCCCAATTCAGAAATATACTGCAGCATTTTCGCAGCTCGTTCCTCCCTCTCCTGTGACTTATGCGGCACCCCTTCTCACCCAGCCTCTGCGTGCACTATCATGGCTCCTCCACCTCTGTAGATCTCAGCGGGTATTACGGGGGGAGGTGGTTTGCTGCTGCTTGGCCCTCCGAGTTTGAGTCCCTCGATGCAGAGTCACGCTCTCCCTCGTCCGCAGGATACGAGCTGTATCCTGCGATCATCGCCACTCTAATTTCGGGACACGAATGGTCAAAAAAATGCATCACTATTCACTCTGACAACACAGCAGATCATCAATAAAGGCCGTTCCCATTCCCCAGCCATCATGCCATTCACCCGCAGACTCACTCTCATCTCCGCTCAGCATCAATTCATCCTCCATCCGTCTCATATTCCCGGTCACCACAACGCCATCACTGATTCACCTTCGCTTCATTTTCCAGAAATTCAGGTGCTTGGCTCCAGACTCGGATGTCCATCCCACACCAACCCCACCATTTTCAGCGACCATATTCTATTAAATCCTCATCTGGCAAATCTCACTCGCACCTCCCAAGAAGCCATCCTTAACAGTTTAGCACCAAGCACACTATCCGCTTACCTCACTGGCGGGAATTCTTTCAAGAATTACCACGCCACTTATCATTTACCATTTCCCTCTCTGGACGCCATGTCCACGTGCAACTTCATCACACACTGTCATACTGTAACAAAGATCCGGGCCTCCAGCATTCAAACATATCTGGCTGGTATCAATTTATTCCATAAATTATCCACCGGCCTCCCTTGTCAGTGAATCTCGCACTCTCACGTAGGCTTGGGCGATTGGACGAATATATCGCCAATCGCCCATCGGCCAAGTCCATCACGGTTGGTTTTATTTTTGGCGATTTTTTGGGCGATTTTTGTCATTTTATTTTGCTAAATTCAACTCTTCGTCCTCGTCTTTCAAAAAACACGTCAGTGATGGCGGAGCTGAAAGTTACAGCAGGGGTCCACCGGCAACGGGAGCAGCGCGACACATCTGCAGGGCGAGTCCTGTAGCAGCTCGCCCTCCTGTTATCAATTACAGCTGCTGCACCGGCAACGGGAGAGGCGCGACATCTATTTTTTGTTGTGCTACCCTCCCCTACGCGACCCTCCAGCAGATAAAAACTTCATGAAATAGTGTGCTAAATGAACACACTGTGTTTTTAAATGAATAAACCATTATCAGAGGAGATACGTGATGTTTTTTTGTGCATTTACCCATGTTTATCCATGACATTGTGTAAAGGTCCGTGGCGGACATTTGAAAGCGAGTAGATGACAAACAGTACAGTAAACTTGTAGATAACTCAATTATATGTCATAACTTAGGTGGAAAATGCTTTAACTATCATGGCTCAGCAAACGGTAAACAAGAGGCTTGACATGCAGCCGGTGGAACCCGGCCGTAACGTGAACTCATATGCGCATATGGTTAACAATGTTACCAGCCGTGCTAAACACCCTCTCTGACGGCGTGCTTGTTGCCGGTATGCACCGATATTTCCGTGCCATGTTGGACATGAGTGGGCTCGCAAAGCAGGCTGCATTTTTTTGCTGCATTCAAGTGGTGTCGGGAGATCCGAGTTGCCGAGTTGTTTTTCTGACATGAGGTAGCGTTAATGTGAATTATCCCATTCTGAAAGTCATTTTTCGATTCTTTCCGACATCAAGGGAATGCAACATCCCCCCTCTTTTTTTTCCTCCGCCACACACACAACTGCCAAATATATCGGCAACCGCCGGTTGATGGGCTGACGGTGGCTGGTTGGAAATTTTTAACATATTGCCCAACCCTACTCTCACGTCACCATGTTAATCAAAGGCTTACGAAAGCACGAACCGGCGCCAACAGCCAGACGCCTTCCTCTCACCTCCGATCTGCTCCGCTGCCACATACGCACTCTGCGCTCTGGTTACATTTCTCCCACAGTCGACTTAACACTGGAATCAATGTTTCTGCTCGCTTTCTTCGGATTTCTGAGGTGCTCTGAATTCGCTCCAACCTCATCTGTCTACAGTCCTTCCCGTCATCCCAGTCTATCCGACATCACCACTCACACTTCCGACTCGCTCATATTCACACTCCGCAGGAGTAAAACTGATCAGTTAGGAGCATCCTTTCCCATCTACATCTTTCGCCTCAACTCCTTTCTCTGCCCGCACGAGCCACTGACCAGATACATCCACACCCGGTATTCTGCCCGCGCCTCACCACAAGATCCCCTCTTTCTCACCGAAACAGGGAGGATGGCTACAGGTTTCTGGTTCCAGAAACACTTCCATAACATCCTCCGTCTCTCCGGAATTTCATCAGATCATTACTCTTGCCATTCATTCTGTATCGGCGCTGCGTCCTCAGCTGCCAGATCGGGAATTTCAGACCAAGTCATCCAGGTCCTCGGCCGCTGGTCTTCACAAGCATATCAAACCTACATCCACAATAACCCCAATGATCTCCGTCTAGCACACGACAGACTAAGTCTCACTTAACCAGACTCTTGGGGGCTTCCTAAACAGCACAGGCTCACCAGGACACAAGACGGAACCCCTACACTGAGTCTCTCCGCCCACATCTACATCTCACCCAGTCTGACCCTCCGATGACGTCATCTCCATCCCGTTCACTCATCCGCAAATCTGCACTCCCCTTCCGATGATGTCATCTCCATCCCGTTCATTCATCTGCAAATCTGCACTCCCCCATTCATCACCACCCCATTCATAACCATTTCTCTGACAATCACATCTTCATAAAAGCTTTAAAACTGCATTTCGTTGTGGTGTGGTCCCTGCTAATGAACTCACCAGTTAGCCAGAGATGGTCCAATAAGTCATGCATTCTTTTCTTGAAAGATGATATGGGGTTCTGTTCCAGTTTCCTGTAGAACTTGGAATTGCTGAGTTGGTTTTGGAACTCTCGTCATATTCTACTCGATCCAGGATGACGATAGCTCCACCCTTGTCTGCAGATTGAACAACCAAGGTTTCATCATTTTTAATGGCTTTCAGTTCATCCCATTGTTGTTTCGTGAGGTTATTTCTTACTTTATACTCTTTACTCTTGTTTAAGATAGTCGAAACATCCCTTTCAACTAGTCTGTAATACGTGTCTAGGGATGGATTCCTATATTTAGGAGGTGTAAAGTAAGATTTACCTCTGAATTGAGAGCGGGTGGGTTCTGTGTGTGGTTCTAAGCTGCTTGTAAAATCCATGATTGAGCTAACTGGAGTAGTTTCATGTCGTATCCGACAACGGGAGGCTTTTAACAGATGACGTCCTGATGTTAAATTTGCAGCTGCTGTTAGCTGTTCCTGTCAGCTTTTTTCTTTACCTTTTATTTTTATTTTTTTTTATTTTTTTTTTATTTCCTTTTAACTAACAACAACTCAAACACTAACAACTCAAAGTACACGTCAAATAAAATTTCTCAAAACATGTTTCTTGTTATTTTAGGTAGTTATTATCACGCTTATGTATGTTCAAGTGTTCATTTCCCCCGATAAGTTGGTTTTAATTTGCTATTTGATTCTATAAACACAGTCTGACCATCTCGAGCTTTTATTTTGGTACTTCCGGTGACCGGCAGTGTGAATTTGCATATTAGCTAAATATTTAGTTTCACCCAGAACATTTAGATTTAACATTTAACATTTAGATATATATTTAGCATTTAGATTTAACATTTATATTTATATTTAGCATTTAGATTTAACATTCAGATTTAGATTTAGATTTAATATTTAGATTTAGATTTAGATTTAATATTTAGATTTAACTATTTAATATATTTCTAAGTTAACAAATATTGCTGTAAATGTGGTAAAAGGTGACGTTAAAAAATTCACAACACTTTTTTAAACATTGTTTGAAGCTAAATGTGGCAAAAAGTTGATGTTATTTTCAGCATGAGACACTTTACAAACGGCACCCCATATGAAGGGAGGTTCTCCCAAAGCGCGTAACACCAGGGGTAAATCCTACTGTGGTGCCAAAGGGCGCGTGACAGGTCTCTGACGCCTGACTCCCTTCAAAAAGCGCTTAACCAGCAGGTGCGCAAAGACAGATCTCTCTCCATAGCCTTCATGACAGAATGAAATGGCAGCAGCATATGTTTTAACTGTAGATAGAGCCAAATTTCTATCTACTAGCAACTGGAGAAAAGTTAACACCTGTGGCAGAGGACATGCTGTGGGATCAAAGCCCCTCTCCACACACCAGTGTTGAAAAACGGACCATTTCGCTGCATAACAGGCTGTAGTAGAAGGAGCCCTTGCCCCCTGGATAGTGCGTACCACTGCAGGGGGTAAACCTAGTGTCTCCAGGCGCTCCCGTTCAGGGGCCAGGCCCATAAACGCTGGTATATCACTGGAAACTGCAGGATTGCGCCGTCCAGCTGCGAGAGCGCGTCTCTGTGCCACGGGAGTTGCCACGGCTTCCCTGATAGCAGCTCTGTTATGGTCGGGAACCATGACGCACTCTTGAGTTCCGGGGCCATATGACTGTTAAGCTCTCCCCCTGAATGCGCGCTAAAAGGCGAGGAATCAGGGAGACCGGGGGGAAAGCGTAAAGTAGAGCTTTGGGCCACGGTTGGTGAGAAAAGGCATCCACTCCCAGCGGAGGGTCGTCTCGTGCGCTTATGGAGAACCATAGCGCGCATTGTGCGTCTTCTCGTGAGGCGAACAGATCCACCTCTGCTCTCCCGAACCTGTTCCACAACATCTGAGTGAGTGTGGGATTCAACTTCCACTAAATTTGGGAGGGACCTCCGCGTGACAACTGCTCTGATGGAGCGCAGGTTCGTGTGACACCACAGCAGGAGGCTTCTGGCTATTTCCAGAAACTGAGCTGAGCGAACACCGCCCTGGCGATACGCCGCTTGTTAAAAAGGCCAATCTACCTCGTGTAATCTCTTGTTTTTGGTTAGCAGTTCTCTATTTGTTAACGCAGCTGTCAGTCAGTTATCACAGTCAACCAATCACGTTATTGAACCAATACGGAATGCAGTTTATTCCGTATTTGACAATTGTCCCATGCACGTCTGTCACACAAACACCCGCGCACATAGGCTACGTGAACACTGAACTAACAATAATGAACAAAACAAAGGACAGGAAATATTAAAGACAGCAAAATATGTTATCTGCCTGCCCTGCACTGCACAGCACAGCCCCTTTGCGCTCCAGTTACCTAGTTACCTCGGTCGCTCTGCTCAGTGCACCGCCGTGCGTTTTAAAAACAACAACAAAGATGTCTTCGACTTCTACAGCAGACGCTCAGGACACCCCACCTCGTCCTCAAAAGAGGAAACGTCTACAAAAATATAGACGGGAGTGGGAAGAGGGCAACCCGTGGCTCGATAGAGTCACTGAAGATGAATATAAAGCAAACTGCAAGGCATGCAGGAGAACTTTTTCAGTGTCTCACGGAGGTGTGACAGATGTAAAACAGCATGCTGCAGGGGACCTCCACAAACGTAATATAAGATCCCAGAGGAGCCAGGCATCTGTATCACAATTCTTTATACCTGAAACATCCCCTGAGCTTGATTTGGTATGTTATCATGCTCTTATTTATTGATGTCATATAGGCTATATTTATATTTACCTGCATACATATTGCATACATAGCATAGGAGCATAGCCAGGCTATTTCAGTTGCTAGTATGGTTTATTGTTTTCAGGAATGTTGATTTTTTTTTTTTTTTTTTTTTTTTTTAAACGTGCATTTATTATTAATCAATATAGAATGAATTTATGTACCCATAAAGAACATCTTATTTTGTTATGCTAACTAATGCTGCTCATTTGGAATTATTCCTAATAGATTAACAGAAAATAAACACTGTGAATAAATAGTCCTACTGCAAATATATACTATTGATTGATTGATTGATTGATAGTGACACCAAAATGAAAGTAATAATTTGACATCATCCCACTCCTACCCTCTAGATTACTGCAGCTGAGGTGACACAGGTATACCACACAGTAAAACATGACCAGAGCTACAACAGTGCTGACTGTGTGTTTTTCATATAAAAATAGATACATTTCTATGCATCTTAGGAGTTTTGGGGATGTACAACAAAAGTTGTGACCTTATTTCTATTTCTGAAAAGTGGCAACCCTAATCAGGAGTGCTGAAAGTTTCCTTTCCTAAAGTGTCGTGCGTGCATGAAAACTGTGAGTAGTCAACTGTTGACATTGTGTGTAATGTGACTGCAGCTTTATGTCATGTAAAATGCAGGATTTGCAGTTATTAGTGATAGTGATCAGGTTTTTGCTAGCTTAATTGTGATGCTGATGGCTGCTACTGCTAACATTAGCTGTAAATGGGACTGGTAATTGCTGTATGTAGGTCCTATTAAGTGAAGTTTTATTTGTTAGTTCGTTTATGACATTTCTGGAGCCTGTCACTCAGTTTCTTAATATTATGTGGTAGTTTTTATACTTATATTTATTTTTTATCTCAATGCATCCACATGCACAGTTTATGTTTGATATCAGGTAGATCAAGATTTATTTTTTTGGATGTTATATAATTGGCTTAACGTTGCTCTAATGTAAATATGCATATGGCTGAATTTGTATACTGAACAAAAATATAAACGCAACACTTTTGTTTTTGCTCCCATTTTTCATGAGCTGAACTCAAAGATCTAAAACGTTTTCTATACACACAAAAGACCATTTCCTCTTAAATATTGTTCACAAATCTGTCTAAATCTGTGTTAGTGAGCACTTCTCCTTTGCCAAGATAATCCATCCCACCTCACACGTGTGAGATGCTGATTAGACAGCATGAATATTGCACAGGTGTGCCTTAGGCTGGCCACAATAAAAGGCCACTCTAAAATGTGCAGTTTTATCACACAGCACAATGCCACAGATGTCACAAGTTTTGAGGGAGCATGCAATTGGCATGCTGACTGCAGGAATGTCTACCAGAGCTGTTGCCCGTGAATTGAATGTTCATTTATCTACCATAAGCTGTCTCCAAAGGCGTTTCAGACAATTTGGCAGTACATCCAACCGGCCTCACAACCACAGACCACGTGTAACCACATCAGCCCAGCCCCTCCACATCCAGCATGTTCACCTCCAAGATCGTCTGAGACCAGCCACCCGGACAGCTGCTGCAACAAGCGGTTTGCATAACCAAAGAATTTCTGCACAAACTGTCAGAAACCGTCTCAGGGAAGCTCATCTGCATGCTCGTTGTCCTCATCGTGGTCCCGACCTGATTGCAGTTCGTCGTCGTAACTGACTTGAGTGGGCAAATCAAATGTTCACATTCTATGGCGTCTGGCACGTTGGAGAGGTGTTCTCTTCACGGATGAATCCCGGTTTTCACTGTTCAGGGCAGATGGCAGACAGTGTGTGTGGTGTCGTGTGGGTGAGCGGTTTGCTGATGTCAACGTTGTGGATCGAGTGGCCCATGGTGGCGGTGGGGTTATGGTATGGACAGGCGTATGTTCTGAGCAACGAGCACAGGTGGATTTTATTGATGGCATTTTGAATGCACAGAGATACCGTGACGAGATCCTGAGTCCCATTGTTGTGCCATTCATCCACGACCATCACCTCATGTTGCAGCATGATAATGCACGGCCCCATGTTGCAAGGATCTGTACACAATTCCTGGAAGCTGAAAACATCCCAGTTCTTGCATGGCCAGCATACTCACCGGACATGTCACCCATTGAGCATGTTTGGGATGCTCTGGATCGGCGTATACGTAATTATGTAATTATGTACATATTCAGCAATGTTTATTATTTTATTTCAGAACCACATTAAGGCACTTTTGGAAACTGCTGTGGGTGATTGTGTGTGGATGCGCTGTAAATGGTGACGAAGCCTCTATATAAAGTTCTTAATGTCAACTTCGACTGCATCTGTCTTGCAGGTGTTTGAATCCTGTACTAACCAGCATTAGTTATAGACGGGATTTTGGTGGGTGGTGGCGCTCTGGAGGAGCGGCCCAAACAGTCCACCGGAGCTGATGGGGCTGTCCAGAAGCTCCCCTCTGATCTGTGCCGAGAGCTGGGACATATGGAGCTACATATTCCGCTGCAGCATCGTTTGTCATGCCATAATACGAGCTTGCGCCACTGTCGTTGCTATGGAGAGGGTCAGGATAGCTGACATCGCTATCAATATCTGTCGCCATCTCGGGAGCACGCAGGGCTGCGTAGCCATAGCGGAGACAGCAGAGGAGAGCAGAGCGATGTTATTTGCAGCCGCTGCTGTCTGTGCAGCACACTGGTGCGCACGGTCAGTGAGGCAGGCGGTACCTTGGTCCCGGGGAGAAGGTTGTGTGGGCTTGCGTCTGCCGAAGAAAGTGGCTTTAGGCAGCAAAATGGTGGCTAGACTCTCTTCTAGCTGTGGGACGGCAGGGAACCCGTGTTTTGTATCTCCGTGAACCCTGGTGAAGGGATCGTAGCGAGCCACCAGCGCCTTCAGTTTTCCGGGTTTGGAAAAAGCAGCATCACGAATGACCAAAGCTCCGTATCACGAGGCCACACCGGGAAGTGCTTGGACGCTGGCTCTGAAACATAGACATCTCCTCCCAAGACGCTGCAAACAGGTGCAGATAGATCTGCCGGCACAGGGATATCCTTCAGGTCAGCTGCAATCTTGATAATGCACGGAAGAGGGGGGGGGGTCGAAAAAATTTACAGCTTCTTCAACCGTGAAGCTAGCACGGTCCCAGCTATCGTCTCCGTCGCCCTCCGGCAGCGCTGCGAAGGTATCTGCTCGGTGTCGCAGCTCCTCCACGGGCAGGCGAGCACAGAAGGCACACGCAGCCCGGGCGGTGAGAGCTAGCCCTGCGTGCTCGGCACCGAGGCATGTCTCGCAGCGGGGATGGAGGTCAGAGGGCATTATGTAACCGATTTGACAGTTGGGGCACAGACGAACTGCTCTGGCGGGGCGCTGAGTCTTGCTTGAAGACATACCTTCTTCCGACTGCATACAAACGCTGAAGAAAAAATGGGAGCAGATCTCTGGTCACACAGGTATTATATACCTTGGATGCGGACTTGAGGCAACTGTGCAGGGCACAATGGCGCGAAAGAAAATCTGCACGACTGCACATGCGCATGAAGGGTCATGGATAGGGTAAAAATGCATTACAGGGTCAAAAAATGGATTTTTGTGCTGAAAGTTGAGTTTTGAAATTTCACCCAGAATGAAACCCCCATGCAAAAAAATCACCCCCCTGTGACCTTTCATTTGTCTGTGAGGGAGTTTTGAATTTTGGAAATGGACAAAAATGTCCAGGGGTTAATGGCAGAGGCAAAAGGACCTCAGACTTTAGAGGACACATGTGGACCAAGACACGAAACAAGAGTAAGACAGGAGAAATGAAGAAAAGGGAGTTAAATAAAGAAAGAGCGAAAGAATGAGAGAGAAGACTTGTGTGTGTTATGTTGATGTAAATGTGTGCATGTAAGTGTTGTTAGACAGCAGTGGTGGCCTAGTGTTCTATGTGTGTAGGGTTGATTACTTGGTTATGGTGAGTCAGGTGCTTGGGGAGATTTGGCCAACTGTAGAATGAATGACGGGGTGGCAGCTGTTAGGTAGCTTGTGGCACTGTGCTGGTCTTTTCCTGCTTTGTGTATCATGGTAACAACTGCAATCTTCCACTGAGAGGTGAGTTGTATTTCTTGAGTGGTCATGCTGTTCAATTTCTTTGTCAACTATGTTTTTTCATGTCCAGTGGTTGATTTCTGTTTTGGTGTGGGGTGATCTGAACCTGCTAAATTCTCTGTGCAGTTTTCTTTTTCATGTATGAGCTGGAGGAGGTGAGGGGGTAGTGTCTGTGCCAGTGCTTTGGCAGCTGTTTGGGGTATGTTTCCTCTCTGGCTTGGATGAGAAATTGACTTAGGATAGTTGCTTGGTGGTCCAGACCTTCTGGGGTGGTGATGAGAGTTAGTGTCCTTTAGTTTTTCTTCTATGTTTCTTCTGTATGTTTCCCAGTTTGCTGTTCTTTAGTTGTATTTCTTTCTCTGAGTTGCTTGTAGATTAAAGGAGAACGTGGTGAGAACAGGTAGATGGTCACTGGAGAGATGGTTTGTGGTGTTAAAGTTGTGAGGTTTTATAGCCAGGTCAGGAGTGCAGATAGTGTTTCTTGTTAGTGTTTCTTCTTTCTAATGAACTGTTACAGAGCACAAGAGGTGTGGAGCATGTTAAAAGGTCTGGGTGTGAATTTTAAAGTATGCTACAAATCTGTTATGTATGGACTCTTGGATGAGAAGATGCCCCCGAAACACAAAGAACAATGATCATCAGTGTAGCTTGTGTAAAAATATGAAAAACAAGATGTGCCATGACTCTACATCAGACTGCCATAGACAGCAACATGGTCGTGAGGCAGGTACTCACAGACCTCCGGAGGAGGAAAGCAATGGACAAATCTAAGTGCCTCCCCTGGCACATTTTGGATCTGTAACTCTGACTAAATTGAAATTTAATTAAGTTTTTTTTTTTTTTTTTTTTTTAAATAAAGTTATGAAGTTTCATAGCCAAGTCAGGAGTGCAGATAATCAGGTCCAGGATGTCTGTGCTGCCTGTTGATGGATATAGGTGGGTTCGTTTGTGTTAACAATGGACAGATTTGTGTCAGTTAAAATCTGTTTGAGTGCTGTGCTACTCTGATTTGTTTTGTTTTTTTGCAATAAAAGTCTGCGTGCTTTGCGTTCAGATCGCCCATTGTGAGGGAATAGCTGGTGTTGGAAATGACGGTGAACAGAGCTGCTGAGGGTTTTATTCCAGGGGGACAGTAGATGCTGGTGTCTGTGATGTGATGATGTGAATGGATTGTCATTTTGGCTGCAACATACTCATATCCCTTCAGTTTGTCTGGTGGGAGGTTGTAGTTGATTTTGGTGTAGTCATTGTTTTTTTTTCTTAATTAGGATCACCACTCTCTCTCCACGTCCTGTCTGCCGTTCCTTTTTGATGATGTTGTAGCTGAGGATCTGATCTGATGACTCACTGCAGGACTCACATGTACTTAAATCCTGTCTGAGGATGTAATTGAAACCAGAGTCGGGCCTATTCTTAAATAAGCGCCACCTACTGAACAACAGCAACAGTCTCATGGTCAGGGGCAGCATGTTTCCTACCTACAATGACTTAATGTTTCAAAGCAGGTAAAGTTTTATATTTTATAAAGTGCAATAACTCTGAGTACTAAAGTATCAAGGACAATCATTATGTTTGCAGAGATTAATGTAGTATTCTGTCTGTGTGTTTCTCTGGTTTTGTTTTCTATGGATGGATATTTAACTGTAATATAGTGGAAAATAATAACAAGTTAGAACCCAATCCAAAAGCACTTCCACACTGTCAGAAAGAAAAGCAATAGAAACACAATGGACCAAATATACTGGTGATATGTAGAATAATCACTTTATTTTAACCCTCCCATCAGATTGAAGAAACAGGCCACTCTACTGAGACTGCCCGACTCTCCTTCATAGGATCTCCACACTGCCAGAGCAGCCTCCCTCTCCTCTGTTGTCATCCTGCTGGACCTTTCAGCAGTGTTTCACATGGTGAACCGCCAGTTCTATTTCCTATAGGCCTCACCCTCTAAAAGCAATCAATCAGTCAGTCAGTCAATTTCTTACATAAAAACATCCCATATAAGTTCAGTAAAATATAGTTGTCAGCTCTGTTGATGTATAGTAGCAGCAGTAAATGAAAGTCAGTGTTCAGGATGAGGCAGGGTCATCAGTCAGTATAGTGGCTTTATCCCAGCATTTGTTAGACTTAATCAGCACATGCCTGTTGTGTGGGCGTTACCCCCTCATTAGCAATGAAACTTGAAATTCAGTTCCCATTTTTCTTCAGCAAGCATCTGAGTAGACTAAAGGAGAATGAAAAAGAGATGTCTTCTTCGGCTCTGCCTGCTGGGCCATATCATGGTGGATGACTTTCATGCCAGCTGCGAGTCAAGCCTGGGCTGGATGTGTGCCAGTCTGGCCCTCACCCCTCCATATTGCACACCTCCTTCTCCTGTCAGAAGCGGTGGAGAGTAGACACCTTTGCTGTTGCAGCAGTGGCGGTGTGGCCCGAGGCTCCTCCTGATATCACCTCCCCAGAAATGTAATTACAAGTCACTGCAACACAGACCTCCTGGCTATTTTTGCACACTGCAAAGCATTTCCCTAAGTGGAAATTAAGCTTTTAGTTACTTACATGTCAGACAAAATAGCATTTTGTCTTGTGTGAGACTTATTCTGGCTTCATATGAGTAAAGGAAATGCTGCTAAGCTAATTTGCCATAGGCATTTTACATTTTTTGTGCTAATAACATTACCATTTTGTTTGTGTAGGGAAAATGTGCCCAAGTCTTTGAACATGTCACCATAAAGATATGTTTTGTGTGTATTTTGAAATAACTAGACTTAACAGCACTTCACAGAAACCTGACGTCGACTAGTGGTTTGGAGGTGTAGCCCAATAGCAGAGTGAAAGAGTCAAACCAGGTACAAGCATACATACTGAAAATGATGTGCATAGATTCTACACAGGGGGATGATGGTGGGAGCTGGTGGCAGCATCATGGCTTGATGTCGGCTGAAACAACAAATGAAAAGCAATCACTCAGTGATGATGCCGTGAAACAGGACCTTGGACAGCGACCGTGCTCTGTGGCGTCTTGGTTTTCTCCATGCTCCTTTATACACTTCTGTTTACCAGATGTTTTGTTTCTTTGTAACTCACTCTGTACTGGGTATTTTAGCAGAGATTGTTAGCAAGTGGTTTGTCTGTACACTCGCTCACCTCCCTGTCAGCATTTCTACTACTATTATATGCTGTTCAAGCAAAAAATTATTTTAAAAACAAAAAGTTTTAACTTTACATTTATACAATTTCCTACCTTAAATTTCTTAAATTTTGTTGCTTATGCGCCTACACCAGACAGTATGTCTTTAGATGAAGTGGGTGGCTCTTAGAAGAGCCGTTGGTTTCAGACTAAAGACAGCAGGACTGTCTACTTGGAGCTGGTGTACTTGGTGACGGCCTTGGTGCCCTCAGACACAGCGTGCTTGGCCAGCTCACCGGGCAGCAGCAGGCGGACGGCGGTCTGGATCTCCCTGGAAGTGATGGTGGAGCGCTTGTTGTAGTGAGCCAGACGGGAGGCCTCACCGGCGATGCGCTCAAAGATGTCGCTCACAAACGAGTTCATGATGCCCATGGCCTTGGACGAGATGCCGGTGTCGGGGTGGACCTGCTTCAGCACCTTGTACACGTAGATGGCGTAGCTCTCCCTCCTGGTCTTTCTCCTCTTCTTGCCGGTCTTGCTGGCGCCCTTGGAGACGGCTTTCTTTGAGCCCTTCTTGGGCGCTTTCACGGTGGTTTCAGGCATGATCAGGACGGTACGTCTCTTCCTAAACAGATAACATCGCTGACCGCTGAGTGGTCAATTTGTATCCACCTGATGCAAATAGTACTGTGCTATCGCTCACACTGGATTGGTCAGCTTCTGAGGCTGGGGAACAATACAGTGGGTGGGTGAGGGGAGAAAGGAGAAAGAAAATCCTGTTAATTAAATAGTAAAAAGAAAAAGTCGGTCGACCTATTATACATTATAGTCTGTTTTACACAATAAGCACATTAAAACTGAACATAACCTCATTAATTATATAACAAGTTAAAAACATTTACAGCAATAGATGTTTTTATACCTGACATAGTCAGCACAGCAACAAATAATATTAGTCCCAGTAAGACCTTCCAGCATTTATGATTCATGTTATTAATTACATGTGTGTTTTTGTCTGCCATTTCAAAATGTATCTAAAGTCTGTTTTATCACAAGAGAGGATAGCACTTTTTAATAAGAAATACTTCACAAAGGGTTTATAAAATAGTCCAGATGCTCTGCAGCTAAGGCAAGTGTGAACCTCTCCATTGGATAGCTCGCTAAAAAGATACAACAAATGGATGTTTTATAATCAGGTATCTAAAAAGTTGTTTCCAATAAGTTGAATTTATCTGAGCTAACTGTGGTGCTCCTGCAAACTGGTTATTTTTAAGCAGGTTAATGTTTCATTCATGATTCATTGCAAACCAGATTTTAGAAAAAGACAAACTCAGGTTCAATCTTGGACTACAGCACATGCAACAACTTTCCAAAACCGGGAACAGATTTTGAATCCAAAGGAAAATCAGTATTTATGTCATCTGTTTGAAGTTCTGGGAAAGGAAGAGAGTCCCACAAGTTTGCACATTTAATATACTGTATATATAGTAGCCTATTAACCACAGAGGGATCTGTTAATGACCAGGACAAAGACGCATGTCTGTCCATTCAGGCCAATGACCATATATAGCCTACACACGTACAAAGTCTACAGATATATTTCACTGCATTGAAAAATACTGCCAAGATACAGTTTTTATAATTATGGAAATCATTTAAGACTTAATTATGCAGCACACTTTTGCAAATACAGTAAGATTACTGTATGTCATGTTAACACCATGAAAATTTTTTTAACATACTATGGAAACCCATGTCCACCAACGATTTTTAAAGAGGCATGAGAAACTCTAGGCCATATCTCAAAAATAATGAGACACTTTAAAAATATATGTTTTAGATTCTTAAAATGATGAGCTGGTATCAAAAAAATCTTTAAACTGGTGCAAAATACTGACTTAATTCGTTGAGATATTTGATCACTCTAATAATGACTGTCTACCAGCATTACATCTCACCAAATATAATACATTTGTAAAAGCAGACTAAAGCCCAGAATACCCTGAGGGGAAAAAAACGGACCTCCGTCTGTGCTTCAAAGCGCAGTCTTTTAATATTTTAGGTTTTCACAAATCCTCAACTTGTTTCCAAATATTATTCATGACAGACGCATGGAAATGTAAGCCATAGGTTGTTAGAGATAACACGTCTTTCTTATAATCGATCCGGTCTGTGGATGAACCGTGTGTTGTGAGCAGAGGAGTGAGCTCTTGAGTGAGGAGTGAGGTGGCTCTTAAAAGAGCCGTTGTGGTTTGTGGAGCAGCAGCAGCAGAGAGTTTAAGCTCTCTCTCCGCGGATGCGACGGGCCAGCTGGATGTCTTTGGGCATGATGGTGACTCTCTTGGCGTGGATGGCGCACAGGTTGGTGTCCTCAAACAGGCCCACCAGGTAAGCCTCACTGGACTCCTGCAGAGCCATGACGGCGGAGCTCTGGAAGCGCAGGTCGGTCTTGAAGTCCTGAGCGATTTCTCTGACCAGGCGCTGGAAGGGCAGCTTGCGGATCAGCAGCTCCGTGGATTTCTGGTAGCGACGGATCTCTCTCAGAGCCACGGTACCGGGCCTGTAACGGTGAGGCTTCTTCACGCCGCCGGTGGCCGGGGCGCTCTTACGGGCAGCCTTGGTGGCCAGCTGCTTCCTCGGAGCTTTGCCTCCGGTGGATTTACGCGCGGTCTGCTTGGTTCTTGCCATGACTTGTTCTTTCTCTGTCAAGGAGAATGATATGGTAACATGTGCAGACCCGCTGCTCTTAAACTGTGGGGCCGGCTGTGAGGTGGTGACGCTGCTTCAAACCTCCGGCTCCTGATTGGTGAGGGGCTCCTACGGAGCTCAGCACCGCCTGAAGGAGCGACCCACCGCCCGAGACTCCGCTGCTTATTGGCTGGAAATCCTTTCAAAAGGTCCGCCAAAATTCAGGCTGGGCCGCCCTCTGCTGCTCTGCTGAAGCCTCTTCTCTGGTTGGTCCGGCAGGAACCGTCCCGCGCTCCGTGGATATATAGAGGAGGGTTTCAGCTGTTGAGGAAACACTTCTCTTTGTCCCGACTTTAGAGAGCATCTGAAAAATGAGTGGCCGCGGAAAAACCGGTGGCAAAGCCAGAGCCAAGGCAAAGACCCGCTCGTCCCGTGCTGGGCTCCAGTTCCCAGTCGGCCGTGTCCACAGGCTGCTGCGCAAAGGAAACTATGCGCAACGCGTCGGTGCCGGCGCCCCCGTCTACCTGGCGGCTGTGCTGGAGTACCTGACCGCTGAGATCCTGGAGTTGGCTGGAAACGCTGCCCGCGACAACAAGAAGACCCGTATCATCCCCCGTCACCTGCAGCTGGCTGTCCGCAACGACGAGGAGCTCAACAAGCTGCTGGGCGGAGTCACCATCGCTCAGGGCGGCGTGCTGCCCAACATCCAGGCTGTTCTGCTGCCCAAGAAGACCGAGAAGGCCGCCAAGGCCAAGTAAACCTGAACACTCTTTCACTGCTGGAAACTGGCCCCCAAAACGGCTCTTTTAAGAGCCACACACTCTCCTCATAAAGAGCTCTGTTCTTATCTCTCTAATTCATCAATCTGCGTAGTCTAGAACATATACACGACTCCATTCCAAAAATGTCGTTACTTACATATTTACAAGAAATCATTGATAACTTTTCAGCCAGCTTTAAATGGCTGAGAAACCATCTATTACCTGAATGAAACTAGAAAGCCAATTATATGATCACAGTGCTCAGGAGAACAAAGACTGCTGTTGACCCCCATTCTGGGAGGAGAAATTCACCTTGTCAATAGATTTTAACAAGCTGTTGCAAATGTAATTGCACCTTTTTTTTAAAACCGTAATTATAAAAAAAAAACAAGCATATCTGATAACATTTGTTATCCTCTAGTTTCACACACTACAATGAAAAGCTTCATTTTGAGGCCAACTCAAAAAAAAAGTATATTATCTCTTAAACAGAGTTTATAGTTGGGCTAAAGCAGTGTTATGTAATTAAATTATAGTAAATTACAATTATCGATCAAAATGATGGTGATTAAAGAGGTTACATTTGGATATAATCATTAAATGTAGAATAAAACATTAATTATGTTGCTTTGCATCTTTTTGCTGAATGTTTTTTCTTTCAGTAGATTCTACTTTCACACTTTTTTACACACATTTTTCAGCTTTAATACCCAGTTAAAAGCATTTGTTAGGAAAGTAATTGAGTGCAATAACTTACATTGCTTTGATGGAGTAATTAAAATTGTTACATCACTTTTTTTCAGTCATTTTATTTTATTTTCCCATTTTATCATTTAACCTTGAATTTAATAAATTTACATATTCATGGTATTCAGGTCAGGCTAATATAGATTTTTTTATACATGTCTGATATTTATTAAAATTCATGCTGAGTCATCATTAGCAAAACATGTGATTATTTGGCATACTTTTGCTAAACTGAAATAAGCACTTTGAGAGTGCAGTAGAAGTTTCACTCAGAATAGATAGCATAATGTTAATACCTTTCTAAAGTTTCAAGTTTTCTCCTCAAGACATTTCATTTTATTTTGATTTTTGGATGATTGCCTTTAAGAACAGAGTTACTTCACATTATACATAACTTTAACAAATGTGTAGCAACATTCAGTACATGAGTCATACTGACAGCCAGCAGTCAGCCACAGTTTAAAGCATATACTAACTAATGTAATTATCATGGAGGACAAAAATGACGCAAGGCATACATAAATATGTATATAAATAAATGTATAAATAAATCACTGGTCACATACCCTGGGACATGTTATCCACAGCCATAATGAGAGTTGGTTCCAAAGTCAAAGTCAGTGGGGTTTTTGAATTAATTTTTGGTTAGATACTTGAAGTGAAGTCTGTGCTAATGTAATCGTACGAGATTTTCACTTGGCTTAATGTTCGTCCATGTGGCCTACCCCACTTGTGAATTTTGAAGCTTTTACATATCCTAAAAAAGGAGGTTGCTAACAAGTGGCTAAATGAAACTACAGCGCCATTATTCTGAACACATCTTGCCTCGGTGTGGAGGTGATAAAGTCATGCGACTGCGGTGTCGCTCATTTCTTGCCTAATGTTGGCTTTTTGCTTCTGGCAGTTGCATCAACAAATCCATTAAATCCCACTGGATTCTTGACGAGTGAACCGGGACAGTGTTAACTTCCTGGTTTCCTTCAGAAAATGTCATCACTGCAGCACTCTGTTGTTTCTCTCTTTAAACCACAATAATGTTTATCATATTATTACACTCAACAACTGCATCCTTGACCTCAGTTGCTGTATGGCTAAGTATTGATATGACTGAGGTAATTATTATTTGCAGTTATTGCTTGTATATACTTAACAACTGTGCTCTCTGTCCCAAATACAGCCCCAAACTGTAAAAATCTTTGATAATAAACTCAGCTTGATCAAGCATGTTAACAGAGTTGTCTTGTTTTCTTCAGCTCAGGAGACAATATCGGTTCAATTTTAAAATCTAGAGACTATTTACTCTTGTTTGGACTATTGTCTCTTCTCTCTCTCTTTTATTCTCTTTATAACACATCAGACATTATTATGTTGAAAGAGTTCACACAAATTACTCATCAAATCCTCACCAAAACCAACAAAAGAGAGCACAGTTTCTCGTCACTGGCTCCCAATACATTTCAGAATCGATGTTAAGATATTATTGATAACTATTAAAGGCCACTCTGGACTTGCATATTAGCACATCTGAGATCCTCTGACACCCTACGTGCCTGGTCATAACCTGAGGTCTTCAACCGAGGCTCTGCAAGGTATTCCACAACGTAGGCTGCAGGTCCGAGGGGGCCGTGCCTTTTGTGTCAGGAGCCTCAAAGATCCAGAACAATCTCCCCAAGTAGAGCAGAACAGTGAGCCTCTTGTCCTTTTTAATCCCTATCAGTTTATCAATTTATTTATGTCCTGTTCGATTATCAATGTTTCTCTTTTCTTTCTTTTTTTTCTATTCCTGTAAGGAGCATGAATAAACCCAGTATACACAAAAGAAAGAGATGAGAGTACTGTACTCACCTGTCTTTATGTGGGCTGTGCTTTATATGGATCCCACAAGTATTCTAATTTCATTTGTCTACAACAGGCAAACAGCATAAAGAAACATTCACACAGTAAGTAAATAAATAAATAAATGGCTATATAAATACATAAGGGGCTGATCGATATTTATATGCAAACGGGGCTGGTCCAAAACAGGGGGGGGTTCCCGAACTTTTTTTTGAGCACTGGGGGGGGGCATATGGTTTTTATTTTGGCTTCAGGGGGGGTCATGCAACTTTAATTTGTTCAGTTTTGTATGATTTTTTTGTTTGTTTTCCATTCGTATTTTACTCAGAGGTTTTGGTTTATACTCCGCTATATAAAGTTACCCTGCATGGTCCACAATGGTATTTCCCACTTTCAATGCACACGTCACTGACCGGAAAACCCAATAGAGTAGCAGAAGAAGACGACCGCGGAACACAAACAATTCAAGCATAATGGCTGCTGTGAGGAAATCAGTGTATCTAAAGGAAAGTTTCCTTCATGCTAATTTGAGAGTGTCTTTGCAGACCTTAAAAGCGGATGAGACACTGGACAAATTTAATTTTATTACAGAGTCGACAAAGAATAAGAACTTGCGCGACAAACTTCTAGCTCTGAGTCGGCTGCTGAGTGAGCTGCTGCTCCCATGCAGCCACTGGTGAGAGCAAACCTTGAGGATGGCTGGACTACGAGTATGCGTATCAGTGTATCATTCGTTCAATCCATTTTCAATTTAAAATCAAAAAACGAAAAATGAAAAAACGGTTTGTTTTTCCATTATTCGTTAAATTATCAAATTCAAAAATACAAAAAACGGTTTGTTTTTCTTATTTTTGATTTTATGCTCACATCAAAAATAGCAAATCGAAAAATGGGCCACGATTAAAATTTGATTTTGATTTTTCATTTGATCCAACTTGCGTGACCCGGAAGCGCATTGCATTAACTGGATAAAAAGAAAATTAGACACCTTATCTCATAATTACGAGAAAAGATTTCGTAATTACACAAATAATAGCCTAATTAATTACATATGTGGAAATAGCCTGTGTCGTCCTTTGTTAACCATTTCACATACAGATGTTACTCATTTCAATGCCGCAGCCACAGTGAAGGGGGTGAAACAATTGATCCAGGAGTAGCTGCAGTGCGCAACAACAACCAGCAGGTGGCACATGTGAGCAGTTGAGATACAGCGTCCAACTGAAACTGTTTGACAATTAGCAGTAGGCCTACTGATAAACGACATTTATACTATGATATTTCCACAGCGGTCAGTGTTAGGTCCCCTATTATCCTAGTGATCTCAGTGTCATGATGTAGAACTGCAAATGTATGTGTGACATAGGCCTATAGGCAGAGTTGGGTATAGGTATAGAGTTGGCAGTTACACTTAGAGTAAAGCTACTGAAGACCAGCAAAATGTTTTCATTTATTCTTTCAGGTGGGTAAATGTCACCTAAGCACCTTCAGATTTTATCAGTAGTGTACCCTTAATAGATAGCTTGTTTATATGGTTTGTATTGTGCTTCGTGATATTGTTTGAGGGAACTGTAACCTAAGGTAACTGCATATGGGGCCGTTCACATGTAGCGTCTTTTACGCGCACAAATCCATTAGATTCAATGTAGATGCGCGCCAAGCGCGCTCACAATTCTTGTAGCATGATGTTATTAGGCTAAATATTACATTTCTAACAGTGTCTGAGCTGATTTATTGACACAGCATGCTTGTAGGCTGCTGTAACGTTAGGTTTACAGAGGAAATAACGGATCGTGTGAAAATATCGTTAGTGAAACACATAAATATGCGTTCGTTTGGGGACAAGTTAGTGGTCACGTTACTTGTTCCACCGGCGAAGGACCCCGGACACATAGCCTACAGTAAATACACCGGTTCTTAGTAACTTTTAACAGAGCCTATGTGAGTCTTTGCGACTCTTGACTCTTGTCCCCTAACTAACGCTTGTTTCTGTTTCACCAACGATATTTTAACGATTAAGTCACATCCCGTTATTTCCTCTGTAAACCTAACGTTACAGCAGCCTACAAGCATGCTGTGTCAATAAATCAGCTCAGACACTGTTAGAAATGTAATATTTAGCCTAATAACATCATTACAGCAGTAATAACGTCAGCTTTAGTCAAATGGCTCTAGCTCTCCCGGTAAATGTCATCAACTCTGGACACATTTTCCCTGTGTGTTGACGTGATAATGGCCGCGTTTCCCACATCGCTCTTAGCTTAAGAAGATCTTTCATTAAGAAGGAGTTGTAAGATCGAGCTGACCCACTCTTAACAGACTTCTTAGCCACCAAACGCTCACAGATCCGGCCGCAGCAGGCAAATTAATATTACACTGAGCAAGGACAACAGTGCGCACCGTATATATTTTGATCTATTTTATACTTCAGATTTATATTGTTTGGCATTAATTGGTGACAGAAAAGAACGATTTTCATTCTGCAGGGAAACGCGTGTCCTTACTCTATGTGCCTGAGATCGATTGATTTCAGCACCACGGCAGTGGCCAGCTCCTGTTAAGATATAAACACAATGAAAGCGGACAAGCCTACTTATTTATCGTCTTATTAATATTTTTCTTCCGCCAGATTTCAGTGCGTAACTTGTGCCACAGCTCTGAGCGCACACAGGGTCTTCATAAAACATAGATTCAAGATTCATTATGCACAGTAAGGACACACGTTTCCCTATTCTGAAGTATAAAATAGATCAAAATATATACGGTGCGCACTGTTGTCCTTGCTCAGTGTAATACTCCGTCGTAATTTACAATAATAAAGATATGGGATATGGTCAAGATGGCACCACCCGAGTGGCAGCTGGTTACAGTAGTTCCGCCCCCCCTTCGTGGATGTGCAGTATGTGGTTCTGAGCGAAGCAGTGGCCACAGTGACACCTTTCCTGATCTCATAATTACGAGATAAGGTGTCTAAATTTTTTTTATCCAGTGAATGCAATGCGCTTCCATAGTATACTGTACAGGTCCGGCAGAAAATATAACAGTACTGCTAATTCTCAAACACTTTCAGTTGGACGCTGTATATGAACTGTTCTCCTCCTCCTTATGTTAAATGCTGAATGGCTCTTTAAAGTACCGCTTTGGAATACTACAAGAGGACACAAAATGGATTTTTGCGGCTGCTACCGGTCCATTTGGTTTAAAACACAACACTGTTCTACAGCTGGGAAGGTAGGAGAGAAAACAACTCACGCCTGAAAGCTGATAATGAAAGCTTTTATACTCACAGCTGTTTATTTTAAATACGAAAAATATAGCTCCCAATCTGTCTTTATTTTACAGTGTCAGAATCAAATGAAAGACGTTTCCAGATTTAGTTCCACAATAGCTTTGTGAACTCAATACTGACCCCACCTGGCAGAGTAAGGTTTAAATGGCGAAGTCAAATACGGTGCTATTTATTGATGGAAATCGTCATTATTATTGCCCTCTTTACTGCTGGTGTGATTATATACAAAAATGTTGTTTATGGTTGGGGGGGGGGGGTCATACATGTTTCTCCAATCCCTCAAGGGGGGCCAAAACGGTTTTTTTGAACGCTTGGGGGGGGTTTAAGGAAAAAATAAAATCATAATCACTTCCCAACTATACCCCGGTCCTATTTAAATAACGATCAGCCCCTAAACATAATAAAGAAAAGGCGTAACTGTAATATTAAGTGAACTTGACAGACATGTTGCTTAAAGTCATAACTTATATTTCTGGGTGTCTCATCAGCACTCTCCTGTGGTGGTTTCTTTGATGACCGACTAGATTGTTTTAATATTTCCCATATGTATGTGTATCTCATTCGAAAGATTTCATTGTTACCAAACTTCAGTAATTGAACATCTGCGTCTCTACATTTTCACTTTAACTTAATAGAGCAGCATTTCTTCCATCCAGCACAAAGCCTAAGATGTTGTGCTCTTTATCAAACACACTGCTTTCCACTGCTCCAACATTAATTTGATTTCCAGTCACTACAAACAAGAGTCTCTATATTATTCTGTATTGTTACTGTTGTCTCATGAGAGGAAACCGGTGGCTGTCGCTTGAATCACAAAGCCCAGCTGGTCGATGGATGGCTGCTTCCAGGCTACTGTCTGTTGCTCAGCTGGGACAAATCATGAGGGAACAAAGCCCCAGATTTACTTCATTATATAATACAGCATGTACAACTGTTCCCTCTGTTATGCAACACAGAAAGCACAACGTTTGACCACAAAACACAAAGCTGTATTCTGTATCAGCTGGATCTGTTTCCATGGCCACTGGGTCCATCAGTCAGCCTTGTGCCTTTAGATCGCCCCACATCATCAGGATATTCAAATAATTATACATGTCAAATTCAGTATTTCTGTAAATTAAATAGAATCAGCAGATCTATGCATATGGTCCAAAAGAACAAAATGTGTTGATCTACCTGACAGCTTAAAATAACACAAAAAACTTTACAGGTGATTAAAACGTGTCAGCCCTGCGATAGTTTGGCGACCTGTCCAGAGTGTACCCTGCCTCTCACCCAATGTCAGCTGGGATTGGCTCCAGGCTCAGGAGGAAAAGCACAGGTGTGCGTCATTCAGTTTTTAGTTTCACCTGGGCTTTTCCTGTCTTGACAATCTTAATCTCAAAAAGTTGTACTCTCAGGACACTTTGGCCTCAAAAACACTGTTTATCTATTGATTTGAACATGTAATAAATAATTAAATGAACACTTTTGCGACATCAATTTAAATTTTAGGTGTTCTGGGACCATCACCTACTCATATCATGGTTTGTCAGCAATGTACAGTGAAATGACTGTAAACATTACATTTTGTATTTGTATCCAAGAATAACTGTTAGACATTTTTAAACTTTTTTTTTCTTAAAGAGAGAAAGAAAAGCCTACATCTGCACTTTTAAATACTTTTATATCAGCTGAGGCCAAGTTGTGAAAACACATTGTCCTGATTTGTTCTGTTCTGTTTTGACCGACATTACAGGAATGACCTGCCAGTTAAACACTGGCCTAAATTCCTGTCTCCTCGATCACTGTCTGACACAGAAAACCTCAAATGTGTGTCTCCACTGTGTACATCATTATAAACATCATACATACTGCACTAATATCTTAACATCAAATTATTATTTTTTTTAAAAAGACAAGTTTTTTTCAATCCTGTTAGTGGTGTTAATTATTGCAAATTCGATGTATATTCACATATAATTTTATAGAGTTTGACTTATGGTTGAAAAATCTGAAGTTGTGGTTTCACATCTGAATATACAAAGCTCTTTACAAAATAATTGATGTTGACATTTAGGGGCATCAGAATATAAAAAACACATATATTAACATGGCTCTACACTATTCAGGTGTTCCCCTTTAGGCCATGACAGTATTACAGAGCATGCACAATACCAGCACCCTGAGGCAGTGACATGAAATTCAGCCATCAATAATTCCATTATTTACACCTGTGCTTGTTCTACTGTGACATGTCAAATGTCTTCTGTGAACAAAGGCCTGGTGACAGCAGATTTCAATCCTGTTTATAAAAGGCTGCAACATATTATTTTCAATATTGATTAGTTCTAGAGAATTTTTCTATTGCAGTCCAACACCAAAACCAAAAAAAAACTGGAAAATATTCATCACATCAGCTTAAACTGATACCTGGTTTGGCCCATCAATGATGAAATTTCTTGATAAATTACGACTTCAGAATATACAAATTCAATGTAGTACAGTGTCTCATTGATTATTCTATCATTCAAAGATTCATATTTAAGACATTTTCAGAAGTGTGCATCTAAACACATTTTCATGACCTCTTCACACTATTTCACAGTATTTAAGATCAGCAACCTTGAACTCATAATTTTGCACACCTGAAGATTATGGCAGGGCTCACAGGGTTAATATCACACACAGAACAGAAACTTTTAAAAAGTATCAAACAGGTTTATTTTGTCTTTAAATGTATATACAAAAAGTTTTAACAAAGTTAAAAGGTACACAACCATAACACCTTATTACCAAACATCTGCACAAATCACTGTGTCATCAGTCTTGTACTGATATGTCCAAATATTGTCCACTCATTGTTCTATAGTGCTGTCCAGTACTGGCTGACTCCACTCCTCTACTACAGTGCTGGACAGATAACACATGGTTCCACTGTGGAGGAAGATCTCCAGTGGATATCCCAGTGTCGCCCCTCTGAGTCTCCTCTACTTGAACTGATTATCAATGAGGGTGCCCTTCATCTTCGCCTTCTTGGCCTCCAGCTCAGCCAGCTCCTGCAGCCTCCTCTTGCTCATACCCTTCCTCTCCAGCTGCTTCTCAATCACTTTGGCGTTTTGGGCGTACGAGTCCGCCACCTCCCTGGCCTCGATCTCCTCCTCCTCCTCGTCGATGGTGGACACTGTGACGGAGCTGAACTTGCCCATGTCTTTGGTCCGCTTGGTCATCATCACGCGGACTTTCTTGGGAGCCTCTGGCTGCTTCTGGCTGTACACGCTGGTGTTGCCGAAGCCCTGCCCGAACTTCACCACAGCTCCGTCCACGATGAAGGTGGCCGGGTTGTTCTTCGCCTGGTGCTGGTAGAAGAGCAGCAGACCGCACTTGCCGCACTTTTTCCGGTACTGCCTTTCGATGCCCTCGGCTCTTTTGATGTACGCATTTTCGTCCTGCTCCACGTTACAGAACTTGTGGGCATGTTTGGCCGCATCGATCACCCTGGCTCGGTCCCGGGGCCTCATGGGAAGCTTCTCCAGCTGGCAGTCCAACACCAAAACCATCTGTCCGCACAGGCAGTAGTACACATGGAGAGGCTTTTCTCCGTCGTCGTACTCCTCTCTGTCCCTGGTGTCCGAGCACACGACACTTCTAGACACCACCTTCGGCATGTTTGGCCCCGAACTGTATTTTATTACCAGTCAAGTCTATTTAAACGTTGCTGTTGAGACGTCGTAACGACGGAAACTCCTGTTGAACGTTTGTCCGGAACACAAAAACAACGCCACACTTCCTGTGTGCGTCACTGTTACTGTTCCTACCCGAAACCACAGTTTCTCTCTTTAGTTCCGCCGCGTGATAACAGGCCAAAATAAACACATTAGTTAGCGTGGAAATTGTTTGCGCCCAAAAAATTAATAAATAAAATCCCATGCATGCTACAGGGCTCCATTTGATGGTCCAAAATAAATCTCACGGGTCACAAAATGACTGAAAAGAAAGAAATTATAGGCCAAGACAAAAAAAATAAAGAAAAAAAATACGACTGGCCAGCTTACCTAGTGTAAAGGTCTATAGTATGAGCAGGCAGTCCAAAAATGCAACCCATTACTGATTAATGGATAAACCATCATGTTTCGGCTCTAGTCAAAACATGTTGGTTTATCCATTTCGACTGATCGAATCTGATTTAATTGATCCAATTAAAGGATTTTTAACCATAATCAGAGTGCCTCTTTTACTTTTTTCCCCAATCGTATCTTATCTTTATCTTTTTCAAATTGCCCTATCCATGAAGTGCATCTGTTTGTTTGGGGTATTTTTGTTTGTTTTGCAATTAACTACACAGTGTCTTAACTGAGGGCAACACTCCCTATTTTTCTTTGTAATCTATATATTTCAAATCAGTAATTATACCCTGTTATATAAGATATGCTCAAAATTTAAATTAAAAAGTGCTTTGCTAAGACAGATAACCACACATTGCCACCCCAAAATAATCACAGAAATGTAATCATAAATAAAATCATTACTGTATTGGTTCTAGTCGCATGGTGTGCGGCCGATCTGCATGTGGTTTGTTCAAGTGATGTTGCTATACGCCAGCAGAAGCCTTTTGACTAATGTAGGTACAATCAATGTCATACTGTACTCATTACTTTCAAACCTGTTTAAAAAGAACGAACTAGAATGTAACACAAGGGTTAAATTGTCTATGTTGCACTGTGTGTCATTTATACAGCAATGGCTTTCATTGATTGCATAGCCCATTTGTTGGTATACTGTCAACACTGGAGGATTTGGTCCACTCCATAGCTATGGCCTTGATATTTGAGAGTAAGGCCAGGGTTTTGTTGTTTTTTTTGGTAGTATAAAACAGTCTTTAAAGTTGTTTAATCTTTTGTAAAATGCTTACAAAAGAAGTGTCCCAGCAAAACTGAGTGTAACAATGCCACCAGCTTTTTGAAATCTGGGTTGGTACAGTCAACCAAATTAAAAAAAAAAAAAGTTAGCAGCCATTACTAGCAGCAACATGCTCCTATAGTTCACGCAAGTCTTAACATTCACTTTGAGAATCAATTCATTTGATTGTGAAGACAACACTGCAGCCTTAAAGAAGTTGAGCTTTTTATGTTGCCTCCCTTTGACAGTGACCTTGGACAGATGACTTTACACTGCAGCAACACAGCTGAACGCCACCTCAGCTTGTTTCATACTGAGGCTTGAAACCAATAGCTATAGCCTGCACTGTTCAGCAACTTTTAAACGAAGACAGCACATCCACATTTAAGGAATCAAGTTTATTTCAACACTGGAGACAAGTACAAAATACATTTACTGTGGACATCAATTAGTCAAAGTATACACAGGCTCCATCACAAGGGCTGAAGAGGCCAATGTTACAGGCGCCTCACTGACAGCAGCTGGTGTCACACGTCTTCCCTTTGCACACGCAGCCAGAGGCACATTTGCTGCAGCCAGATGGGCAGCATGAGCAGCAGCCTGCAAGAAACAACAAGTTAGTGACAGACCAGTGGTCAAGTCATCTAGTCTGGCAGGGGAAATCTATGAGACAGCTGCCACCTTAAAGATTCTAGGACATTATAATCGACTGCAAGTCAGAACATACTTTAGGCAAAAATTAGTAAAACATGATGGACTCTTTGAATGTCCACCTGCCCCAGCTCATTAAGCTAATTAGAGCCACCTGGGCAGTTGCCTACATTTCATGTAAAGAGGAGATTTTACATACACACTGGGAAAGAGAAACACAAGAGACAATTTAAATATTTTATATATCATGATTAAGAGTGCAGAGAAAATTTTAACTCTTATGGGCCCAGTACATTTAGAGGGAAGGGCGGAAGCTGTAAGCTTTTAGGACATATTGCATCTTAATGGTCACTCTGAATTGGTGTCTACTGAGGTTCAGTATTCGTCTGAAGACAGACCTCATTCCCAGGTCGTCAGAGACAACGACCTTGGTTTGGTGATCAGACCGAACCACCAATCAAAGTGTAATTTATGACCTTGGAGTGAGATTCAATTAACCATCTCTCTCCTGAATTACATGCTGCACCCTGAATTCCCTCATGTAGGCCAATATAGTGCTCTTTAAAACAAAAACACAACGCTTTATAAAAATAATATGGTTAACAGAAACGTCTTATAGGTCAAACAGATGTAAGGATGTAATTTGACTTACTCTTCTTGCAGGTGGTGCAGGAGCAGTTAGTGCACGTGCAGGATCCTCCGCAGGTGCAGGTTCCACCTTGACAACAAAATCAAGCCAGATGAGTTCAACCTTGTCCGCTACTGCTAGCCACACATGGCCTTACAAAATACTACAACCATGAGAAATAACACCAAACAGAAACGTTAACGAATAACTTACTCTTGGAGCAGTCGCAAGGGTCCATTTTCTCAGTAGTTGTAGTTTCTTGTCTTCGTGTGAAGATGCTGTGTCTCTGGTCTGAGCCGAGTCAGTGTTTTGATTTCCTGACGATGGGCGGCTCTTTTTATAGGGTCCTGACCACAACAGCACCGGGTGCAAAACTGCGCCTGTCACGCTGCACGCAGGCACGTAGTAGACGATTACAAAGAGGTTTGTGCACACGACTTCTCAACCACCCAGGAGCGAGAGCAGAGAGCAGAGAGATTCCCAAGCCAGGGCGAATTTACTGGCGTGTTGTCTGAACGTTATGTAAGACCCCCCCAACCCCCCCTGTCCCCCTCTGGCGACACCAAACCCCGGAATAATTAATGTGTTTACGCGGAGAAAAACACTATTATACACGACAGTATTTAGAACACAGGTTACTGCAGGTCATCAACAGACTGTTTCATTTCCAGGTAGTAGGTTATGTGGGGACATTGAACGCCACCTGTGTCTGCATTAGGATATTATAATTTCCTTTTTGCATGTGTGTGTGGTCAGTAGTGAAATGATGGAGCCCTGGAGTGTTATATAGGCTATTTGAGGGGAAAACGGCCTGTTTAATATGTAAACACTAGAAGATCAATAGACTAAGTCATGTGCTCAGTTTGCGCACGGATCTAGTGAATGAAATGTCAAATCTATGTGGAGGAGCGCGTAGTCGAGATGCTTTCACGGGTGCAGAAAAGACTTCCGATATATGAAGGCCCCCCGAGAAAAGGGGTTTGGTGTGGTGGGCAAAATATTTAAAGTAGGCCAATGTAATTAGGTATTTACTCACGAAAATAAAGCTCCTAATCGGTATCAAAAACAGGTTAAAATAATATTAAAGTCAGCCTGTATGCTGTCCACAAGTGGACAATCTTAATCTTATTCCTACTTGTGTTTATATTGTGTTGTACAGGGTAGCATTATACAAATATTTTATATTTCTAACTTTACATACTAGGTTTATACATTGTGTTATAGCATAAGGCACATATTTATATATTTTTACACACTTTACATACTTAGCACATTATACATACTTTATATTATTTAAATATTTTACATTATAGTGTTAACACTGTAGCACATTGCATGTATTTTATTTTTGTAATTTTACATACTTCGCACTTATCTTTATTTCTACAATCAATAAAGTATTTCTGATCCTGATTCTGAAAGCCATGTCTAAACTAGAAGATACACAAGTTATTGTTGTTTAGGTGTAATTAATCAGAGGGGATGTGAGGTTATCTGGCTCACTGTTTGCATGTTACCTGTTGTTTATTTTTATTTTCAAACGAGATTATACAGGGTTATTTTAACATTACAAATTTCTATGTGATCCGCAATTTTATTGTCATACAAACCATAGTCTTGAGGTTTAGTCATTTTGCGCGATACTGTAATGTCATGGTGACTTTGAAACATTGACAGTCGTGTGTACTGTCCTGTGCTGGTTCTCGGTGTTTTCAGGTCTGTGCACACGGTACAAACACACTGCTGTCTGTTGTGGTTTCTGCAATTCCCCCTTCCCTCCCTACCTCGCGATGCTCTGCACCCGGCCGCTTTATTCAGCACTCGTGAGCAAACCAAAGTAAATAGGCTATTGTAGTGTGCTGCGTTTATGTACCGTGCGCTGTAGGAACTACCTCACTCACAAGTCAAGTGCACATGACAACTCTTTTGCTTGCTGCTCGGGTCCAGAGGACACACAAAAACGTCAGTGACATTTTTATCAATAAGCATAATCGCAGGTTCATGATGAAACTGAGCAGGAGATTGAGATGATGAACACAATCAGGGTACTCCCTTTTGTTTTGAATCCTGTAGAAATAATTAGCACACCCTTCATTAAAGAACACCGCTGTCATTTTATGAGGATGCCTGTATGTTTATGTGTTTGTTACGTTTAGCTAGCTCACATTTCCACAGGTGGCGACTATTTATGTTTACTGTTCTGATGTCGGAGCTTGTGATGGGAGACTGAAGGCAGCATTGTCCCTTTTGCGCACTGTCCGGCTGCTCTGAGTGTTTTTCCACAGAAGTGACCGTTATTACATGTCCATGCGTAATGAGTCAGTCATTACGGGATGCTGAGTGTGAGGAAAGAAATGTTTAGAGCTGAGTGCAGCTTTTTAGAAACACGTAGATAATAATCAGATCACAGCCTACATGAGTTCCCAGGGGAAATATGGGCTTAATAGGCTTTTTATTGCATTGCATTTTCAATGTTAATGTCTTGTTGAATGAGTCCAGTGGTAAAGTGGAGGGTATACGCACCTATACAGGTTATACCCACCACTTTTTCTGTTCATATACCCACCTATCAGCCTCCAGTGGAGTGGGCCTATATGAGAGAGTATACTCACTTCCTCCTCAATAATCTATCCATCTACCTAGTTGTACCCCCACCTCATCAACTACCACTACACCACTGAGTCATAGCCACAACAAGCCTTGAGGAGACCTATGCCATTATTGTTGTGTAAAAAAGGGTGTTTAAACCCCTAGAGCTGTATTCTAAATTATTTTATCACAAAGAAAAGTGTATAAATGACACACACATCATTTTTTGTTCACTCTATAGTACAGCCATTAAAGCTGTACCCTTAATATTTCACTCAATTTAAGTTCAGTACCTTCAGTGAAAATAAAGAACATGTGATGCTGTGATGTATCTAACTTTCAGGATGATAAAGGGGGAAAACAATGACATAAAAAAGCACCCATGACATATGCAAGTGTTAGGAACAACAAGTAGCTTACAGCTATGATTATTATTTATAATAGCCTTGTTTTCCCTGTGTGTAGCCCTAACTCAGGTCCAGGTATGTCTGATCACAATCAGAAATGATATAATCACAGATGGTGTGATTGTTCACAGACACTTATCTGTGGAGAATTATTTAAACGGGATGTTGGAGAGTACAGGTGAAGTGTTGTAAGTAGGCCTTTAAAAACACTTCTGAGCATTAGTGAGCCCTGATTCCTTATTTCATCTGGTCAGACTCAATTTGGATTTTGGCTTAGTAACACAAAAGTATTCATTTGTTTTTCATCCTTTGTTTATGAATCCCATGTCAGTGGTTAATAACACAGGAGGGCACTGCACACGGCACAGAGAGGTGCTGTTCGTGTCAGACAGCTCTAGAGGGAGACATCCACACATTTATATATAATGAGGGAGCGCTTTCCTTGTGGGCACCCAATAAAATTTCCTCATCAGGTATTTGAGCCATTTGTCTTACAAGTGCATATTTTAAGAAAGTGTTCTACATTTTAATTTGTTTTCCAACATCTGCAACAGAGCCCCCAGCCATTTTACCTATGGAACAGCTAAGCTATGAGTGGAAGCAATCAGTGTGTACGCATGAGTTACAACCTTTTATCTTTTATTTGAATGGAAAAGAAAAGGATAGCAACCACTTGTGTGCAAGCAAGACATGTAGTACAAGCTGCACTTTACTTTGAAGGAGCACATAACCAAAACAGTATTGCAGTATATCCTCACCTGTTAACAATTAAGAAAACAATACAGTACATTAGAAATACTTGTGTTGATATAAGTGATAATGGAGTAAAATAATAACAGCAACAGAAAAAAAAAATTGGAAGAGGAGCTCTGCAAATAAAATCAATCACCATCTTGTTCAGATTCTCTGTGCAGGCCTCTTGATCACACATGTGACTGTATACATGTTTGTGTGTTTTCCTTTCATTTATTTTAATTTATTTTTAATAATGTTGAGATTTGGACTGCTGATTGGCCAATACAAACTTTGTGAAGGTGTCATTTTGGGCTCTGGGTAATCAAGACGGCATTTCTTACTATTTTCAAAAATGTTTACAGACCAAACAATCAGTCGATTAATGGAGAAAATGATCAGCAGATTAATCCATAACAGAAATAAACATTAGTTGCAGTCCCATATAAAACAGTTTTAAAAATTTAGCTTCACCTCAAGCAGCAACATTTGGCTAATATCCTGCTTTTACATTAATGCATGAGTAATAATAAGCTAATGATATAATAGTACAACAGCCAGGGGACATTTCTCTGCATTAAATACTTTTACTTTTAGTACTTTGAGTAGATTTTCTTATCAAATATACTTTTACACATAGATACATTTTTCAGTGCAGGACTTTACTTGTGACAGAGTATATTTTTGGTGCGGTATCAATAATATTACTAAAATAAAGGATGTGAATACTTCCTCCAGCACTAGTGTGTGTGTGTGTGTGTGTGTGTGTGTGTGTGTGTGTGTGTGTGTGTGTGTGTGTGTGTGTGTGTGTGTGTGTGTGTGTGTGTGTGTGTGTGTGTGTGTGTAAAGGGCACAGTTCAGAGGGGAATTTGATCCTAAAGCCCAGCGTGAGACAGGGCACATGGACTGCAAAGAAATGACATGCTTGCCCTCTCAAATGATTTTATGTTGTAGGTAATGCAAGGTTTGACTGCTGTGGTGTCATTTCTGGTTACTTAAGAATGTGAATTTAATTGCTATTTTAAGACATCAGATGGTTTTACATGCTTCATATATCTAATCTAATATGTATGTCACATTATGATGATGCACATTCCACTGCTTGGAATCACAGAAACTCTTAATAATTAGTTAATATTTAAAATCTTTAGCGAGTTTAGAAAGATTAAGTCACTCAAACTCATAAAAGTGAAGATCTGACTAGAAGATCAAGTCTTGCTGTTACTGAGCTGCTCGTTATTTGCTGAGCCTGCTGGGATCTTATTCCACCACGACTGATACGTCTGTGTTTTTCCTGGACCAAACCATATACTGGTGGATACGCTGTGTGGGGAGGAGGGAGGACTCGTGCACTCAATACAAAGATTCACACACTAGCAGGTAAGTTCAGCTGCAATGACCAAGAAGGCAGGAAGGTTCTTTTGAAAATCTTGACAAAATAATCCTCGAAAAGCATTAAACAGCTTTTTGGAATTTGACAACAGAGACTAACAGTGATATACTTTCTGTTTAATAAATCTGACAAGAAGATGATAATTCTTTTAGGGGGTGTAATAGATTTTATTTTGAGTGAAGGTTACTGTCCTGCAGAATCACTGTTGTGCTGCCTCTGTTGTTTCCAATTTATACCAGTTACATTTGTAGGCTTTGTAATACAGTGCATGCTGCTGAGCATTCTGGGCTCATACATCTGGGTTAAACAAAATTAAGTTATCCTGTAACTGAAGCATACATGTGTAGGTGAAGAGTCTGGCAAACACAGTTAATATAATGGGATATAAACTATTACAAAGAATATAAAAAGGTCAAGCTGAAACATTTCTAGAACGAAATCACTTGGGCGACCTGCTGAGAGAGAAGACATATCCGGCATGGGACTCTTTAATGGCATTTTGGGACAGAATTGTTTTCTGCGAGCAGATCCCTCTGTTCACTCACTGCATGAACTCCACATATGTGGCTGCTTAACTACTATCTCTATTATTTTAGGCTCTGCTGTTTACACACTAATTAGCACCATGTGGTAACGCCAAACAGAGGTGTAGAGGAATGACTGATGAGGAGTCAGCTGGGTCTGAGAGACATTCATTAATCATGTTAAACACAGAGCACATCAGACGGAGCTTTTGATCACCACAGGAACAAGCTCAGGACTTTGGTCTAATCATCAGCAGCCAGGGTGAAGAGGTGCTGGTGTCATTCGCAACACCAGTCCAGTAAACAAATCTTCACTGTAACAAGTACAGTTGTATTGACAGAGGTGTCAGAGAAGGGGACACTGAAGCATTGTGAACTATTATGGCATGTTTATAGTGGCTTACATTGGCTCATTAACCATTTGTACAGGTATGATGCTTTGATTTCATTGTTTTATAACTATACAAGATGTTCTGATACTATTTTTCCCTTCTCAATACAGATTCCTGAACCTGTAGTGTAATCCAATACCATTGCATTAAAATAATAATCATCGCTACGAACACTGGTTTTCTGGAAAAACTTCTGTTTCATCTGGGTTGAAACTACTTTAAAGTTCAGCGATAAATTACATGGTGTCTAATCAGTTCATGGACTTGTGAACTTGCAGATTACCTATCCAGCATTTTAGGCAGTCTCAAAGGCATTTCCTATACTGGTATTGGTATCGGAACAACTCCAGTAACTATACAAGTGTTTTTTCTCTTTCTGTGTTGCTGTTTCATTCATTGCAATATTAAATGTGTGCATGAGTAGCCTGTCTTGGCCAGATTAGTTTCAATGGAAAACAACTACAGCAAAATAACCCCTGTTAAAAAACTAAAACAAAAAAGGTTCAAATGGGAGATTTTTTAAAGGTTGGTCATGGATACAGTTTGGAGTGCTCACAAAGATTTAGACTGATAAAATCTAACACACAATGCTAACTACCTTGTGTGTTATGTTTTCTACAGAATTTTAACCAGTTCCTCTACCTCAGAGAGCAGTTGGTTTGTTGTCTGTCATCTTAAGAGGCTGCGTCATGGTGGTTAAGGACAAGATTGATCATAGTGTACATTTATCTCTCTTCACAGACTGTGCCATGGATCATGTGCTGAACATTGCTGACACTTACATCTTCACTCCGTATGTTTACCCCGCCACATGGCCCGAGGACTGGGCTCTGCGTCAGATAATTAGCCTGTGGGTAGTGACCAACCTGGGAGCAGTGCTCGTTTATCTGGGCTTTGGTGCTCTTAGTTTCTATTACGTTTTTGACCATAAGCTCATGAAACATCCACATTTTCTTAAGGTAAGCTGCTGAATGGGTTCAATGCCAAATAATTGACTGGCACTGTCACATCTGATCTTCCAAAGCAGACTTCTCCCAAATCCTAACTTTGTGTCTTTGATCCACTGACAGGACCAGGTCAGAAAAGAGATTAAACTAGCAACAGTCTCCATCTTCTGGATGAGCTTCCCCACAGTGGCCCTTTTCTTCTGGGAGGTCAGGGGATTTAGCAAACTTTATGACAACATCAGTGAATCTTGTCTAGGTGAGACAACCCTTACCTGAAACAGAATTTTATTTACTGAGCAGATGTTAGCTGATAATAGCCACCAATCAAAGATTTCAATAAGAAGTCCAAATGAGACCTATTAGCCTACTGGTTTGTTTCTGTTTCAGGCTGGCCGGGGGTGTTCCTGAGCATTGCTGGTGCCTTGTTCTTTACTGACATGTGTATCTACTGGATACACCGCTCCCTGCACCACAAAACATTTTACAAGGTGAGCTGGAGCATGTTTATGACAAGTTTGGAGCCAGTCTACACAAAGATTTTCTATAAACAATGAACCAAACGACAGTGTAATAAGAGAGGGGTCACTCATGTTATGAACCCAGTGAGAATGATCACCTAACTCTGCAGTTCACCTCAACTCTGCAGAGTATTTTAGCGTTTTTCAGCTCATTGTTTGAGTCTCACTGCTGTCATGAACCTGTTTTCAGTAGCAGGCAGCTGTTTCTAACAAAAAAAAGCTCTGATAAACCCACTTTACACTTGCTCAAAAGCAAACAACTCACAAAAGTAGCAGCTGGTAAAAAACGTGGATTGTTTTTTGTCTTGCTTCCTGATTCTGGCTGAAATGCACAACAGAGCTTTGTGTACCTCATCTGCCTGGTGTATTTCTCACTACAACAGTCATAATATTCAGACCATGTGTGTTTCTCCCCCTCAGCACTTACATAAGCAGCACCATATATTCAAGATCCCTACGCCTTTTGCCAGCCATGCCTTCCACCCACTTGACGGCTTCCTGCAGAGCTTACCCTATCACGTCTACCCATTCATCTTCCCCCTTCACAAGGTGGTAGTCTACTTGTCTCTCTTTACTAAACAATCTGATCGTAGGTCTGAGGAGTAACAGTACTGCATATTACAAATATACTAGCTTCACTGCATATTTCATGATGCTATTTTTGTCAAGACTTAAATTTAACAATTTCAGATTTAGCTGCATGTGGACAAATTTTGATGGTGTTTGCTTGAGAAGTAGTGTAAAAGAATTTTTTTTGTAGGTTGTTGTTGTTTTAAAAAAGCAGTTAATTCCAAAAAGTACATTATCAGCATGATGTTAACTCTGTTACTTACTTAAATGTGTTTTAAATGACATTTGGGATATTTTCATTACAGGTGGTCTACCTCTCGTTCTTTGTATTTGTCAATATCTGGACCATATCCATACACGATGGAGACTACCGTATCCCTGGCCCCCTGATATTTCTGATCAATGGTGCTGCTCACCATGTAGACCATCATCTCTTCTTCAACTACAACTACGGACAATACTTCACACTCTGGGATCGACTAGGGGGCTCCTACAGACACCCCTCAGCCCTGCTGGGAAAGGGGCCACATGACCACATTCGCAAGCTAATGGCAGAGGCTGCACACACACAGTGATGATGGAGCTGCTGTCAGGATTTTCTTCACTGGTTTAAACCTCTCAGGGAGGTTCCTAATGCTCAGCCTAGGTCATGACTCAAGAGACAACTGCATCAGATGCAAAACAGAGAGTCCTTGTATAAGAATGACAGGGAGCAGATTTTACATATTAGGTGCTATTCCTTTGATATTTGAGCTCAAATGAGGTGTTATAAGTAATTGATCAAGATTATAGAACACTTTGTGGGTCTGAAATAACTGTGAGAACATAGTTGAACTTTCAAGGACTTTGGTCTGATGATATTTGTCATCCAGGACTGTATTAATCCAACTGCCAACATGATGACAACTTCATAATATGAGGCCAATGTTTCTATGCATTTTGGTAAGAGTGATGGAGCGACAGACACATTTTTTACTAAGCAAAGACTACCTTACAAAGAGCACACACCATATCTGTGTGTGTTCACTGTCCTCTCTGGATTTGACACAAATTTGAAAAAGAAAAAAAAAAACAAAGCATTACATGCAACAGAGGCAGAACAACTGAATGCAACTCTTTTTTTCATTTATGTTATCACAAACTTGTTATTTTATATTAACGTTTACAAAGACTACAATATAAACCCAATACCAATGCAAAATAAATGTTTGCACTATTTCTGCTTAGCTGGAAATTTCTTAAATACAACAAGATGTTGAACTGCATGTGTCTGAATCCAGTGTCCATATGTGTGTGTTTCTGTCCTACAGTCTGATCCCAGATTAGCCTTTCAGCTTCCAGTGCTCGGTGTATTTTCATGCAGGCTCTGCAGGGCAAGGTCTGTCCACTTCATCTCTTGTTCTTTCACAGACTCTGTGGAGCCTCCGTTGTCCTGCTCAGCTTCAGGCAATTCACTCTGACAGACAAGAGGGGAGACAAGATGCCATGAATATGTGGAGCAGTTCACTCTACTTTGTCAAAAATATGATGATGCCAGGACAAAAACTGAGTATCTGAGGGAGGCAACAGATTAACCTAAATTAAAATAAACATGGATATTTTCTGACAGATGTTTAGTCAGGAGTTCATGGTTGTTCACTACTGACTCAGCTACTAAGTATATGACAGCATTTGAGAGCATGTGGGGCCAAATTTGTACGCCCAGAAGAACTCATTAAAGAATGTAAGGCCAGAATCATAGATGTCATACATGTTTTTAGAGGACTACGGTCACTGGATTTGAGCAAGAATGTCTATCTTCATTTTCTCACCATCGTCAAAGCTGCTTGCTGTCAGTTCTGGAAGTTTGGGTTCCTTCCATACCAACTTAGGGCAGATAAAATTGCAATGGATTTCACCTGAGATGAAGTGTCACTCAATATGAACCTACATTAACTCAAGGCTGCTTCCTAGCATGCTCCATCAGATTTGTCATTTCTCTAACATTCTGGACTGTGTCCTGTTTAAGGTCATAAATAGTGTCCTCTCATGGCCTCCGTTGCACAGCAATTGTCTCTGAATCTGTTATTCACACACAGATAACAGGTTAGGTTTTTTTGTGCTCATTAAACAGTACTGTCATTAATTAACTTCTATATAGGATTAATTAACAGCAGTCACGTCAAAAAAAATATCCTACATGAAAACCAAACGATGACAAACTTCTGCACCGGATGGTAAACAGGGTGTTAAAAGCTGCTGCTAATGCTAACATTTACCAAAGGGATGGTGACATCTTCATACGGCAGCCTGTCTTCCCTCCAGGCGTCATCGGTGAGGTCCAGGACTCTCCCGTCTCTTTGGATTTCACTGTCCATCCTCTGAGCACGGCTCCAGATCTAACACCGCAGATCTTCTCCTCTCACCGAGTTTAGCCTGAAGCTAACAGTCAAAGCCAGTTAGCCTACCAAAATATACAGTGACACACAGTTAGGCAAAGTCGGTGAACAATGTGGCCTAAGTTTGGTTGTGATCAGTTTGGAGTTTTTGGACGTCTGAGCAAAGCAGATGCGCTAATTGTACGTAGACTTCTTGACGCTCAGTGATGACGTCACCAACGATGCCTTCCTGTGCTGAGGAAAATACTTTATTAGCTACAAATCCAAATTAATAATAATACTTACAGCAGCCGGAATGATAATAATAATGATATGAGATGACAATAATAATAATAATAATAATAATAATAATAATAATAATAATAATAATAATAATGATAACGTCGGTTTTAGGCCTAACCACTGTATAAAAGGCATCATGAAGTTAATGTATTCTTTATTTTATATAGCCTAACATTTAAATCATGTGGTTAGATCAGGGTACATCTACTAAACGGGCTTTAGTTAGGATCATTTAATCAGACTATTTCCGGTGCCGGCCTACCAGCGTTTTGAAGTTTCTATGGTAACTAGACGTCTCATCTTGGAGCTGTACTCCCGCTAACTCAACACATCACAAATTGTTCTGTTGTTTTACTGCATTTCAAGGTAACTATATTATATTATTATTATTATTATATTATAATTGTATAACTGTATTATATTTATGTTACAACTGTGAACAGCAGCGTTTTTATAGGCTAAATATTAATGTAAGTGTAGGGAGTTAACCGTTAACTATTAGTATTGTAGCATCTGAACTTGTCATTTTAGCTAGAGTAACGTTAACGTTAATCTCCCTGCAGCGTTAGATGAGACGAAGTTTTCTCTAAGAGTGCATTACAGTAATATAGCTAGGGTGAAGCCAGGCAATTTGATACACTTTGTGGAAGATTAACAATAAAACCACCTAAAACTCCGAAGACTACCCCGAGTGTTAGCTTACAACTTGATATGGTCCTCTGAAAGGCTGTATTACTAAATTTGTTGCTACACATCAAGGACCTCTACCTCACTGTGATGACATGTTCAGGTGAAATGGGACAGCTGGTAAGTTGAAATGATACAGTCATGTTTATTTGTTAAATCTATTTATCAGTTCAGTCATTATTATCATTGTAACTGTTAATGTAACCTGTGGTTATTTATTAAAAAAAGATAGTTTAACTTTTCTGCCGTACTTTCTCTGTTCTTTTGCTGCCTCTTTTCCTCTTTTGGACATGCATGTGCGTGACAAGTAGGGCTAATTCTGGACTATTGTGGCTGATATGAACTCACTGCATCATCAATGACTAGAAATGCCTGTAATATGACAGGGTAGTTAGTAACTATACGTCACAGTTTTATGGCTCCTGATAGCTTAAAAACATGTTGGTTTCACTTCAGCGAAAAGGCAGAGTTTAGCATAATGTTTTTTCCCTTATTACCTGAATGCATTGAGTACCCACTCAAATCCATTTTCCAGTAAATGTAAGTGTATTATGAAAATATTTCGATTATAGGTCAAACAGTTTGGGGTAGCAGTAGCTCAGTCATAGGGACTTGGGTTGGGAACCAAAGGGTTACCAGTTAAAGTCCCCGTCCAGACCAAATATAGGGTGTGGACTGGTGGCTGGAGAAGTGCCAGTTTGCCTCCTTGGTACTGCTGAGGTGCCCTTGAGCAAGACACCAAGGGCAGCCCACTCGCTCTGTCATTGCTCTTTTTAATAGATAGGTATTTAGTAGGTGTAGGTGTCAGTATTTCGGGCCTGTGTGTATATGACAACAGAATAAAAAAACAACAACTTGAATTTACCCCCGGGGGTTAATAAAGTATACCGTCTTTGTCTTCATCCTTAATAAAATGCAGCATCCTACAACAATTTTTGATGTTATACCCTTATTTTTTTTTAGCTGCAGCACTGTTATTACCAAGAAGAGAAAATCAACATGCCACGTGCAAGTTCTGGCAGCAGTGATTTTTTTTTTACTCTTTGATCTGCCCATATCTCAGACAAATAAAAAGGATTGCTTCATTGCTTCAATGGACATTTGTAAAAACAATGCAACACCATGTTCAGTGCCTGGCTGCTAATATGTAAAGAGCCCAAGATGTTAAACCTAATTTGTCCCATTTTACTTGATGTTTGAAATTACCTGACTTCACCCTACTCAATAAGAAAAACCAGCTTTAAGTATATATTGCAATCCCATTTGAAACTATCCAAAGATGTTTTTTTCATCAAAGATAGCTGAGAAGCTCTCATTTGGCCTGTATGATGTTAATGTTGCCAATGGGTAAACAAAATGAGAATTCCTGCACCAGCCAGTTTTATAAAATAAGCCTGATTGTGTGTAACCTTGGTTTGTGAATTCTGATACCAGTTTCTATTTGCAGGCACTGCAGTGATGGCATCCTCTCAAGAACAGCAGGTAGAAACTTCAAAACCATGTGCCAATCCTGGAAACCCAGTTTTCTCCTGCATGATGACTCCAGCAGTTAAAGATGCAGTGCCAGTGCTGTGGGCAAAGCCTCAGAATCCATTGTACAGGACCACCTCCCGTGACTACGGTCTTCGCCCTCCAACCTATGAAAGCTCACCGTGTACTTTCCACCCTAAATCACAAAGATTCACTGAGGAACTCAGCAAGAGTGGGATGTATCGTGACAACTCCTTGAACACCGCCTTAGACCGAAGCAAGGTGTATGACTGTCCCAATTTGCAGCACACCATCTAAGTGCTCGACTGAAGAATACCTGTGCTCCACATGCACAACTATCCTCTTTGATAATAAACTAAGATCCTTTTGTTACAACATTGTGTTAACTGCTCAGAGCCTGTGAGGTGATTCATTGTTTAATCTTTAAGAGAAGTTATTTGTTTTGGGCATTTGTTTTGGACATATGCTTATTGTGAACATTACTTAGTAAAAATGTACTACAGACTGAAACTTAGACCTGGACCTACCTACCTACAGTTCCTCTCTGTTGTATTCTCCATATTCCCTGACCTAAAAGACCTTCATTTAGTGTTAATAAAAGTGACCTTCTTGATGACCAATAAAATGATTCTTAAAGGTCTCAAAGTCTCAAACTTGTGATGTCATCAAATATTAAGTATGAAACTGCTCCACAGACAGTGAATGAGTCTGATTTTGTGGACCCACAGAGAGCTTGTTTTCTTTCTATACCCAAATGAGCTTTATTTCTTTGTACTGTTCTCAGTTCTGAAACAGAAAATGTACCTGTATAAACCAAATCAAAATGTTTATTTACAATAACTTCCAGGTAGAAAACTCCCATGTCACGAATATAAAATGAAAGAGCGCTGAGCAAATGCTGCCTCAGTCAATCTTTATTACCCAAAGGCCCATGCAAAAAAAAAAAAAAATATATATATAGATATCAGTTTAAGTGAACGCTATATTTAGAACATTTTCACTGCTTTACCCTGCCATCAAACAGTCTTTTCCAACAGGTAATTGACGCTGTTATCACAACAGACTCCATTAACAACAACAATAATTTTACTTAGCAGAACACTGGAGTTGCTGGTCTATCACTGCCTCGGTTAGTTAGTGTGTAAGGTAAAGCGTAGCAAACATTCAAATATACCATATGGTTACACTGATATTGATTTTTAGGTGGTTTCAACAGATTTTACTGCAGCCCCATCCACAGCAGTACATTGCTTTGCTTCCATGCCAGTAGATTTATCAAAAATGATAGCAAAGCAACAAAATACATTATTTAAGCACAGCAGAGACGTCAGGTCAGCACGACAATGGTGTTTAACTATATATATTGTTAAATGCTACAGTTACAATTAAAAATGATGACAGAAATCAACACGTTTGATGATTTTACATATGACTGTAATTGATATCAGTTGCCAGTTATACCCAAAAGTAATTCTTGTTGTTACCATGACATCACGGTGATTCAGTCCATATTCAGAACACTCCCCTGGGTGCTCTCTGTGTTATACAAATCATTGTCTATGGAGCAGCTCCAGACTTTATACCCTATGACATCACAAATTTGAGTTTTAGCACTCTAGTTTTTGGATTTTGGAGGGAGTTGTTCATGTTAACTAATCTTTTTGGACTGTATAACGTATGAATTTTGAAAATGAATGTAGTTCCCCTTTAAACAAACAATTAAACAATCCTCAATGCAAGATAACATCATATATAGTCTGTATTTTATTGCTGTAGCTCGTCAATGTGATTATGTGATTGTTTTGTTTGTTTTTTAATCTTGTGACTTGTGATGATTGCGTTTTTTTACTGTGGGAAAGTTTGCCTTCAGGGCATCCAGTCGCCTTGTGGCATTTAAGGTGTTTTGGGTTTTTTTGTTGTTGTTTTTACCCAATTTCTGTTTTTGATAGCATTTCTTTTCTCACATTAAATAATTGCACTTGGTGTTGAAAGTGTAGTCTAATGTAAATACTTCTTTATGCTATTGTATGTAGGCTATTTTCATCTGATTTCATCTGAATTTTATTGTTACAACTTGTTGCTTTTATTCTCGCTTGTCATAAAACAATAGCCTACACACGTGCTACGTAAATATAAAGAACAAAACAAAAAACAGTTATTTCTAAAGCGATTCCGTGGGGTTTGTAATACGTCATGGGTAATGAAAGAAAAGGTGAAGGCACGATTTAATTTTATAACAAAGGGAAACTGCGGTCTCTGCTGTGTGTCTACGCTGTGTTCAACTGAAATCCTCCTCCCTGCCTCCTCCTCCTCCTCCTCCTCCGTCAGCCGCGCCTCCGCAGCCACAGCTGATGATGTCCAATCTTTTAGCCGCAGACGCTACGGAACTTAGCAAACAGCTAGCGGGTTAGCGTCGTTAAAATGTGTACGAGGTGTTAGCTGGCCGTCACATGAATGTACTGTTTTAGAGTTCAGTGAAGGTGTGTTGAGAGATATAGACGGGTCTTATAAATGTGCCAGGCTTCACCGGCGTTTTAGGACCACGCGTAGTTCAATGCTACTCACGTTAGCTAACTTGTGTAGTTTGACAGTAGGATCAGAGAGGTGTATAGCTAATAGGGCTAACGGCTAGCTGGTTAGCTTCAGCACAACGTAGCTGGCTAATTAGCTGTCTGTTCTGTTAACTACTTCGGTCTGGCTCGACTGAGTTTGAGTGGTGCTGTTTTTCAAGCGGTAACAACGTAAGTATGCGTTTCGGCTGAAATTGACATGTTATAGTTAAATAACTAAATGATAGGTGCGAGTTTGTGAGACTTGGTTTTCATTTGGAACTGCTAACGTTAAATGTAATAGTGCCTGCTCGGTGGGTGGCTAACACGCTAGCCAGCTAACTGAAAATCTCCTGTTTGTCAACAATACTAAAATGTCTCAGTCAGTTAGACACGATGAGCTCAGTATTGATACAACTGTTACTGTGGCTGTCTACGTAGTACACAGTACAGCTCTAGATTGTAACAGGTATCGTATAGTAGCTACTTTGCTTGAGAGATAAAAAGCTAGATGGCTAATGCAGATTTTAGTTACAGTTTTAACTATTTTATCTCTTTCAGACTTGATACGGATCTCATGGGGTGTGTCATCTCAGTTAGTTTTAAGCTTTGCTGCTGGCAGAACATGATAAGCTGTTAAACAGATAAATATATAGCTCTGACCAATGTAACTTCAGGGGTTGAATTTCACTTTTTCTGTTCTGTGTTGTTTCCACAGCCATACAAGCCCTGGAAAAGAACTGGACCTTGAGCCTGGGGCTGTCTATGATGCGCAGAGCTTTTTTTTCTTGCTTCACTTGACCCCTCCTGGTCCATTTAACCAGCACTGTATTATTACTCCTAAACCAAGCCCACATCTCTGCTTGGCAACACTATGATCATTCAGGCTGACCCCACCCAGCTCACTGGGACAAGAATCCCCCAAAAACAAGCTCTCCAAATGATATGATAGTAGCCACCTGGATCACTTTTTGTGCTTGCAGGAGCCTTGCACGGGTTCTGCTCTTCCTTTCCTCCTCAAACTCCCTTTCTCCATTCTGGGAGACCCTTGCCAGTGTGGTCTCCGGCACAGGAACCATGGGTAACAGCTGTGTGTGCCGGGAGGATAGTGACTTGGAGGATCATCACCATGGATCTTCGAGGGCAAACCGAGGACAAGCTAGGCGGGTGGATCACGGTACAGGCGTGGGTGTTGATACTGTAGAAGCACGGAGCAGTCGACCCAGGGACCCAGTGAGGCCTCCACGCCGAGGGCGAGGGCCTCATGAGCCAAGAAGGAAGAAGCAGAATGTGGATGGCCTGGTGCTGGACACATTGGCTGTCATCAGGACACTTGTAGACAAGTAAGTCTAATAAGAGTAATGATATTATAAGGATCAACATGATGATGGGAGGAAGTGTCAGGGTGGTCTGTGCAGTTTTAAAAATTAGTTTTCTATACTTAAGTAAAGGTGTCAGCTGAGTTCAGCCAATACCAAAAACTATTAATGTCATTTACGTTAAGATACTTTAGCACCAGAGGCAGTAGTATTTGGATGTGGAGCAGCAGTAGTGCAGCTACAGTGCCCTGGAAACACAAGTGTGTTTTAGCATGGCACACTTAGATCTTCTTTATTCTTCTTCTTTCTATTTTTTGTTTTCATACACTGAGATATATATTAGCATGAGGGTTAGTTTGATCAACTAGAGCAACTAGATCACCCACTCCGCATTAGCTAACCATGAAACTCAAGCTCAGTTAAACTCATGCCCACTAGACTCTCATAGACATGAACGTCTTCCAACAGAAGCATCACATGAGGGTTGTTTTGTTGACACAAACATCACATGCATGACTGTTAGAAGGAGTAGTGGGTACACAGTGAAGACACGCCTTTGAGATGACAAAGTCCTGTGTGTTTTATGTGGAACAAACAGCACAGTACAAAATTTTGGGCAGAAGTCCCTACAGCACTTGAAGTCCCCCTAATTAGCATTTGTAAGTAGTTTATAAACATTTAACTGATGATTCATCAATCATCTATGAAATATTTGTAAACTGTTTATACATTTTAAACAGGGGGACTTAAAGGAATCCTACATTGAAAATCACAAAGATGTTCTGTGTTCACTTTGTTTTAATAAGTTTCATTTAGGAAAACTGGCAATAATACAGCATGTGAACCAACTTGAGTATGAGCTGAAATATCAACTAATGAATAGCATTGTGGAGTCTAGCCAGAACACTGCAATAATTGCTGTTAAATTCACTCTCCATATTGTGCTGTTGTAAATTGTTGATTGTGCTGACTAGGTCACACCTGTCTGGCTGACAATGTTATGGGTATCAAACTTCACTTTCAAAAAACATATCTATGATCATATCACTATTTCACCCTTTGATGTTTTTACTGTAGAGCAACAAGGTGAAACAGCTGCACAAAAATTACACTTCCTGTCTTTTCTCAACATCGTCTTTGTAATCTAAACAAGGGTTGTGTTTTCTTGAGGTTCCTACAAGTATAATAGTGCAGTGTTTTATTAAAGCATTACAAAGTAGCCTACCTAAAACATAGAAATGTAAAGGCTACAACTTGACAAAAAAGTCATATTGGGCCACACTGTAAAAGTAATAGCTGTATAATATCTGTCTTTATGCACATAAACTACAAAGCAAAACAGAACTGTTATTACATCATAAGTTATCTTTATTATTTATTTATTTTGAGTGTGCGCTACAGTTGGCTGGTTCTTTATATCAGTAATATACTGTCAACAGACTGAAAACCTTGCTTATTCTCTTCAAAGGTGTCTGGAATGGTATTAAGTGGTCTAAGCAGCTGCCACAGGCCTTTGGTATTTACCTGTGGCTTCAAACAGTTACAACTCCTCAGAGAGAACTTTGTGCAAGTCAGTTTCCTTTATGTACTGTGTTTCCTCTCCTGATGTAGTGATGACTTGCTGCAATGATGTAACAAGATTTGTGTTGCCTGCGTAGATGCTGAAACACTTTCTTTCTTATCCTCCTCTTCCACTGAGCTATCTCTGGAGAAAAGCCATTCCACGTGACGCTTTGGTGTTTTCAGCAATTTCATCAGCATTAGTTTGGCTGGCCTTGAGAACAAAGTATGAGCTGAATGAGTGTGTTCAGGGGATATCTAATTTTCATTAAAGATGAAAATATGAACGTTGAAAAAGGGACATGTAAATTAGAGGTTGTGAAATCTGCTTTGGTTGTCTGGATATTAGTCTGGTCCTATCTGTAGCAGCAGCAGACATGTTATATGCCTATCTCCTCTCAGCCTGCCTTAATAAGACACAGTTTTCAGTCTCTTCCACGAACCAGGCCACCAAAGCATCTCTTATGTCCTGGCTTAGTGTTGAGTCTTCTGTATATCTTTACATGACTGTTCTTTTGAGTACAACAGTCCAGACTCAAAGTTCCTCTCCAAAGTCTTCTTTCACATACCCCTGTAGCTTTTCACTAGTTTGACCATTTATGCAAATGTGTGTTTACGAATTCTAGTTAAGTTATAGTTGACAGAAACAGGCCACTGTCTTCACCATGGCCTGTAAATGTTATGATCGATTGAGCTCCTCTTTTTCAGCATACTCTCTGTCTGATCCAACCACTTGAACAGCCTGCATCATTTATTTTTCAGTTACAGATTTTTCTCTCCACTTCATTAACATTTACTCCAGTGCATTTTTTTCCCCACAGAGTTGATCTGTAGTTTACCATTTAAGCAAGACTGGTACAAAAAAGTTCACCCAGCTCTGTTAATTAATAACTGCATTTTAAGGTTGAGGTTTAGTATTTGTGGCTGTTGTTACTCTAATGCAATGGAGAAGGTGTGCATGCAGTGGTCCTTAGCACACGTGAACACACTGGTGTGCTAGTAAAGGTATTCTAAAAATGCTGCTTGCATGTAGTTACATTTCTTTAGGGACCGGGAGGAACTGTTATCGAAAGATTATGCTAAATGCTAACATCTCACTTCCTGGGTTCCTACCTTAATGTGAATACATAGTTGGTTTCATCTCTTCAAGTGTGACTTTTCAGGTTTTATCTGTTTCTAGTATTGTAGAAAAAGGGGTTTTTTTTATTGTTGAGGCAAAATGAAAGATTTGAAAACACTTTTAATAATTTGACTATGTATAGCCAAAATTATTATTCTGTCAATCAAAAAAGCAACCAGTTGATTGATTGATAGTAAATAAAATATTCAGTTGCACCTCTAATAGAATTGCCTTGGAGGCTGGTCCTCTAATATCATTCCCCATCTGTGTGTCAAGATCCTAAAATCTAACAGTCGTTGCACGATGCAGCAAAATATCATTTCATTTTATGAGAATACTGATAAATATTGCATCTTGAAACACTGTCTTTTGAATACTTTGAAGGCCTGTATGAAACATGCATGTACATTTCCAAGAAAATTGTTTACAGTTTGATTTATAAATGAAAGCAGTTGAAGTTGCGTTGGAAATTTGAGTATGATGCTGGCCGAAGTTATGGCTGTCAAAACGAAAGCATTTTTCAGCTTGGGATGAGCCCCGACAAGCAACAGTCATAGCAGCAGCATCAAAAACAACACCTACTGAAGTAAATCCTTTACGCTTGTCTCAACCTCGCTGTGTGGTAACATTACTGTCCATGGCCATTACTGCAGTCGCAGAGAGACACAAAAGCATGAATCATTTGTTTGTAATATTTCAGATGCAGTGATCACAGCTTACTTGCTGATTGAATAATCTTAATGAGATGCATCACCTTTAGAGCAGAGTTTTTGATTTATAGCATTCAGGTGAAATGAAGAAGTAAGAAGCAGGCTGTTGTCACATTCTGTCCAAACTTTTGTCTTTCAGTGACCAAGAGCCCCCTTACTCCATGATCACTTTGCACGAGATGGCAGAGACAGGTAAGGAAAAAATTAAAACACACATTCACACAGTGCACGTGGACTTAGTACAAGTACTTTGTCTTGTACAGAATACCCTAAGCAATGGGACTTTAAAGCACTTTTTGTTTATTTGAAACGAGAGGATCAGAGGTTATAAAATGGGAAACTGTAGGAACATTAGCTCTAATCAGTAACAGTAATAAGGTGAGGGGGGTAATATTGTCTCAGCTGATGAAACCTTTCTTTGGTTGGCTCTTCATCATGTGCACAACTCTTCCAACAGAGTTTCTACGGATTGAAATGAAACTATGAACTGCAGTGTAGCTGTACAGTTAAGGGGTTTCACAAATTATCCAAGGTATTCATTATTTCTACTGACTGATGAGGGAAGAGTCCCAGGGTTTTGAACAGGTCTCTTCTGAATATGTTGTCCCATCCCCCTCAGGCTGAGCTGGTGGGTTGTTTTGAGAACTGCTGAGGCAATGATATTACAGCAGCTTTGTAAGCAGCAGACAGTCGCAGTGCTCCTCCTCTGTTCTGTGACAGATTTTCCTACTTAGCGACTTTGACACCTCATTCAAGTCACTCTCTCCACAACATGTACATATATTTCAGTCACTGAAACGTGTGTTGTTCAAAGCACTTAACAGTGAGCATATTTGGTTTGGTTTGGGTTGAGCTGTGTTCTGTCGTTAAGAAGAAACACAGCTTTGAAAACAAAAATGTACAGATCATGTGCAAAAAAGCTAGGTGGGTTTGAATGAGGTTGATACTGGAGAAGTGTTCACTGAAGGGGGCTGCGACACCACCTGTCTGCTGCTGACAATCCCACGGTAATATTGCTGCCTCAGCGTTTCTGCGACACACCCACTGGGCCAGCCCCGGGGTACGTTACATCACCTGGGGAAAAGACAAGTCACGAGTCACACTGCAGGAATCATGTGTTGATCACTACTTTATATCACTACCCCAATTCTGCATCTAAATAGAATTTAAATATTTTATTGTGAATGTTCCAGGTGGATAGTTTTGCTAGTTTGTGCAGCAAGTGAATGAAATGTAATAGAATTGCTGTATTCTTAGTTTGACAGAGGGCTGGGCGATGTGGAGAAAAGCAAACATCACAATGTTGTTGACCAAAAACCTCAATGTCTATATTGCAGTGATATTGTAGAGTTGAGTATTGGTGCTTTCACAAAATATTTACACAATGAGATTTTGAATATATAAGTAACATGTATATAATGGCTAAGTGTGTAAAGGCAAATAATAAAACAGCCAGAACTGTCCTGGACTGACTTCGATGAGATCTGGGCGGGTAATCATTATTGGTTATATTCATACACAACAATCAAACACCCATACCCAACCCAACTGTAGTAGGACTTAGCACCATTGTGGGTGTGAGTGAGAGAAAGAGTTTCAGAAAGCAGAGGGGTCCACCGGTTTAATTGTGACAAAACAAAACAAAGCATTCAAATCAGGGAGAAAATTCAAATTGGAAAAAATCACTGTTTTGAATCCAAAATAGGTCATTTGTGAGATTTGGTGTGGGGGGGGTCTGTGAGGACAGAGTCACAAGGGAGTTAAATAACAAAAACAATTAACTCACTATCTCTGCTTAAACAGCCAGAGTGGAGGACAAGCAGGGATTAAATAGAGCACCCCCAGCTAAGGGTACTCTGATCGATCAGCCACAAATCATTAATGGCAGATATTCATCCTCAATAGTTTGAAGGTTGATCAAAAGAGCTGATCAGATGACACAAAACATGGGAGACGTTTCTCTACGCGCCACACTGCAGCTCCCACTGTAACTCACACTGTACATTCAGTGTTCCATTCATGGTTTACTGCTGACCTGTCCGAGTGCAGACACCATCTCTCTCTCCTCACTCACCACACACACCCCACTCAACACTTTTGTAGAGACTGCAGTACACTCCACTGTTTCCTGAGAGCGTTTACAAGCTGCAGTTCAGTAGTGAGCAGGTCAGATTCTTATGATGGTGCATCACTGACATTTGTGTTATTTATTTCTGTTACGTATTGACAAAATGCCAGTATTTGTGTGTGCTAACTCTTACAGTAAGAAATGGCCAACAAGACACAGTTAAATGTTTACATGTTTCAAAATAAATAAAAAAATTTTACATAGTTAACTAAATTGGACCTGCATTACTTATGGTGTAGTTGAACACTATGCTTGTTACAGTAGCCTAATTATGTTGCCTGAGAAGGGCACAGATGCCAGGCTCACTGAAAATAACAGGAGCGAAATTAAAATTACCTTGTTACAGTTCTTGTTGTCGTTGTACTGGTTGTGGAATCAATTTATTAACGTCATTTCTATGCCCAGAAGTTGCTATAGCTACAAAGAGCAGAACCACACTTTTTTTTAGCTACAGTGTTGTACAAATTACCAAAATTCAATTTTGCAACCAGACCTGAACACTCTTGACTTTTCTTTAAGTGCCTTGAATTGATGTCCCCCTTACATTACTTTTGTAGCAGTTACATAACATTATTATAGGCCATTTTTCCCTATGTCCCCATCCTGCAATCAACTGCAAATCTACATTGTGAAGCTTGAGAATAAAAAAAAAACATGCTCCTGGACGTCCGTGGAGGGTTTACCCCTAATGATTTTGCACCCCTGTCAAACACTTATTGGATGTCAGTTACCATGGCAGCTACAGTATTGAAGCTTTGAAGCATATGGGTCAGCTCTAGCTATAACAGTTTGGTGAGTTCAGAAAATTGTCGCGTTATTATGAGGCACCCTTTAAAACCAGGAAAAGACAATGTTTTTGCCATAATACGATATTACTGTATCCAAAATCAAAGATGATGTCTCGTCATATATCACAGTATCAATATAATATGGATATACTGTGCAGCCCTAGTTTGATAGTAACTTACAGGTCTGATTCTTAGTCCGTTTTTTGTCTATTTAAAGCTTAAGTTGATGTTTGTGTGAGTTTGCTTCTTGTGCATATGGCGAATGATGCTCTCATGCTGTGTATTTGTGTCTATGCCGATGCGCAGGCCTCTGAATTCTTGTGTTTGATCCTTGTGTCATGCACATATGGTGTTTGATGCTCACATGGCGTGGTGTTGTGTGGTTTGACAACAGCCAAGTCGGGTATTAGCTTGCAGATATTGAACCCTGAAGGCAGCCAAGCAGCAAGTCAGTCAGCCAGCCAGCCAGTCACTTTCTGTTTGACATGTGCCATGATGTTACATTATTCATCAGCCAGTTGGCTGGCGCTGTTATAAGTGATAGTTTGTGTGTGAGATAGAGAGTGTTTCTTACTGAGTCATCTAATGGACAGGAAATGGATGTTTTAGTATTTATGCTGCACCTGATACTCATAATGCTGGGGCCTGTCTCACAAAGTGATTTCGGCACATGTCAATTATCTTTGAGTAATCTGGTGTCATTGGGACTAATTATGGCAATTCCTGTATTTTTGTGTAATTTGTGTTAGTATAATTAGAGAACATAACCAACACAAACAAGGGAGCCAAACAGGACCAAGGAGGAGAAACATATGAATGGTCAGATAAATTTAATCCATCAAGTCTCAAATTAATCTTTTCCTCTCTTCTCCCCCAGATGACGGTTGGCTGGAGGTTGTCCAGTCTCTGATTCGAGTGATCCCATTGGACGATCCGCTTGGCCCTGCAGTGATCACCCTTCTATTGGATGAGTGTCCCCTGCCCACCAAGGTTAGTGGCTTACGTGTGTGTACAGAGCCATTCGGGGTAATGCATTTAAAATAATCTGACCCTTTGCCTAGAATTTTCTTATTCCAGAACTGAGCAAAGCCAGACCCAGCCCTGGCCCCTCTCTTTGCATCTGCAGCTCTAATTAGAAAACAAATCGTTGTCTTCCTCTTTCCTATGTCTTTTTCTGTATTCTGGTGATTATATGTGATTAGTGAATTGCTGTGGTCCTCAATTTTTAACACCTCAAGGAACTGGCTTGTAATTGAATCATGTTTTCATTTGGCCTCTGCTGTCCACCCCCTCTGTCCCACACCACCTCCTTTTTTCCCCTTTGGATAAATAAAAAAAGGGTTAGGACCCCCTGCTTCTCGGTCCAATGTAACCTGAGGACAAAGGACATACTATGACACCCCGAACAGTATGAACTCTGTTCTTTCTCCATTATTCAACAGAAATGTCCACCTAACAAAACACATTTTGCAGGTTTAAAATATAAAATATAAAGCTTTGAACACACAGCAGCTACAAACAGGAATAAAAACACTCCTTGCCTGCAGGTAGTGCATTAAAGTAGCACTGGCTGGACTTGAACTGCAAGTATGATACTGTTGGCACTACAGCTCAGCTGTTGAATGATATTGTCTGATCCTGGTTGGTGCTGCATCAGTGACACTTTGGCCCTGTTAATAACGTAAATTTACTTTACTGGACATGGTTTTCTTTACCAGCTGTTGGTCCAGAGAATCACCTCTGTCACAGTCATGTGTCATTGGTTTTGAGAACATGTGATTGAAACTGTTATAATTCATCCCTCATTCCTCTTCAACTTTTTGATTGTTTGATAGAAACTGTGTGTATGTGACTCTCATTAGAGTGAACTGCTCCATCTCCTCTCTCCAGGATGCTCTCCAGAAACTGTCTGACATGTTGAGTCTGAGTTCGGCTGTAGCACGACAGGACGCTTTAAACCCTGCTAAACACAGAAACACCACAGCTGTCCTAGGATGCCTGGCAGAGAAACTGGCTGGTATAGTACACGTTTACAAATGTGATATTTATAATCCTTGAGTCAATAGTGTTGTTATTAACTTGCTATGAACTTGACATTCAAGCTCACTTCAAACAAATAATTATAAGACACAAAAAGGCTGCATGTTAATCAACTTGCAAGGACTTTACATTAACCTTTGCTCAAGTACTTATCCTTTAGTAAAAGGTAAGTTTTGTTTGGAGATAATTTTACTTTTATTGTTACTTTAACCAGAGTAAGACAGAGTCATGGAGGATGTTTGTGTCTTAAGTGTGCAGTTTGGTGGTACACTGAATGGTCAGATAAGACTGGTTTAGCTCAGTCATTCAGTATTCTTGGAATCAATAAGCAGCTTCCCTCAAAGTTAGGAAAACACAGAGTCTTATATACTTTGTCCTTGTGATATTAAGCTATTTACACAATGTTTTGTTTTGTTTTTTGTTTTTTAAGGTCCGGCTAGTATTGGATTGTTGAGCCCTGGAACCCTTGAGTACCTTCTAGAAAGCCTGGTGAGCCGACACACTCACTCACTCACTCACTCACCTACTCACTCCTCCCTCTCTCTCACACACTCACTAGTCTGCATGTCTATGAATAATTTTGTGGAAAGTTGTAAGATTAAATTAGTTGATTTTTATTTATGACATGTTAGTGGTGGATGTTGTGTTGGAGGGGTCATCACTTTTCTTGTGATACATCAGCAGCCAAGCTACTTTTTCATTTGCAAAAAGCATAAACCCAGTCAAAAACGTTGTATCCTGCTTCATGCTATACAAAGATTAGACAAGATATTGACCCCAAATGCAGCGTTAGGATATCAATAAGCTTCAAATGATCGATAGTGGAAAGTCAGTTGGTAGTTTTTATAAATGACTTCCAAATTTGTGGAATTGCAAGTTATTTGGGAAATCATTTGATGTCCAACCAGGAGTTTCTGTTTTTCACCACTCTATTATTACTTCTCACATTATTTTTATTAGTCATCAGACAAGAACCTCATTGTTTTCTAATCCATTCTTGTTGATGGGCTTTGTCAGAGCCATATTGAATTGTTTTATAGTGATTCAATAAAAGGCAATTAAAAACTTTAGTGGAAAAACACCATTCAACTGTCTCTAAGGAAAAGCCTTTCAGTTTTGCCTCTGACAATGTCCTGTAATATGAAGTAGTTGCACCAAGTGTTGAGGAAGACTATGTATAGAAAGGAAGAGTGAGTAGTGAAAGGTTTATAGTCAGTAAAGGGAAGTCATTGTGAAATTTTGACATAGCTGTCAGTTGCAAAACCCTCAACCCCCTTTGTTTCATCTAACGTGTGTTATCATGCTGCTGGAAGCATGCTCACTGTGACATCATAACAGAAGGTCTAGTTATTTCTGAAAGCAGAGTGGGGGAGGACTCCTCTGAGGAAACCTGGCAAAGAGCTATCAAAAGAACACATACAATCTCAATCTGTGTCAGACACGGATTGTTGCAGTGTAAGGTACTTAACCGCCTGCACTTCTGTAAAGCCAAACTGGCCTAGAAATACCCTGGTTCAGACCCAAAGTGTGTAAGATTCCACCAGGTCCCTGCTTCCAGACCATACCTTTTGAACATGTCCAAAATTGTACGGATACTGGTCAGAGATTTTTAACACATTCTCCTACTTATGTAAAAACAAAAAAATGTTGACCCAGATCCTGTCATTGTAACATTTGGGGTTGTCCCTAGCAACAGCGGGATATCCAGACATCAGTCAGATCTAATGGCATTCTCAGCATTACTAGTCCACCAGTTTATTCTTCTTAGCTGGAAATCCCCCACCCCTCCATCTCAGTCACACTGGATTCATGAGGCAATGTCAGTTCTCAAACTAAAAAAACAGTCAGCTGCAATGTCAAAGGGCTCCTTGAAAAGGTTCCAAAAACCTTGGCACTCCTTTATAGACTATTATGCAACATATTTAATGCAGACAATTTAGATTAGTAGCCCTCCTCATCTCTACCGTCCGTTCGTCATCTTTTCTCTCTCTCGCTTTTTTACAATACCTTAATATAAAACATTTTGAAATAAAAAGGGCATAGTTGTATGATATGTGTATTGTAATTGTATGTATGTGTGAAAGGAAATGTTTATAGGTGGTCAAAATAATATCCTGAATGAGAGCACAAACTGATAACCATTTATTTTCTTTCTTCTCTGTAAATCTCTCTCCAGAGCTCTGAGGCCCACCCTACTGTCATGCTTTTTGCTCTCATCGCTTTGGAGAAATTCTCCCAGACCAGTAGGTTCACTCACTGTATTTTATTGCCACTTCATATTAAAGATTCATTATGAGACAGGTGAAAATTAGTAACTACCTTTGGAAAGAGCACCAAAATAAGATAAGAAAATTGGCCATATCAATGGAATTAGCAAAGAGACCTGCATTGCCATGACAACAGGCATGTCCATTGTCTTAACCTCTGGTTTCTGCTACTTCTCTTCTGGTGGTTGGTTGCATTTACATAAGAAATATTATGCTGTGAGGCCGAGACAGAGATGCGCTGTTCCTCCAATGTTCATGTCCAAACCAATACGTGAAATGCTGATTGGTTGCTAATGCAAAATTGTGGTGCTGAAGCATTTGGATACTTATGTTCCCAGCAGTCCTCACCAGCCAACTGTATCCATCGGTTTATATTACATTTCTGCAACTTTTTTCTACAATGTTTCACACCAACTTGTTGTGATTTTTTTGAACTGGCCTTTACTCTTAATCCAAACATTGCCTCCCCCACATGGGCCTTTCAAAACATATTTCACTGAAGACACAGTTTTATTTTGAGATTTGTTGGACCGTTTAAACACATATGCCTGGTGCATCTTCTTGCCCTCAGGTGAGAACAAACTGACAGTGTCTGAGTCGTGCATCAGCAATCGACTCGCTGTTCTGGAGTCGTGGGCAGAGCATCCTGACTACCTGAAGAGGCAGGTCGGATTTTGCTCGCAGTGGAGCCTCGACAACCTGTGTGAGTAGCCCCATGTTTTCAACATTGTATGTTTGTGTAGGGCCGCATGATACAATATCTTTGATTAGGTATTTGTCTGCATGAGTTGCTGAATAAATAAATGTGATAATATTTACTGTGTCGTCCTCCATGCAGTCCTAAAGGATGGTCGTCAGTTTACCTACGAGAAGGTCAACCTCACCAATATCAATGCCATGCTCAACAGCAACGATGTCAGCGAGTACCTCAAGATCTCCCCCACCGGACTAGAGGTTAGTTTTATTCAAGAATGAACAGTAACAGATCAACTTATCTAGAAAATGCCTTCTCTAACAGTAAGATTTTAGTACTGTATACTCATTAGCCTGATAGAAATGTTTCTCACAAGTGTTCATTATAAAACCAGTGTTTTCTCTCTCTCTCTATCTGCTCCCCTCCTCAGGCACGATGCGATGCCTCGTCCTTTGAGAGCGTGCGCTGTACATTCTGCGTGGATTCAGGCGTTTGGTACTATGAGGTGACGGTCATTACATCAGGCGTGATGCAAATCGGATGGGCCACCAAGGACAGCAAGTTCCTCAACCATGTACTCATCCTCAGTTTCTGCACTGTTCAGCTTTTACAAATTCTGTGTAGTCACACATTTGAGCGCTTTTTTATGTGTGTATGTGTGTTACAGGAGGGTTATGGGATTGGGGACGATGAATACTCATGTGCGTATGATGGCTGCAGGCAGCTCATCTGGTACAACGCTCGCAGTAAACCTCACTCTCACCCCTGCTGGAAGGAGGGTATGCACTACACACAAACACAGCACTACTATATTTTCTGTTTCTCAACCGCACACTTCAAACAAAGTTCATTGTCAGTCTGAACAGTAGGAGGGGACACCACGCATTTAAATGTCAGACTCATTTGTTTAGAAATTGCTTTATTGTTTTTAGTGTCTCTGGAGTGTTTTGTGATTTTTAGCACCCACGCACTGTTGTCACCGCCTGCATTCAGGCTCTGATTTACCTCCCACGTGGACTATCAGATAATGGTAACAATAGCATGCCAAGATTAAACTCTGCTGTATCCCATGCCCTGTTTAGGAGATGCCATCGGCTTCCTGTTGGACCTCAGCAAGAAGCAGATGATCTTCTATCTGAATGGACATCAGCTGCCACCAGAGAAACAGGTCTTCTCCTCAGCCACGTAAGTCCACACACGCTGTCACCTCCTTAATATGTCTTTTTGTCCTGTGGTTTTTGTTCTATGACACTAGTTTCAATGATTGTTCTCCCCCATGAACTTTCTGTCTTTTTGCCCTTCTTCCTCCCTTCTTTCCTGTATGGATCTTCTTTCTTCTGTCCCCTTCTCAAATTAACCCCTATCTTTCCCTTCTGTGTCCGTCAGGTCCGGTTTCTTTGCAGCAGCCAGCTTTATGTCATACCAGCAGTGTGAGTTTAACTTTGGGGCCAAGCCTTTCCGTCACCCACCTTCTGTCAAGTTCAGCACCTTCAATGACTTCGCTTCACTGCTCCCCAGTGAAAAAATCATCCTACCCAGGTAAAAAATGATGCTGGTCCTTCAAGTGATTTTTATGTCAGTGTCTAAAATATACTACGCTCTGAGCATTTGGAAAGGCACCAGTATGCAATCTGTTGTCTTAACCAGCTGTCCTCTGGCTAGTGAATCATTTGTTTGCATACAGCATCCAACACGTAGGTATGGCATGATAGAAAATGACTCATCTTTTGGGTTTCTACAGTGTACAGAGAGTATTTTCATCTCATTAATTTGTTGGGCACATTAAAGCCGCTGTTTAGACGTTTCGTAAATGCATGCACTAGTAAAAGGACGTTGTTAATATCGATTAGAGCAGCAAGCCTGTCTTTTGGCAGGCACTTAATTATGGTTCTATTCAGTTTAGGGGTCCTAGGAAATCATGCAGTGATACTCTGTAGCACCAAAATTTAATGCACCTATCCACACTTCTTATTACTCTAATGAATAACATCTTTGTGAAGCTCAAAATGATCAGATTGTGTTCGCTGTCAGAAAGTTGTTGACTCAGATCTGTGGTAATCCCAAGCAACAGCACAACCTGAAAAATTGCCTTTGCTGATTCAAGAACTCTTTAACGCGGTGTCCAAATCCCACTTCGTTTTGTTAGCAGTTTAGTTAGTCCACTGTTACAACAATGACCAACTAAGGTTTGGTTGAAATAAATCCTTAATTCATCATGTTAGATGTGTGTCTGTCTGCTATTGTAGTTGTTTACAGTCCTGTAACATTAGCCACCACTGGCAGTCAGTTCACCTGCCTTTTCCATCTGTAGACACTGACCTGTAGTGAAGCATAATGTGCACTACATACAACATACACTCTTAATACAGCATCTCAATATGAGTTTAATAGAAACAGAAGCATCTGTATTTTTGACATTATTGAAAAATCTTACTGTCTGGATTTCTGAATACTGTGGGATGCCTTAATACCCTAACATCGCACAAGCCTAACACACAGTTAACAAATTAATGTTAAATTGATAAATGAGCGTAAACACATACATGTTGGGCTCTTTTGGCAGCTTGGTAAAATTACAGTATTGTGCTTTTAGATTCATGATTGTGCCAACAGTAAAGATACTGCAATACATCACTTGCCTTCATCCTTTATTTGGAAGTTCAGTTGTCAAAGCTTTGAAATTAAGTTGTTTCACTTGCCATAAATATTTATTTACATTAGTAAGAGGCCAGTGTAATTTGTTCAAACTCAGACCTGCCACAGCGCAAGTACATCAAGTTGATTTACCGTGCCTAGTTTTCATCACTGTGCACAGAAAAAGCTGCTTTAAATACAAGTCTGTGTGTGTTTGCATGTGTGTGTTTCACAGACACCGGCGTCTGGCCTTACTAAAGCAGGTTAGCATCCGAGACAACTGCTGCACGCTGTGTTGTGACGTCATGGCTGACACGGAGCTGCGGCCCTGTGGACATGGGTATGTGTGCACAAATATTGCTTAAAAGTTCCAAACTATTTAGACATTTTAAATCTATCATAGGCCCTTTCCCTTCTGTCTGGCATTTTCTATGACTGGATAATAAAATCTTCATGTATGTTGTCCCTCCCCATCTGCCTCCAGTGGTATGTGTATGGAGTGTGCCTTACAGTTAGAGACGTGCCCTCTGTGCCGCCAGGACATCCAGACCCGCGTCAGACTCATTGCACATGTCTCCTGACAAACCTCCTGCCCCTTCTCCAATACGGAGAGGCACACAAGCCCTACAGCCTCCTCCTCCTCCTCTAATCCCCTCTCACCCAGCGGGGCTGCGAGGACGGTGCCACAATATTGTGATGATACCAGAACTGTGACTTCTGGTAAGAGGAGGCGACGATGGAGGGGTGAAGAGAAGAAAAAGAGGAGATGAGAGGAGGGGAATTTAAACCACAGCTGGATCCCCAGGAGCTTTCTTCCATTTACTTCCATCTCCTCTTTTGTATCCTTCTGACAACTCACTGCAGACACTGGGCCAAGAATCGTCAACTTTCTACCAACAGTGTGTACTTCAGACAAAAAGAGCAGAAGTGAGGAGCAGAAACAATTTAATGAGATTACAGACCAGAACCAACCTCTTATCTGCAAGCCCCTGCGTAGTTATCAGACATCCTTTCTATGATACGAGGATCCCACTGCGCTTTCAGCCTAGATGCTACTACTATTTAATCCCATCATCGTCATGCACATGTCTGCAGATCTGAAAGGGCTGGGTAGCAGAAAAGAAAAACAGCCTGTAGTACAGTATTAAACCCAAGGTACAGATACATTTGAGATGAATCTCATTTTCATGTTTTTGGGTATAGATATGCGACCTATGGTGTTCTCGAGGTAGCATTTTCATTCTCCTTTCTCAAAGTTATATCTAGTTTTTTGGTCAGCTTTACTGTCTGTACTGATTGATCGCCCACTGGTAGGGTTTGCCATTGGGGAAAATACATCTTAAGGTGAAATGTCAGACTTTTCTCTTTGTGTCAGAAAGCTTTAAAGTTGCAAAATTATTGCTAGAATTCAGTTTTCTGATTTGGTTTACAAAAGCAAATTTTAAAAATCAATTCAGCTGTCTCCCGACAGAGAATGTTAATGACAAAATTCTTGTTTTACAGCCCGTAAAAAAAAAAAAAAAAAAAAAGTGACTTGAAGCTGAAGTGACTGATATTTTAAGCTCGGCTGACCCCGCTGCTTTTTGTGTTGTTTTGTCTTAGCTCAGATGTTGATATTTCCTCAGTCTCAGTCATGTATGTAACAACCACAACAAATAAATACAGAGATTAGACTTTGCAGAAAGCCTGTCTTTAAATGAAATCACATTTTCTCCCTAATCGTAAGTGCTTATGTTTGAAGAGCCAGTGAGGGGGAGGTAAACAACCTAATTTCCACCGCCACCTTATCTGGGAGTTTATCTGGGATTGCTTGATTGGTGCTAACAATTCGGCAACAACTTGTAATGCGGCTCCACCATGAGGCAGGCTCAACTGAGGGGCAGCATGAGTAAATATGTCTTAATTTTTGTTTGTAATGACAAACACATGCGTCTGTATGAAGACGACTATTTTCAATCCTCAAGATGTGATTTAATTTTGTTTTATAAATGATGGTGAATGCTGATGTAGAAACTTGGTTGAGAGGTACAACAGGTTTTGTTGATTGACAGTGTTGTATTAGCCGATTATTAAATTGTTCAAAACAAATGTGACATGTTTAAGTGAATCGTTTTTCCTCAGTATCAGTTTACCAAATATCCCTGGGTTCCTGTAATATTTGATATGAATTAGCAAAGAAACTACAGTACCCACAACACAGTGGAATGACCTAGAGAGTGTACGCTTCAGTACAGGGGGAAAATGTATTTATGGTTCACTTGCTACAAATCATAACATACAGAATTGATCTTGTAAGAACAAGTTTGTCAGATTGGAGGCGCATCTTCCAATTTATCTTTCAAAATGGGTAAATTGTGGTTTCCCTCTTTGTGCTTTATGTAACATGGCACACCTTTGCTCTCATTTAGCCATTTTCCATCTTTCTCCCTCTGTCTTTAAAGGAAACTCATGTTTCCTCTCTGTCTTTCTGTCCATCCTTTACTTGAAGCATCTCTGGGTTGACTGAATGACATTTGTATTTTTGGAACAGGTGACAAATTAGGACTCAAGAGAATCTATTTGTACAATTAGAATAAATGGATGCACTATATAATTTTAAATTTGTTTTGGTCAAATTATTTATGGAAGAGTTACTGCTCTACCAAATTGCTTGAACAGGATCTGTAAAATCATTCAGATGATACTAACATGATATCGAAAAGGTAACATGCATCTCTCTTAGTCGGACAAAAGACTGGTCTGGTCACTTTTTGCTATCTTGTATTTCCTGGAGCACCTTATACTGTACATGCAGGTGAGAGAAATTACACATTTGTCTCTGCGATTGGAGATGAAGTTCAGGACTGTAAAGAATAAGTTGTGGGTTGTATTTAAAACATCTATAAAGGAATTTAGCCCCAGAGTTCCCAAAGATGTGATTGAAGCGTTGTTGTTTCCTGGATTGTGATATTTGTAATAAATGTATGTTCATGTGATATATATTTTTTGTATGATTTTTTATTTACACGTAAAATTTTCTCTTTGTCTCAAAAAACGAAGTGAAAACAATCTGATGTTTAACATTAGCTTTCTATTTGTTATTACAGAAAGACTTGGTAACGTGCAAGTAAACAAAATGTGAATATGTGATATTTCAGATGTTTGTTTTTTTAAAGTGGGGTCGTTTGTGGTACTTACCCATAGACAGTATTGTACAAACAATAGATGTCAGTCAGCAAGCCCACAGTAGTAAAAGTAGGCTGGAGTCCTGCTGTGGAGGAGTCTGCAACAAAACACATTTAACCACCTTTAAAAAAAAAAAAAAACATAACCACATAAAAAAAATCAAAGTCAGTTTGAGTGTATTCTATATCGAAAGTATTTTGACTGCTTTACCTTAATGTCAGACAGTGATTTAACATCACTGAACACAGAAGCTGCTTGTGTACCAGTTCCTCAATCACTTAATTTGTGTCATTATCTGGCATTGGCATATTAAAGGATTAATTTGGATTCACCAAAGTCACACAATAACACTAACTAACTGACTGAAGCAGCTGTAGACCAGCAGCTCCCACGATCAGCAAGCTAAAGTTACTGTTTGGCTTTGATGAGAGCATAGATGGGGAACTCTAGCTGTTAAACTTCCTTATAGAACAGGCTGTCTGGCAGAAAGGTAAAGTGGTAAAATAAATAAATACTCTCAATAAAACTTTCCATATCGGACACCAGCCTGCTTCTCCAAACTGAGGACGAGCCGACTGACATCTACTGTACACAGTTCGCTGCCAATCGATAAGTACCCCATACAACCCCACTTCAAAGAAACATTAACTGTCCCTTTAATATACATTTATTTACACAGACATCACAACAGATACCAAAACCTCAACTGTAACGAAGACAGGAAAGATCTGATAATAATTAGATTATGTACACAATATGAGTAAAAGTCCAGTACAAGGAGCAAGTGGACTTACTGGAGGCAAGCTTGTGTCAACAATGTCTTTTTTTTTTTTTTTTTTAATTAGTCCACAAAGTCTCATTTCTTTAATCGCCCCTGGATGTTCACAGGTCGGAACCAAGGTGCACAGCTTGTGTTCTACCGGACGGGACTCAGTCGCGCACAAATGTTCGCTGTTTCCTTGGCAACAACATTACGCTCACTATTTACCATACACGTCAACGACTTGTTGAAGCAACATGGACATCCAGGAACGAAGTAAGTACATTAAATGTATCTAGATAACATAAATGCAGCGTACAGAAGGTGTTGAGTGATACTTTGAATTCGAAATATGCGAATTATCGCTAACAAACTCTAGCAGCTCGTGTAGTGCTGATTACATGTGTTTAGCTAACGTTAGCTAACCTTTACTTAGCCAGCTAACTATATCGTTCAGCAATGACCAAAACTAGTTAGACCTGACAAACAGATTCGTGATTGAACGAATTATTGTGTTTGTTGTAAAATAGTAGCATTTGCGAGTTAACCTAGCTGTGTTGTGTGATGCTAGCTAACAGCATTGATTTCACTAAAGCATGAGAATTCAGATGTTGTCTCCCCTCCTCCTTCAGCTGACCTGAACTGTGGAGACAGCATCGTAGAAATGGTTGACATGGACGACGAAAACGTTGCTATTTCCAGGTGGGGTGTCAAAGTCAAGTCACAAGACTTGCAGACAGTGTTTGAACGTTTTCAGTTTGGAGTTGTGTAAATAACATTGTTGTGATTTTGTGAGACCAAGTGCTCCAAGTTTAATGCAAAGGCCAAATATTTAAATTTTACAGCTCCGTCGTCATGGCAGGCTCGTCTGCCCCTGTCTTTAGTATCTTTTCTTCTCTTCTGGGGCTTTACTAGGTCAAGACTTGAGCATTTTCAAGGCTCAAGACAAGTCTGAAGTCAGTGTCACAGTCAAGTCTCAAGTTCTCATTTTTTAAAGTCAGCCTTCAGCTAGAGAAAGCAGAGCTAATATACTGCATATAAAGTGATATGATCTTCATCTCTTATTATTCTCCTTCCAGTTCCTCAGCTGCAGACGCCGCTTTTGATGCTCTTATTGGCTGCATAGAGGACATCATTATGGGTAGGTTTTGTGATGCATCCATCCCAGTCAGTCTTTTCTAATAAGTGTTTAACCGGTTAATGATAAAGATATGTGATGTTCTACGTGTCAATTTTTTTTCTTGTAGAGGATGATTTCCAGCAGCTTCAGCAGAGTTTCATGGAGAAACACTACCTGGAGTTTGAGGACTCTGACGAGAACAAGCTGAGCTACACACCCATCTTCAATGAATATGTCAGTTTCTGGGCTTTAAGAATTATGACATACAGTTATCCGATTTTTATAATCCTGTCTGAGTCAAATACACAGCTATCTGCAGAAATATGAGTTATATCACCTTGTCTAATTTCAACCTACAGCTCTATCAAAGAAAATGGCTTTTGACTGAACATCTGTAGCAGTCAGGGAGGCAAACTAAAACCAAATTAATGATAACACTCATGGCTGTTGTGTAGGTTGACCTGCTGGAGAAACAACTGGAGCAGCAGCTGAGGGAGAGGATCACTGGCTTCAACATGACCACTTTCACAGAGCTGCTCATGTAAGACGTGACATCACAACTTTCCCCTGAGGCCATCTTGCTCTGCCTGTTTTCCTCTTACAACAACTAAACCATTTTAATTCATCTGTGACATACATGGTGTTACTGAAAGCAACCAGTCAGCTCACATTGTAGTTTGTGTAATGCACCTGTTGCACCTAAGAAATATTATTTCGCAGCAGGCCACTAGGTGGCATAAAATTATATTGCAAATGTGATGAGGTTCACCTTGTGTTTTTCTTTCATCGGAAGGCAACACAAAGAGGATGTGCCAGGTGACATCTTTGACATGCTGCTAACGTTCACTGACTTCATGGCCTTTAAGGAGATGTTTCTGGAATACAGAGCGGTGAGTTGTCAGCCAATATGGAGAACATCTTTCCTCCCCTTTTCATTAAGAACCTCAACGAGAGATTTTTTTTAATTCATCACATTGGGATTTCTCTGTTTCTACGACCCCAGTTCTAAAAAAAATAATAATAATAATAATAATTGGACACTGAGTAAAACTTCAATAAAATCTGAATATAATCATTTGCAATTTATTTTAACACATATTCAATATAATATAGTATAAATACATATTCACTGTTCAAACTAATAAATGAAGTGTATATTTTTGAAAACTTTTTTGTAATGTGTTGAAGGCATCAAATTCAGATACTCAATCTGAATTTGATGCCTTCAACACATTACAAAAAAAGTTGTGTCAAGGTCATGATAACCAATGTGTTACATCACCTTTTCTTTAACAACACTCATCAACAAACATCAGGGAACTGAAGACACTAATTGTCAAAGTTTTGAAGGGGAAATTTCTTTCTCATGATTCAGCCCCAAAGAATCCTCAAGATTTAAAGACTGTGTGGAAAAACGCGCTCAAAATCCCATCTGAGCACTGTGAGAGATTAATTTCTTCATAAAGGAAGTGTTTTGAAGTCAGCATTGCCAAAAAAAGGCCTCTCTAGTATTACATAAATTTCAGTTAACATGTTCAATACTTTTTTCTTTTGTCAGTCCTCTTTATTGCACATAATTTTTATGGATTGAAATGTTACAATTTCTTCAGAAGTCTAGTGTTATTGAGCTAAAACCATGTCCTGATTTTGTTGAATTTGGAATTGTATTTTCTGGTAGGTGTATTGACAGTTGGTGTCATATTACATCATTAAACAAGTCTGTTTCTTAAAGTCTCAGCCTGCGTTCACGCGCATTGGAATCTTGACTGCTTATAATACTTTATTTTAATACCAGCTGTATGAATCTGATTTTTTTTAGGAGAAGGAGGGCAGAGATCTGAATTTTCATGGTCTGGTGGTCACGCCTCTGATCCCTGCAGGTTCCAAACACCGTGGCGCCACTGAACTGCAGTGACACTCACAAAGTCAAACATTTGAATTGCCTCCTCCTCTGTATGTTTCTCTAACATGTTGTTCATTGGCCTTCAGACACTTGTTAGCTTGTGGTCAGTGATTTTTTTTGTGTGTGTGTGTGTGTGTGTGTGTGTGTGTGTGTGTGTGTGTGTGTGTGTGTGTGTGTGTGTGTGTGTGTGTGTGTGTGTTTGAGTTTTGTACTCTAAAGGCGAGCTGCTGGTTACACTCCCCATAAATCTACAGTCTCACACCTAACAGCAAATTTATATATGCATTCCTTTGTGTTTTATGTGGTGAGTGGGATGGTATGTGTGTTTAAGAGGCTGTTTGTTGTGTAAGAGTGAAGGTGGAAGGGTTTGGCTTCTTTGTACTCCCCAACTGCTGCACTGGAAATTATAACTACTTGAAATATTCAGATTTATTTACCTGTAATTTGCAGGTGAGAGGCCTAAACATTATGTATGGCTCATATTTAATTATATTTTTATTAAGTTTGCCTGGTTGGGGAGAGGGAACCCAGTGCTTTTCACATCATGCTACTAGTTTTTATGTGGAAGGCTTCAGCAAGTCCCCCTGTAAGCAGGGGACTCAACTTGATGTGACTGAATGTTTGACTCTGCTCTCTTTGCCTGATATGTCTTTTCATAAGAACACACTACCGGTAATATGTTTATAAAGTTTTAAATTATTTGGTCAGTTTGAAAACTCATTGGAGTTTTGTGCCTGTGAAAGTGTTTTTTAATGTATTTAGTGACTGTGTGTATGTGTGCATGCGTGTGTGTCTGCAATTAGTAATCAGATCTACAGTCTAGTTTTCAGTACCATGTCAATGTATTTTCTACTTGTCTTGGTCTTAACATGACAGCTGTAACTGTAAAAGTATATTCATGCCAGTGGTGAAATTCTGATGATGTGATATTTGTTGGTAAAAGATCTTTTTAAATAAACAGGTGAAAGCCTCACATTATAATCACCATGTGCTTTATTTGAACAAATGCATGCTCAAGCCCCGGCACTCACCACACGATTTCTCATTCACAATTCACGATTCATGGTTCTTGGTACAAAAAAGACACAGCATATTTCATAAAGGCACATACAACAGGAGTTGAGCACTGTATTGTGTAAGTCAAAGAAATATGTTACAAATATTTGAATCATTAAAGAGTCACTAATGTCCTGCAGAAACCCTGTATCTTTATAGCATTATTGATTAAAACAGTCAATTTTTCTATGTGCAGTTTTCAAGTTGTTATCAGTGCGCTGAGTTGGTCTATAGAGAATTAAAGTTTCAACATGAGATATCCAGGAGAGAAAAAAATCTGAATGGATTTCAACAGGACAGATGCAATGCATACAGTCATTCTTCACATCGTCTGCACTGCTGTGTTAGGGTGTTAGAGCAACATCCTAATATGAGCAACAACAACTCTGTAAACAAGAAATACTAAACAAAAAGTTTCAGTAATTATGTATCTTCGTGTTTCACATCATGGTACGACACTGAAAGAAATGATTAAATGTTTAATCACAGTTTCGTCAAGTTTGTGTTAAGTAAGTTTTTTAAAACGGGGCGTTCCTCTCAAATTCCAGTTTACACTTCATTGTGCAAATCTGTAACATCTGTACATCAATGACTGACGAGGACTCATGTTGAGAGCTGTATACAATAATATTGATATTTTGAGGTCATCAAAATTGATCCCACAGTATAAAAAAATTCTATATTTTACTTTGTTCTTTAACTATTAAGATTTGGTAGAGCAGCAGACTAAGTCATTCAGAATATAATCAAATAACTTCAAATCAGTTTATTTATTTGCATTGTAAAGTCTTCCTCCATTGTTGGGTGACCTTCCTTTAAAGCAGGTGTGTCCAAACTTTTTTTAAAGGGGGGCCAGATTAAATAATGTGAAAATACCCGGATCATAGATCATCATATGGGTTATAAGTTAAAAAAAAAAATCCTGTACTAATCAGACAAATGCAATTATTTCATCTTTCAGTGGAAAAGAATTTAACTTCCCACCACTCATGAAAGTGGCGTCCCTTGCTGTTAACTTATTGGCAAAAGATATGGCGGGAAAATTTGTATCATAACACATGAGTCGCAATTTAATATACTGGGATATATTTCAGTACTGTAAGCAAAGTGGTGTATCGTGGCATTTTTTAAATCTAATTTTAAAGAAATCTGTTACAAAGAACGCCCCATCATATGCATAAAAACTGAGCGGAGAAAGTTTACTTTTTTAATACAATCAGAACAGTAGGATCTGTTTTTACTATCACCTCTGTAACACACTCGCAGTGTGTTTTGACATTGGAGTGGGAGAGTCATGTGACTGAAGACAGATTACAGCACTGCTATCTAGCTGTTCGGCAATTAAAAAGAACACACTTAAATTATTCATTAACATTGATACTTAAAAACAATGTGTCACAAAACCTAAAATTGCAATACTCAAATGTATCCATATTTTCTTACACCTCTACTTTGCTGTGGCCTTGTCTGCTACCCAACAGGAAATGTCTGCTGTTAGGTAACCGTTCGTTTGCATGTTCACCATGTGTTCATGAAACGTTCTACCTGCGTACTTCCTACTTGATGAAAGTCTACAAACTGTATGATAGTTCTGCCATCTTGAGGTTAGTGGAAAAAATGCTAAGTGATGTTTCTTGATTAACCAATAATGTGTGGGGCCACAGTATATTTTGAACAACAGGCCTCCTGTCCAAACTCTGGACATGCCAGCTTTAAGGGGATAGTTTGAGATGTGGGGAAATTAAGTTATCTGCTTTCATGCTAAGTGTTAGATGAGACATTTGACACCACACTCATGTCTGTGTGTTTAATATGAAGCTACAGCAGGCAGCAAGTTAGCACAGGTTAGCACATAGACTGGAAATGGGGAAACAGCCAAGACGGCCAAGTTAGCTGTTTCCCCTTGTGTCCAGTCATCATTCTAAGCTAAGCTATCTAGCTGCTGTCAGTAACCTCACATTTATTGTACAGGCATGAGAGTGACGTCAATCTATTTAAGTTTTGTCAAGAGGGCAGTTCTGGGTGTTTTCCAAAATATTGAATTATTGCTTCAAGTGCACAGTAAGGCATCTTGTGTATATTTTTAAAACAACTCGGAGGTGTTATCATGCCAATAACCTGTGGTATTACCGAGACTTCGAGGCACTGTCGGCTTAGTTAAGGCCTCAGTGCCGTCTAAAAAAGCACTTCAAAGAGATACAGTACATTTTGTGTGGATAATCCAGTGCTGATATATAATTTATTTTCATAACATGAAGGTAAAAGAAGTTTAAAGAGTTTGATTGAAAAGTAATATAATAGAGGATATCTTCTGTCTGAATTAGGTTTCATCTTATTGTTAATACTGGGGTTAAGAAGAGGCCAGGATTTGGGTTACCAGAGTCAGCAGTGATCCTCAACTATCACCTGTGTCGATGGCTGACTATCCAAATAACTACAGTATCTTAAACACGAGGAGTCTTTTTCCAGGATCAGCATCACAGGTTTGAGTCCTAGGTCGGCACTGTGTTGGTGGCAGCATTTCCTCCGTCTCCCTTCCAGTCCATATAGGAGAGGTAAGCGCTTCCACCGTACGCCAAGGCTGTCACAGCACCAAAGAACTAAAGTGACAGACAGAGATACAGAGAGACAGAGAGACAGAGAGGGAGACAAACAGAGACGTTGAGAGGAAGTGAAAAGGGGAGAAGAGACACAATTACACCTGTTTAATGACCTCAGGAAGCAGAGCGAAAATATCTCAGATATTCAAAAGACAGTATAAAGCAAAGATAATTTACATCTTTATGTATTCACATGTATAGACCGTTTCAAATTTGACAAGATAAACATTTTAAATGGTTCCCTTTGTATTTTCTGTTGAAATGTTTTGCAGTATATGTAAATGATATCAGCTCACAGGAAGCAAACATGGGCCCAAGCTCGACCAAATCACTGCTACGTCGCGCTAACAACTACAGAAGCAAAACAATGTACTGCTGTGGACAGGGGCCGCAGCAAAAATGTATTTCAACCACCTAAAAACAATCATCAGTTTAGGTGTAGACTGTGTTTGGAATATTTTCACCAGTTTACCTTACACAATACCTGACAGAGGCAGCGGTAAATCAGCAACTCTCGTGTTCTGCGAAGTACCTTTGAAATGACTGTTTTTGTCAATGGAGCCTGGTGGCTTCGAGATAACAGCTGTAGTTCCCCATCAGAAAGGGCTGTCTGACAGAGGTAAAGTGGTGAAAATACTCTAAATACAGCATACACTTAAACTGATACTGATGTTTTTTAGTTTGACCTTTTTTCAGATGGCTATAAACTAACCAATCGAAGCAGCATTTTGCTCAGCACCCTTTCATGTTCTGTGTGTGCCTCAGAGACAGTAAAGCGCAACTGATAAGAGTTTTTGATAGGACAGGGGCCACGGCTGCGTGTGTGTGTCTGTGTGGGTGTGAAATCATTATGTGCTAAATGCTACTAAAGCTGTCAACCAGTATGGACTTTAGCCTGCGGAAGAGACCATAAAACTGAAGCCTCCATTTCCTGACGCAGGGGAACTTTTGTGTTACATTTTTGTCTCACACAGACTTTTTTTCCTTGATTGAGCGAGAGGCAGCTGTGGTACAAAGGTAACTTGACTGAAACTCTGTCAGTCATATGACATGACTCACAGCCATGTGAGCCTTAAGAGAGCCTCACCCTTCATCTTATTCTGCCTCTCTCAAGAGTTTGAGGAGTTTGTACCTGCCATGGCCTGATAAGTACACATGCAATCAGAAACACACTGGCCAAACAGTGATGGCAGTGAGAGGGGAAGCAGGGAGGGAATAAGTGCAAAATGTTCTCAGTGTTCAAACGCTGATGACTGAAGGAACAGAAGACTGATCAGGCCTAGATTTTTGTCTGTTGACCAAACTATTATTTCTTTTCACAGGGATTTGCCTTTGCAGACACATTATCAGAGGTTGACCTCAAAGTGTTTCTTGCATATTCAAGCAGTTCTTTGTATTTGAGCCAGTGTTAGTGGTGTCAGGCATCTTACAGAGGCAGCTGCCATTTGTCCGTAGTAATAGGTGAAGTAGAAGGGGCGCACAGATGCTGCGTTGGCCAGGAAGGCAGTCAGATAGAGGCCGGCAGCTGTCGCATGATACGCCATCACCTAGCAAGAGAGGACAAAGATAAGCCACATTTCCTCAGAGCTTCTCCGTTCTGTCCTGATGTGCCCTTTCATTAAATTGTTTTACTACCTTTTCTTTTGCATCTTTCCCACCTACACTCTCCCCTTGCTAACTTTTCTACATCTCGCCTTCTCTTCCACTGCTCTTGCCTGCTCATTTCATTACTTTACTATCCTTTCTTGTCAGCCTTTTGTCATTTGACCAAACTTCCCAATTCTTGATCCCTGTCAGTAAGACTTCAGTCTAATTGCAAGTGCCTTATTGTTGTACATGAACCATTTATGGATACAGAGAGATTACGTCCCATCAAAATGTGCCTTATTGGCCAGTTCACATCTGAATATAACTAATATCAACTGCACTGGGATACTCAGTGGAGTTAAAATTAGTGTGTTTAATAGCCAAGAATGTCTTTTTTCAAACTTTAATTGTTGCTTATTTAGTCATTATGTGAAATGTTATAAAGAGTGCTTTAAGTCCAGAAGCTGCTTAATGAAAGCACATTAAATCTAGTTTCTGCATACCCTGTGATAAATAAGGTAACTCTTTCCCTCATTATGAAGGAGCAAGCTTTAAAGCCTGTGTATCTTGCGAGCAAGACAAGTCTCAAAACTTGTTAGGGTCAAGGTTTTCACTCTTTCCCATCTCCCCTCTTTCCTCCCCACTTTTCCCTCTCCCCTCATCCCTTCCTACCGTCAGAGGCCAGGGGATGGAGGTGAGTATTTGCTGGGCGCCGAACAGGATCATGAAGAAGAGGATGGTGGTGAGGATCCACAGAGTGACAGCCACAAACATCACCCAGCCATACGCTGGCAACACCGTGTAGGGGGCGCTGGCTATCAACGCCCACTGGAGCAGCCCAGAAATCTAGCGTGGTGAGAAAGAGAAAACAAGAAACAAGACAGACCATGTAAGAAGAACATAGTGATGCAGTTAGAAAGCAACTTAAAGGAATACTTCACCCACAAAATGACAACTTGTACGTATATCAATTAGTTAGGCTGTGCTACCTTAAATTTGTGAAGACTTTGTTTTTCTCGCATGCCTCCACAGAAGATGGCAAACATATTGATTTATTGGTGACCAAACATGCATTTTCACTTCAAAAAACAACAACAAAAAAAAAACCTTACTATTGCAGCCCAGCTTTGAAAAGTGCATTGATTAGTTTCACTCTCAGTTCAGTTTTAAATAGTAAGTTTTTAGAGAAAATGCATGTGTTTGGGAAGCAATGGGCAAATGACTGGATAAATTAGACTTGGATTATGTTGCACTCTGAGCTGAGAGAAAGTTTGTCAACAGATCTGTTGATACAGTTTTGCTGTTGTTAAACATTGTCAGTAATCAATCAATAAATCAATATGTTCGTCATTTTCTTCCATAGAGGCATGTGAGGAAAACAGTTTTCTTCACAAATTCACTGTAGCACAACGACAAATACAAATGGTCATTTTGGGGGGTGAAGTTTTCCTTTAAAGGTGCTAAAATTAAAAACATTAACTGTTAAAATATGAAAAGTAGACATTTTAAAACCTTGATATGTAATTATTCAATAAATTGTGTATGAATGAGACCACACTGGGGAGAACGTGCAGACTCTATCGCACACAGTTGTGTTATTGGTCACTGTAATTATTCCTCCTCTTCACACTCGCGGTAAACTGATTTCTTAGTGTGACTCCAATGTAAGAGACTGGGGAAATCCACAGTCCTCCCTCAGGGCTGAAATACATTTGTTAAGTAAGCCAAAGTTAATATGAGGCTTCAGTATATGAGTCTAAGTGGACATCTTCAAACGTTTGTCTTTTAAACTTGCATAAGTCTATTTTTTGGCCACTTGAGGACAACACAGCAAACTGTAAACGCAACACCAACATATTATTACATTAGTGTGTTGATGTGGTTAACATGTTAGGAAACAGTTAGCAAAGTCCGGAGTTTTGTTTCCGGCCACCTAATGAAATTAAGTCCAGTATTCACTCTCTTTGGTTCTTTGATATTACACAACGTTATTTGATCATTGTTCATTAAAAAAAATGTTGATCAATCTCACCACCTCCTGTTTATCAAGTATTTATGCAATAATGTAATTCCCTACTTTTACTTTTTGGGTTTTGTCATGAAGAAAAGGGACAGAATAACAGATGGACCTGACTCCACTGAAAGTACACTGCTGAGGAAGTCAAAGCAGAGTGAGAAGTTTGAAATATTTCCTGGTTTCAATGTGCCAGCCTCCAACATGCCTGTTAATGTGCAGAATAAACGGTCGAATAATTTAAACGCAACATTTGATGTGCACACAAGCACAGGGGGGTTCTGTGGTTATTTTACAACGGTCTGATGCTGGTTGCACAAAACTCAACCACAGACCTGCAATGTCTGATTATGGCTTAACAGTGCGCAACATTAGGTAAGAGACCACGGCTGGAACCAATACCTGCTGCCTTCAGTTGGCTGTAAAGAGGTTCAGCAGTGTACAGGAAAGGCCTTCAGTATAGTACTACTAATTGTCATGACAGACAGAGCTTTACTCTGCCTCACTGACATTAACGCTATAACCACTGGTTGAAAAAATCAACATCATCATGTTGTAAAACAAAGTTTATCTTCGGTCACAACAATTGAGAAATGATTAATTGATAAATTAGCATCATGTAGGCTATTATTTCTGGAGATGGGTCAGTATGCTGATCAGCTACACTCATTCATCACTGACCATGATCACTAACTTGGCTTTTCATCTACAAATGCTTTAAAATTTAGCAGCTGAGCTTTTAAAAGAAAATTCCTGGGGATCAAGGAGTGATGACCCGACCTCTGTGGTGAGTAATGTCACTGAAGGTCTACTCATATAATGCAGTGACGTCTCTGATACTAAGACTCACTCCAAACTAAATTAAAAGTTGGCAACCCTGATACAGATTATTATGTTATTATTTGTGTACAGTGCATTTATGTCTGAAATGTGAGCCTAAGAGAACAGAAACATCATCCAGACAGAAACCACACAACAAGGCTCCTCTCTTTGCCTCTGTGTCTCTCTGCTTCTGTCCCACGAGAAACGACATGAAAGGACAGTCTATTATGTATGCAGAGATCATGTTTCACTTTTTACACACCTGATACACACACACAGTGGACACTCTGATGTTGACTTTTACACAGACCTCTGTTATGAACTAGAGGAACAGCAGATAACCTACACATCCCAACTAAAACTGAAAGATGTCGCCATGATCCACAGCTGGAGTTTATTGCTAATATCCATGACAGGATACACTGCCAGGGCACTGTAGGTTATAACACGATAACTACTGCAGAAAGCAATTTACATAAAAAATATGTATTCCAACTTTGATTAGTTTACCACTAAATGTCAGTTAAGGACAAGACAGTTTCAGGATAAAGGTGAAATGTCAAACCTGTATGATGAGAACTTTTCAACCCTGTCCAAGTTAGACCAGACACTCTAACAACAAGTTCCAGTTTTTATGTATTATGCAGATGTGTTTTATAACACAGAATGCATGGAGAATATTAACTATTAATATTGCACAACGAGCTGGAAGTTTGAAACAGGAACCCATCAGTTAATTGTAACACCCATTGCAGGTGAATGAATTCAGCGATGTAGAAAGAAAGGTGTTTGTTTTTGAAACCTTTTCAAGTAACTGTTGTGGGGCAGTACTTCCCTTTTTGCTCCTTTTTCCTTCCCTTTCTATGTTGCCCAAGTGTGCGTGAGGAAAATCATGTTCAAGAACACACACACACAGTCTGCAACAAACTGCTTAACAGGGGCTCAGTTAAGTTCTTGATGTTACATAAGGTGACATTTAGTGATAAGGTCACCTGATTTTCATAACAATAATCCTTCTAGGAAGCATTTCTCTCTGTCTTAAATACAGTCACAGTGATGTAAACACACACACACACACACACACACACACACATACAGGCTTCTGGAAATCCAGCAAAGGTCTGTTCCCTGAGGATCAGGCTGAGAGGCCACATAAACAAACAAGCCCTTTTAAAGTAAGAAACTGTGTCACATCAACACTCACTGAGAGTCAACCAAGTTAAAGAGGTTAAATTCAGAAAAAAAGCAGCCCACCAGCATGGTGGGCTAACTTGGCGTGTTTACTATATTATATGAACATTATTGTCACGAGAACATCCCACTGAACCCCCTGACAAATGTTTAACAGTCAAATCATATACAGATCAAACATTGCATGTCTGTCCTTGAAGATGGAACTATACCTTCAGTAAAATATGGGATTGTCAGAGGGGTGTGACATGAGGGGACAGGGCCTCCAGGGGACAAAGATCTCCTGCAGCCAGTCACATGTCCTCTGTTTGGACAGATAAGTGCAAATACATCAATGGAGGAGGACATGAACTTGAGCTAAAGCTTGGCACTGTTATCCTGATTGCTGTAGTACTTCATTTAATCTTACATCCTGTATTAGTGCGACCATAACAGATCTGCTCCATCGACTCTCACAATCAAATTTTATCTATTCAAACACACACACACACACACACACACACACACACTCACACAAATGCTTATCATTTCATTTTCAGCTCTGTGCCAGGTCCTGACTTGACCAAACATTGAAAGTGACTGTGTGCACACTGCCAAACAAAACAACAGAGGCAGAGGCTTTGTCCACTGACAGTCCTGTTTTCTGTTGATAGATAGTCAGTGATATTTATGGTACAAAAACTGAGACTTGTTGACACGCATTCAAATTTCTGTGGCACTAGCAGAAGAGTATAGATATACAAATATCTTTATCTGCGGCTGATGTAAAGTTGACTTCACTTTGGACAATTTATCACATCCTGTCGTTTGCCTTTAACTAATCCTCAATAATGAATATAACAGCTTTTATTTTGCAAACGAGTCTATTACCAATCCTAGATTGTCTACACTCTATCCATACATGGGAGCTTCAACTTTAATATACTGGTGCTGCCATTATGTGAGGGGAAAAAAACACCACAGGTAAACAGGTTTTTAGCTGGCTAAAAAATCATAACGAACTACTGACAGGGTAAGGATGTCAGAAAGTAGGCCTACTGGTAAAAGGGCTAACGCATTGTTGGTTTTGGTGTTTTCAATAGATGTCAACAGTAAGAAATGATAATAGAATATCACCAGTGTTATCCTGAATTCTGTAAATGAATCCATGAATGGTTTCAGTCATAATGAAATAGAAGAGGACAGAAAAAAGCTTTGCCTACTGAACAGGACAGAACAGAGATAAGTTTGTACTGAAGTTGAATAGATTAAAAACCGGACAGCTCGGCGTCTGTTACATACTATTTCAACCAACATGAGGATGGCCGGGATGCTTCGGATAAAGGAAATGTCCATCCTGTTGGTCATGTTAGCGGTCAGCCCTGAGAGGCTGTTGCCCCCCTGCTGAGCGCTCTGGGAGTTGGGGGAGCTGGTTTCCGTGGTAACCTTGGACGGGAAGTCTGCCATGATCACTCAGCTTATCTGACGATGGGCGTCCCAGAAACAGTCACAACAACAACAAACCCCAGTCCCAATCCAGTCCCAGAAGAAACGACTGGGATGAGAACTTTCCTCCTCCAATAGTTTTCACTCCTTCACAAACACCTGGGATTCAGTAACCACTGAACACATCCACTGGTATCAGCAGCAACACTAACACTTCAGATCAAAGTTCAGTTATGTCCAAAACACAGATATTAAATAAAACAGATAAACAGTTAAACTAAGAAAACAGTCCAGAGAGTTAAAGAGGAGCCCTGCAGTGAAACCTCCAGGCTCAGATATCCAGCAGTCACTCTCTCCACCTGCACTGACAGGTGTCTAATGGTGGTATGTGAGCCTCGACACCTTCCCCTCGCTCTCACTCTATCTCTCTCCCTCTCCCTCTCTCTCTCTCTGTCTCTGTCTCTGTCTCTCTCTCTCTCACACACACACACACACACACACATGCACATGGGGTGTCTTGTCATCATCTCTCTATGTGCTAGCTCCCTCTTTTACCATCTTTATCTCCCCCTGGCACCTCCCATATGGCTCTCAGCGGCGTCTCACCAGAGTGACTCATTAACGTATTTGAAGACTGGGAGGAGGTGGAGAGAGAAAGAATAACAACACAAAAAGAAACGGATTCAGTGACCCTCTCTTAGTGTGGATGTTTTTGTATGTGCATACTTGTCCTTGACATGTCTCATGATAAGACACAGGAGCGTACTGCCGCACCGAGTTAAATATATGACACATATATGGAATGTTAGTATGCTGTAAATGTATAACTCAAAAGCAAAATCGTATAAGCAGCAGCTCCAAACTGTCAGTGAGGAAGACTTTTTCTTTGCTGCAGTTTCAGAGTGAAACTGGTTTAGCATTGTATCAACAATGAATAACACACAGCAGAAAATGCTGCTGCAGTGTTCTTTAAGGGTGGAAACTTTTAAGCGCTAATATTGTTTTAGTTTATTTCAAATACTGACAGTCCAAATGTCCTTGTAGGCTAAGTCATAAAATCCAGTACATACAAATATTGAGACTACATTTTTAACTGTAGCACTTACATGAATAACTTTGAGAAAACAAAAAACAAAACCTACAACAAAAAAAATATATCAGGGAAGCACTTCAAACCCGAGCCTTTGCAAAAATCTCAAAAAGACCCAGAGCAGACAGAGAGGAAGAGACACAAAAACTTCAAGAAACGCAAGCGAGTCCAGTTGCCTACAACATAGCACTTACGATTACTATGAACTTACGATGATTTATGTGGGCATTTTGCCTTTGATTACTAGGACAGATATGTTTGATATCCCCCCGAAGATATGATGCTTTGGGGCGTGGGGATGACACGCAGCAAGACTGCAAGCCAGCATTACATCTGCGGCTGCTGCACCAAGGACACAGCCTTGTACACAGGGTGCCCCAACTACTGTATACTTAATATTTCAACTGTAAATAAATAATGTGGAAAAAAAAAAACTTTTGAGAAAAGGTCATATTTTCAGGCAGTGTCTGTGTGTAACAGTTCAGGGATGTGAAGCTGAATTTGAGAGCTGCATCCCTCACTGACACACAACCAACAATAAGTTATGCTGCAGTGGTGCTGCCTTTTTAACATGGCAGCTAGAAGCAGTGACGACCAACCTGCAGCAGGAATTACACTAAGATAGAAGGAACAAAATAAGTTCTTACAGGTGGTAAAAGAAATGACCTGTGTGTCCCAGAACATCACAGGCAACACAACAGCACAGAAACCCCCCTCACCCAGTATATTAGTAATATCAGCATGTATGATGTCTCTGCTTTTTGCCAGCACACTGTGCCAGATGTGTCACAATATTACAAAAACGTTTTAGAACAAAGTATTGGCAAAGTTTGATTCATGCAGAATTGTGCCTTCATACCATGTGTGATATGTTCCTATGCTACAAGGTAAGTAATTGTTTTGGTCAAAGCATTATAGGGCTGAAACTGGGACACGACTTATCATTTTCAAACTAGGCAGTAATATCATTATGGTAGTTTATTAGTATATTAATAAAAATATAAGGCATAATGAAAATTTGCTATGTTATGAAAGGCAACCATGCACCATTGTTCAAAATAATCATTAGCAAATATAATTGTAATCAGTTATAATCATAAATAAACATAACAAATTGCCATCATTATTTCTACCAGTTCTAGTATCAGTGTACTGCAGTTCTGACCAAAATTTTTTTGGGTGGTTGTGACGCAATACGAAATGCAATACGAAATTATAGTACTCAAAAGTGCCGCTAGGGCACCCCTCCACACAAAGCACTGTGAAGTGCGGGAGAAAAAGGTTATTGTCAGAAGTGGGATTCGAACCCACGCCTCCAGGGGAGACTGCGACCTGAACGCAGCGCCTTAGACCGCTCGGCCATCCTGACATGAAATACGAAGGGTGAAAACATTTGTATATATCGATGCTACCACGGCACATTTTTAGTTTTTTTTATGTTTTATGGGTGTTTTTTGTATCAATGCGTTCTTACTAGATTATTTGTAAACCAGAAAGCAGGGTAAGTTTTTTTGTGACACATGCGGCTCCACCTTATGGCTACACGGCTCTCCTGCCCCCTCTGCTGGTGTTACAGCTGTAGTGACACAAACACACACTACACCGACAGTTGTAGTCGGCTGTTGTCAATAATAACTTGATATCTGAATGCAACATTTAAACAAAAGGTTCACTTCAAAAAAAATCTAAACCATTTATCATTTTGATAGCTTTTTTGTTTTGTGAGGAAGAAATCGGACGTCCCATTTCCTTCATGAATACAAAGAATTTAGCTTTTTCTTTGGTAAATTCACATTTTCGGACGTGGAATATGGCAAGAAATATAAATAGAGTAAGGGAACATGCATTAATATCTTTGTCACGCTAGGCACTCTGTATTTAATAGCTCAGGTGTGTTTCAGCAACATTTCTGCACATTCATCAACAACAGACAATTAGAATAAAGCTGCAGATAAACCTGAAGCAACAGGAAAACATGTGGGACAGAAAATTGCACCCTGTCAGGATTAGTGTTAGTAAAACGTATAGTGAAATCCTGACAACAATTAGGAAGAGTTGGCTGAGGTAGAGTCCGATTAGTCTCCAAAGTTGCAGGTCAGAATGGTGAAGTGTGGCGCGTCTGTCTTACCACAGCATCCTACATGGAATACTCTGGAAGCCTGACGTGACCTCTGAGGCGGACTGACACCTCCTGACATCTCCTCCATCCTCTGCACTCTCTCTCTTTTTCTCGTCTCTATTTTTTTCCTACCAAAAGAGCTCCCACCTGCCTGAACAGCGCCCTCTATGGAAACACCTGTTGCCACAACGTCTTGTGATGACTGTCAACACTAAGTATGCGTAAACAAGATGATAAGTAAATATTAATATTCCTAAATTAAATGAATCATTTCTTATTGTCTTTAGTATTTTATATCATATACAGATATGAAATAAAAAAAATAATGAAGCCTAGGCCACATCGAAGCTGTAACAGCCAAGTTTTATTATTTTACATGAATGATAAGGTACAGCTCTAAAACTGAAAATGTCCTGAAAGCTTCTCGGTGGCAGCACACACACACTATATACTTCCATCTTTACGACATTTTATATTTAACGTTACATGCATTGAAATTATGTCTTGGTGTAGACCATTTCACCCACCAGTGCTGCTGCTCAGTGGACAACTGAGAGGCACTGAGAGACAGCAGAGATCAACAGAGCATGTGGTGTTACATTCAGCATAATTTTACATCTGATGACAAGGCAGTTAAGACAACATTATTGGCTTTTTTCCTGCTTCAGCTTCAAAACTGTGGTCAGAGTAAGTAAGTAAGGTAAAGGAGGTTGTTGTGTTGGTGTGGAGAGCAGTGAGACCTGGCATTAGGGGAGTGTCTCTGGGACGCCAGAGATCACTGTCTAGCCTCCTGGAGGTGTCGTGGGACCAACTAGATGAAACCCTGGTGAAAGGAGGTTCCCGCCCGATGACCCCAAAGACATGTTAGTTATCACTGCTCACTGGTCTGTATAGTTAAGCCTTGCCATAATAGCCTATCATAGGGCTTAGGAGGTTATTCACTGAGTGCTGATCCTTTCTATAGAGTACACATTTCTTGTGTTATTTGAACCCAGCTTCCTTTTTTGAATAATGATCACAGATGACCGCCGTCTGCTGGTTGGAGAGTTATTTCCTCTCATGCAAGCGCAGGTCGTATGTGCTGGTTGGCTATTGGTTGAAGTCTTTGCAGTGTGTTCATGTGCAACTTTTTGGCCAAAACACAGGCGACGTGAGGCGCCACAGCAGGGGGCCTTTGTCGACATTAGTTCTCTAAAGTCGGCTTGATGTGTCTGGGCCCTAAGGAATCTCATTTTTGTAGACACTTTATTTTTAATTTCAGATCTTTAACCAACAGTATGAGTCTCTCTTATGTACAATAATTTGCTCTCTGTGGTTTAAAATAATGCTGCAGATGCAACATTGTCTAGCTTAGAAAATCAATGTTAACAACACGTCAGGTCAAATGAATTCTGGTGGAGTAAATCTTTATTGAAAGCATAATGTGAATATGTTTCATTTCAGTTTGAACACAGAATTATTGCAAACATACATAACTATTAGGATTAAAAATGTAGTTTTTTCCAAACATGTTTTAACTATTTGGATTGTGCAAAGTGCAAATATGTAATAAAGTAACAAAACACAATCAACATTCATAATCAGGGACTAAAAACCAGCGGTGATTAGGATCAGGAGACGGGTACGAAAATAGAAGTAAACTTGGTAAATTTTGTGATTCAGTCAAGTAAGAAATACGAGAAATTAAATGGTAGCAAAAAATCAATTCTGTATACATGTAATTAGTGCCAGACATAATGCAAAGTTAGAAATGTTGAAGTCTAACACATAGTGGCTTTAAGGTAATTAAAGTAACACTGTGTTCGTTGATGTCTTTGAGGACATGGTCACAATCATCCTGGAAGACACAGCTATGTTCATACACAGTTACATTCAAGCAGGGCAACTCCTCGTCTCACAGGAAATGTCACATTATTTTAAAATGCAAGAAGATGTGTCAATTTCAGTCAGCCCAAAGGTTTTTTAAAACATTCAGTGATTACAGGACAACCACAGTGGCAACTCCTTTCACATCCTTAAGTTTGTCAGAGTCGAAGTCCACCAGGAGCTTCCTGACCCCAGCCCGCACGGGTGAGAATGACAGCTCGAGAGACGCCTTATGGCCAGGCAATATATCACGTCTGAAAAGAAAAAGAAAGAGCTATGAATTCTTGAGTTTTATTTTGTTTTGTTTTTGGAGGTCCTGTCATGAACTGACGTGAACTGATAATCCTTAGTCTGATACTTTGTGCTTCTGGGTTCTTCACATTGACTTCACACTTTTTGGAGGCCAGTCTAGACCTCATTTTTACATTAATGTTGGATGTTTGAAGGTTGTTCAAACCTGTCAATTTTGTGCACATGCCTCATTGAAGGTGACTAACTCAGTACTTACCTAAGAGGGATCTCAGTGGCCAACAGGAGGCCGGCCCCCTCCACAGTGAACACACCACCCTTCAGAGGAACTGATAGTGGATTGGTGAAGGAGATGTAGGCTTTTGCTTGTTTCCATAAAACAGCCTTTCCAGGCACCTGAAGAAGAGGAGAAAGTTTACATTTGGGCTGAAAATTACACTGGTGGACATCTCAGTTTCCACAAAACACAAAAAAAAACTTCTGGCAGACTGAATGGTGGATTATGTGGGATTAATGCCTGTTTTCATCTTGGGTTACGGAGCAACAGGCACTGAATCAGGAACAAAAGTTATTTTTTAACTGAACAGTTTTGGGGACTTCCCAGGAAACAGATGTCTGTAAAACTGTTGACAGGACACCTTGAACTTTTTGTTTCATTGAGGTTTTATATTTATAAAACTTTTCTGGAGCCAATAAAAGCAATTCAAAATCTGTGAAGTCATCATAAAGTCTATGAGCTGAGAGGAAACTTGTGGGCGGGGCCAACAGGAGAAACACTGTTGTGTCATTTCAGTGGGCCTGGTATTGTGGAGATAAACACGGAAGCTCAAAACTTTTTTGGCATATGTGCCAGACAAGTAACTTCATTTGAATGAATAGGCGCCATCTTGCCATTCAGTATCTAGTTATTATCATAAATCTATGGGACTCTGTGAAAAGAACTGCCCACTGGGGAGCTCTCCTGAGAACTACATACCTTCATGGTCTTTTTTTCTGTATGCATTCGCACCAAAGATAGGAATGCCTAAAGGACATACTGTAAGCCTGCCTACGCCTATTTAGAGCTGGGACCTTTTGGGGCCAGGAATTCTATAAGTAAGGTTCCTGAGTTCCTAAAATGGTTGCCTACCTACAGAGGAAACTACTTGGTTAGTTAAACCGGGCATGGTCAAGGAAGAACATTTTGAATGCTAAAACTTTGGCTGTTGACTGAAGGTTAATTACATATTTATGTTACCCATGACTATCAAATCAGTGATTTTCTTACATAATGGAAATGATGTGTGGGATGTTTCTCATGCAGTTAAGTCTCATATAAGAAACAAACTCTTTATGCCAGTAATCTCAATGATGTACAAGACATTTTAACTGATATTAACTGAGACCTGCACATTGAAATTGTTCTAAGTTTCATTCTATTCAGTGCTCTACTTTTCATTTATGAGCACATTAGACATTCATTCTAAACCTTATAAGGTCCAATCATGACCTCTGCTCTGTGTGTACCCACCTGTATGACCACTTCAGGCATGCTCAGTGGGATGTTGGCCACGGACAGGAGGGGTTCGCTCTCCCCTTGAGCCTCTAAGAAGGCCTTTACCCTGATCAGACTATTCCCGGAGACACACTTGATGTAGTCGTCATAGCGCAGATGCAGCACTTCCTTGTGAGCTGATCACACACACACACACACAATATATATATATTAAACAGGAAAATAATACATCATGCTGCTGCAATACAAAAACAAGAGATGGTGTGCAGATATCTTATCACTGCTGTTTTACAGTACGTCTGCACCAGAGACCTTTGTTGATTTATTTGAGCTACTAACCACTGTGGGCAGGTACAGTCACATTGATTGTTTGCCTCCGGCACTCCCCCCCACGGAGAGAATTGTAAGTTACAGCCATGGCCAGCATGGTCAGCTGAGCATGAGCATCTCTGTCTCCTTCATTCTTTACCTGCAGACAGAATGAGAGAATAAGTAAATGTATTTCGTAAATTAATTTACTCATTTTATTATTTAATCCAGAGACAGCACTCCATACCTCAACAATCACATCAAAGTCTGTCCCAAATACAGGCTTAGGGTGCTTGATTGACAGCATCAGATGTCCTGGCTCTGCGCTTGTACCTGCTGGCTCTGTGACCCGGCGTCCTGCCTTTTCGTACACCTCTCTCTCCTTCTTGGAGCCTGTGGAGAAGATGTTGGTCCATGACAACTAATCGTAATCATGAGTGTAAACAAATGACTGTAAACAGGTATTCCACAAGTTAGCGTCCATCAGTTGCAGGCTCAATCAGTTATATAATTTCTTTTGAATCTCATGAAACAAAGTCGTACAATCAGGCTTGTCATGATAACTACTGTTACTGGAAGATGTACTGTCCCAATAATTGTGATAAACGATATTATCATTTTGAGACTTTATTGTGCCACAGATATGATGATAATATAATAGTATGATAATGAAAGTACACCCTTTCAAAGAGCAATGCATTCCTACAAATACTCAGAGATTGGAACTGGAACATAAAAACGAAAACGTAACATTTTTTAAAAAGTAATTAATAGCTGTTAATATATGCAAGAAAGTGTGTGTGTGTATATATATATATATATATATAGATAGATAGATAGATAGATAGATAGATAGATAGATAGATAGATATAGTATTAAGGGACATTTAAAGGAGTAGCCAAAATTACTCGGTTTGTTTAATACTAAATTTGGCCAACAAAAACAAAACCAAGTGATGCCTTTTGCTACTAATAGACAAAGTTAGTGAAGCTCCGGGAACACCGCCGTTACCCCCATAATCTGGCCAGTGTGCTGCAGTCGGTACAGTAAGTAAATAACATAATGTGATAGACCAACTTACAATAAACAACAGGAGGCTACATATGTTGGTAAATGCTGTGTATACAGAACTAAATAAATGTGATTATAGTCTATTTTTTCCAGTATTATGGAGGTAAATTTGTGCAATCACTGATCCTATTCTATCAACTCCTCTGTGTAGTTTCCAACTAACCTTCAGGATATTTGTAGTGCAGAGTGACGTCTTCTCTTTGGTCCCCGTAAACACTCTTGGTGCTGATGTTCCTTCCCACAGTCACCTGGTCCACTTTGAGCTATAACAATAACAATAATCATTGTTTTGATAGGATCTTTTAAATCATTTGTTCTTAAAAAGTAAAGATGCTTTTTTTAACGTAAGAAAAAATGTAAACAAAAGTCAGTTACCTTCTTCCGTTGGCCATCTCGCTGGATGACCCAGTGGATGATGTCAGCGTTTACCTCGGCAAATACAAATGGAGCGTCATACTTTACTCCCAGATTTCCTTCCTTGACGGCTGTCACTGGGCATGGACCACAGCAAAACTCACCTGAAGAGTAAAAATTCATGGTGTCATGGATTTCTTTTTAAACACTTCCTGCATCATTGGATTGTTGGTGCAGTAACAGGAAATAAAGTTGATTTTTTGACAAAGCTAATTTAGTTTGATTACCACAATTATATGCAACCAAAGAAAGCCAACAGTTATAGTGATGAAAGACAACAATAGACTATTTTTAGTTTTCAAGGTGGTAAAGAATGTCTTGTTAAACACAGATAGATACATTCAAGAGAGAGGTTAATAACAGAGATTAGGCTAAAAATTAGGGATGTACCATCACTCAGTTCTTGCGGGGTGGGGTCCAAAACCTGCCAGCCATCATTTCCTTTGGGGAGATCAACTCTCCTCATCCAGGACTCGACCCAACAATGGAAGTTCCTAAAATCATAAGAAGAGGAGAAAAGGAAATCATTTGTTACATTAGTTGAAGTGATGTCTTCCACTAAATCTTATTTAAATTCCATGTGTGTGTGTATATGTTCTGACCAGCTACTGTCTTCTCTGTCTCCTCTGTCAATGCTCTCCAGTCTTTCATTCAGCAGGAAGTCTATAGAGAGGTTTCCATCTACATCATGGGCTGAGGAGAAGTTGGTGATGAGGCGTGTTGGGATTCCCAAACAGCGCAGCACTGTAAAGATAACACACATCACACTTAGACAATTCGTTCCTTTGTTCCCACCTACTTCCTACCTTTACTTCTGCCCTTTTTTAAAAATTTGGCTCCACAAATTGGCTTAGGTCTGATAATATTAAAGGAGTATGTCACCACCCAATAATGATCATTTATATATATCCATTACTCACAGCTTGTTGCCTTGAATTTGTTTTTTCACATCTCCACAGTGAACTGAGAATCAGGGTCCACATTTAACAACAGCAAACTATGTATATCCAAATTTCTGTTTACAAAGTATTACACAATTCATGCCGCATAACCCTGTTATTCATCCAGTCATATGCTCAGTGCTTCTGAAAAACAAGCATTTTCGCTAAAACCTTGCAGGCTCAAGTGTTTTACATTGTAACATTTTAGCAAAGATGCATGTGTCTGGGAAGTACTGAGCATTCGACTGGATGAGACTTAGATTATACTGCATGAGTCATGTGAGTGTTTGTAAACAGATGTTTTGATATAGTTTTGCTGTTGTTAGACGTGGTCCCCAATGACTTCAATTCATCAAGAATGTTCAGCTTTTTAGGATTCTCCATTTACCATGGAGGCATGCGAGAAAAACAAAGATTTCTTTGCAAATTTAAGGTAGCACAGGGTAAGTAATCCATATACAAAGAGTCACTCTGTGGGTAAAGTGTTTCTTTAAAAGTTTTGAAGAATTGGGGACACACTTTATGCTAAGCTAAATTAGCTGGCTGCTGGTTGCAGCTACATCTACCGTATAGAGTGTGTTATCAGTGTTTTTATCTAAAGTGCATTTATCAAAATGTTAAATGATTCCTCCAGAAGCATGCCTGTACAATCAATAGCAGTTACTTCTGAAAACACTTGTTTTTCTTTCATCTTCAATACTCTTAGGCTACTCTTTAGGATTATTCAATCATGCAACAGTGAAATCTGTGACAGCCTCACCTGTGCAGGCAACGGCAGCAAACACCCAGCACTGGCCATATTTCACTGCCCTAACCCCGGCCTTGCTCCATTTTTGGAGGATCGGCACGCTGCCAGTCCATTTGTATGGTGCGACTCCGTCAGAATACGGCTCTTGCCAGCGACCACTCAATACACCCCTGTCCCCGTTAGAGTTAATCTGGATGGGTGGAGACAACATGTTGAGACATCTTTAAATCTGTGTATCACTACATGAAGCACTGGTTTGGATTTAAGAAATGTATCTCCTTTACTATATATATATATGTACAGGACTGTATATCGAGATCATTTGTCAATCAAACAGTAATGAAAGTATCATGAATGCCTTTGATTAATGAATAATCAGTTTCTGTTGATCAGTTCCTGCCTGGTATTTCTGGGAAAGAGCTACAAGATGCTGCTGTTTACACTTTTGTGAACTGTAAACCTGATACTGATAAATCACATATTAGTATCATATATGCTATCACTGCGACAAAGATAACTGAAGACAATTTTTTTTCTTGTACTGTTGCTAAACTGTCAGTATTGTTTCAGCAGCGAGTAGAGGAGATCATCACCATCGCAGTGATTATCCTGCTGACATAGACGGGGTCAAATCTATGCTCCATGTCCATTTTTGAGTTTCTCAGGGCATCATTGGAGTTGTCCAGGACTTCAAAACAGATGTCCATCACATAGTCCTCAAACTGAGAGACAAAGAGAGAGAGAGGAGCAAAGAAAACAAAATAATGGTTGTTGAACAGGCAGTTTCTCAACCATTTGTTTTACAGATTTTAAATCACAGTTGTCTCCCATTCTTCACTCTGTGTGTGTGTGTGTGTGTGTGTGTGTGTGTGTGTGTGTGTGTGTGTGTGTGTGTGTGTGTGTGTGTGTGTGTGTGTGTGTGTGTGTGTGTGTGTGTGTGTGTGTGTGTGTGTGTGTGTGTGTGTGCGTATGTGTGCGCCTGTTATACCACCTCCTGTCTGTCATCTATCTGTTTGTCTTCCTCTCTGCCCTCCCAGTGAGCTGTGAAGGAACAAGCCCTTGTTTGTGTGGTTTGGCTACATTCTGACACCTCCCACCCAGAAGTCCCTCCGTCCAACAGACAGATTTCCTGATTCAGCCAAAGCCTCCGAGTCTCTGCTGTCACACTGCTGTGACAATTCACACAGGCCACCTACTGGCCTGACAGACGCACACATACTCTCATTCACATACGTGTGTGTGTGTGTGTGTGTGTGTGTGTGTGTGTGTGTGTGTGTGTGTGTGTGTGTGTGCGTGTGTGTGTGTGTGTGTGAGAGAGAGAGAGAGAGAGAGAGAGAGTGAGTTACCTGTCCATAATTCCAGTGGATACTTTTGATGTAATCCCAGGTGCCCATGAAAATGACTCCATCTTCATTCATTATATACTCCCGGAGCAGACTCTCGTCACGGAGGTACACCACATCATCTGGTACACACCACACACACACACACACACAGACAAAGAATTTATTAATTTTCTGAATGTGCGAGGGCCTCGATTAGAAAAACATTTGATGTTTTGATGGTGCTGCTCATGATCAATGTTCTCTGTAGTTAAAAAAGTGGTGACAGTTGTATAATTTAAATCTTTGAGGGTAGAGACCCCATCTGAATATAAATGATGGAGAAACCACATCCACTCTGTTTTTTCTGTTGAAACAATACAAATAATACATTTTAAAAGCTGCAGTATGTGAATACAGTCAGTCTTGGGGGAAGCTCACAGCAGGGAGCGTGTGCAGTGCACTGCACTTTGTGTTTTACCTTTGCACCACGGGTTAAAGAGCAGGTGGAAGTCACTTTTGTCTGTCTTCTGTAAAGTGCGTCCTTCGGGTGACATTACCGACACAGCCAGGCGGTAGTGGCCAATGATAGCATCTGCTGGACTGTGCAGAGTCAGCAGCATTTTATTCTGCACTCCCTGCTGGTCAAACCACCACTTGTCTCCGGCCCCACGCTCCCTCTGAGCTTTGATCACCACCTCGTCTCTCTTACCTGATGAAACATAAAAACATCTTGTATAATTTATAGGGGGGGGGGGGGGGGGGGGGGGTTGATGGTACCAGACGCTACTATTGAACCAAACTGGGTAAAAATTGATCCAGTACTTTTTAGTGTGCTTCCTTACTAAATAATTATCCCTTGTATTGAGTTTACATTGGATTATTATGAGAAACCAAAGTGAGACTGTACTCACCCAGGTGCAGGACCACTTCCAGGTGGTGTCTGGGGGGCAGAGACTTAGAGACCTCCACAGTGATGGAGAAGGGCTGACCCCTGCGCACAATCAGGCGCTTCCTGTCAATCTCCTGGGTGCGGTGAGCCAAGTTGTTTTCATTACTTCTCAGATCCACATCAGTGATCAAACCTAAAAGAGACAAAGTTCAACAATCAGTCTGCAATAAACTCAGTCTGTGGTTGGCTGTGATGTTGCTAAATGTAATATTGAAAATGATGACAGAGTTTAACCTTTTTCTGACCTTACTCAGAGTTGACAGAAAGTTGCATTGTGGTCACATGTCACAAGTTCAAATTGATGACTAAGCTGAACTAGTTTAAAATTTTGGGAAATACACTCTTTCACTATCAGTCAGAGGGTTACATAAGGAGATTAATACTCTGTAGAGTAAATACAGTATGAAGCTACAGCCAGGAGACGGCTAGCTTAGTTTAGCATAATGATAAGAGATAAAATTAAGATGAACTTAACTGTCTGGGGAAAAAAACTGAATTTTGTCTTGCATTTCAGGGTTCACATAAATGCACATAATTACAAAAATATAAAACAACACATAACTACAAAATAAACAACATTCAACAAAATAACAAAACCATATTACAGATACTACAAATCACCCCAGACTTTGTGAAAAGTGGATAGTTTGACTGACTGAGAAACAAAAAAGCTTGTTCTATACGGTAAACTTGTTCAACTGAGCCTGTGGGACTCTAAATCTTCTGTGTAATGCTAAAGCAGAGATCCTTCAAGTCACTGTAAGTTTGAAGGGGGGTTGGACGAAATGTCACCGACCAGAGACAGCAATTTTTTAGTATAATCAGCTTGATTCTTGACCCAAGACTGATCCCTGTCCTAGCTAGACTTGTAGACTTGTATTGTTTAGCTAGAATTAGGATAGGTCATATCGCGCCCAAGTGACGAGTCATGCATCAGCACATTTTTCACACACGGCATAATCTCCCATAAAGTTTGCAATACGGACTGCAGAGAGAAAGGGAGCAAGAGATGTGGACAATAAACAGACAGACAGACAGATAGATAGATAGATAGGTAGTCTTACCGTTGTGGCTGGCCATTTTAGAATTTTTTCTTGCTCAAGTCTACTCAGTTATTGCTCCAAGTGTCCTCAAGTGTCTTTACACTCTTCTTTCACATTCGGTGTCCATCACAGTCCTGTATTTATACACACAAGACTGTCCGTCCCACATCTCTGACACACACTCACCCCAAAACACTCACTCACTCCACCTCATTTCTCGCTGACCTCTGACATCACTTACCAAAAACCTGAAGTCCTGTGTGGGTGTGTGTTGTGTGTGTGTGTGTGTGTGTGTGTGTGTGTGTGTGTGTGTGTGTGTGTGTGTGTGTGTGTGTGTGTGTGTGTGTGTCAATATAGAGAGTTAAGGAACTACACTGGTATACTTCTTTCTTTCTTATTTTACAGTTGATAATACCTATTAGCCAATCTGATGTGCATCGACTAATACAGGTACAGTTAACATTTTAAGTTCTAAACAATTCTGTTTTAATGTGTTATGTATCTCTGCATGTCATCTATACAAGACTAATATACAGTAGGATACAGTTTTAATCTGAGGGAGCACACTGACTGAAAGAAACAAAACGTTTACTTGGAACACGCCTTCTCAAGCTTAGAGGAGCCTTGTGGGTACCCATAGAACCCATTTTCATTCAGATATTTTGAGGTAAGTTCGAGAGACCCCTTTGTAAATAGCCATGCTAGTTGCACCTTTGCCAAAACTGACTTCACTTTGGAATGTTATTTAGCCCCTTCACAACAAGCTTTGCCCACAGTTGGTACCAATGAATGCCTTAGGTTGTCTAGCTTTACAAGATAATACCATCTTTATGCTATCTTAAAATATCAGCACGCTTTAGCCTCTAAAAGACAGTAATGTGAGCTAGCGGGATAGCCAGCAATTGTATCAGGGTGGCAACACCACTGGGCCTGTCACCTTGCATGTGGCCTCGTCACTGTTTCAGCAAAGTGGTGGAGTAACATGCTGTAACTTATTCTCCCATCAGATTATTTCTAATGTAATGACACACCCTGAGCAACTGTTAGATTTGCCAAATTGACATCAGCAGTGTGTGAGCCACCTCTCATTTCATCATTGTAACACAGTATGACATAAAATGACCTTCCAGTCATCATTTTGAGGAAATAAAATTGATTAGAACGTACTGTTAGGCTGGACATGCCATAATATCAACGGCTCTCACTTGTCACTGGCTAGCTAGCTTGCTATCATGGACATGAAAAGATGGGTGTTCAGTTTCAGCTAAGGAGTCTCTCGAGAGCCAGACGTAGCACACTGATCAAATACAAAAGCAATTATGATGGTGTCCATATACCCATTATTACATGGTCTAGGAAATGTGAGCCATCATTATACCATTTGAGTACCCTTTCAGTCATTATTTTTTAGTGTACATCTTCATTGTCCAACAGTACTGCTGCCTTTTTAGAAGTTATTAGTAATCTAGAACAGGGTCAATGTCATCCTAACTTGGATTCCTACTTTGGGAAATCCCAAAGTTAGGACAGTTCTGTAATAACTAACTAAATTCCTATCTGACAATAAAATGGGATTTCTTTTTTTCTTTTTTTTTTCTTTGGAATGAGGTTGCTGGACTTTTGAACTCCTGCACCTATTTACCTTCCATTTATTTTTAGATCCTGAACAAAACACCAACCACAGAAGTCCCTACTTGAGTTGGATATGAAAATCATATAAGTGACAGCATAGCACCCATCATTTAGGCTATATCACATTATATAACTGTGTTCATGCTGGATGTGTTGTATTTATATTGCTTCCTCACAGAACATCATAGAATATCGCTGGACATTTACTGGATAGATAAGCACAACAGTTGGTGCAGACATTCATGGTGTCCAAATGCTACTTCTTAATGACTAAGTTGAACTGCTACCTTTTCATCTGATGCCATCATTGGGTTAAAATTCAAATACTTTATCAAATCAAATACATTACAAAGTCAGATGTACTCAGTGTTTTGTGCTAATTACCAAAGCATGCTAAAGTAAGATAGGGAACATGGTAAACATATCTGTGTAACATCAGTATGTCAGCATTGTAATTATTAGCATGTTAGCATGCTGATGTTCATGGTTAGCTCAAAGCACAAAGTGACTGTAGAAATATTTCACATTGTGTCATAATAAAGAAGTCTAGTGAGCCAGAGGCCCCACCCAGCTTTAACTGGAAGATGACCTGTGAGTCAAATGGGAAGGTGATTTTTTTGGTCAAAGAGTCAAAAGGGCCAAAAGAAATGGTTGCATTCTGTGTGTCTCAAAGGTGTGTGACATCATCTATAGACTTCTAGTTAGGAATACTGTGCGTACTGTGGTCAGAGGTGCAGCATCAGGGGAAACAAACCAGGCAAATGTTTGGGGCCCCCAAATAAAATTGGAGAAAAGGGCCCCTGAAGGCCACTCGTAATGACATATTTTCCAATGACAACTATAAACCCTTTTAAAACTCCTATAAAGGCACTGTACACTGCCCCCAAAACCCCCTCAGATGGGCCCTGAGAGAGAGTGTGTGTGTCTGTTGTTGTGAAAGTGAGGCTGCGGCAAATAATATACACATATCACACACTGCAAGTATAAAAATATAAAGATAAAAAGTTACAAAAAATATATATATACACATACATATCACGTCAAGTTATAAAATATATATATACGCATCACACATATATACATATGCATGCATATATACATACATGTGTACATGTGTACATATATACATATACAAATAAATAAAAGCACACTTAGAATGTAAAGAGCCCTGGACTAAGAGGCATCTGGTATTTAAAGTGCATAATGGAATAAATGACAGGTTAAATGAATATGAATATAAATATATAGCAGTGTAGACCTACTATGCATGAGAGTCACGGATGCACTGCAGGTGACAATGTCCAGTGTAAAGTGTAGTAGTGCAGGGTTTCTGTAAAATGGGAAGCGGAATGAACGTTTAGGATGTGTGGATGCAGGGTGTTCAGAGGTCGAACAGCTTGGCCAATGGTGGCACACATGCCCAGACGCCTGCACCAAAGCATTAACATGCACACCACCAGAGAATACCTGGACCTAACTCCCCAAAATGGAATGAATTCATCTGCAGATGACGGATTTGTAGGGAGTGCACAAATAATGTGCTTACATTTGTTTCAATTTTGTATTGTTGCTGCAACACTAAACAGTGTTGTAGTGGCCAGTTCAGCCTCCAGTTTGTCTTTGCCTTTCTTGAAGCATAAAATGTAAACTGGACTGTGTGGTTGCAAACTGAGAGACACAGAGTCTGTTGGTGTGACTCGAAGGCTTTCTGCATCGTGTTACATATCTTGGTATCCACAGATAGCTGGTGATGGCAGCTGTATTGTCTGGCGCAGAGCAGAAAACAGGACGATAATGAGGTCTGTGACAGACTGATAGAACTAAGAATAGACACACACACACACAATGAGGACATTAAAATAAATAGCACAGACGATAAACACAAGCACCCATTCCACACATAAACAGACACTGAATAGCTTGGAGGGATGTCACTACAGGGTTGTAACGGTGACGTACACTGACACATTGGGTGTTTCAGCGTAGGCCACACACCCAGGCATTTTCACTGATAAAGTGATGTAGCATTTATCTACACACCCTTCCCCATTTAGTCGAAGATACACGTCCACATGACCTCATTATAGCTGTTCAGCATAAACTCATTTCTAACTGAAACAGATTGAGATGAATTTGATGCAAGTGAAAGGGCAACATTTGAATTTCTTGTGATCATGTGATAGCTGTGTGGTGTTCCCTGCCTGGGAATACCAGTTGCACACAAACACCTATAGGGCGTCCTCCAGATGATACAGACTGTCTACAACAGGAAATCTATCTATATTCATCTAAGTGTGTACATCTGATATAGTTTCAATTTGAGTACTCCAGCAATTTGGAATTGCACGTGCATGGGATTGATTGACTTGCAGATGAGGATTTGTTTTAAAAAATGGTCAAAATTAACATAGCAGAGACTGACTGTTAGTCTTTTTGCAGTCCCTAGTGTTGATCATACACTTCCCATAAACCAACTTCTTATTGTTCTTCTCTGCATGGTAAACACCTGCATCTTTCAGTGTGTATGACCTTAAACTTAATTACTACAAGTCCATCCTGGGATATCTGAACTCACCTAAATAATTTCCTTACTCAGACGACATTATACGACTGGTCTCAGAAGTCAGTAGGTTTGCACCATGTATGCTCAACAGACTTTAACACTAACTGTTGCTCAGGAGGTAGAGAAGATCGTCCGCTAATCGGATAATAAGGTGTTTGATCCCTTGCTCCTCCAGTGTATAATAATATCCAGATACTGGATGTCAGGATGGCGCCTATTCATTCAAATGAAGTTGCCTGCCTGGAGCATACGCCAAAAAAATTTCTAGCTTCTGGGTTTACTTCCGCGGTATGTGGCCCATTGAATATGTGCAGTAGTGTTTCTCCCACTGGCTTCACCTGAGAGTTCTCACTTGGCTCATAAACTTTACAATATGATGACATCACAAACATCACATTTTACGGACGTTTCCTTTATAATAATGGCCTATGGGGAAAATGCTTTTTGCAGGGGATTTCTTTTTCTCTGTAATACTGCAAGTGGCCACCAGGCTCCCAGGAAGCACGCCAGGTGTTGAGGGAATTTTCATAGTGGTCAAACAGTGGAATATCAACTCCCAAGCCCGTCATGTGATGCCATTGGGCCCAAAAAGACTTTTTCCCATAGACTTACATTGGGAAATGTATAATGGCCAGCATTTTGGACAGCCTCTTAAACTATTTAATGTTAACAGCATGAATACATGTTTAATATTAAAGTAAATACTATCAAACACAGCTGTGCAAAATAGGAAAATTTAATTATTAAACAGACATGAGGTATAGTTTACCAAGCAAACTTTATTGACTCAATTCATTAGGAGGTGTCAGAGGAGTTATAGGAAAGCTATAAACATCACCTGGCTTCAAATTAAATACATGCAATATTCTCATTTCATCCCGTTTTCACTATTCCAGCTTCACTTTCAAAGAAACAACACATTACAGTGCAAAGAAAACAGCTTTTCTGTGTTGTAAGACTCACACGGCAGCCTGTGTGTCACATATCCATATCAGTCGTTTTACACTCATCATGATTTGAAATTAAGACACACAAAAAAAAGATTAATTCAACAGAAGCTCTCTGGCAGAGGAACAGTCTGCTGTACTGAAACTATAGTGAACAACAACAATAATTTAAACACAACACTTTTGTATTTGCTTCCATTTTTCACAGGTTTAAGTTAAAGATCTCAGACTTTTTTTTATGCACTCAATATATAACTCTCAAATTGTGGTCGCAAATTTGTTAAAATCCTGGTCAGAGAGCACTTCACCTTTTCCAAGATTATCCATCCCCCTGACAGGTGTGTTATATGCTGATTAAACAACATCATTAATAAACAAGTGTGCCTTGGGATGGTCACATTAAAAGAACACTCTAAAATGTGCAGTTGGATCACACAACACAATGATGCAGATGACACAAGTTTTGAGGGAGTGTGCTATTGGACTACTGACAGCAGGAGTTCATTTCATTACCACAAGCTGTCTCTAATAAATTTGGCAGCACATCCAACCAGCCTTACAACTGCACAAGTCCTTTAAATGACAAACTGCTGTCAGGTCAAGACCCTGGTGAGGGTGATGAGCATGCAGATGAGCTTCCCTGAGACAGTTTCTGACAGTTTGTGCAGAAATTATCCAGTTGTGCAAGCCAGGTATTGCATCAGCTGCCCGATGCAGATCACAATGCAGGTGAAGACACAGGATATGGAGGTCCTGAGCTGGTGTGGTTACACATGGTCTGCGGTTGTGAGGGTGGTTGGATGTACTGCCAAATACACTAAAACAATATTGGAGAACTTATGGTAGTAAAATAAACATTCAGTTGATGGGCAACAATTCTGATGGACATCCCTGCAGTTAGAATGACAAAGGCACACTCCCTCAAAACTTGTGACATCTGTGTCATTGTGTTGTGGGATCAAACTGCACATTTTAGAGTTTATTATTTTTTATTGTGTCCATCCAAAGGCAAACCTGTGTGGCAATGACACTGTTTAATCAGCATCTTGATGTGTCACATCTGTCAGGTGGATGGACTGTCTTGAAAAAGAATAAGTGCTAAGTGACAATTATTTCAGTTAATTTGTGACCAAACTTTGAGTGATATGTATCTATTGAGTGCATGAAAAAAAAGTCTCAGATCTTTAACTAACACCTGTAATATAATGGGAGTGAAAACAAAAGGGTTGCATCAGCACATTTTTTTCAGTTACATTCTTGTTTAATTGAAAATAAATATAAGGATCAGTGTTGTCCACCTCTAAAGCAATGCAGTTTGATTACCGGCTGAATGCAATTATTAAGCACTACAATGGCTGTCTGTGGGGACTCCTCAGTTCAGAAGGAGTTACACAATTCACCTTCCCTCAACCTGCCTCATCTACTTCTACTTCATGGTTTAATGGTTTCCCACATTTCCCAAAGGGCTTTTAGGGAAATAACCTCTTGTGCATTATATTTCCATATCTGAGAAAATATTACAAATATTGATTTGTTATCTTAAATAAATAGAAAACATTTTTTGGTATGAAAATGAAAAATGGTAACACATCACATTTGGAAAGATCACAATTCCTTGAGTAGGCAGATGGGGTGATGTTAGATTTGTAGTCCGCATTTCTCCACCACTCAAGCAGGAAGGAAGTAGACAGGTGCGTTCTGCTGAGTCTTCATGAGTAGAACTTACTGTTGTTTACCTTCTTTTCTTTTGTCCTGTGGCACAAAGAAAATATAGTGGAAATGTTGGGGGACTTTAATTTCATTTACAATAACTGCTCAGTTGTGAGTTTGAGGCTAACCTGTGGTTTTCACTGGTGCTGCCCTCTCTCATGAGGTTGTTATGTTGGCGAGGGACGGCGGCGCGCTGAATGTTGGTGTGTGTGTCATACAGAAAAGGTTCACTGAGCTCCACCTGTTTTTTCTTCAGCTGGCTGGAGGATGAGTACAGCTCCTCCTCCGCTCTCTGAAGGACAAATCATGTGATCACATTTACTGACAATATACTGACATCAATGTAAATCATCACTGGTGTGTGTGTGTGTGTGTGTGTGTGTGTGTGTGTGTGTGTGTGTGTGTGTGTGTGTGTGTGTGTGTGTGTGTGTGTGTGTGTGTGTGTGTGTGTGTGTGCTCACCCCTGCTTGTTGTACATTGATGTAGACCAGCAGAGAGGCTAACTCTAAGTCTTCACTGTAGCCATTCTTTAGAGGTACAGAGCGGTAACCTGCAGAAACAACATTCTGAGTCAGCTCTGTGCGCACACAGTTAAGCCTCTTATTAACAGTACATATCAACCATTTATATCAAACTACAAAATAAAGGACCACAACTGTGTTTTTAATTGTTGTCGCCCACTCAATACAGTTCTCATGTTATTTACATTACTGCTGTAGAGCCAGATAAAGCTGCTGGGAGATCCAGAGAAAAATGGAGCTGAGGGCCCCCACTGACCCTCCATTTATTCATCTCCCTCTCTGCACATCTGTTGCATTTAATTACCCATCAGGCACACTGCAAACTACACATGGCACCTTAAGTATATTTTGCTAGTGCCTCTTGTTACATGCTCTCCCTCTACTGGATATGATGTGTATGTGCATATGCTTGTGACTGATTTTTGTATCTTGTGTTTCCTCTCAGGTGGATCTGGTTGGCCTGATTAAAGGGGAAAACCCATAGATGGGGGGCAGGGACTTTGGCTCATTCTCTTTTATCTTCCAGCCTTGACAGCAGCTGTTGGGTGGTGACTGCTATGATTTAGACTTGTACCTTTGTTATTTCTGTTTGTTGGGTGGGTCCAATCATCATATTTCTGCAGCTTTATTTCTGTTAAGCTCCTTTCCAATGGCACAAAAAACCCACTAATACCCGCTAACATTTGGCTTTTTATGTAATGGGTTTAGGGGCCTTTTAATTGGTTTCCAGTCCAGCTGGAAACCGGTTAGAACTCCTTCAGTGTTCATTGTTCAGGAGGTTTTTACTGGGAGCAGAATTGTCCCCAGAAGTCTCTTCCTCTCCAAAACAAACAGACCTATGGATACAGTATGTTCGTTAACAGCATCTTCAGTTATTACTATGTGTTAAGAGCTAAATTAACATTCATGACCAGCTGCCCCTGACTTCTGAACGTACACCACTGGCCCCAAAATCAGTTGAAGCGCACCCAAATGAGTTTAAAATCTTTAAACGGACACAAAACAGACAGTAAACCTGTGGCCTTCATACCTGGCAGGCAGCCACTAATGTCCATTCACTCACTGTCTGTCTGCTTTTATTGTAATTAAAGTTATATTACTGTTAAGTGATGATACAGAGACTTCTGCATTTTGCTTCATCATTTTGCAGCAGAGCTTTAAAAGCAGACTTGATGTTCACTGTGATGGATTAACTATTTCAAGCATGTTTCTACAGGTTGATTTTCATACTGCAGTGAAACCAGTGGAAGATATTCAAATCATATTCAAAACACTATTGTATTCTTTGGAAAATGGGTGGAGGTGATACTGTGTATACATAATGTACAGTTGATCACACTTCCTGAGTGAAAATATTCACACCATTTGTCAAATGCGGGTAGGAACATTTGACAAATGATTTCTCTTTAGTGATCACTCATACTGTATGTGGAACTGTCTTAAAAGAGATAAAAGAGAAGGTAGAACTGAAAAGTGATTAAGTATGTATAGTGCACAGAAAACCTAGTTCTAGGAATAAATAATTGGTAAAGTAATAGTGTTGCATGATAATGAGTACTTATGAGCTTCATGTGAGCAGCCATTGACCAACTCTGGCCCTCTGTGCTGTATGTGCATGTCCCCACCTGAGCGGATGCCTTTGACAGGAAATGTGGCCTGAGCCAGGAAGTTGGGGTCTGAGAACATGTCCTCCTCGTTGACCACAAAACGCAAGAAGGTGAGTTCAGGCTCATACACTGTGAAAATTACAGCGTCTGCTGGGGATTTCCATACTGGATTCAGACCATTATCACCTGCAGGTGACAGAACGACAGCACTGTTAACATGATCAGAAATAATTTCTCACTTCAGTCTCATCTCTTCCTCTCCCCTCTTTCCGTCATGTCACCCTCCCCATCTCCCCCTCCTTACGGTAGACAATAGTCTTGAACTTCTCCTCTGTGTGACCACACAGCTCAATCTCCACAAATGGACTGGCGATGCTGCGGCCAGGCTTAGGAAGGTGTCTGGCAGCAATCACCTGCAGACAAATGCAACTGCTGTTATCAGGGTCTCTCTAGATGAACTAGCAAAATATCAATATGCTGCTATTCATACAGCAATAACTTACTTTATAACAAAGTAAAGATCAGCCATGATCATGCATCTCTCAAATGATGACACAGTGTGGCTGTCAAAGTATTACACTTGGCCCTAAACTTAATAAATCCCAAAACAATGTCTGTATACAAAGACGGACGACACTTCTCCACTTCCCCCTACTATGCAAAAATGAAGCCAAAATATCCTGGATACGGGCACTGTCCAAAGATAATAATACCTAGATACCGGGTGTCAAGTTGGTGCCTGTTTATTCCAGTGGAGTTGCTCGCTTGGTGCATACATAAGTTTTTAGCTTCCGGGTTTACTTCTGCGGTATGCAGCCCTTTGCTGAATATACGCAATATTGTTTCCTCTGCTGACCCCGCCCACGAGTTCCCCCTCAGCTCATTGACTTTATATTGTGATGGTGTCACAGATCTTTATGTGCCAGGCGAGCAATTCCATTAGACTCTTCCCCTTGCTAAGTATTATTATACATCTATATGCAGCAGTGATCTCTGCAGTATCATGGTCCCGCACATTCACTATCGATTAATGATGTACAGCACCATTCATCACAAGCATACCGACTGGCACACACAGCTGTCAATCATGACATCAACCCCCCTTTTTAGCATTAAGAAAAGCAAATTAAAACCAAAGTTATTGGAAAAATTAACACTGGAATATACATCAGTGTGATAAGAACTTTCTAAACATGTATTTGATGTGTAGCTTGATTTTTTGGTTTGGCCCATGTCCCATCCACTAACATGGAGGGGGCAGAGTTTACTGCCAACAGGGAGCGATCAACATGCTTTGGCTTCATGTTTGGTGAGCTGTCCTGTCGTCCATCTTTATATAGCCTACAGTCTATGTCCTAAAGCAGTGATACTAGCGGGCCAAATCTGGCCTGCCATATTGTGCCAGATGGCCATCTAACCATCCCGATTCGCACTGAAAATAAATTGATTCACACTGGTAATTTTTGCACTTAAATGTAAATAAGGTGCCGGAGTGCATCAAAATACATGAAAACTGAGCTTGTTTATATACATAAAAAAAAAATTCCAGGGAAGGACCCCCGGACCTCCTGACAAAGATCTGGGCTAATTATTCAAATCTTAATTATTAATGTTTGCTTATTAACTGGCCCTTGGCCTCCTGTTATTTTGCAAAAGTGGCCTCTGGGTATCTCCGTCCTGAAGCACCCTCATAATGATGATGATAATGATGATGATGTATGTGTTAGCAAGTTGTTATAAAAAAAAAAAAATGTGTGTTTGTTCACAGACATACCCTAATTGCAATGTCGTACTTGACCTTCTTCTTCTCCTGGTGAGGGTCGTAGTTATCAGCGCGCATTAGCTCCGGCTGCAGCACATAACCCGTACGTCCATTCAGACTGAAGAGGGCACTGTTCAGTTGGGTGTATTTATCTGGGTGGACACATACACATTATATAAAGCTCCGCTCTACATATGTGCCACATAACAAGGCTGAAAACACAGTTTCACTTTACCTTTAGTCAACCAGTATTGAAATTGTTATAAAAAGTGCATACACTCCTCATTACATAAATCCATATAAAACACTTGCAAGTACTGTCTGCTCTGTCTCTCTTTCTCCCCTGTTCCCACCTCAGGACTCTTTCCCTTATTTTAATGAAAGTTTACATAACCCAAAACCTACAATAAAAGGCCCACGTAAAAAAGAAAAAAAAAATCAGTATCAGTTTAAGTGAACATTATATTTCGAATATTTTCACAGCATTACTTAGCTGTCAGACAGCCTTTTCTGTCAGGAAACTGAAGCCGTTATCTCAAAGCCACCAGACTCTGTTGACAAACACGGTAGTGTTAGACCACGGGAGTCGCTGGCCTACTGCTGCCACTGTTAGTTAGTGTATAAAGTAAAGCAATGAAAGTATTCCAAATATAGCATACATGTTAACTGATATTCATTTTAAGTATATTTATTAAACAGACTTCAAAGCAAGTAATAGACAGTACAGGTACTTGTTGCAACAGTCTGACATTTTTCTGTTGAATTTATCAACCCATAGACAAACATAAAAAAAAAACAACGCATTACAAACCAATCACCCTGAAATCACCCTCCCACCCACCTTCCCAAATGTCCTAATGGGTACAGATCACACTTTCTTGAGTGCCATAAAGAAGAAGGGAACACATACTGTAGATAAACAAATAAATAAAATAAAGGATTAGGATTAAAGGTTAAAGGATTTAATGTCTTTTCTCCACCTAGGAAAAATAAAGTACACAGTCAGATGATCTGTGAAAAGATACCACAAAACTTGGGACCCCTTTCTCTACCATATTATTCCTCTAACTTAGTGAGGATCTGCATATCAGAATCTGTAATGAGCAACACGAGGCCCACCAGGGGACTGTCCTCCCCTCCTTTCTGTCTACTCTTTACACCTCTGATCTCTGACAGATGCCCACTCATGAGTCATTGTGAGGTGTATCAGTGTACAACTGTCTGTCTGCAGGACTAAGGCTGCATTCACACTATATCTGGCACTGCAGCAATTAGCTGCAGAGTTGTGCGGTGGTGTGGGAGTGTCACCTAAATGGCCCATTTGTGGGAGAGTGGGAGGCGGAGAGACAGCATATCTCCCTATCTACGCAACAGAGTATTTGTTTATGTATTTGTTTAAGTTTGTTTAGTGTAGTGGTTAGAGCACTCGTCTTCCATGCTGAAGGTCCAGGGTAGGAATCCTGCTGGGGACTACGTCAGCAAAGGCATGCGATCGCAAAAGAGGTTCCCACTGCCGAATCAAACCGGATCAGATTAATCTGAGCCCAGTCCTCAACGAGGGTGCATCTCAAGCTTGTCGTAGACAGGAGGTTCCAGATGTAAAAGCGGATTCATTTGTTTAAGTTTGTTTATGTTTACTTAAAAGATGCGTAGAATTCATTTTGATTATCATTACTGTAGTATCTTTACTATGGAGATTGATCTGTCTCAGTATTATTTATGTGAACAGATCAACAATCCGTGTGTTAATGTGTAATCTGTAAACATGAAACACCTTCCACAGATACAAAAATTTGTAAACTCACAAAACCATTTTGCAACTTTTATGAACATGAATATAGTTTGAATATAATACACTGAACAAAAATCATTTCAGAGTGGCCTTTTATTGTGGCCAGCCTTAGGCACACCTGTGCAATATTCATGCTGTCTAATCAGCATGTTGATATGCCACACCTGTGAGGTGGGATGGATTATCTCAGCGAAGGAGAAGTGCTCACTAACACAGATTTAGACAGATTTGTGAACAATATTCGTGAGAAATGGTCTTTTGTGTATATAGAAAATGTTTTAGATCTTTGAGTTCAGCTCATGAAAAATGGGAGCAAAAACGAAAGTGTTGCATTTATATTTTTGTTCAGTGTATATTAACATTCTATCGGCAATCCCCTGGAGCTCTACCACCACAGCCTAGACACACTACACACTTTCAAATGATTGGGAGAAGTGATGTTTTTGCTGCAATGCCGGAGTTGGTGTGAATGCAGCCAAAGCCTCCTTTAATCCCTGTATCCACCCTGGGGGAAGACTGGAGTTCACCTGGTTGGCGAATTGGAGTGGACTGGGAACACAAAGGCTCTCTACAAGTAGGGCCAGAGCTGGCTCTACTTCCTGTGGAGGCTCAGAGGCTTCAACTTCTAAGATGCTGGTCCTACCAGCCTCTGGTGGCCATCATTATCTTCTATGTTGCTGCATGCTCAGGGCGGAGCATAAAGACGAGAGATGCTAAGAACTTCAACGAGATACTTAGAGAGGCCAGCAGAGCAAACCCCTCAACGAGGTTCTAGTTGAGAAAGGAGACAGCCAGGGACTTATATCTCAATGGCGTTCCACCGACTGTGTAACACATCCCTGCTGTGTTGCTTTGTAAGTGGACTGGGAGGATGCTGAGATCCTACTGGACTTGCTAACTGGACTTTAATTATATTTTCTGTAACTTCTGGCACAATGCAGTACAGTACATCTCTTTCACTTTTAACTTATAATGACATTAATTTTGCAAACATTACTGCCATTTGCACACTTGCTATACACATGTTTGTACTTGAGTTTGATATCTGTTTTTGCAACATAGCCCCACTGTTATCTTATTCACTGTGTGAGCTGAATACTTCGACCACTATCCAAGCCTACTGGAAGGGTCATCTCTGGTCAGAAATGCAAGGTTTGCGCTGAGAAGTCTGTTAAAGTCATGGAGTGCACAAAGGTCGGACACGGGGCAGGTGTTTCCCCCTACACATGTAAAGATGGACAGACCAGAGCACAAGCATTGTATGGACCCCCTACATTTTCCTCTACAGTTGTCCTTTCCAGAAGCTCAGCCAAGATAAACTACTGTACCTGCAGTCTGGTAGTTGAGAGCCACCATGTGACTGCCAACGGCCCACAGTGGGTAAGGGTCGTAGTTGGAGGACTCCACACGCTGGCCTTTTGGGTAGATGCGACTCAGAGCCTTGCGGTTGTAGCGCAGGAAGTCCTTGGTGCGACTCTTTCCTGGAATCTTGTTCTCCACGAAGGAGCGGATCTCTTTATAGCTGTAACTGTCTGTGGAGACAAAAAGGAGCGGTCACTTGAGAAGTACAGGTTGAGTTAATAATAGTTTCATGCCATATCAATTGATACCAACAGACCAATAAACAGGACTGAAACTGTGGACAGTTAATACCTGTGGTTATACTTTCTTTATCTTTAGTGTGTGACCTCACATTTGTTGGTAGGTAGGTAAGGGAAAACTGCTGGGTTTGATTTTTGGGTCAAGCTTGCTGCCAGTGATAACTATGTACCAGGCAGTGGGACATGTCATTAGCTGGTTATTAGCTGATGATGCTACACACACAGGTTATAAATGTGAATAATAAATAATATGAATATATTATATGCTGTTATGGTTATCAGTTACAGGCATCAAGTTATATTTACTGTTGGATAGACATTATATAGTAGTCCAGGAATCTTTTTTTATCCAGAGCCAGGTTTATTTTGTGAACATTTTTGAGAAACATATTGATAAAGTTTCAGAAACAAATGTATTTATTTTCATTACATGTTACAGAGAGAGAGAAAAAGGAGAAAGAGAGAGGAGGTGTACAGTGGCGCCATATAGGGGGGAAAAGTTAGGACAATTCCAAGGTAAAAATAGGTAAAAATTTATATAAAATTATTAAACCATTATCCTTAAGAATTTTTTTTCCCCAAATATTGTAATAAAGTTAATTATCTCTTTGTTTTTACTTGTTTTTGGCAGTAAAAGTTAAATATTCCCATTGACCAAAAAGTAACCATGCATATTGACTGACCACCCCCCTGTATCTGCATGAAATGGTTTGGTCCTGCCTTAGTGCACTGACGGTGCCGGTGCCTAGCAACAGTCAGCAGTTGCGCTACAACGCTACAGTCACTGTCATGCTACCTAGTACTAGAAGAAATCCAGTTTTCAAAAAAGGAAAGAGAGAAAGGAGAGAGAGGAGAGGCAAAAGAAAGGGTGTCAATATGTGACCCGGTTTTTCTCCAAGAAAGGTGGGTAGCCTGTAGTCTGTGAGTGGTAGAAATGAACCTGTTAGTTTAATGTCCATATTGAAATAAGCTAGCTACAGACTAGTGTTAGCCTGTATTTCACTCCTTTTTAAAGAGGCAACAGATAGCATCTTTTCCTAAATATATCATTATGAAAATAATGTGGGTTGCACAGGGTGGTGGCCACAGTAATATCAGCGTTTACAGGCTTTACAATGGCTTCGCAATAAGCTTTTGCCACCAGTGCCGAAATTTTGCGGAAAAAACCTGCTTTACGGCAGGAAACACGTCATGTATTGCAAAATTAGTCGGTCAGCCAATCAGGGACTGGAGCCTGTCCTTATGAGGAGTTAGGCATGATATAGTTGAGTCACGAGCACAATGGCAGATGGACAAAGTTTGGAGAGAAGTGAAAAACGGCCTCCCAAAAGAACACAAGCTCCTCTGTCTGAGGAGGCAAAGAAGAGCAAAAAGGAGAGTGATAAAAGAAGAGGAAAAACAAGAGTAAACCTCAGTCAGGTGTTCAAGAGATGGAGGGAGCTCCGTGACCAAAGAATCTTCAAAACTGATGTCCAGCTAGCTTTCTTTCTAATGGATCAGTAATTAACACGGCTAAATGTTAGTTAGCTGAGAGAGGACTGTACTGTACTGGCTGCTAGTTCATTCCTAGCTGGCCAGCATCGCAAGTCGCTGCAACCAGGGACCGGGTATCGAGTGTTGGTTGGCTGACATCCTCGTTGCCATTCTACGGCAGCCCTCAGACAGTGATAGCCCCCTCCTTTCCTTCTGTTCTCTTCTCACGGACGCAGCTATCGATGGACATCGCCCAGCTAAGTTACGCCCAGCTAAGTGAACACTTTGTTTCCCCTTCAATTTGAACTCCAACCAGCCGCATCGTTTCTATACAGTACCATTTATTCTAGGATCTGAACTGTTTACATGTGCATATTGGTATAATTCCACTGTGTCTACTGTTGTTTGTACTGATACTGTACATATTGATATAATTTACTGTGAGCTGTTTGTACTGGTACTGTGCATTCTGGTATCCACACACCTTCTCATTCTACATATACAGAGAGGTATACCAGTGGCTTTATATCCTACATTTTATTGATTATCTCCGATCCCCACGGTCAATTTGGTCGTTGCGACAGTGCGACGCAACACCACTGACGCTAGGTGGCGCCAAGCTAAAAAAAAAAAAAAAACGAATCCTATCTGTTGCTTCTTTAGCCTACATTTAATCAGTGCAGGTAAATGTTTAGCAAGATATTCATTTTAAATCAGTTGTCCCTGCCCCTTTTACTAGACTCAACAACAGATGAGTCAGAAGCATCAGCCCTGTCTCCCCATAACTTTACCCCTCCCCGTCCTAATGAAGAAGGTGAGCAACATTGTGTTGAATGATACGCCAGTTAGCGTCATTGCAGGGAGTCTGTGGGAATTTCTCTCTCTCGAAAACAAAACATTTTTTAATGACAGAAAATCAAACAAATTATTTTTTCACATGATGATTATTATGAAACAAAAACAGCCTCCAACAGTCTGTACTGGATACTAGACAGTTGGAAACATTAAGAAGCCTAACTCAGCCTGTATTAAAGTCACAGGCAATATTAAAATAATCCAGTTAGATGCTTTTATTTAGATTGAATTATGGCTGTTAAATGACATCTAAAGATACAGACTTTCCATTCTCCTGTTTCCATTATTTTGAGATGATGATCTTAATTTATTTTGAATGAAAAGTTAATATACATTATTATTATTATTATTATTATTATTATTAAGTTATTTTTTTAAGTCTTTCATTGATGTTAAGAGAATTCTCCGTTTTGGCCTTTAGCACATTTTTTATGGTGGCTTTTAATCTTGCATCAAATAGTGAATTGCATACTGTCTGCAGACTGTTGCATGTACAACTCACTAGCAGTAGATATTGTACTGGTAGTATTGAACTAGAAGAAGCAAGACAGTTGCAAGCCTTCAGAGTTAAAGTTATGTAAAGCTTTTAATGGGTCAATTAGGTCCTAGAGATGTGGTGACAGCTGTGCAGGGGGGGCCCAATGTTTTTTTTTTCATGGGGCCCAAAATTCCTGGCAGGGCCCCTGGAGGTGTATGTCAGTCAGGGTACACATCTCCGCAGATCCTACACGACTATGATGGCTGGACAACTGAGCGAGCCAGATCATGTAATACAGCCCGATACGATACTATGCAGATATCAAGGTCAAGTCGTTGAGTATGTGCTCATTGTTTGGGTAAGAGTAGAATTCAAGGGCGGTTTAAAGGTAAGTTAGGCCAGGATTAGACAATGGTGTCATCTTTCAGAAACCTCAGTAGATTTATGAGGGCACAACCTCTTCAGGGCAGGATAGGTGATTCGTCTTATTTCCTCAGGAGCTCCCTAACCATTTAGACTATACTAATGTTATGGTAGTGGACTAACGAGCAAATAACCACTAGATATGTAACAACCGAAACAACAGTAACTTGATAGACTGTTGTGGTGTGGATGTACGCTATGCAAAATTTTGTGTATTTCTAAATTTAGATCGGCGTAACAGAGGAAGCTGTCTAGTCTTTACATCTCTCTATGTGGTAACATCCTGTTTACTGGGGAACTTTGAAGTGTGGTTGAAGAACAGTAAAGGTAGATCTTCACTGAATTAGGTGATGTGCCTCGGCTCAAAGCATTCAGTTTTCCTGTTTTTGCATTTCAGATTTTTTCTGCTAAAAAATCTTCACAAATGCACTGTTTTCTCTCTGGTCACCTGTAGGCTCATTACCTCTAGCCTATGTTACAACTTGTGTGTCGTGACACATTAATTGCATTTCTTTGCGTAATGGATTATAGTTTTAAGAAATTTGTAAGAAAATTTTGTATTACTTTTGTGAATCTGCAGAGTAACTACAGCTGTCAAACAAATATAAGTAGAGAACAGAACAACATGAGATAGAAATACTCGAGTTAAGGACAAACACAACCCCGATTCCAAAAAAGTTGGGACGCTAAATAAAATCTAAATAAAAACAGAATACAATGATTTGCAAATCTTTTTGTTTTTATATTCAGTTGAATACAGTCCAAAGACGAAATATTGAAGGTTCACACTGATAAGCTTTTGTTTTTGTAAATATAACCTAATTCTGAATTTGTTACAAAAAAGTTGGGAAGTGCAGGCATCTAATTCAGAATGAGTGTTTATTTGCAAAAAACAAGTTTATCAGTTTGAACGTTAAATATCTTGTGTGTGTACTATATTCCATTAAATGTCGAAAAGCATTTCCAAATCATTGCATTCTGTTTTTATTGAAGGGTTTTTTTGAAATTATGAAATGGTACAGGGCTGTAACTTAATGTTCCACAACATAAACCAGTAGACAGAACATGATGGACTTACCTGCCCATACGAAGATAACAAAACCAAAAACAAATAACTTAGCATCAAGTGAATAAGTAAGAGTAGAATTAACACATTAAATCAAGAGAAAAAAAATTAAGGTTATGATGAGGAAGAAATAATTATGCAGCTTAAGTCCGATTCCTCTGGGATGTCAGATGAGTAGTCAGGTTTGGTGTGATAAAAATATCTTATATAAAGAATACTGTACTAATAAAATGAAATAAAGACACCCAAATAATGCAAGTGGCAAAGTTCAATTATTGTGGTCTAAAAAAAAAAGATAATTACACACAGAGAGTGAACACGTTAAATACAGGGTGCATAAAACTACTATAGCTGTAGAAAACCTGATATTAATATATACACACTGTTATGATACAAAGCTAGTTGAAAATCAGCAAAGTTTCCCTTTAATCATACTGAAAGAATGTCTCACTGAGTAGACACTATTTGAAATTTAAAGTAATGTTAAAACTACCCAGTTCTTAAACTTAACACGTTCAGACTTAGACTTTTTGCGTTTGCATATTTCCACTGCAAAGCTCTGGTAAAGTTTGTTAACTGTAGCTGTTCTCCCATCATCATCCTGCTTGTGTTCACAGGTGTTTGTTTTCAGTGTGTGCATGTGTTTACCAAAGCGGTCCTTCTCCTTGCTACGTGGCTGACAGTAGACCACTAAGTCCGACATCTCCATGGCAACCTCTGCCTTCTTCTCCACTTCCTCCTGCTGTCTGATCTGAGATTGGACAGAAAAACAGCCACTTCCTGTTTGCACAGTGATGCTGCAAGACCACCAGTAAAACACCCCGTTGTGGTTATAAAGTGTGTAGTCTGTTTTCAATCTCATACTGTCCTTAGATTTAGTCTGAAGTAACATGACACAGACTGCCAACATGTAAAACCACAGTTTATAAATACCAGATGTTCCCTCTACATGTATCACTGTATAACATGAGACACTAACCTCTTGTTCCCTGTTATACTGCTTGTTCATCTCTCTCTGAGTAATGTCCCAGGCCACTTGGTACCATTCAAACAGCTCCTCCAGAGCGTCTGCTGCCAGGTCAAACTGCAGACTGTCCTGCTCCACGTCCTGCAGGGTCAACACGTTGGGCTTCCCATTTTTACCATTCTTCACTAGAAACAAGGGGAGAGGATAAGAGGCACAGTGAGGAGAGAGTGAGGAGGGATGAACAACTCCCATTCTTTCATATAAACAATGCAAATTCAAATTCCCATTCTGACTTTGGGATTCAGCTGATTTTTACAGAATAAACCATGGGAAGACACATTTGTGATGCAGCATGTGCAGCACTCCAGATGCAAAGACCTAATTCTTTAATGTGGGAGTAGCCTAAATGGCCTGCAAAGAGATAATTCACAGTCACTGGCTAACCTCTTCTCTGAAAGTCTTGCTGTCAGGAAACTTCAATTTTGGAATCATCTCTCATGCTATTTTCAAATTTTCCTTTAATGGTACACTTTGTGGTTTGTGACCACTAGAGGAGCAATGCTTTAATGACCAGGTTGCAAGTGCATGCACACAAAATACAAGCAAAAAGGGAAACTCATGAGTATAGAACACACCAGTGGCATCATGCTCTTTCTACTCATTGTGGTAGTAGTGGAAGGAAATTAAGTAATGTGCCAGACAAAAGCTGGGAGGAAGATGCTTTTTCTTTTTCTTTATATATATTTATAAACACTGAACAAAAATTGAATGCAACTCTTTTGTTGGTTCCATTTTTCCCAATTTTAAGTTAAAGGTCTAAGACTTTTTCATGAAGTCAATAGATACATTTCTCTCAAATTCTGGTCACAAATCCTTGACAGTGAGCACTGCTCCTTTTCTAAGATCATCTGGTAGCTGGTAAACTGCACCATTAGTACAGAGGTGTGCCTTAGGATGGTCATGATAAAACGCCACTCTAAAATGTGCAGTTTGATCACACAACAAAATGACACAGGTGTCCCAAGTTTTGAGGGAGCGTGCCATTGGCATGCTGACTTGCTGGAATGTCAACCAGAGCTGTTGCCAATGAAGTGAATGTTATTTCACTACTTTAAGATGTCTCCAGTGTCGTTTTGGTGAATCCAACATCCAACCGCCCTCACACCTGCAAGATCAGCCACCTAAACGGCTGATGCAACAACTGATTTGTAAAACTGCTTGAAACCGTCTCAGTGAGGCTCATCTACATGCTAATCATCCTCAGGGTCTTCACCTGACAGCAGTTCGTCATCATAACAGACTTGTGCCCTTGTGAAGCTGGTTTCAAGAAAAAAGAAACTACATACATCTTATGGTAGTGAGACGAACATTTAGTTTATAAACAGCAACTCTGGTGGACATTCCTGCAGTCAACATGCTAATGGCATGCTCCCTCAAAACCTCCGACATCTGTGGCATTGTGTTGTGCAGTGTTAAGTGAAACGCAACATCAGTGTAGGATAGTAAAAACTTGTGTTTGCACTCAACCTCAGGGTTTTGTGAATGTAAAGTATACAGCAGACACTAAAATAACTCACAATTTTGGATGTTGCACTTGGAGATGTCCACAACACCCTTGCAAAGTTCACCAAGTGGGTTGTCTTCCATGTCCTGTTTAAATACACATCACACACACGCCGAGATTATTTTTAGTTAGTTGCTATGCTGATTGACCTCCACTGAAACTGTGATTTAAACTTTAATCTTCACCTGTCCTTTGGTCTCAGGTTTGGTGCTGCTGGACACTTCCTCTACATAGTTAGATGGGAAGTACAGCTGCAACTTTCCACCATGGTCACCTTTCCACCTGTAGCAAGTAGACCAGGGAGAACAATGTAAATAGTCTTATTTGTTCTTGTGTGGTTTTGCAGTTGGCAATGCTAGCCAAATATATGCAGATGAATGATGCAGGGAAATAAAGTGACTAATAAGACTCAGAACTACTCTTTGATGAAGGCTGCTTTCCATGTGTGTGGGTGGACTCACCATCCATCACTTTCCTTTGTTACGTTGTGTATCAAAGCTCCTTTACTGAAGTTGAGCTCATCTGGCCTTTCAGCCTGGTAGCTATATATAGCCTTGACTGTACTTTGAGGCTAAAGGAGACAAACACACACAATCGTGAATGTCTTTACTTAAGGAAACCGCACAAGAGAACAGACAGCCCTGGCTGACAGAGTATAGTGTTGTATACACACCAGTGAGGGCTCAATCTCGTTAGGTTCCACATATGTCTTCACCTCATACAGAGAGGCACAGCCTTTCTCCTGTGTTAGCACAATACACTGTTAGGTACCACTCAGTGCAGATGACATGTTTTGAAACATATACTGAACTGATATTAGCATTAGACGTACAGTAGCAGGACTTAAACATTGGGCAAAATAAAAGTGGATGGATAGGACACATTGGTGACAGTAATTTTAATTTGTTCTGACTTGCTGGTTAAATGTCTGTAAAATATGTTGATTCAAACCATTTGTCTTTTCTGTTGCTGCTACAGTAAATGTTTCTACAGGAATTCTTAACACTGTCTCTAGTCTCTGTATGTTTCCTACAGTAACTCACTGTGCTGAAGTGGTCCACCAGCTCAGGGGTGACTGGGTAACGTAGCTTGATCTTGCGATAGAGTGGCTTCTTCTTGAAGTAGTTGACCAGCTCCACGAGGCTCTCAAACTCTGTTGTGGTGCCCAGCAGATACATGCTGCCCTCCTTCTGGATCCGACAGTGTTTCACCTTACCATCACCTCTGAAAGACAGAGATGATCAATACAAAAAATAAAAAAACAAAAACAAAGAGACATAAAATCTTAGGTGTCATTGCACCTGAATGTGATGGCAAAAGAGTCTGGTTCTCCTTCTCTCTGCCGGATGAGGAACGCTCCATCTCTAGGAATCCTCAGCAGGTAATCCTCTGCCTGACCTCTGCTTAGGTTGCTGTAGAACCACCTGCACAACACACACACACACAACAGTTACGTATTAGTGTGTGTGTGTGTGTGTGTGTGTGTGTGTGTGTGTGTAAGTATTCAATCATATGTTAGTGGTATTAGATGACACTACAATATGCCGCTTAGACAAAAAAGGTATTGTTCCTTTAATGTCAGTAACGTTTATTCAAATGGATTCAAAATAAAGTGAAGAAAGAGAGAGGAGAGACACTTACTGACCTTTTGTGGGTGTATGAGAGTGGAAGTGAAAAATAGAAGGCATGCATGTGCGACTGACACAAAACAAATGTGAGAGGTGAAGCTATATCAAACCAACATCAGTATGAAAATCATTGTCCCCTCTCCACACATTGTAGAAGTGACTTCAGGTTCTCATCAGCAGGATGGGAAAATTCTACGGCCCTTGGTGATTATGAAACCTGATCAAATCCCACTGTATGAACAATGATGATTGTAATGAACTTCACACCAGCACAGAACCGAAACTCCACTCCACCTGTGGGTGTTGAGTTAAACATGGCTACCAGCAGAGATGGGAGTAAGTCACACAAGTGCAAGTTTCAAGTCTTAAGTTACTGTGGTGAGAACCAAGTTAAAAAAGTCTCTGCTGTGGGCCTAACTCAAGCATGACCAGTCAAGTGATTGTTCAGATGAAGTAAGTCACGACTTGGTAAGTTGGTAACATATACAGTTCTGATGACCTTAGCTTTCTAGTTTGTTTTAGTAGAGGAATTGGGATGTTGGAATTGTCATGTCACTGACTTCATAGTATATGATACAAATATTTAATTAAATTAGAATTAGCTCCTACCACAGCTATCGCCAGCGCAAAGGCATAAGAAAAGACAAGTCCTTTCGTGTCATTTGTCTGAAGTCTAAGTCAAGTCTCAAGTCATGAATACCAACTAAAATTCAAGTTGAGTCTTTTGTCAATGTTAGTCAAGCAAGTCTCAGGTCCTAAAATTTGTAACTTGAGTCCGACTTGATTCAAATCCTGTGATTCAAGTCCCCAAACTCTGGTTACCAGGTCTGTGTAGCTCACTCCTCATTTGTACTTGAGGCTACATTAGCAGCTGTTAGCATAACAGACCCAAATCCCTGAAAAATTGTTGCTGGTCACGTTGCATTGTGGATAATGCAGGCACTAGGTGTAAATGAAGAAGATGAATGTGTCAAATAAAAAAAGACAATGAATTGCTCTGCTGCATTAAGTCTGATCCTTTCAACAGGAGGAGTATTAGGAGAATAGTTTCCCATAAACTGTAGACCATCGCAGGTTAAACGTCAGCCTTTGCCACTCTAGTAACTTTACCATGACCAAAATTACAGGTGAATCTTGGTGCTTTGGTGGCAACTTTATCAAACAAGATAATACATGTAATTAAAACCTATTTGAAGGTGTTGGAAGCCACATGCTACGCTAAGCTAAACACATCTGCAACCTACAACATCTCAGTACTAGACACAAAGAGACTAATTTATATAATCATATCATTAATCATAATAAACAATAGTATTTGACTGTTGGCTTAAGAGTGAATAAGTGTTTTCCCTAAATGAGAACATAGAATGAATGCTTACAACAAAAATGTACAAAAATGTTATCAAGATACCATAATTAATCGCTAGCTTTAGTTGAATGATTTTTAGCGTGTGTATTAAGTCTCCTGTGATGTATCAGACTCATGTTTGTTCATATAATACAAACCCTTCTTGTAGATGTGGGTTGGGCTGTGGTACAGGGTCAGTGAGGCGCAGTTCAAAGTCTTGGCAGCGCAGTGGGTTTTCTCTGTAGTGCTGGATCACGGCGTACACGGTGGCAAAATGCAGGTTTGGCGTCAGGTAGTAGTAAGTGTGTCCCCCCTCTGTGCCTGAGCGGATACGACAGTGCTGGACCCTCCCACTGCGCCTGAAATACATGCAGAAGACGCGTGCGTACAGCAACATACAATTGATGAAAATATATTAAACTTTTGCACAGTCTACAGTTTAGCTCCTGGCCCTGGGGTACTTGCCAAATAATTTGATTTTGGTTATTTAAATTCAAATTAGAATGGTGAAATGAATTGACCCATGATAACAGGTTAGGAAAGTTTTCCCCAGATTGGAATATGTTGAATCACAAACTTGCACTACACCTGAGCTTGGCTTATCATATACAGTGCCTGAATGATTTATTTTTGTTATTTGTAATAAATAAGGCCCATAAGACACTGAAACAACATTAAACTAAGATAATATGATTGTTGCTGTAATTATTAAATCCTTATTAATGAACAAAATCCATTTGTGGTTTCTTTTGTTGCTTATGCAGCCATCTTGCCAGTTATTTCTCATAACACTCAGTTTGGAGGGTGAAAAACCATGCCATATAGCCCTTACACTTCTCCCTACACCTCTATCCCAACAAGAATCTGGACATCCTGCATGATGTGAACGCACACAACATAGAGGCAAGGGATGTGCTAAGATTGGGACAAAATATGGCTGACAAATGTAGCAATCTTCTGCCTAATTCTGGAGAAAAAAATTAATCTGATCGGTATTCTATTACACTGTGGTGAATCATCTCATTTTAAGAGGAGGCACAGGTTCAGCCAAACCTTCATGGGCCATAGCCTTTGGAAGAGGTGTTTCCTGCAATTGGACTGTGTATTACATGACAAACTACAGTCCTTAAGTTTTTGCTGAAGCTGGCCATGAGACCAAACAAATTGGAAGTTTTACCAAAAGGAGAGGGTGAAGTCTGTGACATAGGTATCGCTCGGTCGAACCAAGAAGGTGCCGTCTCTTCCCCCAGTCTCTGCACAGTAATCCTGGATCAGTCGCTCAGCCATCACCCTGCCCTCTCTCATGTGACTATGAAACCATGGTTGTGAACAGTGCATGTCCTGGTACTGAGAAAGATATGAACAACACTGGTTTTAAACACACACTTTGTTATTGGTTCTTCTTCTTCTTGTTTGTAAGAAAATTATCACTGACCAATATATCATTCTACGACCTGTTTCTCCCATATTTTCCTGTATCACTGTTGGGCCCAGCCTTTGATGATAATTAATCAGAGGTGGGACCAAGTGATTGTTTTGCAAGTCCCAAGTCAAGTCCCGAGTCCTGAACAACTCATAATGTGTTCTTTACCAAATGTAATACCAATATTGAATTTCCAAAAATTATGATTACTTTTTAAAAATTGCATCTATTTGTTAACACAAATTTGTTAAAAAGTTCCTTAGCTGTTAAGCTAATGTTAGCTAAGCTTAAGCTCACTAACTACGTTAACATACAGTTTGAATTACTGTTCTTTGTTTAACTTCAAATGTCAAAGGATGATCCCATGTTAAGTTGAGTCTAACGTCATCAGATTTGTGGCTCGAGTCTGAATTGAGTCCAAGTCATGGACGTGAAGTTATGTTAACATTTTGTGTTTATCACAGTAATGCATTGTGGGCGCCTGACATTTAATGTATAAAACATTTACAAAGCTGATTTTTTACTATTTTGACACCTGCACTGTTAAATCCATGGCCCCTTCTACACTGCCAGATTTTCGACGAATGTTGGGCCATTTTAATAATAATAATAATAATACATTTTATTTAAAAGCACCTTTCTCAACACTCAAGGACACTTTACAGAGCATTAAAAACACAATTAAAATCACAACTAAAATAAATAATAACAACAGACAAGAGTGACACAAAGTAAAAATGGATGTGGGCAATTAAAGGGAGTATGCAGTTTGGAACAGATGGGTTTTGAGTTGTCATTTGAAATGGGGTAGAGAGTCCATGTTTCTGAGGTCCGGGGGGAGAGAGTTCCAAAGTTTGGGAGCAGAGCGACTGAAAGCTCTGCTCCCCATGGTGCTGAGCCGGGCGGAGGGCACAGAGAGGTGGTGGGAGGACGACCAGAGAGAGTGAGAGGGGGTGGCGATCAGGAGGAGATCAGACAGGTAGGGGGGGCGAGGTTGTGAATGGCCTTGTGAATGGCCTTTTGCCGGCAAGCTGCCAGCATTTAGACACACAGAGCCGGATTGGCGAGTTGATCAGAGGTGCCCGATTTCCCGCCTGGTAGGGTAGTCATATTGGCGGATCATTTTGGTTTAAAAAGAGCAAGGCACCCTTCCGCCACGGGAGGGGCTGTTGATGATGCCGCACGTGCGACCCACTGGTGGTGGATAAACAGGAAACAGCTGATAGCAGGAATGAGCAGTTAGTAGCAAGAGGGAAATGCAAGCCTGACACTACTGTAAAGATGAGTAACTGGAGAGACAAGAAATTGCGCACCCTCCTTATCCTTGCAAATGAAGAGGCCATTAACCGTCACATGACAGGGAGGGTGAAGAATGGGCCGACTTATGAGAGAATCGCTGAAGGACGCCGAAAAAGGCGCATTCTGTATGAACAAAAGTAGGTAGGCGGCATTTTGCTGGACTCCCCGATTTTGTTTTTATACTGCCAATGCTGAAAAAAGACTGATTGGGCTTTCCTGCAAATTTGCACAATTCCTATTTAAAAAGGGCTCACGTCTGCTGGCCAGCACTCTTCCTTCTTCCAATCCCATCTATAAGCACTTCGCTGCATTTCTGGGTGCATTACCAGCACCATATAAATTATAAGGGAACTCACTCATAAAAACTCCATATTTTACCATACACTTAATACTCCATAGCACTACCAGTGGTCAACAATTTCACAGGGTACCTTTAACCTTACAGTTGATCCAATAAAAATCATAACCTTACTGCCTCTTATTGATATGTTTCACTGATCTTTATCTTTTGATTATAACACTTGTGAACTTGTTATATTTTATATGAAACAGCTTAAAGTTAATAATAATAATAAAAAAAAAAAAATGTATTCAAATTCTGTTGACCTTCCAATCTCTCTTTTACCTTCCTGGGATCTTCGTCCTCGTCTTCGTACTCCTCTGCATAGTATAGCTTGTCATCAGAGATCACACAGTAGTGCCTGTTCCACCGCTGAGAAGGCAAAATGAAAATGTACATGTTTAACTGCATATGCAAACAAGCTGTTCATACAGGAAACAGAGCAACATACAATAGGCTTGCATTCGACATCTCATTTACAAATGTGTTTGTAGTTCTAACACATACTGTACACTGTATATGTAGCTCTATAAAATATTTAATATCAGAAAGACTTAACTGGGAAATTTTAGTGAAACCAAACCTAAATGTGATAGAACTTACAGCCCTGTTTTTTCATGTGTTAACCATGGTGTTAACATGCATCCTGGGTGATTGGATCACAAGTGAACAGCTCTAAGTACATTTATAAATGCATACCACCCATCATCAATGCATCTTGAGATCTGATCGCTCAGACCACATTTGGAGGTGGTCTGGGCTGCAAATGTCTGCACTCTGTTAGTGTCCTGGCCAACACTGAAGGAGCATCTACTCGGCTGATTGCTTATTCAATTCCCAACCAGATAAAGAGAAACTTTCTGTTACTGCCATACACAGGTTAGAGGAAGCGCTGGACTGGCCCTGGAGGTGCATAAGTGGCCTTGTGTAGTGACCTTGTGTATATTGTGACCAACGAAATCTAATCATTCCATTGTTGGGTCCAAGTGGATATTTTTTCCAGATTTGAAGAAATTCCTTGACATTGTTCATGAGATATCACAATTACAAGAATGTGATGGACGGACAGACAGACAACTCGAAAACATAATGCCTCTGGCCACGAAGGCATACAAATGTATGTTGTCTGCTCAAGATGAACACCAAAACATCATCACCTCTTTCATATAAACATGCTCATAGCCAAACAGAAGTTAAATGAGGTAGCTGATAACCATCTGGCTCACAAAGCAGTTGACTTTGTTTTGTGCCACAGGCCCTCGGTGTGATGTAAAACAAATCAACACAGAGAATTCTGATGTTAGTTAATGCAGGTTAATACCAGTTAAAGGAGTCTCAGCTTTCTTGCCATACCCATTTGACCCCTCCAACAGTACCTGGTCCACAGGGTCCCAGATCTCCAGATCTCCCTGTTTCTGCCCTTTCCTGAAGTCCTTACTTACTCCTCCTCCCTCCACACTGAGCTTCTTGTGCTGCACGAGCAGGAAGGGGAGGGCAAAGTCATTAGTAATGATAACAAAACAAAACCTTTCTCATCAATGTACCAATTCCATTGACACATCAGTATGTTTAGACAAACGCACACACAATACCTTAAGTATGATCTTGCCCTTCAGCTGTGTAGGTGAAGGTAGCTGCTCAGCCATCTGCTCCACAGGGTCAGACAGCAGTCTGTCCCCAAACACTTCCTTGAAAATTCGAGCCATCTGGCGCTGCTGCTCTAGAGGGCAATGCTCCTCTATGGAGAGGATCAATGGGAACCTGAGAGAGATAAGAAGCATGCTTATCAAGACAATGTATTGACACAATGGGTAGCTGTAAAAAAAAAATCAAAATGTAAAATCTCCAGTGCATCAAAAAACAGTATTAAAGTATTAAAACAAGTTGTAATTCTTACTCTGATGTGACAAAAGCATGATTATTAATGGCCTTGACCACATCCTCAAACTTGATCTTGGTCGTCCTGGTCCAGCCGTGGTAGATTATTGGCTCCCCAGGCCCTTCCCAGCAGTCCACTGAACAGATTCAGTATCACACAAAGCACAAAAAAAAGATGTTGTAGATACAAAATAAAGTATTGTTTATTGTCATTATTATTATTATTATTATTATTATATCCCCACTCATCGTACTGATTTGTCCTGACTAATGCTGCTAATGTAACTGCCAAAGGTGAGCTAGAATAGGTCCATGGTCTAAGTGTAACACAATGGGGTGGGTTTATACTGACATTCAACACAACGGCATCCAAGACGCAGACAGCGCACATAAGCCTCTGTGGACGACTCACTACGAAGCTGATCACCTGTCAGGTAGCTGTTGAAGAACATACAAAACAGGACACATGCTAGATCAGTGGTTCCTGAACACATCTTCCCCCCAGCAGCACAGAGGAGCTTTACAGTCAGCACAGTTTAAAGATGGACACCCAAGATTATAGTGTGTGTGTGTGTGTGTGTGTGTGTGTGTGTGTGTGTGTGTGTGTGTGTGTGTGTGTGTGCGTGCGTGCGTGCGTGCGTGCGTGCGTGTGTGTGTGTGTGTGTGTGTGTGTGTGTGTGCGTGTGTGTGGTCATACTGACGTGTTGTGTGAGGAGCTGATCCAGTAATGGGACAGAGGGTTGTTCATGTCCAAGTTTCTGATCTCTGAGTACTTCTCATCCCACACAGAGTTCTCCTTGGAAAACAGGAAACCGAGGAACTAGAGGAGGAGAAATGTTTCAGATTTTAGAGTTAACACAGTCTCTCCTGATTTGAATGATTCATTTTAGTAATAATAACACTTCAAATATAACAACAACAGCATAGTTTCCAGCATTATATTACAAACTAACCACTCACCATTCTCATCATACTTTTAATGCAAATTTTTTGCTGGGTCATTGAACTGCATTCATTTAATTGACTTTTGGAGTTTGGGTTACATAAAAGGCAGCGAAGAGGCTGAAACTGCAACAAGTATGCTGATTAAAACACCTTGCAGATACAGTAACCAATATCAAAGTCTGATGTGACTTTGCATATTCTCTCTCTGTTACAGACAAGACACACACAGAACAGAATACCTCACTGACGGTGAACTCCGGATCATTGGTTTTTCTCATGGTGTCATCAATGAAGGTGGTCATCAGTTCTCTAACTTTGTTCAGGTCACTGGCCCAGGTTTCCTGAAGGATGAACGGACACAGAAAAAAAGAAAGAAAGATATTTAAGCATATCCAGCAAATGACCGAACAGTTTGTGGGACTATTAGATTATCAGTAGTTATAAGTTATTGTATAAACTAGCATTGCTATTTGCTATTGGTGTCTACCTGGAAAATGTTTTATTAATGTTCCATTCAAATGGTAAACAGAAATTTAGGCAATAAATTAAATTATGCCTGTCTTCTAAAATTACGATGTGTCACTTTTCTTCACTGTAAATGATGGCAGAAACGGTCATCCGTCACTGTTCTATCATGTGAACATAAATAATTATGAATACAACCAAGCATTACAGTGAAGTTTGAGGATGATATGCTTAGAATTTGATACCATAAATTGGTACGAATGAAGATGTCATTAATAAATGTATTATATAGGTCAATAGGAAAATGCAATGAAATATGATGTAAAAAAATAAATAAAAAAAAATCACATTCATCATTATTACACCATTAGCCACATGATGATGAATGACTGATGATGACAATTTGAATTTGTTTATTTAAGAATCAAAATTTTGAGGTCAAAATGTCTGGTATCATCCTAAACTGGCTCTAAATCACATCTCATCATCATCCACATCTGGGTTTGGCGTACCTCAGGGGTCATTTCTGGGTACTATTTTATTAACTTTCCTACTGTATGCTCCTGCTTGTCAGTATTATTTACCACAATGCCATCTCATTACCTTTTGATGCTGACGACACATCGCTATAACCTTTCAATAAAGCCCACTGACTTTGGTTCGCTATGTTTCCTTTGGGACTATCCAGCTGATATCAAAACCTGGAGGTCAAATACTTTTATCTATTTCAGATTTCAGATTTTTAAATCATTGGCCCACAGTATATTTGCAAACAAGTACTGCCAAATGTAGAGTTTTTCTTATGAATCATTATGCCTGTTAAAAATCCTAAGATAAAAATGTAATATTCGATACCAGTTTAAATCTTTATTTACACATCACTCTAGAAGTCCAGTCTTGCTTTTATTGACTTAAGAATATTGTACAGATTCCAGTGCCACCTAGTTTTAAAGCTGTTTCACTTTGGATTTTGAGAAACTGAGAATTTTCTGTTATTTATTTATGTAGTTGTTGTTGTTTTTTGTTTTTTTGATTAGGTGACTTGTGTAAAAATCAAAAAGATAGATAATAGGGCTGATTTGTGTGCTTTGTTTTTGGTGGAGGAAAATGAAAGGAGGTGGCAACTGTCAGACATGTATCAGATCAGTGCGTCAAGCTATTACAGACAAAATGCGGATCATTATCCACAGCTGGCAACTGTAATGAAGAACTTGCGCTGTATTAATCACTCATTGTAGCGTATTTTACCTTTTGCTGGTAGATGAGGAATCGTTGGAAGTCATGGAGCAGAACTGCTGAGGCATCTGGTTTATCTGTGTTACTGTATAATGGAGGAGAGCAAAAACAGTCAAACAATGCTGATAAACTACAAACTGTTTGTTAAAATCAAGTGTTAAACCAAGATGAGGAAAAACAGGCACTCACCCCAGAATAAAAGCACATGATTCCTTTTTGAACTCATCAAGGATCTATGTTTAAAATATAATATGAATGAAAATGCTGGAAAAAAAGGACATGTACAATAATACAGATTTACTTTACTGTGCTCAGTGCAGACTTACCTCATTCTGTTCAAACATGATAAGGTTGTATAATTTATGAAACTGCTCAAAGTCCAGACGGTCTTTCTTTGCTCCCACTTCCTATGAAAGCAGAACAAAAAGGCACTGATTTGGACTACAACAGTACCAACAGCACGTTGGAATATTTATTTCCAAATAAGGTCAAGTCTAATAAGTCACTGATAGTTTCTGATATGATAAACATGCTGCAGTTTGCATCATAGAATAGATTATAGCTCTGGTTTTCCATGTCTATGTTGTCTAAGTAGGTTTATTCATAGAGATGTGTTTCTAAGGCCTGAGCAGCAGAGGTGTCTAAAAAGTTTTGATTAGAATTAATCAAACACAACAACAATGAGAATGTGACATGTACAATGAAGAAAACAAGAGTACCAGGAATTTGTCTTTGAGAGTACGAGAGCTGGGGGCCTTGTAGTTGAGCAAAGCTAGCAGAGCCTTCAGCTCCTTCATGGAGATGCTGGGAAGGAAACAAAAAGAAAGTACTCATCACATGTGCATCTGGCCCATGAACATGATCTTTAAAGCTGCAGTTGGTAACTTTTATAAATATAACTTTTTGTCATATACGCTGTAACTGTCACTATATCTAGACACTACATGAAACAGATTTATTTAGATTTTAGTAATGGGAAAGTTTGCTCTTAACAGTGAGTGGTGCTTTGTTTTAGCTTGATTTTTTTAACATGGCTGTCAGGTCACAAACTTTCTCTATTTACAGCTAAACAGTACACTAAAATATGTTTCTGAAAACAATTGAGGTGAGAAATACGCAATGCAGTAACAGAATCTTGATTCAAATTTCATCTGCCTAGTTTGACAGTTTGACGTGCAGTGATTGACATGATTGACAGCTAGGTTAAAGACTCCTTAGCTCTGACTGCTTGTTTTTGTTCAGCTGCGGCAGATTTTTGCAAGGATGCAGAGGAACATGATGTTTTTCACAGATTACCTGTCCCATGTGCTAATGTCTGGATATAATGTCAAATGCTACAAAAAGTTATTTTTATTAAAGTTATCTACTGTATTTTTATTGCATTTAATACATGTTATGGTATGTAAAGTAATTACAACAAAAATCTCTTCAGTTATCAACAGGTTAGACAAAAGATGTTTTTTTTTCCCTTATCAGCAACCATGCAATACAACGAGTTCCTACAGGGTTTCTCACATACTGAAAATTGATTAGTTTAGAGAACACCAGTGATAATTAACATGGTAAAAAGTCCTAATATTGATTTTATCATTTCTGTACAGAGCTAGTGTAAATAAGTAACCAGATAATACAGTACCTGTTTGTTTTGGTCTGATTGACAGAATACATCTGCTTCCTCAGCCAACTGGAGAGAAAGAAACACAGAGCGATCAATCACTGGATTAGTCTTTCTCCCATAACTGTGTGTGTGTGTGTGTGTGTGTGTGTGTGTGTGTGTGTGTGTGTGTGTGTGTGTGTGTGTGTGTGTGTGTGTGTGTGTGTGTGTGTGTGTGTGTGTACCTCTCTACAAGAACCGGAGTTGGTGCTTCCAGTGTCTCTTTCCTCAGCAGTTCTAGTCCTATCAGCCATTTCTGTGCTTCCTCAACAGAATCGGCTGGAAAATAAGCACAAACTAGAATTACCACTTCGCTGTTGTATGCCTCCACAAACCCGACAAGTTGCAGAGTTGCAGTGATAGTTTGCATCCATGTCTGTGAAAACATGAACGTTTCACACACATCTTCCCCCCACCAGAATCTAATCAGTTCATCAATGAGTCAAAGTGGACGTTTGTTTCAAATTTGAAGATATTCCCTCCAGGCGCTGAGATACGGTTTTCATGATGAATGGGATGGACAGACAACCCAAAAACATATTGCCTCTGGCCTGGGCTTTCTTCAGCACAGATGCATAAGAAGTACTACACAGACATTTAGCACTAGGGGAAGATGAGCAGTGGATCTGCTTTTTATCAGATCTGCCATTTAGGAAACACTTTGCCTTTAAGCTCTAGCTGTTCACATGAGAAGAGTTATTTTACATTCCAACACACTTCCTCGAGCAAAAGGTGCACTAATGAGAAAATGTATACTGTATCAAAGCATTTAACAATATGCTCGATAATAAATTAATTTAAAAAATAATAATAATGTGCAGGCAGTTTAACTCCAACTGTAATTGAAAGTATGTGAGAGCTAATACAACAATAAGGAAAATCTAAGAAATTTTTAAGTTAACAAGTTTCACAGTTATATCTTCTATTACACGCCTGGTCCGGCCCTTGGTCTGAAACAAACCTAACATCAGTTCATTGGTTTGCTCTGTGTTCTACAGCAATTTGGGACATTTTCTACCTTGACAAGTACACAATTCTTTCCTGAACATGGAATAATTGGCCTTTTATGTACATCTTTTAAGAGAAGTGTTCAACATTTTGGTAAAAATGCTGAAGTACAGAGTTGGAGTAAGGACTTGGCTAACATGAAGAGTGGAGGTTAGCCTGCTCTGTTCAGAATGTAAAAACATGCAAACTAACAACTCTTTGTTTCACCTGTAGACTGACAGAAATGTGACACATTTTGTAGATTGATGTGATGTGTTAGAACTATTGCTTGACTGACAACATCTTTACACCGAGGTTGCCAGGTTTGATACCACTGTGCGAGACTGAATCCAAAACTTGTACTCAACGACCATATCTGGCACCCCCCCTTGATAGCCAGAGATGCTGCATAGAATTGTTGGATGGCCAAATACATTCTTTAAATGTATAAAATAATGGACATCATCCATCGGTTAGTGGACTCCCATGTTCAAGCCTCGTGTTTGGCATTTCTGCTGTCACTATCCTGGTTTTTTGTAGAGAGAAGTAACCATACATGGACGAGAGGGTGGAGGTGTGGAGGTGTGGAGGAGTGAGGGGTGGATCTGACTCACAGACTGTAGCTGTGAAAATGTTTATTTCTGCTGTATAGTTAAGCATTTTAATGTTCAGAGTTGTTGGTGGTTGTTTTTTTTTAGCTTTGAATATAGCAATGGTAGCTCTCTTTCCCCAGAGTCCAGTCTAAATGCTAAGCTAGACTAACCACATCCTGACTTCAGTCTTGTACTCACTCTACAGAGAGATTAATGTCAATCCTTTGATCTCACTCTGTGACAGATCAAGTGTATTTCCCGAAATGTTTTCTATTTCTTTCAAAAGAAATGGTCAAGTTGATGAATATTAAAGATCAGCATACTGTAGGCCTTCAAAACATCAACCATATCCAAGACCTAAGAAAGGAATTTAATGAGAACACAGGGCTACAAATATTAAAAAGAAAGGCCTCACCTCCCAGACTAAGGGTGTTGAGAACAAACTGTGAGCCGTAGAAGATCGTGAAGCAGGTATTTTCGTCGTGTTTGTCCTTGCCATCTTTAAAGCGCTCAAAGTCCTTGGAGTTCCTTCCTGGACGGATCTCTCTGATCTCAAAAAGGTCCACTGAAAGAAGGCACACATATTTCTGGTGTTTGCATTTTTTTTTTTCTGAAGGAGGTGATTTGAAGATTGCTAATCATTATCTCTGGGGAGGACATTTCATCTGTAGTCTGAGTCACAAAAGAAACGTGACTATAGTACACTATAGTAAATGTAAGATGGTTCTTTTTCAGTTTCACACATTTTCAGCTCTCACACTTAAACTAATTTAGTGAGTGTTTGAGGCATGCTTATTTTCACACTTGGAAACGCTGTGATGACACACATCCTGAATATGAATACTGAATGCATTTACAGCTACATCACAAATCTCCTCAAAACTATGACTGTTGTCTTGATATAGTTTCATGCATATAATAAATTCCTCACTATTTAATGACACTGCAGTGTGGCAGCTAGTCAATGCATAACGTAGCCTAAAAGCTGTCAGCATTGAGATCATAGTTTCACTGTAGCTCATGTCTTCTTTGAGACAAAAAAGCAAATGAACAACAACTCAGAGGTAGCTAATGTCCACTGTGTCATAGAATAGCATGTTTAAAACAGCCTTTCCAAATCTTAAACAGATGTGTGACTTTACATTTGGGCCTCAATATGATACGGCAGTGATGACTCAACTACAAAACAGCTGAGGTGAGAATCAGTTTTGTTACATACTAGCTGAGGAAATGTGGGGAAGGAACTGACAAGAGCAGCTTTCTCTCCTGCCTCTGAGCCGAAAGGCGCTGGAAACATAATTGCAGTAGTGCAGCTAATCAGTGGCTGATAGGATAAATGCTAAAATAAAGAAGAGTGAAATGGTGGATTGGATATGAGAGGCATATCAGTGCAGAGCCACTGTGCAAGTGGAGCTGAGGTGAATCCTTTAAGTGGCAACCATCACCATGGTGTATGACAGCTTCAAAGACATCTAAATCAGCACAGCCCCAAATGCCCCTCTCTAAGCCTTAATATCTTCTCGATGGGACAATATTTTTTAGGATTCTATCAAAGAACAGTTAAAAGAAGCTACTAAAATTGTGCTGATAAAATTAAGCATTGAATCAAGTATCTATTGGCCAGTGGAGTTACTGCATTGTACTGTATAGCACTTGCACAACTAGTTCAACATTCAGCCATGGTGATTTCCGCTTTGTTACATAACTACCATATCATGGTAGATGGCACAAAACAGTCATACTGCTGAATGTATAATACAACTTTGCTATACACCACTAATTAAAACCACATTTTCTGCCACTGCAACATTTTTTCCCCAAGACTAATGAACACCGGCGCTGCTCAAGCCCCAGAGCCCTACCACATGTAAAGAACCCATCGTATCAGTTCTTGAGCTATGACCAATAACATGTTTTGTGAAATGTGACCTTTGATTACCAGATTCTAATCAGTTCAATTGGACGTTTGTGCCAAATCTGAAGTATTTCCCACAAGGTGTTCTTGAGATATTGCGTTCACAAAAATGGAATGGACAGCACAACCGAAAACATAATGCCTCCACCCACAGCTGTCACCAGCACGGAGGCATAAAAGCCATGCTTGACTTTGTGAGGCAGCCTACTCCTGACTGTACCTTTTGTTGATGCCGTTTCCGTACTGCAGCTGGGCAGCCCTATACCCCTCACAACGGTGAAGAAATATTATTGCTGTGTTATGTACTACATAAACTAAGAAGACAATAATGATTGTTCTTCATTAATGTACTTACAGACACCATCGGTCTTGTCTGCAGTGCGTGTCCATGCCACCTGCCGGGTCTCCATAATGACCTGCACAGTGAGTCGCTCTGCCTTCTGCCGAAACACCGTCATGACCACGCCCATCTCCAAGTCCCGTTTGATCCGAATCTTCTTGTACTCCGTCATCTCGCCTTGCTGCCCCCTAGAAGCCATCTCTGCAGCTGAGACAGAGCCACAGAGACACTCATTTACTGGCAACTAAAAATGTAGATTATGACGTTTTCTACAGTAACTACAAAATATTAGAATAGCCTTCATAGAGCCTAGCTCATTCTGCAGGTGTTGTTTTGGTAATATTTCCTCCCTTCCATATTTCATATGCTTTGAGGTGTTGAACCTTTTAGACAACTTTAAAGGGACACTTAAAAGTAAGTTGAAGGTTCTGTGTGTAACTTGTTTTAGTGACACCTCTCTCTGAGGCCGTTAACTGAACTTTAATTAGCATATAGCTTGTGCTCCCATGCTCACACTCTGTGCCGTGAACAGGCAGCTGTCCATCATCCAAAACTGTGCCAAACACAAGACTGACCATGATTACAGCCACTAACTGCAATGTTCCTGTATTTCATTTGGATCATTGGCTCCATGACACTAACCAGCGTGCTGTTTGCAAATTTAATTATCAGCTGACATTATGAATTACCGATGTGATGTCCCTATACAATAGCTATGTTATAGCTAGCTGCCTAAACTTAGCTTAGGTTACGATTAGCTCAGTGGCCGCTCCTGCATTGCTCTTGGCTAGTAGTCAGCACACTGCAAGAAGGTGCCAGGTTCGAATCCTGGTTTGGTGCTGTTCTGTGTGAAATCTCCATGTCAGCATGGGTTTTCTCCGCGTTCTCCAGCTTCCCAAAAGACATACAGGTTAATTAGTGACTCTAAAAGCCCAGAAACACCAAAACTAAGAACTAGCAGCAATGAAAGCTGACTGTTGCTTCACCTCACATCACCTGTGTCTTGGCTGCAAAGACTACTGCCAATACCCCACCAGCATGTGCGTTCTGCACCTGTGTGACAGGAAATAACTTTCCATCCCAGCAGGCAGTCGGTAATCATCATTCAAAAACGGAAACCGGAAGACCGTCTTGTTAGCCAGTTAGCATATCAACAACACAATCCAATGCTGAAAGACAGTGTCAGTTAACAGTAACACAAACAATCACAGAACATATCTGCTAAAGAGCTTAATGGCTAAAGAAGTAATAATTTTACCTTATATAACAAGTTTGTTTTGGTCTCACCCCTTCTTGACTTTAGCTGTTTGTTTACTTTTCTCATCCTTGTTTCTTGTCTTGTGCACTGAGCTGAACTACCAATCAGAGTGATTTTATTCACCGACAGGCCTCGCCATCTCCGACACCGATTCAACATGCTGAATTGGGTGAAAAAAAGCCATCAAGGGCTGACGAGAGGTAGCGTGCACCGTAATGGCTAGGGTGACAGATGCTTAACAACAGCCAAACAGCTGGGATACTACAGCCCCCCAGCATCCCTGTACCAAGAGAAACTGTTAGAGGAAATGAATGAATGATGAATGCTTTCATAGGCCAGTTATTACTCCTTTTAATGAGTAAACTGAACTTCATTTGGAAAAACTGTCTGAGTTCCCTGATAAAACATATCTGATGCCCCGTGCTTACCAGGGACGTATAAATTCCAGGGCCCTACTTTCTTATCTTCTGGTGTTACTGTGTGTCCTTTCCAGCTGTGGGTCCTCTGAATTGTCACCCACTTTTCCTCACGTACTACAGCAGTATTACTATCACATGCAAATGTTAGAGCTCAGATCTTTATCTTAATGTGACCATGCTCTCTTTCTGCTTCAGTTCATTTTATTATTATCAGTCTCTTGTCGTCACTTGTCGCTACAGTCACTTATTCTCTAAGTCAATCATTTATTTTATACCAACAGTACACTGTATCTTCATGATTTTGAGGGGGAACATACGATAGGCGTTGGTGATAGGTAGGACAGGGTGCTTTTAATTGGAGTCGGGTAACACCTGTTTCATCAATGGACACTATCTTTAGATTGGATAAACAGTTTAATAAAAAGGCGCACCTCTACTGCAGCTGTCCCCACCATCTCATCAGCAAATGCGTGTCAGTAAGTGGAAATCAATTCAGTTTCCTATGGCATGCTGTATTTTTTTAAGAGGATCAGGAATGTGTAGTTCAGTACCAGTGTAAGATAAAACGTTAATTAGAAACAGTGTTGCATACTTGTGGAGTTGAGGGTAGAGTTGAAGTTCAACCTGGCCCGTCACAATACCTAATATTTAACTTGCAAATGACCAGAGAGATATCAAAACAAAACAGTGCCACGGGAGGAGTTCTGTTAAACATATAAAATACCAAATAAAGTATACTGTGGAGAGTTTCTAAATATTTCTACACTGAAAGGCAAAGCCATTTACAAAGCCTTTAAGCTGATGTAAATAACCGTTGGCATTGAGACCCCATTCTTTATAATTATATGTGATTAAAACATACATAAATTAAGACCAGAAAGAATTCAGAAATCGTGCTTTGAAGTCTGTCACTATAAAAAAAAAAGGTATCAGCATACCTTTATGTGCGGATGAATTCCTTGTTTAATGAAAATAAACATGAAACCACACGTTTCTTGTGTGAATATCCATTGTTTGCCTTAAATTACACTCCCATATATTAATAATGGAATATAATATGATAACTACATATAATAACTTGAGACATGAAAACTAAAAAGCTGTCCTCAGTGTTTTGAAATGAAGTTAATGATTAACTAACATTATCACACAACAATTTCCCTGTTTTCCTTGCTGAAACCTTTACCCTTGTGAAGGGGCTTACCCTTCTGGGATTACTACAGCCTTATTCAGACTGATAAATTTCCTCATACCGATGCAGCGGCGGATAAAAAAAATACTGTGCCAATAAACCCATATGTGTTCATGTTATGCATGTACAAACAGGCCTGCTCCAGAAAAACCAGGGTTTATATGGAACAAGGATGTGATGAGCCACTGTGTTGGATTTTAACATGTTGGAGTGTCACTCCTCAGATACACACCGGAACACTCATCCATATACACTGAAGGAATACATATGTATACACACAAATACACACACCTACAATCCCTCTGTTTAAGCCAAATAAGATCAATTTTTGGGGATTTTGATTTACTTTTTTAGATTGCACTGGGTGTTAAATGACACAATCACCACGTCAAATCTGCATTAACTGCATGAGATTAAATAACAAATCTGAGATGAAGCAGAACGGCTCCCATTGGTTAAATTACACGGGTGTGACAGTGAAAAGGCCCACGGAATAGATGATATAGTAGTTAAAGTGACAAGAGAGTGGTCCAGCAAGACTTTTTATATTTTGTGAGGTAAACCAAAAGTTAGTTTCAACTACAGTTATGTACCACTTTTGAGGTATAATGTGGTTTCAACATGGATGATTATCATGCCATGCACATTTCTCCTTTTTCTTTCTCTTACGCAGTCTTATATTGAAAAAACTTTCAGGTTTCAACTATAATAAAGTGTTCGTTTAACCCCAAAAATCATGTAAAGGTCATTTAAACTGATATTAAAAGCAGTTTTATACCATACACCATGAAACCATGATATTTTCTGTGACGGTTATCATACCATGAATATTTTAGAAAGCTGCAACCCTAGTTTCACCACAGTTTACTGACTGCAACCAAGTGTCAGTGAGGTTTTTGTTATTTTAGATTAAAGTCAATAGTAAGCTACAGTAACTGCAAAAGATATTCATATACATTATCAGTATTTACCAATCAAAACAGCTGTAACCAGTTCATTACAATTTCTTTAGTAAATCCTAAAGCTACTTTCCTCTGCTTGTTATATAATTTAAAAATATATATATAAATTTGAGTATATAAAAATTGAACATGACGATGGAGAAAAGAAACACTGACCTGAAATAAAGAGGAAAAGAGAGCTGGGGTGCCTTTAAAGAGTACCTATTATACATCCATATTTTTTGTCTAAAATATAGTGAAGGCTGTTCACATTAAAAGATGCCTAAGTTTCAAATAACGTGAGCATAAAACCTCAGATTTACTACCGTTCTGAATACTTTGTTTACAATGTTTACTCTGGCTACAGTAAAACATCATAGTGTGACGGATTACTTTATATGGTCATCTGCTCCAGACACACTACTTCAAGTGTTTACATTACGTTGCTTACACTGCTACATGTAGCTACATGCTTCTATTGGTGATTTTTCATGATTAAAAGTGCCACTGTGCTCTGTTACAGTCATTCCATGGCTGCAATGATGGTGGGTACAGAGACAGCGAGATATGGTAGATACATAAACACTGACCAGGGGGAGCAGATTGGGCTTTTTCAGGAGGAGTTCTTAAAGAGACAGGCGTTAAATGGAGCCTCCCTAGACAGAGGGTGAATACAGGTGTTCCAGCACAGGCAGTATAAGGAAAATAAAGGGTTTTTTTACCATTAAAGCATGTAAACATGTTCTAGGTACTGAAAATACAAGTATGAACCTGAAAATGAGCATAATACTGGGTTCACAACGGCTGCGGAGGTGTGCTCTTTGTTAATTATTGCGTTAATTATTGCCTGGCCGTTCACACCATAACTGCCTGTTCTCCATTACAAGGGGGAGTAAAAAATAGAAATCAACATACAAAAAAATGAATCAAAACAATTCAAAAAGATTTTAAGATTCTGACAAATTGTGTGCGCAAACTCTTTTTTGCTGGATGTTAACATTGAAAATTATCATGTGTAATGCAACACAAAAATCTCACAAAAAGCTCACTGTTGTTGTTTTTACAGCACATGTACTCTCACCGCTCTGGTCAACATTATTTCCAGCAACAGCAGCCAGCTATTTTCAGATAAAAAACGATCTGCCTGGCAATAAAAGTCAAAAGTTTTGACAAAGTCAAAAAAAAATAGTTGGCGAAGTCAAACAATCAAACATTTAGCAGCTAAGGAGGCAGATATTTTTCTCAGAAGATGGTGGAGACTAAAACAGAGCTAAAAGGAGAGTGTATTTACTAATTGAATGAACGCGAATAATGTGAGAATGAATACTAATAGTGTTTCAGGTGTGGGCCACTAGTTATCATAACAAGACAACAACTATAACAAGACAAACAACAAAATTATAAGGGGATAATGCCCCTTAACTCAAAATTTGTATTGTATTATTTTATGGACCACTGAGTCTGCAATAAAGACATGATTGATTGATTGATTGATTGATTGATTGATTGATTGATTGAATCATGTCAGGGTTGTTGTGTCTGTCAGTTTGTTGCGACATTCTTTTGCCTTCTGTTGGCTAAAAATGGATTAATTCAGCTTTGACAGAATTCAAAGTTTAGCAGGGGTCATATTCCTCCAGTCTCACCGAACACCTCACTGCTAGTTAACACTACAAGCTCGTTCTAATGACACATTTAGAAACACAACTGGAAATTATCTGTAATTTTCCATGTCTACAATTTAAATGAGCAGACATTGCTGAGCTATAGCTCGACTATGAGGTTAATGAGTTGATATGGTTCCAAACAACCGTGGCCGTTCCACCTTCAGAGTTAGACTTGAGTCAAAAATCTGATGTCTTTAGACACAACTAAAAAAAAAATCAAAGTAGACTTGTAACTCGACATTCAACACCAGTGAGTCGTGACCTAGCTTGGACTTGAGCCTTTTGAATTGAAAACACCTGATACTTTCCCTCAAGTGAAAAGATGTTTTAAAACATTATTAATTTCAAGGGAGTCCCCACATAATTCCCCAGATCCACCTTGCCTGAACAACTCCTACAGCATCCAATCAAGATGCAGGAGAAAACCATGAAGAACTACTGTAACATTACTGAGCGCCAGTTGGTCAAAAAAAAAAAGATCCCAGAAATAATTTCATTTCCATACAAAAACTGCACAGTTTTTAACAAGAAACTAACTGCAGTGTGCAAAATGTGCAGGTCAAAAAGTACAGATAGAGACACAACAACCTCCAGTAATTGTGTTTAACAAATAAGCACAAATATTAAAAAGCATTCAGGATTTTTAATATATTGTTACTCTATTGTTAAAATGGCATCAGGCTATATTTGGTGAAGAGACTTCTTTAGGACTTGAAACTCAAAGTTTAGGACTAGGGACTCAGGACTTGCATGGGACTTGAATGCAAACACTTGAAACTTACTAGTGACTGCAGAACAGTGACTTGTTGCTACCTCTGTCTGTTTGTCAACAACATGAAACTTTAGAGTTGCCTACTGTTAAAATTTAGCTTACTAGTTCCTGGTTTAGTTAGCAATACCAGATAAAGGCTTGTACTTTGAGTAGAGCCAGTTTTAGTTTAAAACATTGTCAAAATTATAACATTTATAAATATAATTGATATATTAATATTAAACTGTATTTTAGGTAGGTGGACCTTATAAACTGACAACTGAATGTACAGCAGCCTTTAGCCTACAACTGTGACATGTAAATTGAGATTATGTAGCTGTGCATGACAGTCACCCTGGCTAAACCTTTTTTGTTCAGAAGGAATTACTGTAAATAACATGAATATTTAAAAAAAAATGCTCAGTAACTTAGCACATGGTGGCATAAGGAGGTGAAAAGGCCACCTTGTGTCACCATGTTGCACTTGGTTATTATGCTGTTTTTCTTGATTAACCTATTTTCCTCACTCTTTCAGCTAAATGCCTCCCAAACGAAACCAACATCACGTCAATGATCTAGGTGTGATGGTGGGTGCAGCAAACGCTAAGCTGTTGGTGCAGTAACAGCCGGTGTAACCGATGTGACAGCGCAGACTGAAGGACCGACTGCTGTGAGCTGCACCGAGCTGCCTGCTCCGACACACATCATCTGGAGCCCTGCAGATATGCTGCCGGTAAAAAGCGGACTTCCCCTCTGCTGATTTAACTCACACCACAGGCTGTGTAACACGCAGACAACCAAAAAAGAGATTACAGTAACAAAAAATACTTACCTTACAAGTGAGTTCGACTCTTTTCAGCTCTGCAAAGTTGCCGCTTGTTTTCTATCTGATCATGATTTGAAAGTCATGTAAGAAGCTGGAGAGGATGTAGAGTGTTGACAAAAAGGCCAGCCGCAAAACGGTCAGTTCCTCTATCTGTGTGTACAAGGAAGTAAAAGTTAACTTGCATTATAGGCTAAGCCTACAAGTTATAAAAAAAAAAAAAAAAAAAAGGACCGGAAGCAGGGACGGTATCTATGCAAACTACACTGTGCAAGTGGCATCGGACCAGAGATGATTTGAGCTGTCACTGTGACCTGTCAGGGTGAGGACTAATGCGTCTTTTCAAAATAAATGTTTGGAGCTTAACAGGTTGTACTGAGTGTGTCTCCGATGCTGAGTGCAGCAGCTTGTGGACGCAGAGAAAGCTGCGCCATCTTAAATAGGCTACAATCCATCAAAATATGATTGACAGGTGCATATGTTTCTCTGCGAGGACTCCTAGTTGGCAATTAAGGTGGTCCATGAGGTCCTTAGGTATGGAGATAGATTTGTCTCATTATTATTTGTGCGAGGAGATCGACAATCTGTGTGTAAATGTGTTATCTGTAAATATAGAACAACTCCCACGAATACAAAAAAAGATTTGTAAATCTACAATATTCAGTAAATATAAAACAGATCTGCAAACACACAAATTCCATTTTTATTTAACAAAAAGACAGTGTGCATAAAATGCAAATCTGCAGGCACAGAATTGAGATTCACAATTTAAAAAAAAAAAATGGATTCACATATATCTATATGTATGGAAGGTATTCAGAAATATGTTTTATTCATTTGTAAATTAATTAAATGTATTCACTGATACTTTTTTTATTTGTGGAATTCATTTGTGTGCTTGCAGAACCGTTTTAAATTTGCAGTAGGTTTTTGAGTTTTGAATTGTGTTTATTTATTGAGACAAATCTCCATACTTCTGAGAATTATATAATCACTTCAATTAACTAACAATCCCAGTTATAAATTAAAAGGTGAAAGTAGAAGACAGGATGGAGGGATATGTTTTTACTCTTATCCATCATCAGTGATGGAAGACGTAAAAGTTGCTCTACCACAGTTCAAAACAAACCTACTCTAAAAAAAACTCTTGCTTTCAAAACCACACTTGAGTTGAAGTGCAACAGTTGTGTCTGCATGATGTACTTAAACTATCAATAGTAGAAATACTTATTATGGTGCAGAATGATAACTTTCAAAGTTATGTTTTTTTATATTAGTGGAATATTATGGATCGTCTCATACTGTGTATACAGCATTTTAATGTTACAGCTGCTCATTTGAAGTACTTTACAATGTTGGGTAGTTTCATCTACAACAGTAGGCCTACTAAGTATGAACAATATTTCCCTCTGAAAGGGTTAACATGGGAATACTTAGGTAAAGTACAAGTAGCCTACCTCAAAATTATACTTAAAGGGGAACTACACCCATTTTCTGTTTCAGAATTCAAAACACTGCATTAGAATAAAGCTTGTTTAAACATATTGTGGGTCCACTAAATCCCATTCATTGTCTATGCAGCAGGTCCAGAACTAATACCCTATGACATCACAAGTCTGAGACTTACTTCTCTGGTTTCTGGCTCTGAGAGAGAGCGTAGCTCATGTTCACAAATATTGATTGAACTTTCCTCAGCCGAGGAAATAATACACTGTAATCTTTAATTTAGGTGGTGTTCCCCTTTAAGTGCAGTGCTGACATGTAGTTGCTGGACAGCAGCTCTTATCAGACATAACATAAAGATAACAACAAACATAATCATATCTTTTAGGGGCTACTGGGTAAAACATGTCCTTAGACGAAATAACTGTAGATGAGGGTAGCATTAGCGGAGAAAGCAATGTATTCCCAGTTTCCTCAATACTTGCTTCTGGTTTATAAATCAACTCAATTCTATAGGATCGAAAGACAAAATGGTCGGGAATCACCGATTTAGAATATGAAAACAAACGGTTGGGGGTCTCTGACATGAAAAAAGGTTGAGAAAGGTTTTTAAAAAGATTAAAATAAAGTCCTCAGAACAGCAAATACTATAGAATTAGGAGAGCCAAACCAGTTTAAGAAACAGTTAAGCAAATGTGACCATAAAACATAATGGAAAATACAACTGTCAGAACTATAGAAACAGGAGCATGAATAGCAGCATGTGTGCAAATTAGGATGAGGAAAATAAATGTAGAACATTGAGAGACAGAGAAAAAATATATGAATATAAACGCTATGTAATGCACAACATCTGTGCTTTAGCCTCCCATTGTTTTACTGCTTACAGGATATTTCTGCTATCTTATTAGCCTATAAGAACAAGATAGTCATAGGCATAGGTATAATAGGCCTCTAAAATGCTATAAACTGTATCAAAAGAGCTATACAAATAAAGTTTGATTGATTGATTGCTATATTAAGGGATAGAGGGTGTCCATCTCTACCATATATGCAGTTGTTGTAAACAGCATTTTATCCAGCCTTGGCTGAATAAGTTTAATAAAGAGCAGATACTGTAATGAGGTTATCCTGAATTCAAATGTATTCACATTTCTGGGAATAAATAATAAAATAATTTTCTTAGACAAATATAAAGACAAGTATTAACCTTCTTTATTGAGCTATGTCCACAATGCTACTGTGTGAATTTGCTGTAAGAGTATATAAAAGATTTGCATGTGTAACTTGCCTCTCTAATTTGCATGATAGCAGAAGAGAAGAGGAGGAGGTGGATGAATAGAGTTGCCTTTCAGTCTCTGGGTAGGTGCATGTATTAGTACAATTGGAGATGTCAAAGTGGAGACCTGGTCATTTATGTTGATGCCAACATTTAACAACATTTTTTACAACATGATGAAATGAAGACACACTGACTAAGCAAAATGTCCCAGTTCACTCAACTGAGAATCACAAGTGAAAGTAGGTGCAACTTCCAGGCCCCCTCTTACTCTAGCATGAGCAGCACTGCAATAATGTACACACACACACACACACACACACACACACACACACACACACACACACACACACACACACACACATTGAAATATCTCCATAGACTTTAAACAGTATATTCTACAATGACTGAAATGTTTATAAGAGGCAATAAATGTGTTTCAACCTGAAACTCCTTCTACTGTGGTGTAAGGGATATAAACACCCATTGCTGTTATACAGTGTTTTCAGTTGGGCAGCACCTAGTTAGACTTACTGCTAAAAGCAACTGGCAGAACTGTTCAATAAACAGTGACATGCAGAATCATCTCTGCACTGGATCATGAGATTCTGGTTAATTCAAGCCCTAATAAACCAGCCTGCGTCTTCAGTATAGTTTATTACCTGTTGACTTTGATGCAGTTTCTCAGTCTCAGTTGTAAAATAATGAACAACTTAATGCAGTAAGACAAGCTCTATGAGCTAGAATGAAGGTTACAATATTGTAACCCTAGCTCTATTAGCGCAGGCAGAGCCCTCTACCTAGGGGTACTGTCAATATGCCGCTAACTAAAGAGCTGTCAGATGATGATGGACAGCCTTGGTGTGTCTCTTTATACACTGTGGAGTCCACACATATCCATGTCGGCACGTCCCGATTGGCCGACAAATGCATGCTTGTGATGGGAGGAGTATTACCCAAGGAGTCCAGTAGAGGGCAGAGCCTGTGCTTATAGCACAAAGGTTACAATATCGTAACCTTTGTTCTGTCTCTTTTATTAATTTCATTTATTCATTATTGTTTCATTAAGCTTATCCAGTCAGTTTGAGGAGGGATCAATTATTAAGAACCCCTGATATCTGAATAAACACAATGGTCACTGGTCACACGTTCTCATACATGTAATGGCTCAGACGATCCTTTAAAACCAGATCTTAAGTATAATTCACTGTATTATTTCACTGTTATACATAATCATTAACAATGTAACTTAATGTAACGTTGGGCTTTCTTTCCTCAACCTAATACTTCAGTCAGTCGTTTCAGTAAAGATCATGTGGATGCATTGCGTTTGGTTGAGCTAGTCTTCTGCTGAGGAAGAAAATGCTCCTACTGCCTTTTCTCTAATAGATTTTTCTGATGTATTACTTGAATACTCACTGAAAAAAGTTTGCCTCTATCAAATACCAGTGTAGTGTGGTGGAAATAAGCGTTAACAAACCAATGACACATTGGTCCCTTTCACACTGATAATGAAAGCTTGCTTGATGTCTGCACACTGGTAGCTTTCTGTTGCGTGTGAAGGGGTTAGATTAGACTTCACAGACCATTTATAAGCTGCCTTTAAACCTAATTAGGCCTTTTTAGCCTGGTTTATGTTGTGATGACGTCTTCCATAGCCAACACCATGTTTGACAGCTGACTGGTGTAGACATGAGAATGACTTCTGTGCTTTGTGTAATTAAAGGGTAACTTCTGTATTTTTCAATCTCAACTCCGTTTTCCTATGTTTTGTGTCTAAGTGACTGTGGGAACAACAATTTTTGAAACTGATCCAGTATTGAGCCACAGCGTAGCAGCTGGCAGCGGCAAAACAGGCTGCATTGTAAGCACTTTGGGTATTTTGACATTGTCAATTTATGCCCACTAAATTGCTTGTTTTTGCCACTGACAGGCTCAGATTATTATTCTAAGTGCCCACAGTTGGCCATTAACTTTACACTGTAGCCTGTTTTTCCACTCTTGGTCAATATTGGACCAATTAAAAAAATTGTTGTCTCCATTAGTTACTGACACACAAAATGTGGGAAAATACGATCCAAGTTGAAAATACCAAAGTTACCCTTGGAAGAAGTTGCATTTTGTTGTAAAAGGGTCCAAACTGAATAAAAGGCAGGGAAAAGAAATCTGTAAAGTGTCTTTAAGTCCGCTATGTCAGATGATAAAATCATGCTTTGTGATACCAGATGGACCACAAGTCTTTATGTTAAGACTGTTTTGGTCTATCTCCCTGTTGCCCCTCATTGCTCCTGGTCTTCCTCTGGCTCCCTGAAGCCCTGACTGTGCAGAGTCTTTCCCGTCATCTCCATTATGGCCTGGATCTCTGGATCCATATGCAGGACACTCCTCTTGCCCTGCCCTTCCTCGCCCTGAAAACATACAGAAATACCCAATTTAAGTCTTCATATTCTAAAGGAAACAGCTGTATCGTGTCAAAAGCCATAATGTAAATGAAGTTCTCTATTTGTGGTACAATTAATTACATGCCTGTTGCATGTTCTCTTTTGCCTAAATTCTAAAAAAAAAGAGTGAAGAGTTTTGTTGTGATTTTACTGAATATGAATTTCAGTGTGTGACAAATTGTTGACCTGGAAAAAAAACTGGTCTGTTCAACCTGTCTGTACTGAAAAAAGGCATTAAAGCAATTTGTTGCTGTCATACCCAGTCTCTCCCCTTGTTTCCTGTCTGCCTCTATTGTGTCTACTATCAAATAAAGGCAAAAAAAGAAGTCCAAGAAAGAAAAAATATTAAAAAGAGCAAGTATTCAGACTCTGACCTCCTCTGGTTCTGGAGGTTTTCCAACCGCCCACACTTCCATTGAGTCCAGGGTGAAGTCCTCTTCTCCAGAGAGCTGAGGGCTGCCGTAGGTGGTGCACTTCGGCCGTGCACGGCTATGACCTCTGCCAAATTCACTGTCCAGCCACAGTCCAAAGTAGCCGTGCTGACCGCCCATACCCTGATGAAGATCGCAAAACATAAACACCACGAGACAAAAAGGCTGAAGACAAGTATTTATTAAATTAAATTTTAAATATCACTGAAGTCTTGGTTTTATCCCAAAGTGGAAATACTGTTTATGGAATTCAACTATTAATATTTTGTGAAATCAAATATAAAATTGACATATTATGTTGTGTTAGACATTCACTCTCCTTTTAGCCCTGTTTTGGTCCCCATCCCACTTCTGAGAAAAGCTAGTCTCTAACTGTGTCTGTCTGCTGTTTGGTGCTGGGCAGGTAGTGTACAGTGGGTTTATCACAGCTTTATCTCTGAAAACAGCTGCCTGCTGCTGCAAACAACACAGATGAGAGTGGAGTTACAATCAGCCCTTGGCGGACAATCCTGTACAAGTTTGTCACTACAATTGACCACTGTAACATGAGACATAGTTACTAGATTAGTTAAACTTTAAAGGGATACTTCGCTGATTTTCAACCAGCCTTGTATCAAAACAATGTGGATGTTAGAACGTGAGAACTGTGGTAAACTTTCATCCATGCTGCCTATTTCTTGCCTTAAATGTTTTAGAAACATATTTTAGTGCTGCGTTTAGTTGAAATAGCGAGAATTTGTGAACTTAAGTGAGCGCCATACTGTCTACTGCACAGTGAAAACAGAGGCAGAAAAAACTGAAATGATAAGTAAAACTAGGCAGCGCTGCTCAAATATAAACCAAGATTCTGTTGCTGCATTGCCTATTTCTTACTTCTTATATTTCTTACTTTTCTTACTCAGAGACATGTTTTGGCTTACTGTTTAACTGTAATACAAGATTGTTTTTTGACAGCCAGCCACCATTGTGCCATTTTTGTCAAGTTTGCATTGGGGGCCGTACACATGCCGCGTTTTTTGCGCCCTAAAATTCATTGTTTTTAATGTAGATACACGGCAGTTGCGCTCAAACACCAGAGTACGTCGTCGCGGCGCGCACATGTTCCCAAGCGACCATTTTTCAGGGTGTGATGGCTGCGCTCTGAGATAAACCGAGCTCAACTTTTGGAACACAGCAGCGTGCACTGCATGTCATGTGACATGGAACAACCAGTCAAAGCCGACTGATATTGTTCCCATCTTCTGTAAATATCAGTCTGTGATAACTACAGAAAAGTTGATCATTTAAGTGCAGGGCTACTAAGAGCCTTTATCTGTCCCACGGACGATATGCCCACACTCTTATAAACAGCACCTGGAGGAGGATCAGGTAAACAGGTTCTGATACAGTGCTTGTTAAGGTTGCTTAGCAACCTCAGACGAGACCTGCTGCTGCACTCTTGACAGCTGGCTCAAAAACACACGAAAGTAGCACCCAGCACCCGACCTCGCATTTCCAGGCGGTTAATGATGCGGCATGTGTACGGCGTTTTACATTACCCACCAGCAGCAGCGTTTATTAGTCAGGTGTGGTGTCTGGTAATTGTAGCAAATGCCACAGCCCCTTTTCCTCTGTTTTCTCTGGTCATGTAGCACCAAAGTCAAAAGTATTTGCGTCTTTCTAATGCACAGTCTAGTTTTATTAAAGACCATCTTTCTGGGGCGTCGGTAGCGTAGTGGATAGTGCCGGCGCCCCATGTGTAGAGGTGATGCCTCACTGCAGCGGTCGCAGGTTCGACTCTGGCTTGCAACCCTTTGCTGCATGTCAACCCCCACTCTCTCTCTCATACCCCATTTCACTCTGTCCTGTTCATTAAAGGCAAAAAGCCCAAAAAATAATCTTAAAAAAAAAGACCATCTTTCCCACAGTGAAATACTTCTTTAAGCAAGTAAGTAGCTTTTAGGCAGCCTTTTGGCCACATGGCCAAAAAGTACCCCGTTAGTTTACTGGCTATCAGGGCTGCTCTTACACCAACATTTTAATTTCATCTTAATTATGGCCAGGAGCGACAGAAGTTCCTCTCTTTTAAACTTGTGCAGTCTCACCAGTCCGTTAGGCATGGTCTGCTGACTGTGGTTGAGGTACATGAAGTGTTGGTTGTATCCTGTTGCTGTATAAACTCTCAGTCTGGGGAACACAGTGAACAGGAAGCATCTGGAGTCACCTGCACACAGACATATATACAAATTATGAAGATCTGAGAGAAAAAGTCAAGTGACAGCCCACACTATTCAAACAAGTAGTATTACTTCCTCAATGTGTCCTCCTAGCAGAGCTGAGAAACTGGTGCTAATGGTGGGGATAACGTTACAGGACACTTTAAAAAAAAAAAAAAAGAAAAACCCCTCGGCCCCTGTTTGGGACTTAAGCAACATATAACTTGAGATGACGTCTTCCAACTACAAAAGCAGTATATTAGACACATGATTCTTTTTAACATGTCATCTCTTTTTAGCCCAACACGCTTAATTCTTACTATTCATTATTCTCTGGGTCACAAGTATTTAAACCCTGCAAGACTACTGTAAGTAGGCTAACAGCCTATCAGAAATGCAGCATTGTAGGCTAGACAATGACATAAATGCTACAACGACATCTATCATCAGTAGCTCAGCTTTTTTTTTTTTACACAAATACTGTCAAATACAGAATACCACAGACGTCAGGGAGGTATGAAGGTATGACAAACTAGATACCGCACAAACCTACAGAAGTGAAGTTAAAATCTGGAAATTCCATCAACTTAATACAACTTTTTCATGGCAGCAATTTGATATGTTAAACACAGGTGTAAAAAAAAAAAAGAAAAACCCCTCGGCCCCTGTTTGGGACTTAAGCAACATATAACTTGAGATGACGTCTTCCAACTACAAAAGCAGTATATTAGACACATGATTCTTTTTAACATGTCATCTCTTTTTAGCCCAACACGCTTAATTCTTACTATTCATTATTCTCTGGGTCACAAGTATTTAAACCCTGCAAGACTACTGTAAGTAGGCTAACAGCCTATCAGAAATGCAGCATTGTAGGCTAGACAATGACATAAATGCTACAACGACATCTATCATCAGTAGCTCAGCTTTTTTTTTTTTACACAAATACTGTCAAATACAGAATACCAAAGACGTCAGGGAGGTATGAAGGTATGACAAACTAGATACCGCACAAACCTACAGAAGTGAAGTTAAAATCTGGAAATTCCATCAACTTAATACAACTTTTTCATGGCAGCAATTTGATATGTTAAACACAGGTGTAATTTAAACATTAATAATGGCCTTCCAGTTCCAGTCCACCAATAATGTGCACACTGGCATACTGATCAACCTGTATGTAACTGAGTCATCATTAATATAATTCTTTACACAAAAAAATGACTGAGTTTTATGAGGAAAATACAACATTTTTTGTTGTAAGTTCACGACCTGCCATAATACCAAGGCTAATGTTGGTGTATATTAGCATTTGTATGATCCTTAAAATACATTTAAATTTAATCTTTAGCTTTGTATGACTTTCAATTAAACATAATACTGTACAATATTTAGTTAAATACACTGATTAAAAGTCTGAGGGTGCACCTTTGGCAGCTAATATACTATGCAAGCTCAAGCTATCACTGGTTAGCTGTAGCACAACCGTAGTCTATGTAAGGCTTATGCTAGCATTTGTTATCAGTTAGATCAAAAATGACTCTAATTTAAGGTACAGTTATATTAAATACCTAACGCAGTATTTCAAATGCTACAAATTGTTGGTTCACTTGCTAACATCAGATCGCAAGCTGTGTCGGCTAATGTTACTGACTTTGCTGTAAAATTGTTGAAGGCAGCTGATAAGCTAGAGATGGTATTCATTAAATAGCAAATTACATCTAAGTCATACAAGATCAAAGTGCTGTGGGATCTCTTCTCTCACCCTGGAACTGAGGTTTGACCTCCCAGGCATGGGAGGCAAAGCCCCCAAAAACATGCCCCTTTGTGTCTTTGATAAGCAGCAGGGTGGGTCCGCAATTTGTCAAGCCGGTCACCATCCTGGTGAAGCTCTCTCCATGCAGCCGTGTGGAAAACACAAGTCTCCAGGGGGCATTGTAGCTGTCTGGCAACTGGAGAGATTAACACAGAGATATGCAATGACAGTGTGTGGAAATATCACTCTGTAACAGCGGCATGTGAATGAATCAACAATTACATTTTTATGCGATCATTTATGCTACCTATATGTTATTGTTTAAAGTGATTACAGAACGACTTCACCCACAAAAGGATCAATTGCATATCAATAACTCACCCTGTGCTACCTTGACTCTGTGAAGAAAACTGCTTCCACAATGCACTAAGAATCCAAAAACAGAGAAAATTCTTGATGAACTGAAGTAAAGAGGTGCCACATTTAACAACAGCAAAACTATATCAAAAGATCTGTTTGCATCTGTTACATCTGCTTTTGGATTCTTCATATATCATGGAGGCATGCAGAAAAAACACTTTCTTCCTAATGTCAACATAACACACAGTTAGTTATTGAAATACAAATGGTCATTTTTTGAAGTATTCCTTTAACCAACGGCAAACCAAAAATGATGTATTATGCATACAAATCAGCATATATATTTATTCTTGTGTCCGTCTTCTGCCTTTCATTGTGAGGCTGTTCATGATGTCTGACATAGAAAGGTGCCATATAAATTAACACTACTTTAAACAGTACAAGCAGCCCATAGGACCTTTGTTTGAGTTTTAAAAATGTACCAATTCTAAATTTAACTACAGGAAATGAGAAAACCTCAAGGGCTGATTTGTTTGCCAGGAAGTTGCAACGTCATATTTACAGTAAATTTTGAGAAGAGGTCAAAACCACGGATAACAGTAAAACTCATTTATGATCTTATAACACTGGCGTGAGTTGCACTGATGAAATAGTTAAAGTCATGGGAGGAATATTAACGATATGGCCTGATGATGTGCAAAGCAAAAGGTTTACTGTTTATGATGTCACTGTGGAAATAACAGTGACGTCTGATGAATTGTCTGCAGCTGTAATAAAACTAGATGACAATGAGGTAGGTGGAACTGATCACATTACTGACATAATATGATGGAAAAACCTGTTCCTCATGTTCCAACATGATTTATTGGGTTTCTAGTTAATGCCACTCTACCTCAGTCTTTACCCTCAGTACTGTTGGTTCCTGTTATAGAAATAAAACAGGACAAATTTATAGTAGTTATAATTACATGACGACAACCCTGCTTGTGTTTAGTCTAAGGTGTTTGAGAGAATTGGCTTACCTTTTCACAGGAATGGTTTAAGTATAGTGTTAACCATGGAGCAAAAATAGAGCTTGTATATAATTCAAATTCATTTTCCAAGTTTTACAAATGTAGGCAAGGTTTTGTAAGGTAAAAAAAAGTGTACTCTTACATCTGAATGTTTGTGTACAACAAAGTTAATTCATTTTATACTTTTATTGTCAACTCTAAAACATAATCCTTATAAACAGATTTATACTACTTAGGCATGATTTTACAGTTCTGGAAAGTTATTACAGGATAAAGTTATTAAAGTTATCACAGGCATAAGGAGGTTGTCCTTTTTTTTCAATGCAAGGCTCAAAGCAGTTTGAGTGAAGCATCACAATATCAAACTAACTTTACTGCAACATTATGGTATAAGCTACCAGTTCCACATGATTACAGCTGGTGAATAGTGGCTCCTGTCACTGGGACATAAGTGGGATACAGGTTTTATGTGGTGCACAGCAGCGACATACATGCTTTGGCAAATGTGAAAATGTTGTCCTATGATGGTGGAAAGTGGTTCATGCCTCTGGAACACATGTGACCGTTATCATGTGCTTTATGCCAGTTGAACAAAAGCAAAGCACTCTACTTTCAAAGTGGCATACCATCAGTATATGCTGATAAAAATGGGGGGATATGTCAAGTCAGCACAACAGCTGCGGCATAATAATAATCAACAGTGACATGCCACTGAGAATCGACTTATACCACTAAAGCAACAGTGGCCCACTTGCTGATATTTGTCTCTTCTTTCTCTTTCAGTCTTTCTTTCTGTCTTTTGTTATTTATTCTTTCATTTTTCCATCCCCAAATAATGCAGAAACACAGAGACATTGCTCCTGATGGTGGTAAATGTATGAACTCTCTTAAAAAATCAGCTGCACTATGGTTTTGGAACTTTCACCAAAAAAAATGCTCACACTGAGAAAGGAGTGAAAATCAGCTTGGTCATAGTCTACCAATACAATGCTGTATATGTTTGTATACTGACCTGTGGCGCCAGAAACATGAGGACAGGAAGGTCCAGCAGACACCTCAGCTCTTTCCAGGGTGTCTCCCTGCAGGGGGGCAGCAGGGTGGGGGCCAGTCGGCTGCTCAGGGACACATTTAGGCCCTCAGCTACCAGCATCTCCAGGTATAATGACACCTGGGAGACCCTGAAGATCCAGTCCTCCAAACAGGAAACATCACAAGCTCCCTGATCTGAGAAGTGAAACAAGCAGAGGAGATCAGTCCCATTTCCTTACTGTTAATATGTTCAAATCATCTGTTTACCTGATGGTTTGAGTTCAGAACACATCTGCTCTGCCAGGAGTTTGACACCCAGGGAGCCATCACCCATTCTCTCTGGCTTCCAGGCCTGCAGGCGCCCTCTGTGGACCAGAATCTGAACTACAGCAGATATCAGGTCTTGGAGGAACTACAGAAAAAGGTTAAAAAAGGTCAGAGCAGGGTGTCAGTAAGAAGGGATGGACGGGCAAAGTGAAGGGAGGGTTGTGACCAGTAGTGGGAGGAGCAAACAAAGACAGTACTCCAGTAAAAGTATTGTTATTTGATAATTACCACACCTTAAGTACAAGTAAAAGTAATCATAAAAAATAATTACTTGAGTTATAGTAAAAAACTTATCATGTAAGAAAATATCTGAGTAACGACAAACTTACATGCAGTTTATTCAATCTATGTCTCACGTTCAAACAAGTCCTCAAGAAGGGATGAATGTGAACTGCATGTTAATTGATATATACGTGCCATATCCAGAACCAGACAAGTTACAAAGTACAACAAAAAAAAATTGTGTCACTAGCACAGCAGAGCAGAGAGCCACCTCCGAAACGCTCTGCAGCACATCTGTTGAAATCACAAGCACGTGACAAAAGAAAAAGTAGAGAAGAAGAGACATACCACAGAAGCTGACACATTATTTTCTATATAATTTCACCCTCTCCTTACCTCTGCTACCTGCTCACACGTGACAGCCGCTGCTGCCCCTGCTCCATGCTGAGACATGGCCAAGACGAGAGGAGCCCGTTCTTCTGCAGTGCCCCGCAGTGTGTCTGCTAGAAATATGACCAACTGCTCTCGACCTGCTCCAGAAGCAGCGGGGGTGCTGGTCTTCCCAGAAGCTGCGGGTGCTGCCACTCCAGGGTCAATACTACACATGCACTGGTAGATCCTCCTCACCATGGAGTCTGGCGCCAGGCTGCCCATCGAAGACTGGGGCAGACGAAAGGAGGAGTCGATGGAACAAGAGCATAACATATAGTCAGAGTTAAAGAAACAAAGCATGTTTCTGAGAGTGTATTCCTTCTGTAGGTATATAAAATATGTAAAACTACACTAAGAAAGAACAATAACTGGAAATTAAATGCAAAGGGAATTAAGGTCAAATATATTTATCTCTGAGTAAACATTCAGTGCAAAGATAATGAAGCAGTAATTTAATAGAGACTAAACAAGATTTCTAAGATTTATGACATTTTCCATCTGGAATTGAAATCATAGTCATTTCCATACTTAATGATGTCTGATGAAACATAGGCCTTGTTCAGACTGCCAGCCAAAATCCGATTTTTAGCCAATCTAGATTGGAACCAGATGGCTCTTATGAAGTCTGAACAGTCACAAATGACATGAAATCTGATTTTTGCAAACCAGATTGAAACCACCTTTGGGAGGTAGTTTCAAATCGCATTTGGACAGATGCGTCTGAGTCTGAACAGCTCCTTATATGACTTCACACAATACACGCTAGATGACGCCTCCGCTCTGACGTCGTTGCTACAGCAACCTGTCAGACTGGTCATAATGTGGCCCAGTCTGAACAGAGCCAAATCTGATTTGGACACTTGCTAAAAACAGTGTGGACAGTCAGCAGTCAAAAATTGGATTTGAGAAGGAATCAGATTTGAATCAGATTCGCCTGCAGTCTGAACGCAGCCATAGTGGCCTCTCAAAAAAAACAAGCACATAATCTTTATTTATTCACCAATAATATTTGTTCCTGCTAAACAGGTGGAATGACTCCTACATGTGCTAATCATTCAGTTTATTTACTGCAATAACAGTCACACCTGCAGCATCTCGAGCGTTAGTGTCTTCCCTGCTGGTGTTTTCCCAGGGGCTCCTGAAGGGCCACCAGAACCGCCCTGAAGCCTGTCGAAGACCCCCTCAATCACAGGCCGCTCCTCGGGGCGGAAGCGGGTCAGGCGCTTCTGCACCACTACACTTTCTGTGTTACCCATGGTGCTTTACACTCCTACACAAAGTATGGAAGAACAAACACGCTGATGTCATTATGTTAACATGCAGTGGGGTACAATTAAAGGAAAAATCAAAAACAGAATGCATACTGTGATTTCAGTATATTCACTATATATCATATTTGCATATATTTAAAAACACAGAGCTGGCTACTTAAAATGGAAATGACATTGTCAGGACTTGTAGTGATGATATCATAAATCAGTTTTGGAGTTAGACACTCAATAAACAACTGACTTTGTAAGCTCATAGAAGTTTGACATATTCCGATCACATCAGTTCCAACTGAATTTCGCAATCTGTCGTTATCAGTCGTTCATAAAATGGCGCCATATTCCAGCAAATTCATTGTTGCTTCTGTATTCCTTATTGAGTTGTTTACTTATTCAGTGCTTCCCCATCCTTTTAGGCATGTGGCCACTTAAAATGAAGCGATATCTACTTGTGACCCCTCATCATAAGTTGTTGCCTTAGTGTTCACTAACTGCTAGATTGTTATACTGAGAGGAGAGGTTGTCAACAAGCAACGTCTGATTTACATGCAACTGCTTTATTATTATTCAGGCTTTTTACCAGTTTAAATCATAGAGTCTCTTTGTTTTGGAGAGGAAAAGACCTCTGCAGATAATCCGACTCCTGCTGAAAACCTACTTAGCTTTTGTATCTTAAATGATGGGAGTACAAGGTGAGCAAAGATAAGCAGGTGGTGGACCTTTATATTTTTTTCATAATTTGTTTGACAATCCCTCAGATGTGTCTTGTGACCTCCTGAAGGGCCCCAACCCTCAGATTGGGAACCAATGATCTAGGGAGCAGATTCAGCATGTTTCACAGTCTGTACACTTCAGCTTAACTGTGTAATGTTATGGGCCATGATTTCTCGCCATGAACTCATCCCTAGGGTTGACCCATAACCAAAATACTGTACTAAAATTCAGCCAACCTAATGCCACTGCACTTAAAATTACTTCCATAGTCCAAAAGATACAGAAATAGTGTCAAATATAGCGCCAATGTTAAATATTGTTAGTGTTGTTCGTCACAACGTTTAGTTAAAGGTATTTAAAAGGTCTATGCTACACGCTACATTTCTAAACGACTGGTCCATAAATGTCTCGGTGGTTAAATTCCAGAGCTTCTCATCTTGACCCTGGATGATTGGCTAACGTTAGCTAGCAAAGCACAGCATTACTTTAGGTTTATCCTTACACAAAAGACTGTACATGAAGCGCTTTGAGTGTAATATAACGTGCATGATGTTCTCAAAGCCAACCAACTTCAAAATTATCGCTAAATGTGTCGCTAACCTTTTAACGAACAGCAAGTAAGCTTTCCATCTTGCACAGTTACAGAAATTGTAAACTTCCTGGTTCATTTGTTGTAGCCAATCAAATGAGGGGAACGTTCGTCTGCTTCATTGTGATTGGTTCATGGTGTCGGGAGGCGGGGTGTGTTCACTAACGCAACGGTTTGTAAAATTGAAATTGACATATAATATCAATGGGATTTTTATCTTTCTGCAGTATTAAACCGCAAAGTGCAGTTAAGACAGCAGTCCATCAGAAAGACAGTGGCTACATGACCATAGAAACGAAATGTATGTGTAGAAAAGTATTAAAATTAGAGATGATATAAATTGGCACTTTACTATCAGCGTGTTACCAACATATTACGAAAATATTACCTCAAAATATGTAAAATAACATTTAGAAAACCATTTGTTTTGGCAATAAAAGGGGAGGGATTTTAAAAAGATATTATTATTGTTGCTATTTAGTTTTAATTAGTGGTTACTCCTGCACTTACTCTCCATCTTTAGTCATCAGTATAGGCCTATTTTCCAGGAAATAAACAGTAAATCCAAACAAATTGTCAGTTTGGGTCTAATGACATTACTGATTCTTAATTTCTCTTATTTTATCCCTCATCCCAAAACTTATTTTACATGCAAATACACAGATTTACTGCGCTAAAAACCCACATGTAAGCTTGTGCAAAACCCTTGTCAACAGGAACATGAGGAGGAGCTGTAATCTCACAGTCCTATCCCACCTTTCACCAGCAGAGTCTGCACAGGAGTAACAGAAGAGAGACAGGGCTCGTTGCAGAGACAGCAGGCGGTTGAAAAGCGCCTTTTAAGGGCATAAGATTTACCATGCGAGTGCGCTGAGCTGGGTGTGATGCATTGTAATGAAGTCTTGTAGGACAGTGGATGCACCCACGTCGGCACAGCTGAATGTGAAGGTGACGTGCAGCCATCTGCCCACGCCGAGTAAACAGACTGGTGTAAACAGGATACCAGTGATGTGGGCAGCATGATGGAGCACAGAGCTGGAAAATCATTTCTGAACCAAAGTCGCCTGGAGTGCAGAAAATAAGTTTCAAAGTTCATAACTGGGGCATCACTCTGAATGAATGAAGCTGACTTATCTCCTTTGAATTCAGCAGGGACTGTAGCACTCCCTTCTTAAAGTTACATCCTACATATGATGAGACAGGTGTATTAGTTAGGCTATATAATTGCTGATTGCAGTGTTATAAAGTCCTTCTGTCTGTATGACAACCATGCTGACACTTATCTGTAGAACATACCGTAGCTTGGCTGTAGGATACTTGTTCTTTCAGAGTCTCCAACACTCCTGCTCTACAAGCTGAGACATCTGAGGATCGCAGCAGAATTGAAGCCTTAATTCCTTTTTTAATGAGTTCAGGTCATCATGTAAACATACAGGATATAGATAGATAATAAAAGCTTTTGTGCTGAAGCTATTCAGTGTAACTAAATTATGTAAGAGTGCAGAGTTCAACATAATGGACAAGACACAGTTAAGTTATTCTATTTTATTTATTTATTTACTCTCTTTTTCTTCTATGGAGTTTTAATCATCTTTTGGCTCGTTTGCTTTTTTAATCTTTTATTGTCTTGTCTCTGTGTCATTCCAATTTTGCCATGTGAAGCACTCTGGTCTGCTCTGAGAGGTGCTATATAAATAAAGTTGACTTAAGTTATTTTTCTGGTAAATTCTAACAGGGGCTAGTCCCATTGTATACAAAGAGCACCAAGTTCAAAAATATTTTTATATTTTGAAATTTTAATTAAAAAAAAACAACCTTTTTTTGTTTTATTACAACCCGTGGAAATAGAGAGTGAGTCCAACACAGCTTTAGATGTAATGACAACTCGTTAAAAAACATCCAAATTCAGTGCTACAAGCGCTGCTGGAAACACAATGACAGCTCTCTAAAAAAAACACCCACATTTGGTGGCACAAACACCACTGGAAATGCAGCAATGGCTCGCTTAAAAGACGCCCACATTCAGTGCCACAAATGCTGCTGGAAGCGCAGTGATGGCTCACTTAAAAACACCCACATTTGGTGGCACAAGCACCACTGGAAACAGTAAAAAAACAACCGGTGTTCTTGTTTATTGGTCTCAAACAGTGTTTCGCTTTGGAATGCAGCTTAGCAGTCATCTCACTTAGAGTTTCACAGCTATAATCCTTGCATTAAACCTGTTAACCTTCTTCCTTGTCGTGTCCTGCATTTGGGTCCAGCTACATCACAACAAAGTGACTGTTGAGATTAATGGGTAAATTGACACAAAAAAGAAAAGATGGCCCTCTGGCTTCACAGTTGCAAAATCTCTAGGGTGTAATCAGTCTCTATCTCATTCTCTTTGCTCTCCTCACTCTCTCTTGCTGTTTCCTCACCACTGTTTTAAACAGTTACAGACAGAACCAGGCGATACACATGGTTCACTGTCATGTGACTGTGTATGCGCACATGTATGTGTTCATGCTTCTATACTGATTCAACTGTCAACAAGTTGAGACTTGAGAAGTGAGTCTTGTTAGTTCTTCTTTTCTCTTCCCTTTGCCCACTAACCCTCCTCTGAGTTGTATCCCTATATGGTAAAAGTCTCACTGCTGAGTGACTGCACAGGAAATCCACCATTTGAATACAAAGTTTAAAAAAAGAAAAAAAGCCACACACACCACACATTCGCTTTGATAGACTGAAATCGTCACCCAACTTCAAAGCGTTCTTACATATCCATTTCAAGAAAAGCTATTCTCTGCTGCCTTGCCACGTGTAATTGTAGTCAATTGTACTTTCTGTATTTGGTCGGTATTCTCAGTCCAAAGATCATGAACATGATCACATGACATTTTCATTCATTTTTTAAAAGAGCTCTGACACAGAAGGGTACAATGACGTGCAGTAAAAACAATAAAGCATTTTTCAGTTTAAGTTTAAATGGCATGAGGCCTGTCACAAGGGGAGCTGTATTTCCCAGGTCTCATAGTGAAACAACAAAGCCAAAGAGCTCCTTTACATGTTTGTCTTGTGTGCTTTGCATGTGTTTATCTAAGGATTTTAATAAGATGTACACTCCTCTGAGTCTGAGACAATTTTTGAATTCTTACAGAAAACCTGATTATTCCCTGTGCATGTGTGTATGCACCGCAATGTACCACCTCCGGCTACAGCTGAGCATCATCTCTGAAACGCTGTGAAAAACATAATCACTTATTGTCATGTGGTTTTCTGGTAGATGAAAATCTACCAAGGTAGACTTTTTTTCATGTGCTCTGGCTTGCAATGGTGGAGGGAGAATCATTGGCTACATGGAAATTAACATTTTATGGACTCATCCTTGTAAAACTGTGCATGGCCATTTAAAATAGTTGTATTAGTGTGACCAACCATATAATGAACCTTAAACAAGCAAGCGAACACACACATACTGTATATACACTATACTGTACACACAGACATTTATCAAGAATTATATATCTTTCTGTCAGCTGCAGTGGAAGACAGATTCCTCAGTCTGGTTTCTGTCACAGCAGCTGATTCATCTGCTGAAATAAACCAGGATGTCATCACAACTTTCATGTGGGTGTTGAGACTTCTGCTTGCAGGTTTGACTGTAAAGTGCAACCTTGTTAAACGGACCTGTTACAGAGGGTGCTTCAGTGAATGCATGTTGCATAGGAGCTTAGATGTTTCATATCTCATTTGTCTGACATTTGTTCAGCAAGATGAGACCACTGTCATTTAAAATACGGAGGCACATACATTTTGACAGTTAAGTAAGTGCAGCGCCCAAAAATGCAAAAAAAATAGTGTTACTTTAGGTGTTTTAAAAAGTAAGGATGCACCACATTGCATTGATTTCATAACACAATGGCTGCATTCCACTTAGGTGTGTCAGTTCCATAGTCCTTGTGTCGTTCAACTAAACCACTGGAACACAGCCACCATTAATTTTATTAGTAATATCTCCTGTTCCCTCCAGGATAATGGTACAGTGTTATTACATGTTAGGCTGTTCTCATGCACTGTTCATACCTACAGTATACATATGAAAAGTAATGCATCCAGATTCATATATAACCCATGCATTTGGAAAGACTGCAATCACATGACCAATACGCTAATGCAGTCCATATAAGCAGGGTTAGAGTAGCGGATGGGTCAAATAAACACAGGACATTCCCCAAGAAGACTGGCGTTCACGTCCTGTGTGAAACCAATTGAAGTGTGAGTTATTTTGAGATTCGTCATCACCATGTTTCTGTTCCAAAACCCAAGCTACATAACTTTATTTGTCTAAACCTAATCTATGGAACTTTCCATTAAGTACGCAACTTTAAGTGCTTACATGACAACGCCCAACTATGTTTCTTTTCGTAACCCTAACCTACGTAAATTTACTTGCCTTAACCTAACCCACATAACTTCACGTTAAGTATGCAACTTAGTGTTAAGTATAAAAAGTGATAATGCCCAACCATATTTCTTTTCATAAAGCTAACCTACATAAATTTACTTGCCTAAACCTAACTCATGTAACTTAACGTTACATAAATGATGACGCCCAACCATGATTCTTTTTCTAATCGTGACCTACATAATATCATTTTCCTAAATCTAACCTACCTAACTTAACATTAAGTACATTAGGTGTCGATGCCATTTGTGGCTTGCTAATTTGTTAAATATCATCAACATTTGCACGTGAATACTTTCACTTCTTTTTCCCTTCAGTTGAAGCCCATTCAACAAACGATTTTAAGTATGCTTGCTGCAACTAAGTACATTTATTATATTGTACTCTACTAAATTAATTCAGAGATCAGTTTGATATTTTGGGAAATACACTTATTCGCTTTTTTCAGTGAGTTAGACTGGAAGATTAATACCACTCTCATGTCTGTACATTAAATATAAAAATATATTAAAAAAAAAAAGGTAAGCTTAGCTTAGCTTAGTTTAGTTTAGCACAAAGGCTGGAAGCATGGAGAAATGGCTAGCTTGGCTCGATCCAATCAAAATACAATCACCAGCACCTCTAAAGCTTACTAATCAACACATTATAATTCATATTCATGCATATCCACTTTGAGTTTTGTATATCATGAATCAAACAGATGTAGCCATAGCTTACAGATCAGTGCCTCAATCCCCCAATAGCTCTCCAGCTGACCCATGCCTTGATTTACAGTGATATTACAAAAACTGGTGCTGAAGTCATTGAGGGTGCCATTAAAATGCACAGCTGTTCTCATTCTTATTATAAAGGTCCACACACAGAAGCAGTTGACCTTTTATTGTAACCTCATGGCTACAGAAGACAGCGCAATATACCAATAGAGCAGGTTCAATAAATGAATAACTATTTTACTGTGTGTCACTGATCCATGCAGAGCAGAGAGTTATAGTTTAATTAAAGGGAGACCAGAATATTCAGCAGGAAATAGATGTGCATAGTGTATTAGTAACTGGAGTGAATGGGGAAGCAAAGTTGAATGGAAAGAGAAAGACTTTAAAAAAAGACAGTAATTGTTTGAGACAGCCAAAAGGGGGTCAGAAAGCAGAATTATGTAAGATATTGCTTTGGTCTGACAGAGACAGATGAAGGGAAAATGTAGAAGAGAGGAGGAAAGAGGATATGTGTTGCCTCAAGGTAAAATGTTGAGATGAGGGTGAGTGGAGCTGTTGTGTGGGCTGATGTTAGTGAGAAACAGACATGTGACACTCAAAAGAAGACACTTGGTTCACAAATAATTCTCCTGAGTTAACAGGCAGATGTGAAAATGGTCTGTAGGGTTACTGACACGCTCATTTTCAACAATATGACATGCTATATATAATATATACAAAACAGTACAGTATACTACTACAGGTTATAAGAATGAAATTCAATGTGATGCAAAACAATACAGTGGGATAGGATACAATATGATAAATAAGAAGTCAAAATATTATGATATGCATAATAAATTACCTGATAAGAATTACATAATACCTACAATACGACACAACTATGATAGATATGAAACATACATTATACAATGTGATGTGATACAGTGAGATATTATGCATTACCTTATATATGGATCTTTGCATACTGTTGTGAATTGATGGGATAGGATGCAAAATGATACAAAATGATCAATACATACAATGCAAACAATATTATACAACAGGACAATATCAATATGAGTATAATGCATGTGACACATTTTAATATGCTATAATGCATTACAACATAATATAATACAGTGCACAATATAGTTACATGGCAATACACTAAGATCTATTACAAGTCACGTAATACGTTACAATACAATCCGCTAAACCACGATATAATGATGATACACTATGATATGATGCAATATGATACTTTGTTATTACATAATATAAAGTGACACATCACCACACATTACAACTCAATACAATTCAAAGAGACAATTAGAGACATTAGAATATACTGAACTCAAATTAAGACATTTTTGTCACGCACTCAATAGATACATTTCTCTCAAATTTTGAGAGCTTTGTTTTTTGGAATGATCACAATAAAAGGCCACTCTAAAATGTGCAGTTTGAGCGCACAACACAATGAACACAGGTGTCAAAAGTTTTAAGGGACCACGCCATTGCCACTCTGACTGCAGGAATGTCCAAAAGAGTTGTTGGCCATGAACTGAAGGATTCGTTCACATTCATAAGCTATTTCCAGTGCTGTTTCGGTGAATTTGGCAGTAAATCCAACCAGACTCACAACAACAGACCACATGTAGTCACACAGCTCAGGACCTCCACATCCAGCATTTGTCTGAGACCAGTCAATTAAACAGCTGATGCAACACATGGTTTGCACAACCAAAAAAATTCTGCACAAACCATCAGGAACTGTCTCAGGGAAGCTTAACTGCATGCTAACTGACAGTGGTTGTGAGGCTGGTTGGATGTACTGCCAAATTCACAGAAACAACATTGGAGATCCTTACAGTAGTGAAATTAACACGGAGTTCACAGGCAACAGCTCTGATGGACATTTCTGCATTCAGCATGCTAATGGCACACTCCCTCACACGACATCATGATACATTTTAGAGTGGCCTTTTATTGTGACCATCCCAAGGCACTTCTGTGAACCAATGATGCTGTTTAAACAGCAAGTCGATATGCCACACTTGTCAAGCAGATGGATTATCTTGGAAATGAAAAAGTTTAACAAATTTGAGACCAAATTTTGAGAGAAAAATATTTATTGAGTGCATTAAAAGTCTTAGATCTTTAACTTAAACTTTTGGAAAATGGGAGCAAAATGCAAACAAATCCTGCACAACAGAACCATGATTCTTGATGATCCTTCTATCAAGGGTTCATACTGATGAATCATTAAATTGTGGACAATCTGGGACCAGTTCAGCTGATACAAGACACCTCTTTAGTTTATCATAAAAAAAGTATTAGTTAACCAGTCACTGTGAATCAGGATAAACATCATGAATACAATCCCAGATGATCCCACATTTTTACTTTTCTCCTCCTTGCATTGCTTCCTTCACCCAGTCTAGAATGGACGGCTGTCTTTGAAATAACCTTTGGAACAGGAAGTGAGCCACACATTTCAACTTCCTCACACACAGGCACAGACAAGCACTTCTGCTTAATTTCAGTTACTTAACCCCTTAGTGAACTGCTAAAAGAGGCACTGTAAAAATGCTTAGAGTGAAAGAAGAGGAAACGCGTAATATAGCATGTAGAGTTTTTAGTTTTCTTCGAAGCATTTTTTGATGTATCAGTATAGTCACATTACAGCTTGGTAAATCTTTAATGCAAGGGCTGACCTCTGAGCCAAACTTAATGACATGGCTTTTGCTGGACTGACTTCCTTGAATAATGACAGTGACAAAGAGTGAAACTGACAGCTCAATGTACAAATTGATAGAGGAAAACATTTAAAGATACTGTACCATAAATCAGACTAAAGAGATCCACAACAGAGAGAGAGAGGGGGGCAATGTAGTGTATGATATCGTAAATCTTAACATTCTAGTCTAAACATTTTTGTGATCTGAAGTCATCCGAGCTAACTCAGCTGTGAATCTTAGCAAGAATGCTGTTGTCCCTATGTTCATACTCCCATTCCCACTTCCATTCATCTTGCCAAGTTTGATCTCCAAAGAACACGAGTTTGAACTTGGCGTACTCAGTATTTAGAAATGAAGGCCTTTGGTATGTCCTTGAGGCACAAACATGAAATAGCACCACACTAACTTTGCAATGAGGGAGACATCATTAGATAGGACTATCTTATATGAGAGGTGGATAACTGAGAGGGGCTGATCATCAGTAGTAATAAAAAATCAATAACAGACTGACATCACAGCAAACAGACACCCCACTGTCAACACAGCTTTAGAGTGTAAACGCACTCAGTAAACTCAGTAAACAGATGCTCATTTGGGGTGGGAGAATGAAGTGGCCCTCAGCTCGTTAGTCTCTGACAATGGCACCTCTGTGCCAATACTGTGCAGCGCTGGCACACAGGAGCACTGAGAACTGACCCATTCACACTCACATTCCCTCTGTCGCTCTGTCTTCCCTATTCACATGGCCTGGAAGAATCTGAAAAGAGTCCCACCCCACCCCCCACCACCCATTTGCTTTGCTCAGTCGCGCAAATTTCAATTTCCAAGCCCCCCTTCGTCCTCCCGCCAACCATTATCTCTCCTCTCACTGTCTCTCTCTCCCTCTTCACGTCTCAGTCAGGCATCCAACACCTTCCCAATTTACATTTTATTTAGACTGAATGCCACAGTGATGTAAATTAGTAATGCGATTCCTGGATCACAAAGACATTACAAGCAACTAAAATAAAAGAGTTTTGTAGGTCACATTCATTGTGCCTTTATAAGCTTCTTATGCAAACTACAAGTCAAGATTTTGTTAGTAACAAATTAAAAATTACAGATGTAAAATGCATAATAGGAAACAAGTTGTAAATGCAACATTGATATAGTTTCACATTTTAAGTAGATGCTAAACTGTTAGTGAACAGTTGCAGCTTTGCACATTTGGCAGATTTGGAGCAACATTTGTAATTATTTGGAGTCATCTCTATGTCCACCTGTTGAATGGAAGTCCAACTTTCACTTCTCTCTGACCTCTGCTCTGGTATCCACAGACTCCTGAGGGAAATTTCTAGGTCTTTAGAAATTCCAAAGGCCCCACTACATTCATCAGCTACCAGGGCCGCCTGTAAGGGGGGACAAAGGGGAAAAATGAGAGAGCTTTCTGGGGCCCCGCTGCTAGGGGGACCATGGAGGCCAACAAGAATCATTTTCATCCTGAATATAAGCATTGATAACCTCATTTTATCTTGAACCATTATATTCACCATTACAAAAACAAAACAAATGTATCCTGTTTCATAATGTAAACCTCTCTCCTGAAAATGGAATGAGTTGAGCTGTGGACACAGCTCTGGTGACAATGGGAAAGGAGTTTATTGCCTATGTTTAACAGGTTTTCACATATTTGAAAAAAAAAAAAAAAAAAAAAACTGCATACACACGCTAATTCTGGTGGACAAGGGGTATAAATAACCCTTCTCCACCAAAATTAGCACATATGCAGGGTTTTTAAACACGAAAACAGTGTTAAACAGTGGAAATGTTTACAGATGTTATGGTGGTTACTCCTTTTTTACTTCTCTTACTTATTCAGTCTCTCTCTCTCAAACTCTATGCAAACTAAATTTGGACAATGTTTGAGAGCTGCTTGGGTGGAGACAAACCATATTTTGTGGCGTGGTGTCATTGCATCGTACTGGCAAAGGGGTTAAAATTAGCGTGTTGTATTTCCATCACTGCTGATTGGAGCCAGCTGATAGATACCCAACTACTGCATTGTCATTATCATTTGACCCGGGAGTAAATGCCAATTCTAACCTTTCAAATTAAATACAAAAGCCAGATGTTAGCAGGTATTAGTAGATTTTCTGTCAAGTAAGAAAGGGGCTTAAGAGGGACCCTTTTCATATCACATGTTAACATTTGATCTCATGTAAAAATACTGAAAATAGCAGCTTTAAACATAAAATCAGGATTTTGAGCAAATGCCAAATGAAAGTAAAAATGTTAATTTTACAGGCAAAGTACAACAATCACTAATTAGAGCAAAAACATCTTTTTAAAAAAATGTAGAAAAGACAAAATACACAATGGGAGACTAATTCAAAATTAATTCATTATGTGGGAAGAGATCCCCCGTCCCAAAACACACACAGAGCTCATACACACCCAGGGCCTCTGCCTGTCTCTTTCTTGGAGATGTTATGAGCTCATTCCCAGAGTGAGGGCTTGTTTCAACATCATTCACTCTCCCACAGACGACTCGGAGCACGCTGGTCCGTTTGGATTCAGGATCCCGCTGAGCTGTGACTAACCAAATGTTGAATCAGTCAAACGGTGGTGACGGAGTTGCAGATTGGAAGTGAAAAGAACCAACTGACCAAGTTTGAAAGGCTTTATTCCAAACTCTAAACGAAATGTCTCATATTGTGTATCCACGGCCAAGAATTATACAGATGTAATGTATTTCAGCCTTTTGGTGTTTATGGAAAAAAAGACATGTCCTTGGTGTGATAGAGATGTTTAATCTGGAGCAGACACATGCTAACACATACAGAGCAGTGGTTTCCTTTGTTTTAGTTGTGTGTTTTTTTGGGGGGGGTTTTAAATTACACCAACTACAGTATGTAACTTCATTGAAAAATGTATCCAATTTAAAATGAATCCTTATTTAAACTCTGAAAGCAGTTGTCATCACACAAACATTTGGAGACATTGGATGCCGAAAAGACAATTCTTGCTTTTCTCTCTCTCTCTCTTTCTCTCTCTCTCTCACACACACACACACACACACACACACACACATGCTTGGACAGAGCACATGACTTGTTGTGGGCTATAAAATATGCTGCTGTGAGGTCTGAGGAATGCAGGAAGGATCTGAGTGGTATCGTTCTGCAGGAACTGATCTGACTGTCCTTGTTTGAACACTCCTACAGGTCTCTCTGGCACACACCATCAAACACACAAACAGATTGGGTAATATCTCAAACCCCAGGTTTCCTTGACAAACGCTGATGTTATTACACTTAACTGTGTTGTGTTTTAACAATGTACTTGAAATATGCAGACTATGATACAGTCAGGGTGTGTACTGTATGTCTAATATCCATTACAAGTCCTCTAGGCCCAGAGTTCCAAGTTCAGTTTATTCAGCTGAAGTCCCAGGGAGTAACACTATTTTATGATGATCCTCAGTGTAAGTTGTGAGTGAGTCACAAGGATCTCAGAAAGGTGTCATTGCTGCATTTTAACATGCAAAATAATGAAAGACTATACAGAATTGAAGGTGGTTACGCAGAGTTGTTATGTCATTAGAAACAAGTACGGAAAAGCACACTTGAAAATGTTGTTGCTGTTTACATGAACATGGATGAATAATGACAACACATCCTGTTAGTCACAGTGTGTTAGATCAGTTATAAATCAGACTAAGACAAGACGCCTACAGATCAGTCCTGTTGTGATCAAATGGATGCACAATAGTACATATGAAAATTAAACAAAATGGCAAATCCCAGTCACACATTTTGATTAAAATAGAATGTCCCTGGTTTGTGTCTGTACTGTGTGACATTTTAATTCCCACAGTACCAGCACAAAATAACTAGTATCCCTGCATAAAAAGATTAAAAACTTATCTAAACTTGAAGAACTACTGCTCACCATGCTTCTTGATGAGTTGAAGTCACTGGGGTCCACATTTACAAAATCTCATTTATTGAATTGTATGCTCAGTGCTTCCCAAACACATGTATTTTCGGTAAAACATGATTTAAAATCAGTATATCAGTAAACAGTCTAATGCACAGCAGAGCTGCATGGGCATGTTCATGTACAGTGTGTGTGAGCCAGCAGATGCTGAAATTGTCATTTTGGGAGTAAAGTATTCTAAGTCCAAGGTCCACTTATTAGCCTTTTAGATCGTTCAACCTCATGGTCTTAATGAGACATGGAACATGATATTAGTTCGGACAGAGCACTGAAGGTGACTTTGGGTTATTTGAATGTCATTATTTGTTTTATTCATGCCTTACGTTTACTGGCTGTTTGGCTGCTGGCTGACTGGCAACATCCAATCATACCACACCAACGCCTTCTTTACTGTATGTGCTAAGATTTTGGTAGAGCTGATTTAACTAAAATCTATTGTTTAAGTGTGAGGTTTTTAAGGGGGATTAGCCCTCCAAGCACAACTCTTGTTGCTGCTCAGATTCTTTGAGACGAGCTTCAAAGACCAGAACATTCCTCCACTAAACCTAACTATACATATAAGTATTTGCTAGAGGCATTTGTCTTCAGGGTGTACCAGCAGTGTGATTAACTTCTTGCAATTTGAAGCCTAGCTACATGTTCAGACAGCCGGCTACACAAGGGAGACCCACTGGATTGCTTCTGGTGGTCCCTGTTGAGTAAGCAGTGTCCATCCTGATCCCTTATCATCGTCCCCTTGTACCCACATGCTGAGAATGCCCCTCAGACCTGCTGTAGAGCCCTCACCCTATCCATCTAACTGGCAAGAAGTTGCTCTGTGTAGAGGGCTCCTTTCACCACTGATCTTTTATGTTTTTAAGGACATCGTAATATTGGTCTGTGTGAGTGGGTTTCCTGTATACATCTTTATCCTACCATCAGCCCTCACAAGCCTTTTTTGTGGTTTTCCAGCGATCCAACCTTTGGCCCACTCTTTGCATTGATCTTAGCACAAGATCCAGAGCGTGAGAGACTTCCATGCATCATCTGTGTTACTTTGTTGATTACATCACTGTTAACTGTGTGATCCTCTTTGTGTGAAATGAGCTCAAAGTACTGCTGTGCTTAAGTACAGTCTTACAGAGCCATTAGCATGGCTGTAAACAGTAAAGGCTCATTTCTACACCCTCTACATACAAAAATAGACATGTCCTCTTCAAATGTTGTAAATGTTACTGTCGTCATACTGCCACATTAGCATTGATACAGCCAATAGTTGACTCTAGAGAGCAGATTCCACAGTGTCACACGACAACAAACAAGGTGACAGTGGATGTTGTAATATTGTACCTTTCAATGGAGGCAGTGTTGTAGACGGCAGTGGTCTGTGTGGCCTGTTCCGTTCTGCTATTATTTAACCTTCTGCTTCTTCTTCTTCTTCTTCTCCTCATACAGTCATATGGTGCTTGAGGTACTGCTCCATTTCGTTTAAGCTTTCAAAAAAATGTGCGCAAATATGGACAAAATTAATGCAGAGTATGGACAAAAGGGTTTGTCCGTCTCCGTATCTAGCACTGAGCATAAATGAGCTCTTAGCAGGCTTTTACATCAAGAACCGGGATCCGAGTGAACTTAACCCATTTCGTTTGATCAGTGTGAACACTGTGTATCATACCTCAGCATGGTTTTTTGACCTCTGCCCAGGTCCACTTGAAAACCTGGTCTGGAGTAAGTTTCATGCTTAGTCGCATACGGTTTGTATCAGGTGTGGAAACCAACTTTACCAAAAAAACACTATGCCACCAGGCTCTTCAAGAAGTTATGCAGCAGGCGCTGATCTCATCTTCTGAACTGCATGACCATGGATGAAGTGGGTGGGTAAAGTAGGACAGCCCATTCTCATTTTGAAGTCGTCAAATACTGCCGCTTTGTCAGTGATTTCAGCGTCAGACACAGAAACCAAAAGGCACCTTTCCCGGCGGTATGATGTGCCACTAGATGGCATTAGTTTGTAATACCACCTGTAACAATGTAATATAAGGAGCTGGAAAGTCTCTATGGGTGACCGAGGGGAGGTGGTTATGTCCAACAAACTACGGACATTCGCCTGCTGCTCGCTTCCTGTGTGAATGTTGAGCCAAACCATGATGTTTTTTTCAAAACCTAACCATCTGCTTTTGTTGCACAAGGAAATAAACGTAAATACGAGATGTTTTAACTACATTTCAAGACTGTATGCATCTAACAAGCAAACATTGTACATTTCCTGTGAATACAAAAGTGTATTTTGAAAACGATGCATGTAACATGCATAAATTGACGCACTGTCCCAGAATATCAACAGCAGATGCAGGAGGGTACCTAGCACGCACATTTAGACGTCATAGTCCGCCGACAAAGCTACGAATTTGACTAGTTTGGGTGAGAGCAAACTGAGTAGGAAGGCAGGCAAGAAGGTCACTCTTGACAATCGTTTAGCAATAGTAGGCATGTTGCAAAGGTCAACCCTATTGTATGGGCTTGGAATCCAGTGATTGGCCGCTTTTCTACACTGTAGCAACAATATCAACAAATGTCATGTAAATGATGACACAAGTGCACAGGACAACATACCTGATGTGAAAGCTGAGCGGGGGGACAATCGTACTCTGAAAAATAACTTGCACCTAAAATGGAAGCGCCCTCAGTCTCTGTTTCTTTGGCCTCCTTTGAATAAGTGTTGCTGTGTGGTTTCTGAAGAAATTAAAAGGTATTGTGTACATATCAGGAGGATGTTGACTTCCAGTTCCAGTAGTTCCTCATTCTTCGGAACATGAAAAAAATAAAAGGAAATGATGCTCACAAATATTTGTCCATGACTCAAACTGATATGAACTCTAGAAAATGATCTAATCTGTGAAGAAGCACTAACCTTATTATCATGGCCCCTTAAAACACTTCCACACAAACTCACACACTGTAAAATGAGCTTAAAGTACATCCTCAACTACTCACTTCCTCACAGCTTACTTAAAGCCTCAGTGAACAATACCAGAGCTCTGTCATTATACAACCCCCTATTAGTACTCATAGATCACTGCAACCGCCCAGCCAGCCTGCCAGACATACTCACTCACTCACTCACTCCGCAGAATCGTGTTTGATCAGAGGCTGAGTCATGCAGACAAACCATTAATCCATTCATCTGACAGCTGTAGCAGAATAGCACACACATGCTGATGGTGTGTGGGTTTAAAACAGCTGGGAGCCATCCACTGACCTGATACAGACCGGCAGACGTCACTCATATTGGAAACCTGGCATTGAAAGTGACAAGAGAACAGGCAAATTAGGCCTCTTTATTGGAAATCAGTGTTCGGCCTTTGATTATTTTACAGACTGTCCCCAGCCTCTGTGGACATGTTGACTTACCACACCCATGTGAATGCAAACTGCAGGCAGCTGAGTGTGGATTCAATCAATAGTAACACACTTATCAGCAATGTATTTACCTATCCTGCTGATTGGTAGTATTGAGAACGACTGTTTAAATACAGGGTAGTGAAAGGAAATATCCTCTGAGTACAAGTAAACCAATTACTGACTGTACAATTAGATTTGAGAAAGGAGTAGAGGATGTCGGCATGGCAGACACACATAACTAAACAGCGTTATGGCTCCTGATTATTAATAAGTGACTTAATAACACTGCTTTTGAAATGACTAACATTTAATAAGTGATGTATTTATTTATTATGGTCAAATAAAAAGACTGTTGAGGTCTGAGAGGATTGCTTGACTACAACAGAGGGACGAGGACAGATGGTGAAGACCTAACCGACACACTGTATGACTAGATACACTATAAAACAATGACTCTCCCTCCCAGACTGCTGACTGGCTAAGCATGACGATTACAGTGGTCACCATGGAAACCCTTGGGAGTCCCCTAAGCTCCCAGAGACGGTTGCTGTGTGGACCCTGAATCGACAAGTGCCAAAATGCTCCCATTACCTCATCCTGCACTGGGAACAAAAAGAGATCTGAAAAGAAAAACAAAAAATTAACGTGGCACTTCAGACTTATGTATTGCCAGTCACAGGTCACTTCTTGGTACAGCGAAGAACACTTTATTAGAGGTTTGTGATACCATTGCACTCCTATATCACTGTCTGACTCCAGATGGACAGTTTTTTTATCCCGTAGGAAAAAGCAAGCACTCTCAAAAACTAAATAAACTCGCAAGGTGCACAGCCAAAAACAGTTAAAGAAGGGAAAAACGCCAGCACTCTCAAATGTCCTTTTAGTTAAGTTTAAAGTTTTTTTTTATCCCACACATTCTTCTTTTTTGTCAAAACCTGGCATACAGCACAATGCAATGAACCACCAACAGTTTGGTGGGAGAGTTGGGTGTGTTGTGCTAGTAGTAGCTAATGTAGCTTCAAGCAGGGATTAAGTGTGGGCTACAGGGGTCTGCTAAGCTCACTTCTTTCTTACTACACACCCAGAAACCCCCAGAGGTCTTTAGCCACAACCGATGCTGACTTAAAAGACATCACATCAAAGTTTAGGCTCTTATGTCCTTTTTGCAGTGTTGGTGGTGCTTTTGTGGTTGGTTTTGGACGGTGGTGGTGTGTGGCTGAAAGTTACTCCCTGGGATGTGGAAATCAACCCATCAGTCTTTAAACTCTACTCCTGCTACTTTTGCTAGCTAACTGTCAGCTAGCCAGATCAAGGTTTTCAAATGTAACATCAGTAAACATCAAGGAAAAGATGGAAATGAATGAGCACCAGCCACCTAGCATCCTGTTTGCCTATGTACAGGCGATGGATGATAAACTGGATGACCTCCGTGCAGCTTCTGTTCCCAATAGATATCAGCTGCAATATTCTTTGATTCACTGAAACTTGGCTAAATCTTGGACAGCGCCCATTAACCAGGTGACTCTTTTTCTATATGCTGATCCAACAGAGTAGAGAACTCTGGTGAGAGAAGAGGTGGCGTGTGCTTACGTAACAATGACTAAGGACTGGTGTGACGATGGGAATGTGAGGTGCTGCATCATTCCTGCTGTGAATCATTGCTTTACGCCTTGCAGAGGCAGCTGCAGAGTGAAGTTGCTGCCCGTGTTCAGGTGGAGCAACCATATGGTCATCTTGTTTAGGTCAGGATGTTTGGTCAGTTAAATCACTTCACAACCAGAAACAATGGATCACCAGAACCATCTGGACATATGGACAATTTAAGGCAGCAGCCAACAAAAGCCCTTTTTACACGGAGATCACGCTTAGTGTGAGATAAAACATATGCACAACAACGGCATTAACATGGCAATAAAAATCATTTTCCTGTTCATATGGCAGCTGATCTTGTCCTCTGCTCGGAGGGTAAAGAGCTCTAAGACCTCATTGTTTTCTAAATTTGTGGTCATTTTCAGCCCGTTGTTCCTCTTTGAGTTAGCTGCTGACTGCTATCAGCTACCTTTTTTACAATCTTCTGCAGCAGGTCATACTTAAAACAATTGTAAAAATGTCTTGCCAGCTGTCTCTTTTAAAGGACACTGTCTCAGGGCTGTTACTACTTTCAGTGCTGTCTTAAGGCTTATTTATACTTCTTTTATGAACAGAAATAGATGGTATAGAAAATAGAATAGATTACATATACAAATACGGATGAAAGGAACGCGGAGTACAGATAGAAGGCTCTGATCTTCTCTGAATCTAACGTTGAGCATAAGTGAGCCCTAGTAGGCCAGATACTCTGTCTTCCCATTCCGCAGTTGTACCTTTTATGCAAAACAGTGTGAAATTCTTGCTTTGACAGGCAGTGTAAATGGGGCTTTGGACACATCACAGAGGGAAACCTCTTCATTGGGGTCTAAGCCGACTCAAAAACTTCTAAGTAACGTAAACTCAACCCAACTTCTTTTGGCAGTTTCAGGTCCTTACCAAAATAACTACTATTGATGGTAACGTAAGATTCAGAGACACACAAAAGACACTGAGAAGCAAGTTTTTGGAAAAAACATCAATTTTTATTTTGAAATGACTGATCTTGTGCCCACCCAGTTTTCTTTCTTTTTCTTTTTTTCATTATTTTTTTGAAAATCTCTTCTGCCAATGTCCAAGAAAACAATGCTCTTAAAAATAAAATCAAAAGGTAAAACTCTTAAGAGAAAATAAAATTCATTTCAAAAACAAAAAAAAGGTACAAGAAAACATACATATTTTTTTGCAGGGGGAAGAGAGGGTTGAAACTAAATAAACTGAGATGCTACAACCGAGAAATGGCTCCTCCTGGGTTGGGACGATAAGCCCTGGCCCACGTTATGATGAGCCATGAGTAGATCAAAGTCCCACCCCCATGTAAGAGCAATAGCCAATCACAGTGTAGTGTTCACAAGCTCCCATGATGTCCCTCTCTCCCTGGGAGGCTAAGGCAGTCAAACACAGTAGGTTATAGTAGGCATGGATACCTTTAAGTGGTAGACTGTGAGATGAAACACCAGAGGAAAAGATCTCCATTCTCAGAATCCTTTTTTGATTTTGGGACACAGAAGTGCTGCTTAGGGTTCAATATATTAGTTGTTTCTCTGTATTTCTACGCCATAATATCTACAGGCAGAAAGCCTCCTGTAAGACCAAGAGTCTCAATCTTTTCCATGTACTCTTCTACAGTTACTGCCCCAGCTCTGGAAACTGCTAACATTGATCATGCTAGCAAAAACCGGAAGGAGAAAGTAAAAAGTAGATCTAAATAAGGCTCAGAAATAATCCCACTCACAAAAAGACATGTTTAGACGCATGATAAAAGGGATTCACAGCACAGAGCACAAGTATAAAGACAGCAGGGTGAATTACAGTCTGTCTCAGGGTAAGATGTAATGGTTAACTTGAGGCTGTAATCCAAACACAGCTGTCTGGCTGGAGATGAAGAGGTGGTTTAATGTGTACTTAGCAGTATGACTCAAGATTACTCAAAGCAAGCCAGCAACCATTACCAAGGATATTGTTAGACAATGGAGATCATTTCCTCCTGGAGGTACAGTGTATCATGACTAAGAGCATGCTCTGGTGTTAAACACATGCCTGCAAGTAAAGAGGTTCATTTCAAAATGGTATTCTCGTCAGCAAACTCCTTCTTACAACATGACCCATGATGAGCAGTTTTGAAGTGAAACCCTTAGTTTTTTTTTTCCATCCTCATTACATGACATTATTCGGTGCAAACAGTGCTGAAGCCTTGATGTAACTTCCTAGTGCTCAACTGCAGCCCAGCTGAGATGAAGATGAGCGTGAGATGTTGATGCACAGCACAGTAGATAACCAACCATGAGCTGACTGGGGAGAGGGCGGAGGCTAGGAGAGGAGAGAGGGCAGTTTGTGTGCTTATATGCTTGCTTTTAACTATGCATCTGTGTGTGCATGATGGCTACTTTGCACAGTCAAAGTGCGTTTGTGTTGGTTGTGCGCATCCTTAGAAATCACTGCCAGTGTAGACACTTCAGTGTATGCAGACACCCAGTATAGTAACAGGTCCACATCAATGCCTGCTGTCAGTCCATTTCTGGACTAGATCCAGGCCTTAAAGGGACTGTCTGACATTTGGGGAAGTGTGCTTTTTTTGCGTTCTAATTTATTTTAGGTAGATGAGAAGGTCAATACCACTCTCATATCTCTCCGTTCAATACGAAGCTACAGCCAGCAGCCACTTAGCTTAGCTAAGCAAGAATTTCTTAAAGTATTTTTTTAACAACACATTAACGTCCTTGAGTTTCATCTTGTCAAGGTTTCTTTGTGTGCAAAGTCTCTTGGAGGATATTCGCCCAAGGATAAGGATAAATTGGTCCTGATCTGCCCCCAGATGTACTGGGAATGTACTTTTTAATCTTCCACATACACAAACCGATGTAAACAAGCATGTGAAAAATTCAGCTCACACACACTTTTTGAAAATCAAGCATATAAACACCCTAATGCCAATGTTATAATTTTTGAGGTGCACCAATAGCATCTGAACTCCTTGGAACTGTGCCAGTTCACTCGGTAACTACATTAACAATGATGGGGTTTTTTTTATCTATTCTCAAACTGTTGTTGAGAGTAAATTAATAAGCTGTTTAACTAGTGGGGGGAAAAGAATGTTCTGATTTCTAATAAGCCATTATTGGGCATTTTTAAGTGATCAGTATTTGAAAGGCTTACACTGGCTCTACAAACTGCTCTTGGTGAACCTCTGCTTTGTTTATGTGAGAATTTCCCTTTTTCTCCATCCCACCCTGCCCTCTCTCCAAGAAGTAGCCCTGCCCAAACCCCCCCTGCTCCCACTTACTCCAAAATACCCCACCCTAATCACACCCGACACCCCCTAACCCCAACCCCAACCCTTCCAGTGGACCATGGCACTTCTCTACTCGGCCTGAGCATCATAGTTGGCTCCACCAGCTTTCTTCAGCTCTGTGCGGATGTTGTCTGCATCCAGTTCCCTCAGCTCACTAAACGTGAACTCCTTGGCAAAGTTCTGCAGAAACAAAACAGTTCAGAACACCAAAAGTTACTTTTCATTTGTTGCAGAATGGGAAGAAACCAAGACATGTAATGGGTGATGGTTTACATAGATTTTTGTACAGATAGCAAAAATAAGACTCTTTTTCCAGTACTTTACAGCTTTTTATACTTGCGACAGACCCATTTCACAGAATATCTTTATGTATGAAAAGGAGAGCTTGCCTTAGTGTCATTTATCCAGTTAGTTTTCCCTTTTATTTTTGCATGTGTACATTTGCTTTAACACAGGTAGCATCCTTGACAGTCAGCCGAGATATGCTATTTCAAATTATTAGTTGCTGATTTTGACTCTGTGTGTTTAGTTACTTATTTTTCCCACCATCACATCTCATCTTCATATCATCAAGTGTTCAGATGGTTTGTTGTTTTTCAAAATCCTATTCCATCAGACTGTATGTAGCACTCTGTTGCCATATTGCCCCTGGGACCATCCACTTTCCCCAAACAGACCATTACAGCTTCAAGCTCTTTTAATCTCATGATGACAAACATAACTTTAATTGGTACTGTCTCAGCATGCAACACCAGTCACTGACCTGCACGATCTCTTTGACCAGCGCTTTGTCGGTGCTGACCTTGGCGCGCTGCAGCCCAGTGATATTCTCACCAATCCAGGTGATGAGAGTGAACTTGGCCCGTTTGCTCATGGCGTCTCCCGTCGTGATCCGGACAAAACCAAACAGACGAGAGTCATCTGAGGGAGGAGTTGAAGGAGATTATGTAAGACTGAAGGTTCTTACAGCTCGTATTTTAAGATGTTACACATTTCAACACACCCTACTAGAAGACGCACACACTCTCCTGTCCAGTCAGAGGCTGACACACAAATGGCACTCTGTTGTTGTTAAGATGTACTGACTGACCTCCTGTCATGCTCCATTTTTCCATCTGCTGATAAAAAAGGCTTTACAATTGTGATTTCATAGTGTCACTTTGTGTCATGATGATGTGTAAATCTGGTGTAGCATCAAGTGTTATAAAACTGCATTGTGTGTTTGTAAGGCAGTGAGCAAAGAGTTTCACTGTTGCAGTGCAGATGAATACAAGGTTCTGCTTTTTGTAGTTCACCTTCAAAGTGTGTGTGTGCACGCACGCAACAAGGAAATATTCAGGTCAACAGACTAAATGAGTAAAATCTTTTGTGAGCCTTGCAGTTGTGTCAGAAAGCTCCCAGTGGCTACGCCTGTCACTCTCTCGGTGGTCCACTGCAGACCTGCAACTGTCTGTGAGTAATGTCTCCATACATGCAACAAGGCTAAAAAAAAAAAAAAAACGAAAGAAAGAAAGAAAAGAAAAACACTTCTATGGCTTTTCTTCCGGACTTTTCTTTTTTCTAACTTTTCAAGCCTCTAAGTCCCATTCAAATAAAAAAATGTGAGGGGAACAGTCTTTAGAGTGAACTGCTCACAGACAAATCCAACAAGAGCAAAACTGAGGGCATGTATTTTTCTATCAAGAGAAACAACTCACATCAACCAGACACCCTAGTTAAAGAAGAGGTAATAAATATTGCCAAGAACTTAAAACATTTAGGTATAATCACTGACTCCAACTTAAATTTTAGGAAACATAAAAAGGTCTCCAGAAGTGTCAGAGCTAGTCTAATGAATTTTAGACATATTACATACCAAATGCCTCTGGCCGAGGCTAAGCTCTTTAAGCACTCAATGATTATCCCGCTTTTATCTTACTGTGCAATAAGCTGTTCTTAGGCAGGTGTGACTATGCTGAAATCATAAGAGGTAAAAACTCTTGCAAAACTAGAATTACCCAAATATAGTCATAATTAGCAAATTAATTCAGGAGTTATGGCGAAAAACATGTCTTGTAAGGTCACAGTGACCTTGACCTTTGACCACCAAATTCTTATCAGTTTTGTTGGGCACGGCCTCTGTTAAATAAACTAATAAACTCAACTACACATGCAAAGAAGGGTCACTAGTAGACGGAAATTGCCTATAAAGGATAACAAATCAATAAGATTAGGAACCAAAGATATCAGGCAAAGCCTCCAGTTGGGGAGTTAGGGTATGTATTGGAATTCTCCAGAATAACCACTATATCCCCCGTCACCAGTGATATCTGGCATATCCAAATGGATAAAGTAGTTGTAATATGGGCATCATACTGGACAGGGTGGCATGTAAAGTCTTATGCATTGGTGGGTTCTATATGCATAATACTGACTTGAAAAGAGTGCTTGTTTTGCAGAACACTTTTTACTCTAATTCAAGTAAAATACATATACTTCTACTCAGTTACATAGGACTACAAACTTCTTGCTAGCTACTTTTACTGTTACATTTAGCTATTAATAATTGTTATATTCTGCGGAGCTCACATGCACAACAGCGATTGTCCAACAGCGGGCAATAAGACAGCCTGTACACACGCACACACATCAGGCACACTGAGCCCAAGCCTCTCCTTTAAGGACTCAGTAACCGCTGGATTCTACTGGGTGCAGCTGCAGTGGTGAGCCTGAGCTGGTTGCGGCCACTCCAAACAATGCCTGTTACTTCACCAAACGCGCCCCAGCACGTTTCAGGTTGCTCTGCTAGTGACACAAAGTTTTTTTTCTTTGTTTTGTTTTGAAAGATTAAACAGTACACAACAGCACACTTTTGTAATTTCTCCTATTCTGGATGGAACTTTAATGACAATTTACATACACGTCAAATTTTAGCTTAAACTCTAGTCAATGTAATTGAAACGTGACAAAATATGTATGTCAACGACTTTTTTTCCATGACTAAGACATGTTAACAACAACGCAGCAGCTGCATTTCCTCTGCTGTGTGCTTGGAGAAACTTACTAATTGACTTACTTATTTACTTACTTTACTACTTGCTTAAGAGCACTTGGCCCCAGGCTAGTTGTTTAATAGTTTAATAGTGTTGTCTTTTCCTGGTGTTAAAAGCTGTATTACAGCAAAATTATGTAATTTTCTGAACTCAACAGACTTTTTAAGCTGTTCTCTTATTTGCCCTCACCCAATTAGTTATTATATCCATATTACCAAAAACCTTATGGTGTAAATATTTTTGTGACACCACCAATAGTCACCCTACAATATTGTTGCAACATCGATATGACAATATGTGGCAAAAAATATGACGATATTTGATTTTCGTCATATTGCCCAGCCTTACCTTATGTTAATCAAGTTGGCTTTTGTCTGTAAATTCAAGGGTCTTTACTAGTGGCAAAAATTGCCAACAAAATACTTCAGTATTCAAGTTTATCATCATAATGTCCTTGTTAAAAACAACACATTCTGTATGTAACTGATTTTCTTCTGCTAAAATTTAGCAAACATAACCAGTGGTGCGCAGTTACTATCTGCAAATGGCTAAAGGTGTTTGATGAATCTAATGAGCCCTCTATTTACATTGTGCACCTGCCATCACATGATCCAACAGCTGTCATATTGGCAGACAGAAAACACACACCTCTCTGTCCTGCAAGGAAGTAACTGCATGTATACTGACAACCATAGAGGAAGCGATAGATTTTGTGGTTCAGCTTCGAGCCCAGAGAGCTGACGAGGCTTTGCAGTGATCATTTTCTAAATGATGACGTTCAGATTTCCTCCCTAGACACAGACACACACACACACGGACACAGACACACACACACACACACACACACACACACACACACAGAGTTACCTAATTCAGCAAAGTCAAGGAAGGTGTACTTTTTAGTTTTTGGATTTGGATTTGTTAAAATAGAGAAGGTGTAGAATTAAAGGGAGTTGAGAAACACAGGCGACACATGAGATTACATAACTTTAGTTTATACGGAAAGTAAGCAGAACTTTTTTTCATTGTCTCATCTGCTCCTTCAGGCAGTACAGTGCAATTTAGGTTCCATTCCTTTGTAGATGATACTTAGCTTTACATCTGTGCCTGACAGCTGTCATCAGCAGGTAAAACTGGACAAATGTATCAGAAATCAAATGATGTCATCTAACTTCCTTCTTTTAAATGCTGAGAAAACTTTTGGTCAAAAGCAGATCAGAAATAATTTATCTGATCTCACTGTGAATATAGCCAGTTCCACAATTTCACAAAAGCCTTGTATTAGAAGCCAAGATGTCTCATTTGATCCTAACCTCTCCTTTGGAAAGCATATCAACAATATTTCAAAGACTGCATATGTCCACCTATAAAACACTGCTGAGATTCGTCCCATTCTTTCAATGCCTGATACTGAAAATCTTGTTCATGCATATGTTTCATTTAGGCGTGACTACTGTAATACACTTGTCTCTGGCTTTCCTAAATTTCCCCTACCACCTGAAAAGCAGATAAAAATATATGAATTTTTTAAACGCTCCCCGAGCGGTAAAGGTGGTGAAGAAGAAATGTTACAATGTTTAGTTCAATGTACAATTAAAATAATAGTTCAGTTGTTATATTGACTGCTGTCATTAAAAGAAACACATGAACATTTTTGTATGTTGCTAAAGTTGCTAATTACTGTTTTTAGTGTATGTATTGCATTCCATTTGTAATTCTCTGTAATTTATCTCACTTCTGTATGTTTTTTGTGCTTTCCCAATGTTGCTAACTGCTGTTTTTATCATATGTATAGCCCTTTGGCATGCTTTGCGGTATTGGTCTATGATAAACTTTGAACTGAGTTGACCACTTAGTATTGTCTTCCAGGTGTTCCTGCCTCTGTGTGACTGGCAGAAACTCTGTATACTCTGACTATGAGCTGTAGGACAAAAACCTTCTTACTTCCTCAACAAAGCAATCTAACCACTGACAGAAAGATCGTTGACACTCATGTTTCATCTGGAATTAACATCCATACTGAATTAACAACACACAAATTCTGGGTGTAAATCCATTTAACACATACTGAAGATCTATAAAGTTCAGCAACTGATGACTGGTGGGAGCATGTGACTTGATCAATAAATTGGCCAAAAGTCTGTTTTCCTGCAGTAACACCACTGCAGTGCAGCACTGACTGACAGAAACCCAGCCAAAATCGTTCACTGTTACTTTTAAAGTTCCACCAGACAGCATTTTTATGAAACCTCACCCTAAACCTTAAAGTGGAGCAGCAACAATGAGGAGCAGGACGCAACAACATCACACATCAGCCAGTCTGTGAAACATGAGCACATTGTTTGCAGCTTACTGCTGGAGGGATGGATGTATTCATCATTGTAAGCGTTTGTTTCTTAGCAATTTACTGATTCATTTGTAGAATTAATTTTGACATTCGCTTCATCATTTAAGTCATTTATGTCATCTTCACTTTGATACTTTAAAATCTGAAGTTGTCCTCACATCACCTGTCTGAAATTTTATTGACTAAAGGAGGAGCATACGGCAAATCAATATTGCACTTTCATAAACCTGAAGTACTTAAAAAGGCCAGCTTAAAAAGGAATGATCAAAACTGATGAAGCAGAGGCCAAGATTTCCTGACTTTCTTAAGACCCTCCCTGCCTGGTAAATGCCCATGTCTTGCAAACTCCACGTCTACTGCTGATTTTATTATCCTCTTTCAGTCTTTAAATCTTAAACAGCATGTAAAAGAGCCAACCCATAATAAGTGTCATACCCTTGAACCTGTGTTACATGACATATGACACCCCCCCTTAAATCCTTAATGACGAGTTTTGATGCTCCTGGCATATCCATAAAGACGACATTTGACGCCCATTTGAACAGGTTCCGTGTTTGGCTTTCAAATGGTGATGACTTAGTGGTCAATTAATGAAAACACATTGAGATCCTCATAAATGGATAGGTTTCTAAAGATATATGACATGTCTATGTTTCATGTAGGTTGGTCGAGTGTAACATTCATTTATAATCACATTTAATTTTTTTATTCAAATAATTCCATGGGTATCCTTAGAATGTTCAATAAGGGTGGTTCTATTAGGCGTTCTCTGTGGTAAAGAGTTAAACTCCAAGTTAGCCAGAATTTCATTGCTAGAATTAGAGGAACTAATCTCCCACTTAAACTCCTCCACCTGCTCAATTAGACATTATCCCCACCATATTTCTAAAAGACGTTTTCCAGACTGTTTCCCCACAGCAGATTATTAACTGCTTATTGTCTACTGACTGTCCCATCCAGCCACTTCTTAAGAAACCCACACTTGACCCTCTTATTTTTAACAATTTTAGACCAATTTCAAAATTACTCGTTTCATCCAAAATTTCAGGAAAGTCTCCTGCCACTCCATTAATCTCACACATGAATAACAATAATATCTTTGAGGAATTTCAATCAGGATTCCGTACCTAGCACAGCACAGAAACAGCTCTTATTTGGGTTACTTATGATTTACTTCTCGGCGATGATTCCGGGGCTTGCTCAATTTTTATTCCGCTCGATCTGACTTCGGCATTTGATACAACAGACCTCCTTATAAACCACCTTGAAAACTTTGTTGGAATTAAGGACAGTGGTCTTGCCTGGTTTTGCTCATATCCCTCTGAAAGCTCTTTCTCTGTTGTAATGGGAGAATATTCTTCATCCACAGCCTCCCTCTCATGTGGTGTTCCCCATGGGTTAATTCTGGGTCCTCTTTTGTTTTCTATTTATATGCTTCCTTTGGGTCAGATAATCCCTAGGTACAAGATTAATTGACAAAGTTATGCAGATGATAAGCATCTTCATTTTCCACTGATTTGTAGTGACATTGGCAATTTTACTCTTATGCTATGGCTTGTCTCTGATAAGTGATAAGTGCTGGATATCAAAAAACTTTCTCCTGCTCAATGAGTCCAAATCTGAGGTCCTTTTCTTTGGCCCCCACAACCTGACCTGTGACTTAAAAAAGAACCTTGGGAACCTGTCCTCCAATGTTAAGTATTCTGCCCGCAATTTGGGTGTCAACCAAGGTTGTGCAATCATGCTTTCTTCATATTAGAAACATTGCAAAAGGTGTCTCAAGCAGACCTTGGAAAGTCATCCATGCTTTCATCTCGTCACACCTGGATTGCTGTATTCAGGGATCAGCCAAAAGGCCATTTGCCATCTCCAACTTGTTCAAACTGACAGACTTTTAACACATTCCAAGAGACAAGACCACAGCACTCCCATCCTTGGAGGGTACACTGGCTACCTCTGAAGTATAGAATTGAGTTTAAGCTTTTACTAATTACCTTTAAAGCCCTGCATGGCCTTGCTCCTACCTACATTATAGATTTACTTAAGTCCTATGAGCCTAGCCGTTGCCTGCGCTCCTCAGGTAGGACCCGCATAAATGTTCCCACAGCCTACCTCATTATACAAGGAAACCGGACATTTCCCGTTAGAGCCCCGCAGCTGCTGAACTCCTAACCTGAGGAACTTAGATTAGCAAACCCAGTATCTTCCTTTAGTTTAGTTTAGTTTAGTTTTAGTTTAGTTTATTAACACTCCTCAAAACATACTTTTACAGGAAGGCTCTTTTTTACAGTAAATCTGTTGTCTGTCTAGTTTCTATCCCTCTTTTATCAATAATGATAATAATAATATTATTATTACATACTTTGTTTTATCTGGTCTTAGTCTACGTTAAATGTTTTTTTATTTGATTTATTTATGTTATCGCTGTTTTTATCTTGATGGTGTATACTACTTTATCTTGTCCTATAAGCACTCTGTAACTGTGTTTTGAAAAGTGCTATGCAAATAAAGTTTATTGTTTTTATCTGCAGTTTGAAACTCAGGCTTCCTGTTACAAAGTTGTAGTCTCCAATTCGCAAGCTGAGATAACATAACAAACTAAACATGACAATGAATCACTTTATGATTTTAAATTAAGATACTTAAATTTAAAGTGATAAATTCTGAAAAGGACCTGAAGGTGGTAGCATGCTCATTCAAGCTGCCATTCTGTTATATGGTCAGTTGATTTTACTAGATTACATCAAGAGTTTTTACAACTTGTATTATCTTCATGTACCTGTTGAAGCAGCTGATTAAGACTTTCCTGGCAGAGCTTCAACGTTACTGTTCTCATATCAGAGCAGCCGCACATTAACAGGAGCAGCAACTACAAAGAGTCTTATCAGTGAGGTCACAAAGGACATCGCAAGTTTCAACACCCTGTTTGAAGCAATACACGCATGCACATATTCACCTGACTCAACTAATTCAATTCTGACGCTCATGAATAGCCTCCCTTTGTCTTATTTGCCATTGTCACCATTTGAGATACCAGAGAGGAACTAGCACAAACACATAACCTCACCCATACCAGGAGCTCGCCCACACCCCCACACTTCCTCCCTCTGCCAGATCCTTCCTGGTTTGCCTTCCCTTTAAAGCCATGCTGACACTGCATGTAGTTTCGTCTCTGCAGCCGGCCTCCCCCCTGCTGCAGAGAAAACTCTACTGAAGCTACAACAATGATGAGACAGCAAAAAGGCTGGTTGGGAGACACATTGCTCTGCATAAACTGACTTCATTTTAGCACAGCAAAGGTTGGCAGGTGACACTGAATCTTCCTGTGTACACTCTCTGAGCCCACGCTCAGTCCCTCTGCGACACAGCCTGGAAACTAGAGCTGTCTCAGGTGGGTCTGGCAAGGAGTGGTGTTACCAACATGTTCTTGTTTTTATCTTAGCTAACAGCAGGGCCTGAGGATGGTGATGCAAGTCAGGTAACCATTTAATTTGGTGTGGATCCCCTAAGGAGGGTGATAATTTCCCCATTGACCAACTCTTTGGTCCATGACAAAATATCTCAATGCTACATTCCCTAAAAATCAGCAGTGGATATTTTGGGGTCCTTAGAGGATGAATTCTACTGTACTGGGTGATCTCTGACCTTTTCTTTAGTGCCATCATTACACCAAGATTTTCACTTGTACACAACAAATCTAAAAATCTATCAGATAGATTGCAATTTAAGTTACTGAGCCTATTCATGCTCCCCAGAGGACAGACAATTTCAATTTGATCACTCCATGAGCTTTCCTTTTATGCCACCCTTGGGACAAAATGTCATCTTTGTACACGAGGTATGATTTACTAATGAGATTTACCAGAACCTCTGAACTCCCCAGGGGGTAAACCCGTTCCTCTGGCACCACTCTATCACAAAAGCATGTGTGTTTTTCTCCACTCAACAACTTAAGTTCTGAATAATTAAGTCATTAGGATTCATACTCAGGGGATGCTGAATATCTAATTTCATATCAACCCAGCCAAAAGGGTTGTCTAAAATATCAACATTATAGTGGCACAAGAGGAACAGTCAGTGGGTTTCATCCTCTGGGGACTATGATTGTCTGCACAAAATTCTGACCCAATCCATCCACTAGTTAAGTGGAAGATTTGACCTGATGGTGGCACTAGAGGGAAAGACAAGGGTTCATTGAAAATCTGTAGGATTCATCCTCTGAGGACAATGAATGTCTGTACCAACTTCATCACCCATCCATCCATCCATATATCCAATATTTGTCAAGCAATTTCAGTATGGACAAAAGTGGTGGATGGACCAACCAACACTGCCATTGCACAAGCCATACTGCTAAAATGACATAAATATTCCTTTTAATAACTATTTTATTTTGCAGACTGAATACATTTTTGGTTGTGGCCACATTTGTCAGCAGACATGCTTTAAAGTCTTGGAGGCAAATCAAATTAGATGTAAGAATTTAGGACTTGGTGGAACAATGCCATGCATGCAGTATCTTCTTGCACTGATGGAATTGCGCACACCCAAATTAATCTATTTCTACTTCCTGTTTAAGATCAACACTCAAAGGTAGCCCTCCTCCTCAAGCCTCACTAGACGAGCAGTCTGCATCAGCTCCTCCTACACTCAGAGGGGTTTTCTGCAGAGTTACAACCTTACCTCTAAATAAGGAAAACAAGCTCAGACAGAAAAATAGATGTCTGATAACGTGTGTGTCATCTTTGAACAGGAACCAATGGCAGACGCACCAGCTGAACTGTTGTAAAGCATGGTGATAAATGAGCTATTTCAACATAGGAATGTGAGCTCTGAAATATCGGGAAGGAAAATAACGGAGTACAGCCCTGAGGCAGCAAGCTTTAAAGACAACTAGAGCAAGCATCAGAAACAGCCACACCCAAAGCCAACATCTGAGTAGATGCTTTACTCTAGAAGACACAAGAATCACACAAAATGTGAGATAACTCCACATCCTGTCAGCACCTATTAGTTATTTTTGCTCAGTGGGAGTCATTATCTGAAAATCCCTACTTGACTTTTTGCGATTTCTCCTCTTTTCTTTTTCTGTGACATACAAAAATGAGCTCCATGCAGACAGAGATACTACTAATCACTGTGCTGTGCTGTGCTGTGAATACACAGCAGATCTGATCCTTCATTAAAAAACACACACAATCAGACAAGAGGGAAAACATGTTTTTAACAATGCATTCCGATTATTCGTCTGCATGCAGATGATTTTTAGATGCATTTGTTTAATTCAAAAGGCAAGTCACAGGTGAAAAACTTCACTTGCATGACTGACAACTAGTTGAGGAACAATGACTTAAGTACAAGTATGCTTTCACATCCTTGAAGTGCCCTACTTAACAAAAGGCTTGCCTTAAATGGTTCACCTTGTAAAAACCAGGTACAGGAAATTGTTGGAGAGATTATGCAATGCATACAGTGCTAAGTGCTTTGACAGTGTAGTTAGGCTACAGGGCTCAAGGCCAATGGGTGACAGAGCACAGAGTCTTAAAAGATTAGTGTCCTGCCAAGTCAAGCTGTGTGGCATAGGCTATAGGCTGTGTAACCCGTCCAGAAACGGAGTGTGCATTGGCCACACACTCAAAAAGACACACACCACAATATCTAGACTAGCCAGCAGCAGGGAGATACGTTCCATTCATACTGGCAAGGTTTGGTTAACAACTAAGGTGGAATATTAGAAATTAAATCTACTCCTTACCTGTGCACATGCTCTTGAAGTCCTCATAGTCAGTCCCTTGTCCTGCAGGCAGGATCATAGAGCCGTCATATTTAAAAGCAGCCCTGCAAGATGCAGAATACACTGTGCATTACTCCATGAACCATGTATCATACAGTTTCATAATCTGTTGATTCACAACATGGCATTGTGTGCACATCAGACCCATTTTGCAAACTGAAGCAACACACAAAATACCCAAGACACCCATACAAAGTGGCAGCTGTGTGCCAGCCATGTGTAAGTGTCACTACTATAACGTTATCCTCTGAATACAGGACAAAGGAAATTACTTCTGCCCCGCTGGGCCTGATAACTGTGCAGTGTGTGGCCGCTAAATAGCCAGAATACAGATCAGCTAGATCAGATCAGCGAGGACAGGACACTGAATGCTGCATGTATTACAGCAATTATTCTTATAAGCACAAGCCCTGGAATTAGGGATTAACGTTTCCATTGTGAAACAATTCACGAGGGTTTCGGTTGCGGCCAATCCCCCCAATGTGCCATTCTAGCGCGTAAGCAGGACGAACTACTTAAAAATATCGACCAATTTAAAGTTTCCTTGGTTAAATAGAAAAGTTAATGCAACATAATATAAAGGTCATTACATGTTTTATGACTTTATGGATTTATCTTCCATTCGGCTTGTGTCAGGTCACCCAAAGTGTTCTTATTTAGATAAAATGTAAAGTTTTATAAAAGGTCCGCCTCTGATTTTGGCACCCTCTGCCACTAAAAAGACGGCGCAGTGGGCGGTAACAGGCTATGTGAATTAAATCCTTAACTGAGATTAGATCGAGAAACGTATTGATTCATGTAACATTATTATAAGGTTACTGGAGTAAATAACGGCTTATAGGTTTTTATTATTCAGATGATGTGTGGCTAACGTAATGAATGAAACATCCACTTTTGAAAACGTGCAGGAAATATAAATTCGTCACAGATTTTTACTGGAGTATGGATAAGTAACCATGTCCGCAAACTCACCAGTTGGTGTCCGTGCTATCGTCTCTGACTTGGTTGTAAGCCTCTCTGCAAGCATCTTTATCGATTTGAGTTGCCATTTTTCGTATAACGTTAGACAGCAGCCAAAAAAGACGAAGTCAACGTTGTATCGGTCCAAATCACAGAGAGCTAGCTACACAGTAATAAAGCAGCTAACTTGTACAGTTGACGTTATGCATCAGACAACTATAACTGATAACGTTATACAATAGGCTTCAGTCCAAATCACTACCACTGCAGTGAAACAATCGTGCCGGTCGGATGTAGCGGAAAAAGACGGCTCTTCTTCTAGCAGCTAGGTCTATTTCCTGTATATTGCTACTTTATGGGCGTTGGTGATGCTAGTCGATCAGGTTGCCAGCACCAGCAGACAGACAGAGGAGTCCCCCAGACGCTGGATTCACCTTCTCCCTGTGAATGGTCAATGGTGTGAGGGCCGCTGTCATGGCAGCCACAACCGACAACCACCTTTTCCGGTGAGGACTTTCAAAATAAAGTGTTTTTTGTTTTATTTATTTTTTTTAAAGTGGTAAAGCCTGGTTGCAGCCACAACGCGGTTATAATATATATTCACAGAAAGTATACAAATAGCAGTGATCATTTGGCAGTCAGACATGTATATCATGACTTTTGTAATATTAAAATGAGCATACAGTCTGAGAATCACCACCAAACAACCTGGTCTGAACAGGTACGTAGCACCAAATCCAGGGCCCTGTTCATAAGCAGTCTCTTTGGGCCCCCTGCCCTTCCTCTCATGATCCATGTTTCTCTCATGCATCTTTTGATTTTTTTCTAAGTTTCTAAGGCAGTCACTTTCCTTTCCAATTGGCCTTCGTCGGGGTATTACCGCAGCATAAGCAGTCATTAGCCCCTTTTACACTGCCTCTTCAAGGCAGGAACATCATGCCATTATGCTGCCTCTTCTGTATAAAAGGTATCACAGAATGGGGGGGACATAGTTGTCGGCCTTTAAGCCAGGAGCAGAGGTATTAACAGCACTGAAACGACCTCTGTATAAACAAGACAGCTGGCAGGACAGAATCAGGGATAGCACAGACGTGATGTTTGACAATGTATTTTGCCACGGGAGATTTGTAAAGTAAGTTTGCAGTTAGCAGCTAACTCATAGAACAAGAACAGTCACCAAACATGTCCACAAACTGAGGAAACATTAAGGTCTGGGAGCTTCTTACCCTCCAAGCAGAGGACGAGATCAGCCGCCATATGACAGAGACAGTAAATGATTGTTATTGCCATGAGTGTCCACAATTTTTAATACAAAGCTATTATTTGGTTGCTTTATTTGACAACCTATTTATTAGCTTTTAATTATTTCTAATTTTGCCACTTATTTTTGAGTCTCTCAGGGAAAGGAAAACAGCTGTGGAAAAATTATCTTATTTGTTTTACAAAGGGTTAGGTTTAGGTAAGGGGAAAGGAGAAAATTAACAAGAGATATCTCTGAAGGTAATCATTAATCAAATAACTGCCACCAAGGACGAAAGAGTAATGTCATAAAATGCAGTTAATGAATACATGTGTGACATCCTGAGAGGAAGTGTATATTGTTAGAAGTACAATTGTTTTGTTTTTGTAAGCCAGAAAAATGCAAAATGCTTGTTTTGTTTAGGGGTTGGGTTTTGTGTTGTTGTTTTTTTCCTTCACTCATCCATACGCTTTACTGTTTTATTCTGAAGGCCAAATAATCAACTTCCGCTTTTACTTGGGCTGATTTGTGGAACTTGCCCAGTGCAGAGGTATTACAATCCACTAATTTTGTTTAGTATCATTGTAATTCACAACATTTGTCCCCGACTGCCAATTCATGTTAATACAAGCAGCCACATACAGCACAAAACTGCACAGTGTTGAGCTACTGTACATTACATGTTGCTATGCATTGCAACATTCTTGAAGGTAAGCCTTCAACACAAGACTAGTGTGGCTATGATACACTTAAATAGAATACAAACTATATACAACTACACAATAAAGTGTATCTGGCAGCCAAGGGCGGGGTTGCATGTGTAGACGACATGAAGCACTGTGTGAAGTTCAGTGATGAAGCATTGGGCTGTGGCGGTCAGTGCAGCAGGCAGGCAGCACAGAGGCCACAGGTCTCGCTCCTCCTCCTGGGACTCCTCCAGCTCTCACCAGCTCTCTGATGACTTACACTGATGAGGCCCATGACGACCACCACCTGGTCTGAGCTCTGTCCCTCTGGGTCGTCTGTTACTGCGTCACCACGCCACCTGCTGGTCCAACAACAACCCATCACCCATCCCTTATTATTATTGAACTGATGTAAAATGCCCAGTCTGGTGTACAGAGTCAAGTCAGAAGCTCCAGATGTGTTATACTGTCCTATATCATGATTCAATGTTTTATATGCATATATCATTACAGACAGATGTTGTCAGCTTATTTGTTTTCAGTCTGTCTCGCTTTGTGGGGGCAACAAAATGATCTGCTAGTCTTGGGATTTTCCTCTCCTCCTCCAAAAGAAATGTGAGTTTTTCATTATCACTCTGAGTCATAACGCCTGGAAAACCTTTAATAATATTTATCTCCAGTGATTTTACATTTTGGGCACACGCCAAGAAATTTTATCTTCATTTCAAGGAGATGTTGAGGTTTTTTTATACTCTTTTACGCTCATTCCCCTTGGAGCAATAAAGGTTTCATTGATTCATAATTGATAATAGATATAGTGCTCTACTAATTTTTGTGATATCATATAGTGACTTCTTGCGATGTCTAGTTTATAGTCCTTCTCTCTGGATTTAGTTGAGATTTGACTTCCATCAGAAGCAATGATAGAGCCAACCACTCTGTTTTTTTATTTGGTCACATAGGGGCGATGTGCCAAATGTCTGCTCAGCATAGGCTACATTATTTTGAGGTAATTTAGGGAATATTTAAAATAGTTAAAAAGAATTTAAGGTGTAGTTTTTCTGGGTTCAGATTACCCGCCCTTTTTGGAGTCCCTGGGACGGGTGCTGGACAGTGCCCCAACCGGGGACTCCATTGTTCTGCTGGGGGACTTCAACGCTCACGTGGACAATGACAGCGGGACCTGGAGGGGTATGATTGGGAGGAACGGCCTGCCCGATCTGAACCCAAGTGGTGTTGGCCATAACTAACACCATGTTCAAACATAAGGATGTCCATTGGTGCACGTGGCACCAGGACAGCCTAGGTTGCAGGTCAATGATTGACTTTGTAGCCATATCATTTGACCTGCAGCCATATGTTCTGGACACTCGGGTGAAGAGAGGAGCAGAGCTGTCAACTGATCACCACCTGGTGTTGAGTTGGATCAGATGGCGGGGGAAGACGCCGCGCAGACCTGGCAGGCCCAAACGAACAGTGAGGGTCAGCTGGGAACGCCTGGCGGAATAACCTGTCCAGATGATCTTCAATTCCCACCTCCGGGAGAGCTTCAACCGCGTCCCGAGGACAGAGGGGGACATAGAGTCTGAATGGGCCTTGTTCTGCTCTTCCATTGTCGAGGCGGTGGCTGCGAGCTGTGGCCGCAAGGCTGCTGGGGCCAGTCGCGGTGGTAAGCCGTCAGGCTGAAGAAGGAGGCCTACAGGGCATGGTTGGCCTGTGGGTCTCCAGAAGCAGCAGATGGGTACCGGCGGGCCAAGTGGAGCGCAGCGGCGGCAGTCGCGGAGGCAAAAACTCGGGCGTGGGAGGAGTTCGGTGAGGCCATGGAGGAAGATTATCAATCGGCTCCAAAGAGGTTCTGGCAAACCGTCCGGCGCCTCAGTTGCCGAGGTAGTGAAACACCTCCGAGGCAGCGGAGCCCCGGGGGTGGATGAGATTCGTCCTGGATATCTCAAGGCTCTGGATGTTGTAGGGCTTTTCGACACACCTCTGCAACATTGTGTGGACATCGGGGGCAGTGCCTCTGGAGTGGCAGACTGGGATGGTGGTCCCCATTTTCAAGAAGGGGGACCAGAGGGTGTGATCCAACTACAGAGGGATCACATTCCTCAGCCTACCTGGTAAGCTCTACTCCAGGGTGCTGGAGAAGAGGGTACGGTCGATAGCTGAACCTCGGATTGAGGAGGAGCAATGTGGTTTTCGTCCCGGACGCGGAACCGTAGACCAGCTCTTTACCCTCGCCAGGGTGCTGGAGGGGGCATGGGAGTTTGCCCAACCAGTCCACATGTGTTTTGTGGATTTGGAGAAGGCTTACGACCGTGTCCCCAGGGGCATCCTGTGGGGGGTGCTCCGGGAGTATGGGGTTGGTGGCCCCTTGCTAAGGGCTGTTCTTCCTCAGGTGGAGGAGTTTAAGTATCTCGGGATCTTGTTCACGAGTGAGGGTAGGATGGAGCAGGAGATTAACAGGCGGATTGGGGCGGCGTCAGCAGCAATGCAGGCGCTTAACTGGTCTGTTGTGGTGAAGAGGGAGCTTAGCCAAAAAGCGAAGCTCTCGATTTACCGGTCTATCTTCGTTCCAATCCTCACCTATGGTCACGAGCTCTGGGTAGTGACCGAAAGAATGAGATCGCAAGTGCAAGCAGCCGAAATTAGTTTCCTCCGCAGGGTGGCTGGGCTCAACCTTAAAGATAGGGTGAGGAGCAGGACTCGGAGTAGAGCCGCTGCTCCTCCACATTGAGAGGAGCCAGTTGAGGTGGTTCGGGCATCTAGTAAGGATGCCATCCAGACGTTTCGGGCGTGTCCAACCAGGAGGAGAGGACTGTCTGGGCTGCTGAGGCTGCTGCCCCCGTGACCCGGACCCGGATAAGCGGAGGACGACGAGTACGAGTTTTTCTGGGTGTGTTTTATCCTATGGTTTTATCACAGTCTTTGAATTGTGAGATTGAGCCCCATACTTCATCTCCTCAATCGTGATGGGAGCATTCGGCAAGATTGTGTATATTTTAGACAGATTTTTATGAATATTACTAGATTGTTTGAGTTGTTGTTTTTTTTTTTCAAAATTTGGTTTGAGAACAGAAAAAAGCTCTCCTAGCTTTAAGATTCTCTGTGGTTCTCTCTTTCATTTTGTCTGTGTGTATGTTGGTTTTCTTACCTATAGAAATGTGCAAACTAAATCAACCCTTTGCTCCAGGCCCCTTGAAAGGGTAATGATACCTAAGTTAAAAATTCCAATATGTTATCCCCATGGCCTAGAAAAGTTTAATCAATATTTGTGAACATGAGCTAATTTCTCTCAAAGCCAGAAACCAGAGAAGTCTCAAACTTGTGATGTCATTGGATATTAAGTCTGCAGCTGCTCTATGGACAATGAATGGTAGACTGATTTTGTGAACTCACAGAATGCTTGCTTCATTCTATTGTAATTTTCTCAGCTCTGAAACAGGAAATGTAACCATATACTCAGAACAATCCCCCGGGTGCTCTCTGTGTCATCTAGATTATCTTTCACCATTAATTTTCTATGGAGCAGACTACTGGAGCACATTATGACTCTAATTTTTTTGATTTGGATGAAAGTTATTCATGCTGACTAATTTTTTTTTTGGGACTGTTTCATACCATAGGACATGTGCAAACATGTAACGTCAATTAATTTTCAAAATTACCTTAGTTTCCCTTTAATGAGCCATGCAAATGCTTGAAATATTTCAAAATAAGCATAACGATATTGCAATGCAAGGCGCATGGAAAATTATAGAATTTTTCCTCTTAAAGGCTTTGGTGTTTTATTTTTCTTTAATGTGTGTAGTTATTCTGCTTGCATTCACATTCTTTTGACAGAAATGCAACCTTGCTTTCAAGTTCATAATGACCTATTTACCAGTATTGCTCATGGAAATGTTAAATGTCTTTAAAACGTTCGCTGACATTGCAGGTCTTGAATGTACTCGCATTTAACTGGTTGTGATTGGTTCATTGTGTGCATCCTATTTCCTGGAGTCGCCTCCGTTCTAACCAGTTGTCAATCACAAAACTGGGCTGACAGGTTTCAAAATAAGATGTTATACTCGGAGGAGGATGACATTTACAAGTAAAAATTGAATTACCAGTTACATTTTGAGAGACCACTGGAGCCCGACAGTAGTATCATGTCGTCACATTCATCTCAAACACCCTGTTTTGCAACAGTTCCTCAATTTACGACAATTTTTTTTCTTGAACCCTTTTATGAAGCTGTCAGGTTTTGGAGTTAATATATTTTACCGTACACATTTTTATTTTTTCCTCATCATCATTCCTTGAATATTTTGGTGTGCTTTAGTTTGTTGTGTGTTGTGTTGTTTTGTTTTTGTTATAAGACAAATCAGTTTATTTTGAAAACCTAAACCGGAAAAGCATTTGTTTATACAGGCTAGCTGGCGCTACCTACAGTATTTCCCTTCTTTCTGTGGTCTAAGAGATGTAAGAACAAATGTATTTACAGGAATGTGTCTCTGTAAGAAGACACACCGTTTCGGGAAGCTCTCCAGTTTTTTCGTCGTTGAAAAGCGTCGCACGTTGATCGTTTCCTCCAAAAATACAGCTTCCTCTCCTTCCTGTGCTAAACTGCGGTAACAAGAGATGCTACTGACTGTAACAGTGTCCTTTGATAACTTCTGCTCCACGACACGTCCAAATGTAAGCACTACTCATGTAATAACAGTGGGACATTTTGGGAGAAACATAGTCTTTTGTTACTGACTGTTTGACGGTGTAGTTACCAGCTAACAATATGTACTAAGTTAGGATACATAACGTGAGCTTTTCTTGGTTAGCTTACACCTCTGTGAGGGATTAATTTAGTACAGCACTGAGACACAATCACACTGAACAGTAATTACACTCACTATTTGCTCCTCCTCCCTATTTCATCACTGAAGATATATTTCTCTTCTCCTTTTTCAAGATAAGATGCTGATTAAACAGCATCATTACTACACAGATGTACCTTGGGAAGGTCACAATCAAAGGTCACTCTAAAATGTGCAGACTGATCACAAATTATAATGTCACATGTTTTGAGGGAGCGTGCCATCAGCAAACTGACTGCAGGATATGTCCACCAGAGCTGTTGCCCCTGACCTGTCACTACTATATGCCACCTCCAGTGCTGTTACCTGAATTTGGCAGTACATCCAACCAATCTCACAGCAGCACAAGTTAGTTACAATGACAAACTGCTGTCAGGTTTAAGACCCTGGTGAGCATAAGCATGCAGATGAGCTACTGAGACAGTTTCTGATGGTTTGTAGAGAAATTCTTAGGTTATACAAATCAGTTGTTGCATCAGTTGATTACGTGACTGGTGTCAGATGATCTTGCATGTGGAGGTCCTGGGCTGGTCTGGCTACATATGGTCTGTTGTTGTAATACTGGTTGGATGTACTGTCAGATTCAGGGAAATTACATCATAGACAGCTTATGATAGTGACACAAACATCCAGTTCATGGACAACGGCTCTGGTGGACATCCTGCAGTCAGCATGTCAATGGCACACTCCCTCAAAACTTAAGACATCTGTGGGATAGTGTTGTGTGATCAAACTGCAGATTTTAGAGTGACCTTTGATTGTGACCACCCCAAGGCACACCTGTGTGGTAATGATGCTGTTTAATTAGCATCTTGATATGTCACACCTGTCAGGATTGTCTGAGAAAGGGACAGTTGATCACTGACACAGATTTTAACAAATCTGCAACCAAAATTTGAAAGAAATACATCTATTAAGTGCATAAAAAAGTCAGAGATCTTTAACTTAAACCTGTGAAAATGGGAGAAAAAACTAAAGGTTTTGTTCTGGATAGTGGAAGTTCTTACTCAGTATTATATGTGCGTATGTCCCTTAGGTGATGCCTGCCTGAGGGGGGACATAATGGACAATGGCAAACCAAGCCGTGTGAGTCGGCCACAGCGGATCAGTGAATCGTCCAAGGTGAGTGTGTATGTGTGTCAGTGAGAGGGATGATCACAGAGCTCAGTTACTTCTCTTATTCTCCCTATATGTTACTTTTCGAAACGGATACTCATCGTTATTAAGACAAACAGATATCTTTGTGAATAAGGCCTTAACATTTGAGAACAATTACAATATTTAAGACATATTTTCATGTCATTTGTAGTGAGCAGCACATACACTTAAATGTGCCCTGTGGGGTTTTCTTGTAATAAAAAAGTTATGTTTACATTCAGTGTTTCTCACCAATATTCAATCAGCCTCTTTACACTTGGTTTAAAGTGTGATCTGAACACAAGCGGACAGTCAAGACGTATTGCCATTAACACCTGTATCTATTGTGTATCTTCAGCTGATCGGTTATAATCAGATTTTGTTAGTGCCTGCGTCACTTCCACTAGCATGTCAAAAGGCCCTTCGCACAGTTAGTACATACACACTCTTGCCAGTCACATCAGCAGTTTGTGTCACTTCAGCTGTAAGTTATTGCTGTCAGCAGATTACAACATGTCTCCTTCCGTAGGGCAAACTGATGGATGGTCATGCAACACATTCTCCAACTTTTTGTAAAATAGGCAAGTTATATATCGTTGGAGCCATAGAAATAAATTTATAATTTCTTTTTTGTAATGATATTTTTATGGTTTGAGCACTGTCACCAAAATGACCACCACGTCATGCATTGATCCTGTTAGTCCTTGTCAGGAACGCATTAGCGTGTACTACACTACACTACAATAGATAGGCTATATTTCAAGTGGCTTGAGTGATCAGATAACACTGCGTCTTGGTGGTTGTTTACACTTGTATTTAGCACTGTCAACTTGTGAGCCAACTGGCCAAGACACATTTTAAAACCAATTGTAAACAGGGCCGTTGTGTGTGTCCTCAAGGGCTTAAAATTGTATTGATGTCAATGTACAGTCAACACAGGGTCTCACCTGTCCAAACATTGCTCATTAAACCCAATAATGCTCAGAAACTCCATTAGGTATCTTTAATGCTCCTGTGTGTAGAATTCTATTGTATATGTGAGTCAAAGACCCGGACCACCTGCAAGGCTGTCATTGTTATACATATTCAGAAAATACAGGTTATCCCCAAACAGCCACTGACTGTCAATACCCAAACCAGCATAACACACGCAATCACTCTAAAAACCAGTTTCAACACAGACAGAGCAGAAAAGTGAGCACACTAATTATTTGTTTTTACTCTCATCCCGTCAGCAAACAGCCCACACGAGGGCTCAGATCAGTGTGCAAAGTCCTTTTGCAGTCAGTCCATCATGCAAATGTGACTAATAAATGTGCTACAATATGGCCTGAGCTAGCCAGCCACCTGGAGATACGACATTCTGGTAAACTGCAGCAGGGACATCTAAAATTCTAGTGCACCTAATTTCCTCTCTATACTCTTAGACATTTGATACAAATGTGGAAAATGTGTAACATTTATCATGGAATTTTCATCTTCAAACACCTTTGCTCTTGAACTGTGTCTAGAGAGTGGATCCTCAAAGGATCCTGTGTAGAACATCACACTGTTTCCCCAGGGGTTAAAACAAGAACAAAATTAGATATTTAAAGGAGACCACAGCTGCCTTTAATTATGCCACATTTGTGTAGAAATACATAGGGTTTAGTTGATGATTATGATATATACATAACTGCTGTATTTGCTGTGTTGAAGTGGTTTACTCATAGAACCTATCATAAGAAAGCTTTCTGAAATTCAATTGGTGTGGACCATTTCAAGATACAGCCATTGTGGCAGGTTCAATAAATGCTTCAGTCAGACAAAGAACAAACAATCAAACAGTTATAACTCATCTACGAAGCGTAAGGGTTATTATAATCCACAGATTGATATTATGCCATCAAAACACTGCTTACACAGTCCTCGTGCACTCTCAAAGGTCCAGCCAAATATTAAGTCCAAACACATCATTACATCCATAGATATCCATGAACTGTCATTGCATTGTTTCAAACGTCCATATTTCTCTACATACTGTCTATAATATGTCCAGTTTGCATGTGAATATCTCTAAACTGAACCTTCAGCTCTAAGCAGACACATGCACCCTAATTTTGAGCAAAAAAGGCAATTTTTCTTACATTGTGTATTGTTAGAAACAAATCCCTTGGGAGAGGGTTAAAATTACTCTCCTAAGACCTATAACAAACTTGTTGTCAAAGTGCTGTGTTGTGTCGGCAGGTATTCCGCTGCGTGGATCAAGCCGTGGAGGTGTTGCAGGGCCTCAACGAGCAGCGGCAGCACAGCCAGTTCTGTGATGTGGTGCTGGTGGCTGACAACCAGCGGGTCCCTGCTCACCGAGCCCTGCTGGCTGTCTCCAGCCCATACTTTCACGCTATGTTCACCTTGGGCATGAGGGAGGAACGCCAGGAGGAGGTACTTAGGATGGTGCAAAGAAATGTTTCTACGCAGAGAGAAATGAATGAAATGAAATGAATGAATAAATGGGAGCCTTTGTGTCCTCTGTTTCCTTATTATTGTTCTCACAAATGCATTCATCTTGCTTTTTCTTTCTCAATTTACATGTAGATGATTAATAGTAAAGTCATTAGGATATGTCATGTTGTGATAAATGTGTAATTGGATAGAGTGCACAGTACAAATGTCTACAGACATTATTGTATGTCCGACTCCTGATTAACCTTCGCTGTACTCTTCCTGTCTGTAGGTGGAGCTGGTTGGGATGTCCTACATTGGTCTGAATGCTGTAGTGGACTTCCTGTACAGCGGTGAGCTACCATTGGATGGAGGAAACATTGACTATGTGCTGGAAGCTGCCCACCTTCTGCAGGTAGGAAACTGGGTACTTTCTGTTGAACACATGATGTTAAATAGAAGAATTAGGGTGAATCGTATCACTTTACACTGGGTGTGAAAGACAGATGGACAAATTGGTTTTGGCTCAGCTTCAGGTCAAAACTCAGTGGTTAGAAGGCATCACTTTCCCAAGTTTCAACAACATTGAACCAGTTACCTTGGATATTGTGCTGTATTATATATGTATGTATATGTATATATATATATATATATATATATATATATATATTTATGTATGTATGTATACATACATACATAGATATGTAATGCTAAAAAATACTTAATAAGAGAAGTTAAAATAAAGCATTACCTTTGCATTGTTATGAAATGAAAGAACCAGTATAGTTCATTATGATGGCCTATCAAATGTAAAAACCTGCTGGTTCAGTTACAGTAAAAGTTAAATATTATTTCTTCAAATATTTGTCAATGTTGTACCTGTTCCACTTTCCAACTCTGCTGTTGTTTAGGTGTGGCGAGTAGTGGATTTCTGCTGTCAGTACCTGGAGAGGGAAGTGAGTGAGGACAACTACCTTTACCTGCAGGAGCTGGCTCTGCTCTACAGTCTGGAGCGACTCGACACCTTCATCGACCACTTCATCCTCACACGCTTCGCTACGCTATCTTTCACCCCCGATTTCCTTCATGATATTCCTTTACACAAACTCACGTCCTACCTCTCCAGTGGCCAGGTACATTCTGTAGGATGTTTATATGTCCACATTGAAAGTTTATTCTTGAACTCAGAAATAGCAGTTGACAAAACAATGGGACCATGTTTAGGAGAGAAGGGTTAGATGTTAGGTAAGATCATAAGAGGCCATCATCATTAATATCTGAGCTCCACTCTTCATCATCAGGTTCAGCATGACAGTGAGCAGGCACTTCTCCAGGCCACCCTGCAGTGGCTCAGCCAGACTCCTGAGCGCACCGCTCATGCCAGACAGCTCCTCTCACACATCCGCTTCCCTCTGATGCCAGTGGGGGACCTCGTAGACCGAGTGCTGCCGGCTCTGCGAGCCCTGCTGCCAGAGGAGGCAGGCTGCGAGGCCCTTGTAAAGGAAGCTCTGGAGTACCACGCCAGGCCCAGCGCCCAGCCGCTCCTGCAAACAGGTCGCACCACGCTGAGGGGGGGTGTCGAGCAGCTATTGCTGATTGGAGGAGAGGTACAGGTTGCTGATGGATTGCTTTGATGATGACTTAATTTTGAGAGATATCATAATCGGACGTAGTTGTTCACAGAATTTGTACAGATTTGAATCTGTTGTTTGTCCACAAAGTTTATTACTATATAAAAAAGGTTTCTTTATGGGTTTTGTTGTTGTTGTTGTTTTTTGTTCTGCTCAAAAATGGGTTCATGTAAAATATTGGTTTTCAGCTGTACAAAAAAAGTTCAGATATTACAGCCTTAGCAAAAAAAATGTGTTCAATACATGAACAGGTTAGAGTTTCTAGACAAACTGTAGACCTGAAACCTGAGTCAGACTCTAGCTGTAAAAATTTGAGTTTTCAGAGTGTGCCATTGGCATGCTGACTGCAGGAATGTCCACTTGAGCTGTTGCGCGTGAACTGAATGTTATGTCACTACCATAAGATGTCTTCAGTGTTGTTTCTCTGAATTTGGCAGCACAACCAACTGGTTTCACAACCACACAAAACCCTGGTAAGGACTTTGAGCATGCAGATGAGCTTCCCTAAGATGGGTTCTGGCAATTTGTACAGAAATTCTTCAGTTGTGCAAACCAATTGTTTCGTCTGCTGTTCACATGTTCACGCAGGTCTCAGACAATCATATAGGTGAAGACGCTGGATGTGGAGGTCCTGAGCTGGTGTGGCCACATGTGCTCTGCGGTTGTGAGGCTGGTTGGATGTACTGCCTAATTAATGAACAACATTGTAGACAGCTTATGGCAATGAAATACACATTCAATTCACAGGAAACAGCTCTGGTGGACATCCCTGTAGTCAGAGTGCCAATGGTACACTCCCTCCAAACTTCAGACATCTGTGGCCTTATGTTGTGTCATCAAACTACACATGTTAGAGCAGCCTTTTATTGTGACTATCCCAAGGCGTACCTGTGGAGTTATGGTGCTGTTAAATCACTACTTTGAAATTCCACGCCTGGAAGGTGGATGGATTATCTTGAGTGCATGAAAAAAAATCTTAGATCTTTCACTTAAACCTGTGAAACTGGGAGAATGAACAGAAGTATTGCATTGAAATTTTTGTTCAGTATATAAGACACACCTCTGCTTTTTTCCTGCTATACCTGACATGTCACCTCCTCCCTTTCCTACTTAAGGTGTCAGAACGTGGAGAGGAGCTGAGTGCCAATGTTTGCCGACTGGACGGTGAAACGGGAAGCTGGGAGGTGGAAACAGAGCTGCCGGCACAACGGAGCCACCACTGCTTGGCGGTGCTGGGGGGCTTCATATTCGCTGCTGGCGGCAGCTCTTCCAGGGACAATGGTGGAGATGCTGCCTGTAACCTGCTGTACAGATACGACCCCCGCCACAACCAGTGGAGCAGGGTACTGTACCAAACAGCCAGTTCCTTTCTCTTTATCAAAGACTTTTTTTAGCTTACAAATGAAGCGTGTAAAGCATACACACAACATGCAGGTTAAGGTTTCATCTCAACATGAGCACAAACAGGAAGTAATCTGAGAAGGTATTAAAGTAAGTGAAGATTCCCCACCTTCAAGCTGCCATTGTTTACTCTTTTGTCTCACTTCCTGTTTGCTGTGCTTGTCCTTTAGCAACTAACTAGGCCAGACACAGTGACAGTGTGATGCTTTCACAGGGTGCTCCAATGAATGAGCGGCGGGTGGATTTTTACCTGGGTGCGGTAGGAGAGTGCCTGATCGCCGTGGGTGGAAGGAATGACACCGGAGCTTTGTCCTCTGTGGAGGTTTACTGTCCCGCTGAGGATTGCTGGTCCTATGTTGCAGGACTGCCCAGGTAGGAACACATGTTACTACTGGGTCTGCTGTTTATTGGGAAATTTCTGTCATGGATGGCTCGCCATGAAATTGGACATTTAAGGTCCCCTGAGGATTTACCCCTATGTATAACTTTGGCTATGACTGTGGTGTCTGCCAGACTTTTGAAATAACACTCCCAGTAGGTCAAAACACTGTGTGTGAAATTCATGTCAGCCTTAGCTTACACACTACAATGTAAAGTAAATGTAAAATTGAGACCTGCTGAGCCTGATTATACGATACTACATCAGAATTTTACCATTGAAACTCACCTCCTTACAGCTGTCCCAGGGGATATAATGTGCAATGTCATGGACATTATCATGAGCATTCTGTGTTAACCATGCGTTCTTACTACCTGTTCTTCCAATTTGATAGTATTATTGTTTGGTTTTATGCCTCTGCAGCGGCAACAGCCGTGGCCAGAGGCATTGTGTTACCAGGCTGTCCGTATATATGTCCCATTCTTTTGAACACAATATCTCAAGAACACCTTGAGAGAATTTCCTCAAATTTGGCACAAACAAAAATTTGATGGTTAAAGCTTAACGTCTCTGTGACCTTGCAAAACATGTTTTGGGCCAACATAACATCATAATGTTCTGCAAAAACACTTTTGTGGCCATTACTTAACGTCGCAACTCGGAAACAGAAGGGGAGACGTTTGGTCAGACACTGAATTAGTGACAGTAATCTTAAATGTCCACCTTGAAACTGTGTTGATTGTATAGATCTTCTGTGCTGCCAGGGAGAGGTAGTGTGTAGCATTCATGTTTTCATAGACATGGATGTTAACTATAAGTGCAACTTGACTGCTTCGCGGTGGCGCACAACCGGAAAGGAGTAATCCTTGTTCATATGTACACTATTTGTATTTGCACTCTTCCCACTTTGTATTGTATCTTGTGTGCAGCTGAAGCTGATGGAAATTGACAGCTTATAGAAAACGTCAAGTCTGACAATTAATCTGATAAGAGATGTCCTAAAATGGCCACTGTAGAGATGACAAACCTTTTTATTCTTTGTATACAGATGTATTTATAAACAAATAGTCCTTCCCTCAGTTTTAAAAACAGTTCTGTCCAAACAACCTTTACTTAACATTATATTTCCATCCACCCTAAAATGACCCCAAATGCTTGCCGGCGTTATCTGTCTTCAGCAGTCGTCCCCATCCCAAGGGGAGTTAAGCATGCAGTCTGTTGGGGATCTCATCACCATTGATTCCTATTCAATATAAGGACAAAGAAGCTCACTTAAACATGCGAGTGTTCCTTCCACTCCTCATCGACAACAATCCCTCTCTTGAAGCTGTGCCACCATCTGTTGGTTGGACCAGGTCTGATCCCAAACCATCATTCCTGGCCAATTTTAACAAGCGGATGTTGAGGTGTAGCAAATCACATTGGGTGCAGCAGACAGCTTCATTTGTCTGTGAAGTGGGGTAACAATAGAGTTTAGGTGTAAAGTATTCATTAGACCAAGCAGTGCTAACAAAACATTAGGAAACTGGTAGTCTGCCGTTGTTGTAGCTTTTTTTCTGTTGTACACAAAGCAACGATGAACATGCATGAATTGTGGATATTATGTCATCGTATTCCAAACACTGTTTTACCAGTTTTACCACCCAAGTAAACTGTTAATGGAATTGAAGGCATTTATAAAAAATATCTGTCATATTGACCCGAAGCTCAGTTGTGTGGACGAAATGCGAAACATAGAGGGAAATAATATCAGTTTTCAAAAACATCTGTGTATGTGTAGACGGGGCCGTAATTTATTAAATAATATTTCCTTTTGTTTGGCGCCACGTGGGCCTAAGTGTATTTTTTCCCCCTGGTATTAATATTCAAGCTTATGTTTACAGTTCTATAATGTGGCTGTACTGCCTATTTATTGTTTTGCCAACTTTTTGTTTCGGTGCTACATAGGGCTTTTTGAATTTTGTCATTTCTAGGTTTACTTATGGCCATGCTGGGACGGTCCACCGTGGTGTAGTCTACATTTCGGGTGGTCACGATTATCAGATTGGCCCATACCGCCGAGATGTCCTGAGTTACGATCCATCACGGGTCGATGAAGTGTGGGTGGAACGCCAATCCATGTCTCTGGCCCGGGGCTGGCATTGCATGGCCTCCCTCAACCACCTCATCTACGCCATTGGAGGCAGTGATGACCACGAAGACACCACAGAGCGCTTTGATATCCTGCAGGTAGAATCTTATGACCCACGCTGTGGCCAGTGGACCCAAGTGGCACAGCTGCTGATGCCCAACAGCGAGGCGGGGCTCTCAGTCTGGGCAGGGAGGATCTACGTGCTTGGGGGCTACAGCTGGGAGAGTATGGCGTTCTCTAGAGCCACTCAGGTCTACGACCCTGACAAAGGCTCATGGTCAAGAGGGCCTGACCTGCCAAAATGCATCGCAGGGGCCTCAGCGTGTGTTTGCACTGTGAAGCCCTCACTATCATCAGCCTCTCCAGAGAAGAAGATGGACAAAGGGATAAAAGGAAGATTACGTCCCACGTAACAACAGCGTTGAACTTTCACTTTGCCCAAAAATGCACGGCCTGACTTTTGGCTGAGACAGAACCTGATGCATACTTCTGATACTAAATCTTTAATAGACGGGAAATATTTTGTTATGTCTACTACACGTGTATCAGAATAAATTGCTCACAAGCTCAGGAGCACTGCAGCATCACAAAGGGAGAGAAGTGGCAATAATTGAAAACACTGAAGTAACCAGACAGTGTTTAGTAAAGACCACCTGACTAATGTATGTTGACAAAAACTACATTATATGAAGGACAGTCTGTGCATTTGCCTTTACAGCTAAATATAGATATACTCTGAAGAAAGCAATCATTTTATGTCTCTTGTACAGTTGATACACAATTAAGCTTTAGCATTCAAACGCCTCTCTGTATTTTTAAAGCCATGAAATGAGGGCTTGTAGAAGCTGAAGGCTGGATAATGTCTTAATATGAAGTGTAAACTGCCAGATGGGTGAAGGGAGAGAGTCTGCACTTTGAACATATTTATATCCTGCAGAAAGAAAAGACACCCGGAAGGTCAATGTAAAACTTGGTACCTGTAGATTCTTTGGCACAGTTTTATTAACACAGTTAACCAGCTGCTGAGTAACATACATCTTGAGATATTCTTTTGAATATTTCTTATAGTTGACCCATACATTGTTACCTATTAGAAATCAGATACAGCAGTATCCCGATTGTGTTTCCAAGACTCATATTGTTTTGTTCAAACCAACAGCCACTTATCATAAAAGAAGATAGTGATATTTCTAATTTTGGGAGCCATGCCCCAGGTCCTCTCACCAACTGCTGTCATGTAATCAAATGCTAAACCCCTCCCCCTATCACAGATTGTCCAATCATAGCTTAGCAGCATTAACCAGGCGCTAATGCTGTCATGTGCTCTAGAGTATGTGGACAGCAGTTAACAGTTACAACCTAATACCATATTACAAATTTTATGTAAGGGAATATATAAACATATATATGTTTGCAATATATGAATTGATTAAAAGTTTATCAACATCAACAGCACATTTACTTTTATCCGCCATGTTCCTGTGTATAGAGAATAGGATCCTGACATGAGCTGCACTGAGTGACATAAAGCATTGTGGGATTTTAGGACACGGAAGCTATGGTAGAGACTGAGTACTACTAGATGACAAGGTTGAGTTTATATCTTATCCATCTTGAAAACATGGTGGAATGGTAAACGTTGGCTACATTATCATCTGCCGTAATCATTCTCACAACCAGCGTGGGAAACGGACAGCTAATGAAGTGTGCTTTTTCAGCTTTCTAGTTTGCAGTGGACACTGTGCACACTCCACGTGATCACTGGAGCTGAGGATCACCCATGGCTTGAGCAGAGGTTCATGAAGGCGTTGAGAGTGCAAAACCTAAGACATAAGTAACATTGATCCAAGTATAAAATAAATAATAAAATAAAAAAAATAATCAACATAGCCACCGCATTTACAGCTTTTACTAGTTCATTTTAAGTTTACTAGTTGATCACCATGATGGAAACTAGTCCAAAATAGAAAGAACAAACTGCAGCAGCGACAACAACAGCAGTAACTCCACCACCGCTTTGACTGGAAAGCACACTTACCAATGAACTTTGCGGTAACCAAAATGTGATCTAAGTGAAAGACAAACTGTAATGACTAAATGTAATGCAGTGTTGGCCTTGGAAAAGGATATTGTTTTCTTGAGTTTAAAGTGGTGACACAAAGAGATGTGTGTGGCGAGTGGCGATGAGGTTAACTACTTTTGTGCAAACAATGATTTTCTGGTCCATTAGTGAATGGAAGGTGGGCCTGCTCAAATGTGTAAGCACTTACACCACAAATGAGGAAGGAAAACATGTCCAGAATTGTTACACTTTTTAACTTGCTTATATTACCGACCACTCCTTGTGTTCGTACAGATCAAGGCCGTTTATTTCCTTCAATTTTGGAGGCTGTTTTAAAGCTACTCCTGGAGCTAACATTAGCTTAAGCAGCTAGCTAGCTACAGCTAGTCAAATCTGCCAGTGACACATGTAATTAAAGTCCAAAAACAATCGTCGACAAAGAACACTAAGCTGTTTTTGTCTGCTTGTTCTCAGACCAGTGCCAAACCCACGACACTGTTTAGTTAGAGCAATCGGCAGGAAGAAAGAATTTGTTGTGCTTTCATTTGTCGAGCATCTCCTGCAAGACCTACAGTTGAGTAACAAATGCCTGAGCATTGGCACTGTACAGGAACACTTCCACTGCCAGGTATTTGATCAGGTGACCATTGAGGTGGAACACATTTGCATAAAAATTAGCGACGTGCCTCCTCATCCTCATTCCAGCTCCAAGCTCCATCTGCTTTAGTTGACCAAAAGTTGTGGAACTGACATTGTCTACAACAGACATTGTAACCACTGCCTCTTTAGTACATTAATTAAACTTTGTTTGTTTGTTATTTAATAATTATAAGGACAGACTTAAAGTGATCTGCAGACTGAAAAGGCTTGTATGTTCTCTGTTAGACACCAAAGCACAAATTGTTACAGCGAAAGAGCTTCATGCTTTTTGAAGGTGCATCCAGCAATGCCAACCTTAACACACATATACTGAAAGTGTATGTAATAAAAAATGTGCTCAGTGTATTGTAATTTAATTTATAATTTATTTGTAAGTCTTAACCTGTCATATTGACTTTGATTAAAAATGATCTGTGTAAACACAAATGTACAGTATTTTATTCATAAAATCAAAACATTATAAAAGTTAGCATCTCATTTCTCAGAGCTTATCAGTGCCCTGATCTTTGTCACATTCATAACATTGAGAAACTGAATTGTCTTTAGATTTGTCTTCACTTTCACATCATCATTATTATCATGGTAAACAAGGCACTAATTACATACAGCGGTTGATACTGTAGGTAGACTGCACTTGGCTGCTCTGTGTCTTGTTGATCAGAAGATCCAGTTCGCTGTCTCTTTTCTCTCCTGGCAGCCTTATTCAAACGGGTAGTATGGATGAGACTTGGTCCTGAGGAACAGAACAGCAGCCATTACAGTGACAGTAGCTGCACCTTGCATGTAATTATTACTGTGTTCACTTACTCTTCAGGGGTCAAGGTCCTCCAGCCTCGGTTTAGTCCTCTCAGTGCTGTCATGTCTTCTTCAGTCAGACTGAAGCTAAAGATCTGCACAAACATTAAAAACTGATTGTGACAACAGCTCAGGGTTGCCAGATTGTGATAGCTGCAGAGGTATGGCATCATCCCAGCCATCCGTCACAAATTCTAGCCAACCAACGGAGAAGCAAAACCAGAATCAACATCGGTTCAGCTTTTGATCGTTGGTTTCAGCTGAAGGCAGAAAAAGGGCTAAAAAGCCACGCAGAGGTGGTCACTTTCCTTCCAGACAGGTAAGCTAATGTTTGCTAACTAACGCAGGGTTGTAAAAAGATATATCTGCTGAATATATCAAATATCTAGTATCTAGGATGATGGTTAATTTCATATATTTTAGCAAGTTCTCTAGAAATGGCGTTTTTGGGACTGTGATTGTTCCGATTGTAGAGTTGTCAAATAGTGTAATAAAAATATCTAGTACAGCCGATATATCATGTTAATATCATTATTATTATTATTAATATTGGTGGGAAATTATAACAGAGGAATATATTTGCCATTTTAATATCAAGAACACTTTTGTGTTTTTGTGTGTATGCAGGACGTTGTTGAATCAGGGAATCCGTGTGTCCACCACGACAAAGGATCCTAATTGACTAATTACGTTAGCATTAGTGACGAGTAGAGCTAAAAATGCCTTACGGAGATTGTTACAGTGTGTTACAGTGCGCAGTGAGAGGATTCATGATTTATTATTATTATTTTTTAATTATTCTACCACAAAAGACTCTTCACTTGACATCGCTGTCTCCAGTGTCTGTCGTTTACGAACCTGGCAACCTGTAGAATTGAAGAGTGGAGCGAGAGCGGGCATGTGTAAGTGCGACACGTACTGACAGGGAAGTATGAATCCTATATCTATCACCTTTAAGTAAAACACCATATCCCAAATATGATCATAACTGGGATAAGCATCATAAATGGGCTACTAATGTTCATGTAATCGCACTCTGTGATGATGTGTGGTTAATCATCCAACCTGCCCAGGGAGATTAACATCTCAGAGCATTTCACAATTCAAGAAGGTACAAAGACAAGTATCAAAGATTGCTCAGAGATACAGTGGTAGTGACCACTAGACCTTCAAGAGGAGGAGGGCATACTCACCCTCTCCAAAGGGAGAGCGCTTACATCTTTACTGTTAAAACTCTAACACCAGGAGGGCTGAATGAAAAATACAAACAAAATACAACATTTTTTGTAATTTCAAATTTAGATCTACTTAAAGGCGAAAGGGGTATTTTTTTTAACCTGAACCCTATTTCCCCATGTTTTATGCCTTTAAGTGACTAATAGAGATAACGTTTTTTTTTTGTTTGTTTGTTTGTTTTTTATATCAGTCCAGTATTGAGCAAGACCGCTGCCGCTGGCAGCAGCAAAACAGGCTGCAACATAACGGTACAGGGCAATTGTACACCGTCAACTTGCATCCACTAAGTGCATGTTTTTGTCACTGATAGGCTCAGATTGTTATTTTTAGTATCTGACAACACTGCGGAAAGGACTCCGCACGGGTCAACGTTTTTGTTAAAGAGTAAGATCCTTTTTGTTTAATTCAGAAACAGCTCCAAAATCGCTATCACCAACCCATCACCAGACTACATTTAAAACAAAAAAGCTGTCTTGGTTCATCTTTCCACTGTTTCAACAATCACTCTGCTTTGGTTTAAATGAATTTTCAATTCACCCAGTTAGAAATGTAATACTGATAACAATATGCTGGCTCTAAACACACTAAAATGACTGTTTATGTAAATGGAGTCTGGTTGGTTTGCAGATTGTAATTTCAGGGCTGTTGCTAGGTAAACAAAAAGGATTTTACTCTTTAACTTTGAAGTGATACTTTCCATAATGTTGGAGAACACTTGAAATAAACAAACACTTTCAGTGTACGTAAATTTACAGTGCAAGCATGCCCAGAGTGTTTGCATTGCAGCCTGTTTCACGCTCTTGACACTGGGCCAATTTCAAAAACGGATGCTCCCATTAGTCACTTAGACACAAAAACAGGAAAACAGTGGCCAGGTTGAAAAATACCACAGTTACCCTTTAAGGTACATCTTCTTCTTATCTCATCAAATTCTTGACACTTGTTTAAATACAGTGCATATGTGTGCAGATATTCTGATGTGAGTTATTTATCCATTTTAAGATGCTCTTAGACAGGCTTGGAGTCAGTGTGCAGATGTTTGTTGATTTTTAACTGATGCTGCTTTTTACATCCTTCAAAGAAATCTGTCTGTGCACCACTTTTGTTCAGACTGAATTATTTCCAACACTATTAAAGGGGATGAATTGTCTTGACATTTTGTACAGACATTCATGGACCCCAGAGGGTGAATCCCTGAATCATTTGGGGTTATGAGAGAAATTTCTCGACAACAATCAGATGGATCGCCATGAAAGTTGTTCATGTCCCCTCAGATGAATTGTGATAACTAGATCCCTTAATCTTTCATCCAGCACATTATTGTTAAACTTTCTGACTACACTGTAGCTGATGTATGATGCATTTGAACTGAGAGCTCTGTTGGGCCGTAGCTGCATGTAAGAGCATGTACCATTCTGCAGTTTCCTTAAAGCAACGGAATAATGCAAACGTCCAGAATCTGTGTAGACCGGAGTCCAGATGATACACTGAACAATGTCTAATGAACACACAACTGTCACAAAGCAGCGTGGGCACTAAAGTAAGCAGGCAATTAGTAGGAGTGAGCCTGCCAGATGGAAACTTTCAGAGGATAAAGAGCAGAGAGGAAGGAGAGGTTTTACCTTTGTGTTTTCAAGGATGTGATGAGGCTTGTCGCTCTTAGGGATGACTGAAATACCCTGCTGCACATGGTACCTCAGTAATACCTGTGAGAATACAGTTGTTACTAATGAAGAAATACACACACACACACTTACACAGACACAGTACACACGCTCACACTGACCTGTGCAGTGGTGCGTCTGTGCTTCTTGGCTATGTCTGCTATGACTGGGTCCTCCAGGAGCTTATGTGGATCTGTGTCTGCTTTGATCCTGAGATAGACAGATAAAAACCGAGAGCACAGCATTGTTCATTCACAAGAATCAGTAGGCTGAATGGGTAGTTAATGTACATTTCTATTACACTCATTACTCCATATTTCACTACTCTGAAGCAGCATACTACATCAGTCTGTGTCAGAAACGTCAAAGACCAACCTCACCTTGTCTGCAGTCACTTGTGCTCATATCTATCCTTAGGAGCTGTAGACTACTTCTCATTGAGCTCAAGCTCAGAGGTTGTGGATCAGATAAGGCTTAATGAGAGAATAATCCTTGAGCATAACAATGAGTCTCAGTGTTGTGAGATCTGCTTAACCCCTACCCCCACAAAGCCAGGCTACATCAGTAAGATCCTCCTCTATTCCCAGAGTTCTCTTCCACAAGAGAAACTAAAACTGGTGGAGCTCTTCTCAGGATCCACATCAGTGTATCTTTAAATCAATAAAGACCTCGGGGTGAGGTTCTAAAGTTCAAAAGCCAAAGCAGTTTCTCTGCACAGTGAGAAAAGTTTTGTTTGGGTGTGCTGACCTGAGGTGTAAAGAGTAAAGGAACTGAGAAAAAGTGTTGCAGGATTTATTATTGTCATTATATGACAAAGACATATTAAACATATATTTTCATTAGAATAAAATAAAAACTACTAAACATTCTCAAGAAAATTTGACTTTGTGCCTGATACTTGGTGGGTAACCAAATGCAAATATTGCAATTACTAAGTTTTAACAGCAGTAACTGTATCATTAAGGCCACACACTGTGTGTATGTCTACTACATTTACTGCCTACTACAGGTACTACAGACAGCAAAAATACGAAATGTACTATATACTATGTGCACTGCCTACGACAAGGAAAACAACACTATTTCTCTGAACTCTCTTTACTGGTGTGAAGATGACAAAGGGTTGCTTGTAGGATCACAGATACTATTGTGTACAATAAATAGGTTATTAGTTAATAGTTATCTGACCTGTTTCAAAGCTCTAATTTGATTATAACTCTGCAGTATGAATCAACACAAAGTGGATCGAAACACATCTTTCCTCTGGATTAAAAAATGACCTCTAAGCATGATCATATGCACTTAAGAATATCAACAGAAGTATCCAGATGCTTTGTCCACCTTTAATCCTCAGTGTGAGTAAGTGGAGTGTGTGTGTGAGTGAGTGCTGCTGTATATCTTACAGCTCTGGTGGTCTGGCAGGCGAGCCGAAGGGACTGTAGGCAGTTAAAGCGATGTTCTTGGATTTACAGAACTCTATCATGTCTGTCTGCACCAGGTAGGGATGTAGCTCGATCTATGGATGATAAAAGACCCAACTAAAGATAAATACAAATGGATGCTGATCTAGACAGAGCTCATTCAGAACTTTGATGTACAGTCAGCTGCTGAACTGGACCAAAGTTTAGTTTGAGGATATTCTCTCTATGGTGTTACATTATTGTTAAAAAGCAAAACCTGTGACACATCACAATATGTTGCGGTATGGTAGTTGCACTTCCATATGATGTAACGTGATTACATCACACAAATTACATGAACAAACTCGCTCACTCGAGTTTCATTCGTGACATCATATAATATCACATAATATCATAAAAGGTAATATGATAACCAGCTAAAGAAATCATTCATGCAAATAATCTTAAATATTTAATCATGAAATGAATTGCGGTGATATTTGTGTAATGTCAAATGATGTCATATGACCTCATGTAATGCCATTTTTCATATAACGCAGTACAATGACATCAAATAACACCAGTTGATCGTCATCAGGGTGCTTTAAAATGTCATGGATAAATATTCACGACTCTTTGCTGTTAAAGTTTTTTTTCCCATTGTTATCTTGACATTGCACGATGCTGTACAATGCTGTCTGTATTACATCACTGTGTGACCCATCGTCAGGTGTCATTATATGTGGGTATGTCATCCCACTACAAGAATGTAATACAAAGTAAAACTGTTTTTAACACCAACCACAGACCCTAAAAGGAAAGCTTTTGGCCATTACCCTTGTAGATAGAGACAGTAGATTGACAGAGATAAATATATAACTCATGACATCATCATTACACATGAAAAATTGTTACGCTCATGGAATCCAAAAGAGTCTCAGTTTTCCAGTCATACCCAAAATATACAATTCCAAGACTGTTTAAGGACCCCAGTGTGCAGAAGTATTTAAATATACCACTTTTCGTCCATCCTTGACAAGACAGCTACTGCAGCTAAGTATTCATAACTTGTACTGTCAGTGATATAAGGCAGTAAGCCAATTGTTGCACTTGATCCTATTTAAGGGTCACCTTTCATCACCCTTTGACCCACTACACCCACGCCCTGCATCGAAACACATTCATTCTACTACTACAACCAGAGTGCCTCCTCTGTTCCTCATTTTTATCTACTGGCTCATTAAGACAAAACAAAACTCAACCTGATGGAGCTATCTCTACTATTTATATACAATTTAGGTTTGTTTTGCTAAAAAGAATCCTCTAGATGTCGCAGATGTCTTTGAATAGTCTGCCTTTGTGGTTCGTCTCCTACAGTAATTAGTAAAAATAAATAAATATATTTTTAAAAAAGTCACTCCAGACATGAGGGCTCTGTGTGGTGGGATTTTCAAAGGTACTTTACTACAAAAATAAAAGTCTAATTAAGGTCAAATTGTTATTCTTAAAAGCATGCCCTACCAAACAGTTCATTTGTTCTTTAACAGTAAAGATCATGCTTCATTAAAACTGGCTATTTGCTAACAAATGAAAACACTTCTGATCATCCATTGTTGTTAAACAATACATTTAGTGCTATCCAACACACACGCATACATACATATATATATATATATATATATATATATATATATATATATATATATATATATATATGTGTGTGTGTGTGTGTATATATATACATATATATATGTATATATATGTATGTATACATATGTTGTTGTTTTTTACAGTCTTAAGCCATGCTCAACCAAATAGTTGATTGTCCTTTTATGGTAAAGGTAGTGATGCTAAGATAATAAATTTAAATTTTTTATGGAATAAAAAAAAAAAGATTAATATTTACTGTTGGTAATACCATATATTTAATGTTATTCCATCATATGTTGATGAAAAGAATCTATACCACTATGATTTTTCACCATCTCTGAGATGTTTTCAAAGTACTGTAATGGTAAATTTCGAGAAAAAATACCTGAAAATAATACAAGTGGTGGTAATATTACTAATTCCATGGTAACAAGTTAATATGTGTTGGTATACTAACATATTCCTAGCATTACAACACTATATTGTTTGTAATTTTATTTATTTATTTTGTTTTACAGTTACTTTGGAGTGACTTTTAAAAAACTATGGGGTCTGTTAAAAAAAAAAAAAAAAAAAGTTAATTAGGATAACACAACTGAGGTTGGACCACTTGTGTTTTCCGTAAACAATAAATGAAATTAATTAGTCAATACTTGAATAAGTATGGAACTGATATGAGAATGTTATCTTTCTCCTGCTTGTCAGTAATGGAGCTACTGTAAATATGGTACCTGATTGACAGCAGGGGGCACCCTGCATAGAGCAAGGAGTCTCTCCAGCTGCAGGATGCTGAAGTTGGACACACCAATACTCTTCACCTTCCCCGAGGCCTGCAGGGCTTCCATCCCCTGAAAACAGACTGTGACAGTGAACACACAACAACCATCGGCTCTCAAAGGCTAATGTGGTTTAACTAAAAAAAAATCCAAATGTACCTCCCGTGCCTGGTGGTTGTTTGTTTGGTATGTTTTATTTAAAACAAGAGAAAATGTATGATAACTACTGAGGCGATTCTCTATAATATAGGGGATGAATGTGTAGAGCTGCATATATATGGTGTCTGTGGTGGTGCCAATGCAAACAGAAAGAGTACATGTGTTCTTACCCTCCATACATCTACATAGTCTATATCAGAGGTCAGAATATTTCCATCCTTCTTCGGGAATAACTCATCACCAACTTTCTATGAAGACATTTAAAGGTATCAGTCAGACAGATGCAAATATGTAGCATGTGTTCTTTTAACATACTTTATATAAGTACTTCCCTCTTTCAAGCATATATAAATTTTAAAAACATGCAGATACAGAGACTACTGGCATTAAGTGATACTTTTGTTACTGGCAAGGAATAAAATATGTCATTTCAATTTTTTTTTGTTGGTATTTTTTCCTTGTGTAGTCTAATAAGTTTAACCTTTTTCTGCAATTGCAGACAGTGTGCAGGTGTTCTCCTTTTTTGATTCATTGTTTGCCCCACCTGCGCACCTGTCTAAGACTGTTTTGGTGTGCACAGGACTTTTTTGACTTGGTGAGGAAACACCTGGCATGGCCATTTTTAAAGGGGTCCCTTGAAGCATTACCTCAAGATATCTGAATGAGCATGTGTTCTATGGGTGCCCATGAGTCTCCAACTAAACTTGAAAAGGCTTGTTCCCAGTAAACACTATTCAGGCAGGGCCTTTCCTTAATGGGCTCTTAAGCCTCAGAAATTCATACCACTTCTGGTCAAATATTTTTTTTCTCTAGCTTGGGTCAAGGATCTCTGGGATAAGGGCAATTTTAGATTTTTCACTTCACCTGTAGGCCAACAGGAAAATGCACAAGGTAAAGATCCAGGTAGTCCAGCTGGAGATCATTCAGGGACTTATTCAGACACACAGGGATGTCCTCTGGGGCATGGAAGGTACTCCACAGCTATAACAAAAAGGTACAGGGCAGGAGAGGTAACAGAAAATTAAAATGTTGTATACAATATACTAGGTAGCATACTCAAACCATGAATAAATGTATAAGATAATCTAAAACATGGTACTTTTTCTTCTTTTACTAACTCATGTTGCATCCTGACCTTTTTGTTACACCTGTTCTCCTCAGCACCCACCTTACTGACGATGAACATGTCCTGGCGCCTGATGATGCCTTGCTCTATTTTGGAGCGCAGAGCCTTGCCAATATCAACTTCATTTTTGTAGCAGAAAGCAGTGTCTATATGGCGATAGCCGGCCGCAATGGCAGTCTCCACTGCACCCTGGACCGAGGTGCGGGGAAGATGTGAGGACTGTGAGAAGTAAAACATGTTAAAATAGGCCTGTCACTCTCATGACATCTCCACCCCTATTAGTCATATTAATAACAATAAAATCGCTAGTTCTCTTTGTGCTGTTAACAATTGAAAGCATATTTGAATATTGGGGCGATGTGACCCTCCCAGTATATATTATATTTACTGCCTAGAGGTGTACTAATGTTCAGTTTCTTTCTGGGCATCAGATGAGAAGACTGATACACTCTTACTCTTTGTCAGATTTTTTGGTACAGTAAGCAAAAGAGAGTCTATTATGGGTCTATTATACAATTGCAGCATATCACCAAGTCTGTTTAGATTAATAGGCAAATACCAGGGCTAAAACATCTGTCTCAAGTCCAGAAGCCAGGGCAGGTGTGTCAGAACAGGCTCCTGGGACTGTGTTCTTTAAATGGGGCTTAACTAATTCAAGCTAAAATAATCCTGTTTATTCTCATCCAGCTAATTTGGTGTAGCATCAGCACTTTCCCCATTACAGTAAAAACTGTAACATTTTGCCTGTGTGTTGCATTTCTGAGGCAGCACTTTCTTTGCCCAGTTATTTAAATGTCACTTATAAAAGGCTAAGGTTCAGGTGGTGAAGGTTTTGTCATTGTTTGGATTAGGGTCAGTCTTAAGAGAACAGTTAAACATTTCTAGAAATATAATTTGCATTCTTGTCAGGCGTTAGATAAGATCAGTACCATTCTCATATTTACTCAGCTTGGCTTAAAGACTAGGAGCAAGAAGTTAGCCTGGTACTGTCCTAAGATGAGAAAACATATGTGTGTGAGCACACATAAAGCTCACTAAAAAAAACTTTACACAGTAGACAATTTGACATGTCAGGAAAAGCACAGGTGGATTTCATTACATTAACGATGGCTGCGCTCCACTTAGGGGAGGCTCTGGTATTGTGTGTACTGGCATAATGGAATAGTTTACTGGGACACTTAAGTGAGCCATTGTTACTGTTACTGTTGTTACTGTTCCACCTGTTCTTTTCTTAACCATGACAAGTTAAAATTTCTGCTGTGAAGAAGCTTTGAGTAGCAACATCCATTAATTTATACAGTCCATGGCTTTGACCAGCAACTCTACAGGTCGTTCTGTTGGTCAGTCATTCCAAAAGAAATTTGGTGGTCATTGTTTTTACTTTAGGAGGGTGAACACATACACATCTATACACCACGGTTGTCAGAGGGAGCCTTAGTTGGATTAGTGACAAGTGTATGTGAGGTTGTGCATGTGTGAATGCATGAACTTGCAGATGAATACGTGTACGTGGTCACTAGTGCAAACTAGCACTTGTTGAACTCCCTGTGCTTCCAGTCTTAATGCTAACTTAGTTAATCATCTAATGGTTCCAGCTCCATATTGCACAGATATGAGATTGGTATCAATCCTCTGCAAAGCAAAATGAGCACATTTCACAATATGTCAAACTATTCCTTTGATAAAGGGGGTGGGGCCAGTGTGCAGCCTGAGATCAAGTCCCATATCCTTTAATCCAGAGGATGAATGATCTGCCTATCAGAATCCAGTATTTTCAATTGACAAACGCAAAGTTCATGCATGTACTCTTTAACCTAAAATTCATGTATTTGCAAAGCATGATTACGAACTTTACTCTCAAACACTATGCAAGAAAATAAATTGTTAACAGCTGGATTGTTTGCAGTAAAAAGCAGATATAGGAATAAGTGTGAGGCTACCTTCCATGTCCCCAGACCCAAAACTGGCATTCGTGTGCCATCATTCAGCTCTATGGTCCTGGCCACCTGTGTGTCCTCCATGGAGTAGATTGCACGGCAGGAGAAAAACAACAAAATGTAAAACTCAGCACACACTTGCACACTGAGCTTTCCTCTTCCTCTTGTCCCCTCAGACTGCAACTGCTGAGTCAATGTCCTTCCTTTTTTTTTCTATGTTGACGTTACTTCTCTATCTGACGTTTTTCTTCCCTTCTCACCCTTATATCTTCCCCTCTCACAATTTTTTTTCTCCCTTCTGTTTTGACCTTATCAGTCACGTAGTTAATTATTGGACAAAATGGAGCACTCCACCACCATGAAGTATTTATGTGTATAGTTAGTAGGTGAGGAGGAGCATGTTGCAAAGGTCACTTTTCTCATAGGGGTGGCAGTACACACACACACACACACACACACACACACACACACAAAAGCACAGTCATGTTGTAAGAAAAATCTGTTGTAATATTTCCAGTTCAACATTAGATGGTGATGTGGTGTCACCTAAAATACAAATGCGGTAGATTTAAAGGAGTAGGTTTTTATCCTGTCATGTCCAGTGATAAAAGTCTAACGATCTTCATATATCATAAATAATACATAATAAATACGGATTAATGAATGATGGGGTCAGAATCATTCAAGGAGCACGATACCATAAAGTCATATAAATGAATCATTTAGATGTATGACTCATGATTCACAATTATGATCTCCATTACACTTATCAAGGAGCAAGACAAAGACTTACTGCCTCTTTGAGGTTGTACTTTGGCACAGCAGTGATTTGAGCGACATACTTACATTAACATGCTGTTGTTTGTCATTGAGCATGTTTGTGTACTAACATTTTTTAATACTACTAAACACAAAGTACATCTGATGCTGATGGGAATGCCATTAGTTTGACAGGTATTTGGTCAGTAATCAAAATTCTGATGTGTTGATGGCACTAGATAACAAGATAGAGGGCCACCAGAGTTATTACAGTTCATCCTGAGGGGGATCCATCCAACAGCAATAATACCCCAGGACACTGGTGGGACTAGACAAGCATGTTGCCTCTGTGGTATATGTTTACTGTTATTTATTTATTTATTTATTAATATTTGTAATAGAATATATTTAATCCAGCAATCCATCCTATCCTCGACATATCATTTCTGTCATGGTGATGCTGGAGGAAAAGTCAGTCAAAAAAAATCGTTGATGAAGTAGATGCTGAGCTATTTCACGACTTGAGCCAAAACTTTAACCAGCTGTTGGAGCGCAAGGTGAAAAGTCAAAGGGAACATCAAAAGTCATAAGGATTCATCTTCTAGGGACAATTCATGTCAAAATGTAATGGCTATACATCCAATGGTTGTTGAAGTATTTCAGTCTGGACCAAAGTGGTGGAAAGACTGGCTTTGCCATTCCTGGAGCTGCCTGAAAATCCTAGAAGTGTAAATTAAATTACAATTTGTTCTCAAAGTGAAACACTCATACATGCAACTGACACATATTGGATACTTTTTTTCTGCTTGAACATTGTACAATAAAACATTTGACTTGTTAGAGTTAGAGCAAAATCTGTCTTAAGCATGGATGGATCACTGAACAGGCCTACCAGGCACAGGCACAGGAGCCCATAGGGTCAGAGCCCCCCCAGCCTTCACCTGCAAAACATCAGTCAAATTAACACAACCCTCTCAGGAAGAGATGCAAAATTACCTCAAATACCCCATTGTCACCAATTTAAGTTTGGTTCTTGAACTGGTATCGTTCGGGACTCTCGGAACCTTGGGGCTATTTAGCGAACCAGTCTGTGTTTGCCCCAGTTTTGATTAGAAGCACTGTAATCAAGGATGTGTGAGTTAATAGTAGAGTTAAAAGTTAATAGTTCTAGCAAGACGGCAGATCGCATTGATTACCTGCAAACTTTTGCTCTCTTGGTTCAAAATTAGGTTTACATAAGACTCAAATACCCTGTTATAAAGCAGAAGAAGAGAATTGCAGGAATTTTAAACTATATTGTTCAGGGGGGCCACACTTTGACAAAACCCTGAGCTATTATTCTCATATGGTTAGTATACTTGGCAAAATGCTCCATCACATTTTCAAAACTTTTATTTCATTTTTATTTTGGCACGCAATGGAGGGCTTTCATCATCCATAATGCATGATGGGACTGGATGTTGGTACAGAAGTGCTCAACTGATTTGATGGATTTGTTGTGGCAAAACAATCATTATTAGCATGTTTTTTCCTATTTTTATTATTATTTATCTATAAAAAAAGAACTGATTTGTGGGCCAGTTCTAATCATAGAGTGGTTGGTGTGCTGCAGATTGTAAAGTCCTCTAAAGCAAATTTGTGATCAGATTGATAAGGTTCATACTGTCTTTTTATTTAGACACGGGAGGAGGGGTAGGCCTGACAGACTCCAATTGGTCTGTCAGGCCTACCAGCTGATATATGACACTCAGCAACATGTCTGATGATGCTTCTGAGGAAGACTGGAGTCTCAGTCCAAACTGTCAAGCAGGTAAAACACACCTACTTACATGTCTGTCTGAATATGAGAAAACCTTAAAATATAAATTTGTGATCAGTGATGTAAAGTGGACATCGTAGCATTTTTAAGTTTAAAGAAACATTCAGCCCGTGTATCATTTTCTTGTAAATGTCTTATTTTGTGATGGGGGTTCTGTTAGGCTGCTCAGCTCCTTACTGATCAGAATCCATCCTATAATACACAGAACAGTCTTTTTCATGGGTTATGGGTGTTCTGTGTGCAAAACACTTTGATCTGAGAGTCATGTCAACATGCTTTTATTAGGCAAGCATTAACAAAACCACTGAACAAACTTTAGCGTCTGTAAAAATATATATATGTAATTCAATAATGCACACAATTAACATATAAACAACATACAGGGAATGTTGTGAAATAAAGAGCATGCCAGTGCAGTCTAAAACTGCACTGAGTTATTTTCTAGCACAAGCAAAGTAGAAGATACAGAAAATGATCAATACATAACGTTTAGAAAATTGGATTATCAAATAAATGATCACTTCGCTAATTGTGACAGCAAAGAAGCCAGCCGGTGTGCACAGAGTGTATGTTTTACAATCCTGTGGTTAATATCAAAGAGGTTACATTACAAAGGCATACAAAGCATTTCACAAATTATATAAATACACAACGTACACAAGAAGAGGTTAATATAGTAGTATAAAATATAAATATTAGGTCTGCTCATTTCAAACGGTTTACATCGAAAATTACAACATCAGTGGACCATAAGATATGTTGCTCTCCTAGTTTTTTGTTGCCACAGCGATGATGAAATATTAACACCGTTTTTGACATCAGATTTCTACATCTCTAACTTCATAACACAATGGAATAAAATTTCAAAGCTGATTCCTGCTCAGTATCTGTGACTAGAGGACAGTTCTTCTGTTGTCGAGGCTCATGTCTTACGGCTGGTCCAGCTCCGCTGCATCACTGGTCCAGATCATTGCTGTCACTGCTGCGGGGCCGATAGTGGCGCTGGCAGAACTCTCTGATCCGACCACAAGCCTCCACCATCATCTCCTCCGGCACTGTCACCACAATGCGAAAGAAGTTGGGATACTCAAAGGCCTGGAAGAGGACAGAACATGGATACTCTCAGAACTGAAAGGATCACACGCATTCTTTAAATCTCGTTCTAAATGTAAGTGTGTAGATGGACATAGGGACAAAAGGATAAAGGGACAAAGGTGTCTTACCGTGGCAGGCAGACAGAAGACAGACTGCTCAGTCACCAGCCGCTCAGTGAATTCCACATCATCCTTAAAATCTGGAAAGTGAGCCATTTCAATCCCCACCTGGAAAAAATGTGCACAAACACACACATTTCCTCTTTTAAGAAAATCATATTCATATTCAAACCTTCATTAATATAATATAATACTGTAGAATGATGATTCACATGCATGGGTCAAAAATTATAATTATGCACATACATATAATCCTAAATAGCATAAACCACACACACTTTTAGTACTGACCATGAGGTACATGGCTCCTGAGGGCATGACAGGGTTCAGGCCAGGGACGGTGCACAGCTCATTGAAACAAATCTCAGAGTTGGTCTGAGGAAGCAAAACATAAACCATCCAATCAGTCTCATATGCATATCATCATGACACATAATACTGGAAGTCCAAATAATATGAATAAAACAGGTAAAAAAATGTTTAAAAAAAAAACATAGAAGAGAGCTGACGACCGCTTTGTCCGTGGACTTTCACATCTACATATGACATGCTCGGTACCCTCTTTTGTCTATTGTTGAAGTACTAGGACGCCATTTCAATTTACACTTGTTACACGAATTGGGTCTTCTCAAAATACACTATTGTTTTTACATAAGTACAATTTTTGCTCATTAGATGGATACATAGAGTATTTCAAAATAAACTAATACAGAAAAAACATCATGGTTTAGTTCATCATTTACACAGGAAGCGAACAGCGGGCTCCCAGGTGAGAGTCTAGTAAAAGCCCGAGATTTGATGGATCATCCACCCCCTGGTTTATCTGCCCAAAAGGGACTTTCCAGCTCCTTATATAACATTGTTACTAGCCTGACAGTGTATATCATAAACCTACAAGAGCCGTCTTTTTGGATCGGTTTCTGACACTGAAATCACTATTTGAGGAGTTGGGAATGAGAACGGGCTGGAACTAAAGACATGTAATGACATATAAGACATTAGTTTGGTTACAGAAATTTACAAGGATTGTGACAATACAGTCTTACAGAAAGTTGTGCAATAGACACAACTTTTTAACAACTCATGAAGTGGTGCTGGACAAGAAATGTGTTAAAATTATGTGCTTACAACACAAAAACAATGCTAATGCAAAGTCTGTTAAAAACAGTCGCAGATTGGTTTTGGGAAAGAAAAACACTTGATGAGATTTAGAGAACAAAAACATAATTTAGGAAAAGATTTTGGTTTAGCTTATACTTACATACTGCACGTAAGTGATGTAAACTTACATACATTGCATAATTACATAAAGTACCTATGTTAAGTACTCTGTGTAATTATGTAAAGTCCATAAATTCATCCAACCACACTGACTTTTGGTTTCACACGGGACACAAACAGCTTTCTCATGGTTCAAAGTCTGTGTCCACCAATCCTCCCACCCACCCTGCCAAAACTTTCTCACTCTTTTTCTTAATTTATGTGTCCACCACATTAAGAGATCCTCATTAACTTTGCATCTGCATTGTTTTTGTGTTGCCAGTACATAACATTAACACATTTCGTGCCCACCACCATGTAAAGTGTTGTTAAGAGTTTGTGTCCATTTAACGTACCTCCATGAGACCAGTCTGATTATAAGTAATATTATCCTGTGCCAGCCTAAAAATACATTTGTTTTTATATTTGTGCTTCTAGTCTTATATATTCTGCAGAATATAAACATTTGCATAATAACATGTAAAAAAAAATTTACTGAAAATTGTAATGTCAGCAACCAACTTGTGTGTCAGGGTATCATTAAGACATATTTTTGAAGTGCAAGTCCCACTAACATATGACACGGTAAGAAGACATACTCTATATAGAATGACATAACAAATTATTCCCCTGTTTACCTTCAGGAAGCTGATGGTGTTGTTGTAGAAGCTTTGAGGTGTGTTGTTGAGGATGCTCTCCAGGGCGCCCTGGACGATACTGCAGGCTCCCAGAATACGTTGAGTGAGTTTGACCAGACCCTCTCGGATCTACGGAGGAGACATACTGCATGTGTCAGTTAGGTAAATGTAACAGTAATCTACTGGAGTCTTCTTATTCGCTCACTGCTGAAAGAAGAATGTAGGAATAAAGCCTACATACCTTGGATCCAAATATATTATTCCTGTCATGGATGAGGATCCATCCCAACCTCCAACCAGGGACCAGCCAGCGCTTAGCCAAGCCGCCACAGGAAAGGATGGGAACATCACTGCTGAGAGACGCCATGGAGGGACAACTGCAGCCAGGGAAAACCTGAGGACACATGCAGGTACAAAACGGAATGCATTAAGACAGCAAAATTTTAGTTTATGCTGCCGTCAAATGGAACTCCTTTTCTCTGTTTTTTATTGTCCTCGAAACAACTATCTCCTCCTCTCTAACATGAGAAAGAAAGTGTCTGCGATAGAAAGTGCTCTAACCTTTTCTATATCTGTGTGGTATAGTTACTCCACAGTTCAGCAGAGGAAACAGCTGGACAGAATTGTTTCCCCTGCCTCAGAAATCATCAGCTTATCTTTGATGTGGGTGTCATAAACTGCCAAAGATCTTGATCCTTTGCAGCTTTCAGAGTTGTGTAAGGCCAAAAATCACTCTCATGTTATTTCTGTTTTGGTCTCTACCAACTCCTGAGAAACAATATCTGTCTTTTTAGCAACTAAATGCTCCATTATATTCACCAGCTAGTTGCTTACTTTGTCTACTGTTTGGTGCTCGGCCTGCTGCAGCTGGAAATGAGATTGTTAAGAGTGGCAAGAGTGAGCCAAATCAGTGATGTTGTTGACTAAACCAATAAACTGAACTGAAAGATGCTGAAACAATGCATTAAACTGAGGGGAAATGCAGAGTGAGGCTGTGATTTGTCACAACTAGTAACCCTTTTCACATTACACATAGTCATTAGTCTTATTGCTAATATAAAAGTATTGAAAGCTGGTACAGCACTCTAACAAATAGCATGCCTCGAACTTTTTAAGTATCTTAGCTTCAAAACAAGCATGGTATGCCGTATTACTTTTGAAAAAATACCCAAATAATAATAAATTAATAAATCAGAAATATTAAGAATAATTTTATTTTATTATGCAGAATACTTATTTTATGTTATTTTAATTCGATTATATAACATTTATTGTTGAGATGTATGTAGATTGTATGAGGGAGAAACCAAAGGAAGAATAAGAGGAGAGAGAGGCCGTTGGGAAAGGGAGAGTGTACAGTAACCACAGTCAGCAATGCTCCCACAGAAAGCTGGTTCTCATTAAACATTATCAGTGGCGCCCAGCGGGGAACTGCCCCACGTCCTATTGGCCAGACTGCTATGAGTGACATAACAGCATTGCATGAGATGTGCCGGCATAGCTCTCCGATTTGAAGCAATTTTGGGTTTGTGTCTAAGCTCAGATCCCCCGCTAACTCTAACCCACATCACTTGATGTGAGAAAACATGGAGCAATTACCAACTACATCGGCATTCACTACTGGTTATTTAGAATTGTATGAATTAAGTGTGGGGAAAAAAAGAAAACTGGCATGTGTTGTCAGAGCATAATTCACTGCTGAGGGCCTTGTGCAGGAGCGATCAGGGGGTATAATGCCCCACTGTCTGAACCTAGCTTGTCTGGTGCTGTTAAAAGACACCTTAACCCCTTCCCCCCTAAATACTCAGGCCATAAAGAAAAGGCCTCACCAACACACCCCCAACTGACTCTCCACCCACCACACGCCCCCATTCCTCTACTGTTCCTGCTGCGCCAAATCCTGACAATCTGCATTAATTGCAAACACATGCTGCCAAAAAAGTGCAAAGTCATTCTGGTCTGCTCGGGTTCAATGTGAAGTGTTCAGATGGTGGGGATGCACTCAATAACCTTGACTCTAAATGTTTCCTCTCACGACATATTTTAAAAGCATAATGAAAGCCTCCAGTGCAGACGGCTGACACACAGACTGTTTTCATAAACCTCATACTTTAATAAATGATCAAACCAAACCTCTATTTGTCTATTTGTCCTTTTTAATATCACACCACTAATAATTTCTTCAAGGGTAGCATCAACATTAATGTGATATGCTATATAACACTGACTTGTAAAAGAACAAAGCTGAATAAAGACCAAAAACTGAAATAGGTGATATTCAATCAATCAAAGACTAAAAGATACTTTTATACACCACCAATGATTTGTATTTATCCCCTTATCAGAATATTTCCTGAGTGGAAAATTACTGGAATACACTCCACTTTTTTTATTGAGCAGCATTCAGTTGTACGTGTGTGTGTGTGTGTGTGTGTGTGTGTGTGTGTGTGTGTGTGTGTGTGTGTGTGTGTGTGTGTGTGTGCGTGCGTGTGCCCGCAGGAGCCTACGTGTATAGCTGTGTACATGTTTGCATGACCTTCAACTACAATTTGACCAGTACAAACTTTTCAAGGCTGACAATGATGCAAATGCTTTGGACTGAATGTGCCGAGAATGTTGTTTTCTCGCAGTCAACATTCATATTTGGTCATTTTCCTGTTTAAAGGGTGAGTTCGAGCACTATCTGTCTCTTTAATTTCTGCCTCAACCCCAGTGCACTGGAGATGATTCAAATATCATCTAAGGTGCTTACAGCATTTTGTCCAGTGTCAGATAAAGCTGCTTTTAGCCAGCACTGCAAGTTACACAGAGTTAAGATGGATTCAAGCTGCAGAAAAAATTAATTACTGTCAGTGGTATTTCCATAGATTTTACATAGGGGTGGTCTGATGGGACCACTGAAAATTTTGGGGTGGCACACCAACACCAAAAGCCATAACTACATTTCAGGAATTTTAATATGCTGTTGAAGTACATTTGCTAATTAAAAGCTATGTCATTATGGAGAGTTTGTTTCTTTATTTTGCAGTTAATGTTACTAATTATGTGATGTACATAGACTCATAGAGGCACAGTTAACATTTTGAGTTGCACAACAATCCTGTTTTAATGTGTTTTAATGTGTATCTTCAAATGGACTGGTTGTCCTTTTCCCATTCCCAACAAGCTATGCCGACATGGTTGGTACCAATGGATGGCTTAGGTCTTCAGTGTTTCTAGGCCAAGAACACCTTAGCTGAAGGAGGGACGGAGCGGGGAACCCCTCCTACACACGCAGTAACTCTGAGGACCCCCTAGGGGTCACGGACCTCCTGTTGAAGACCCATGCCTTAGGTTGCCTTCACTATCTTGCTTAAAATATGAGCACAGCCTCTTAAAGACATTAATATCAGCCTCCAGTTATTTTCGCCTGGGGGAGCCTCTGGGAAGCCCAGCTATTGTGTCGAGAAGGCCATGGGCCCCCCTTTGGGGTGCCACTGATCAGAGAGGAGGTACAGTTGCAAAAAAGTCAATAGAAAGATGTGACTGAATGCAAACAGACATGAATTTGCTCTTGGCTGCTTGAATCGAGGTACTGTTAGGACATGACTACATGAGCTGATAATGTGTCAACTTAAGCTTGAAAACTGACCTCCACTACAGCTACATCTAATGCCTGTAATGTCATTAGCCTTTTGGACTGAATAAATGGCAAAAACACTCCAGCGGTCAAACTCCACATAAAAAATCAATCTGAATGTACCTCACTGTTTCTTAGAAAGAAACGCTGCTGCTGTGCAGTTTCATTAATATTATTGTGTCACAAGGGCAACAGTTTTGGTCCCTTTTTACTTCATGTCAGCTACCACGAAAATTATACAAGAAGACATGAAGTCAGTGACAGTGTCAAAATTTTGCATCTGTCCAGAGTTTGGTTTTGCTTCTATTGGGGTCAATAACCCATTATAACTTTGTTGTTTCACCATGCAAAATTTGAACACTGTCACCGACATCACGTCCTTTCCTTCTTCTATAGTTTCCTTGTCAGCTACTGCATTAACAAATTAGGGATACACTGATTGAACTTTGTCTCTCCGCCTACCAACCCTGATGCCTCAACTAACAATATCTACCTTGAAGAACAAGATAGTAGTGTGCTCGAGGACCGTCTTACTCATATGATAGTGCCATACCTTTGTCAATTCTCTCTTTTCTCCAAATGTTAAAATATGTGATTCTCCCTGCATGGAAGTCATCGAGATTTATTTTGTAAAGTAACCTGAGGCCAGGGATAGCTGTGAACTAAAAATTGAGTTTTTACAACAAAAGTTGTAATGCCATGTGACAAAGTTCTAATATGTTAAAAAAATAAAGTTGGAATATATCAAAGAGAAGTCATGATATTATGAAAGTAAAATACTCAGTTGTATGTTGCCCTTGCTGACCTCCATGACCCCTGCTCATCCAGCCTACCCGCCTTACTGGTTGCTGCTTCCAGGTCTCATTCACAGCACATGGCCCCTAATCCCCCCTGTGCTGATGTGGGGTTGTCCAACCATCATTCAGAGCCAGGGCAAATACCACCATATGAAACACAACCTTTTCTCTCACTGTGGTGAAAAATGTGCCTCGCTGGTGTTACAGTGGGCCAAGCCCTGGGTTTGTACTCACCATATCACTGTAGATCTCATCAGCCAGAATGGGAACGCAGTGTCTGGAGGCCACTGAGAAGGACAAGAATTATTTCATTATTTATGCGATAGTCCATATGTTTGCCTCTGACTTCAACAAATTCAAAGCCTTTGAGTATTTTTAGCTGTTTTTCCTAAAGCAGAGCAGGGCAGAACTGCAGCTAACCTTTGAGGATTTTCTGTAAGTGTTCCTTGCTGAAGACAGAGCCACACGGGTTGGATGGATTCGTAACAATCAGACAAGATGTCCTCTCGTCAATCAGGCTCTCCATGTGTTGCAGGTCAACTTCCCATGACTTCTCTGGCTGCAAATCAAAGATATATGTCAGGGTTAGGGCCATAGACTGTGTATGAAGATGGACAGTATAACAGTTGCCAGCTTCAATCAACCACTGGTGACTCGCTGCAGTGTAGGTCATAAACCCAGACCCCTCCATGTTAGCAGACGGGAAATCAAACAAAAAGATCAAAGTTCACATCAAGTAATTTTTTCCCCAAATTTTTTTCTGTCATTTTACGTTGTTCTTATCATGTTCAAGTGTTGGGAAGTTTGTTTTTAATTAGTTATTTAATTTAAAAAAGGGAGTTTGACATCATGATTGACAGCTATGTGTGCTGATTTGCTCATGATCAACGCACTGCCCGCGATTGGTCAGACGGGTGTATGGACAGGAATTTGATACAGTGGAGATTGCTACTGCACAGACACTGGCTTCAAATGATCACCAGCGCACAATGGCAGCAGCTGTATCCTGGATATGTTGAGACATGTGTAGCTGCAGACACATTCCGTTTGTAGCGTCCACGACACACCCTGACAAACCGCACTCACCTCTAGTAGAACACAAGCCCGTCAACACAGTAGTATCATACCAAGTTATCTGAAACCTGCTACTACACTGTTGGAATGAATGAATAGGGCCAAAAGTAGCAATAATCCACATCAACTGACTGTTCACTAAGCCCCGCCCCTTTGTAATGGTCCATCAAGCTGTCGGAGATAGCATGGAGCCCACAATGTAATAACTGTACTCACTAAGGAAATACCAAAGTTTTGTGAAAACAAAAAAGCAATTTTAGAGAAAAGCTGACAGAAGAGTCTACAATATGCGCTTAATGGATATATCCAGGATGTCAAACTGACTCAGCAGCAAAAAAAAAAATTAAACAGATACAGATAGTAAGAAGCTGAAGCCAAACTACAGGCTACAGACCACAGTGTAAACATGAACCATCAAATCACTGGTGATGGAGACAGAAGACAATGAATATAAAGGGAAACTTCGCTGGACCTCTGCCGCCGGACCTCCTCCAGTGGACAGGTGGGGAGCTCTGGGGAAAGCCCTACAACGTTCATCTGCACACACTGTGATGACTCACAGCTGGTTTAATATTGGCAAATTTTCCCTGTTTCTCTTCACTGGTTCCTGTTAATCAGGTTAGGCCTATTTTCACTATTATAGACATTAAAAGCAAAAGTAGCACGTGTAGGCTGTACCTTGACTAGCTAGCTAGCTAGCTAGCTAAGGCTACACTTTTGGAATGGGGAGGAAATGTGTATAACCTTCCAGCCTCTCTGGGTAATGAGTATCATTAATACACATGCCCAGGGCACAATATTTAGCTCAAAATCCATAAAACCACTCTACCTTATAATTGCCCAGTCTACATTCAAGGGGCGGGAGTCGGGACTTAGCGAAGGTCAATTCATTATACACGAGGACGTCATTTATTTTGTAAGAAATAAGATGTAACCCTTCCCATTACCCAAACCCTAACTTAAGGACTTGTCTTTTAATTTATTACTTAATAGTTAGCCAAACGCTATCTGAGCATTTTCTTCAGGGCTTCCACTTCAGGACAAAGAAGCAGAGGGAGCTGATCGTGGACTGATGTAAAGGTTATAGTGGTCATGTAGCTGTTCCAACTGCAGCTATACCTACTCACATATGTTGGCTTTATTTTTGTACAGTGGGAGTAAGCATCTTTGTGGTCTGGTTAGGGCAGACTCTTTATTGTGCATGATAATACATCCATGTCTTGATGATGCTCGGGATACTCACTATTGCAAACATGAGAAGTGTCATAGTGAGGTTAGGCTGATGCAGTGTTTGAGAGTGTACCAGGAAGGTGACAGGTATCCTCAAAAGCCTGTACAAGATTGTACAGCATCTTTCTCGATTGCCACTGGCCAAGTCATTAATACATGATGTGCAGCAACATCGCTGTTTTGATCCTACAAGTCCTCTCCACAGTGACTTTTATTGCAATTATGTCAGCATTTTCTCTTCTGGAATTTATGTTGAGTCCGACAACAGTAGGATGCCATGCAGATTCCTCCTTACTTAAACATGTCTCTGTCTGTTTAGGATGTTAAACTAGAGACTGCTGTTACATTTCATTGGCCTGTGGTCAGTTGAAAATATGAAATATATTCTTTGTTCAGGGGTGAAATGATTTTTTTTCATTGAACTGACTGGTCCACCACTGATTTATTACACATTCTATTGTGTTTGATGGCCAGTTAGTTCAGTTTTTACAGAGTCATGAGAGAGATTTTTTTTCTCATTCTGGACCACTAACTGCATACAGCTGTAACTTTAATGATCTGAAATGTTTTTCACTACTTTTTTCCAGGAAATTGCGCAACATCCGAGGATAGATTATTCAAAAAGTGATGAGACAACCCAGTGTTAGCCAACAAAGAATGTGTATCATTAATGAAACACTGTGTTATGTGGAGCGCACATTTAACACCAACTTTTAAGGGAGACCCAAGTGGTGGCACCATACTTCTGTGCCTTATTACAGATCACTGAACTGTGTTGTGATTGGCTAGGGCTACATGCTGTGATTGGCTAGTACTTGTCATGTTGATGAATGGAAGGTAGAGGCGATTAGGGTTGGGGCAAAGAGGTCATAGTTAGGTCTAGTATTTGCCAATCAGAGCGCAATATGGACTGGACTTGCTAAAGAATACAATGGGCTCCACGATGCACGTCTGTGCTTCCAACAGCAGCGAGCTAACCAGTGAGTCTTTTTGATTAAGAAATGACTCCAGCTACTTCTGAAACCACAATAATTGGCTCATATTTTTCATTTCTAGTACTAATAATTGAAAAAATAAGACAACTTTAGATTTTTTTAGGGGGGATGGAGGATGGATGGGGTTTCCCTTACTTAACATATCATGTCATTTTATATCGATGGTGAATGGTATAACTTATTTCCAAAAATGTTGAACTTTGAATAAAGTTAAAATAGACCAACTGAAAGGTTCAGTAGGTTCAGTTAGTGTTTGTGTTTCAAACAAAAGAGAACAAACAGTATTGTGATGATACACCCTCCTACTTACCAGAAGGTTGTAGAGTTTGACCTCGATGCCCATGGACACAGCCAGAGTCTTATATAAGGAGAAGCCTGGACATGGGACCAGGATGTTGTCCCCTGGGTTACACAGGACACTGATTGCCAGGTCAATGGCTTGACTGCAGCCACTGGTCAAAATCACATCCTAGAAGAGAGGATGGTGCACTTTACTTGAAAGAGCATAGACACCAAAACCACATATCCATGCTAACAACAATACCTAACAGTTTATAGTCTTTGACTAGAATAAAGTTACTGTAACAAGCAGACTGACTTTCAAGACATGCACATATACATCTGCTTATAAGCCTATTGCATGTTTGCATGTACAGTGGTTGTAACATCATACTGCTGAAAGTCATTTTCATTCACTCATTATGCCCTTAAGTTCTTATATACTGTGACTCAGATTTAGAGGTAGCACTGCAGAAGAACTAGGATGAGAAAGCATACATTAAAAACAGAGGTATGAGTTGGAGTATGAGTTAGTACCTCTGCCTCTACGGGAGCCTCAGGGCAGCTGTAGAAGTTGGCCACTGCCTGTCGGCTCTTCAAATAACCTGCAGGTGGACACAGAAAATATTAAGCACGCGCAAACAGAGATACACTGGATCAACGGATGGTGAATCAAATCATTTAAAGTTTGGTTAGGCAGTTTATTTTGGCATCATTCAGCAAAAATCCCAGGATAAACTTTGAGCATGTTTAAATTCAGTTGGACTGAGCTAAAACTTGACTTCTGCACCTCATCTTGGCACTTCTTCAAGGATTTAGAAATGTTGGGCAATGACAGGAGACTGTGGCCAATCACAGGTCATTTCAGACAGAAGGCGCTCCTACTGGATGTTTTAAAAATGCAGATACAAGTGCACGTCCCTTCGGTGAAAGCTTGATTGAGCGGCGAAAAATCTAAGCTAGCAAATAAAAGTTGCTATTCCAGCATTGGCAACAACTGCCTACACTGCAAAGCAACCCACAAAAGGAGGACTGACAATAAACAGCTGGCTAACATTAGCTAGAGCTTTGAATCACAATGTGTCCTCTGTCTCACTCCCCACCGCTACAGGCCACCTCGCCAGGAAGAGAGCAGGCAGTAGCACCGGAGACAGGTACTTTGTCAGTGACCAAAGCACCCCGAATCCAGCCAGTGCAAACCTCAGCTCCGGGGACCTGACATCCCTGATTTCCCGCTGGATCAGAAAACTTTCTGTTGCTGCTGTTACACAGGTTAGACCCAGCACTGCTGCTGGTCCCCAGCCCGCTGTGACACCCAGCTCTGGGGGGTTTGCACTGACCAAATTCGCATATACAGCCTCAGACCGAGGTCTGTCTTTAAGCTGCTGCCCACTGTCCTCCCATTCTTGTTTAATTTGTGGTCTGATAAACAGAGAGAGAGAGCTAAGCAAGGAGGAGCTGAGTGAATGCAATGTGAGCAGATCATCAATGAAATAATATTAAATAAATCAATGTACAGGAAACACTGGGTTACTGTATATAGTGCATGAATATGTCTATGATTGTTTGGTGGGAGGCGTATAGTGTAGGGGGGGGGGGGCTGCAGGAGGAGGGTGCAAAAAGTTCTCCGATCTTTTATGTAAGTAGAAGTAGCAATACCAGAGTGTTGAAATAGTGTGTTACAAGTAAAAGCCCTGCATTCAAAATGTTACTCAAATAAAAGTACAGAAGCATTAGCAACAAAATATACTTTAAGTGCTAAATGTAAAAGTACTCATCTTGTAGAATGGCCCATTTCCAAAATCTATATATTACAGGATTATAAACTGATACATCAAGACGTTCTTGTCCTGTATAAACTGCTGGGTGATTTAATCTGTAATAAATCATCATCATTTATTGGTGGATCGTCTTTTGTATTAATAATTTGAATCTTCAAAGTAACTAAAGTTATCAAATAAATGTAAAAGTACAAAAAAGAATAAGTAAAAAAAGTGGGAAGTAGTACAATTAAAATACTCAAGTTACATTCCACCATTGAGTGAGCAGTAAATGATCAGACATCAGACAATTTCTGGTTAAAAGATTTCATAATACAAGTCGAAGGTCACTATGTAGAGTCGGCTAACTGTAAAACATCTCAGCTTTATGTATCTGCAACTTTGTTTTTAAAACTAACATGAAATTGCATCTGCGCATTCACCAATGTTTACTCTGGATTTAGTTAGTTTGCTGGTTAGTGCGACTCACCAACGGAAGGAGCGTAGCCGTTGTATTTTTGTGAGTCAATGGCGTCTTTCATGGCCTGCAGCACTTCATTGTCTGTAGGCAGGTTTCCAAACACAGTGGGATCCCCTGGGAACAGATAATAGTAAGCAATCACTCAACAGCAAGAGAATATAAAGATTAACCATTACATTCATGTTAAAAGTCAGCATGTCTCTACACATGAAAAAAATAAGAGTCATGGGATACCGCGTAAATACATGTGTAAGAAACCATACATCTTTAAAAGATATAAAGCTAGTAAAAGAAAAATAAGTACATCCTTGGATGAAAGTCAGTGTACAGTATGCCACTGCTTACATAAGGTTGTATTGGTGGTATCACATTACATAAGTAACATATTGGTCTGGTTTGTTTCCAGTCTTAGAAACTAATTGGAAATCTTTAGAGGTAGTTAGTCTTTTTTGATTATAGTCACACATTGTTGGAGTAATCTGAAGAGTGTTTGTCTGACATCTGTCTTATTGCTTGTTGGTTAATTAATGAATTAACAACTCCAGATTAAAAACAAAGTGGCATCACCAGAAGTTTTTAAATCACCAGTCTCATCATGCAGAAACCCTCTTACCTATGGAAAGTGCGATCATGGGTTTCTCTGGGTTCGGAGTCAGTTTCATCCCATCCACAATGGCTCTGATGGGATTGAGTGTATTGTTGGCCATTTCTGAGGGCTTCACTTCCCATCTCTGCCTGCGGCTCTTGGCCTTGGCTGGATACAAGCTGCCATTCACATTGACGTGATGGATGCCGTTCCCGTTTACTGCCTTCCCATTGACTCCGTTTCCATTCAGGCTTTTGCCATTGACAGCGCTTTTGCCGTGGACTCCATTCCCATTCATCTGAACCACGTAAGACTTGTTCTCCATCCTGGAACTGATGAGGATGATGGACAATGAGTGATAGAGCAGTAAAAAAAATTAACTCAATATTTCAGTGTAATCTTGAGGTGCCGTTTTATTCTACTTTATACTTCCCCAGCACAGTAGTGAAACTTCATTGCATGTATTTGACATATATTTACTTTAAACATTAAGGCTGACTTACTTTTGATCAATTTATAAAATATAATGAATCGTTATAGACTGAAATGCCCAACACTGTAAAAAAATACTCAAACTTAGCTCCCCCTGAAACAGCTACAACCTTGATGCAGTGTTGGGGAGTATCTAGTTACATGTTGATGTTTAAGTTACATAATCAATACTTAATACAAAATGAATGTAAATGTAATGTTACCATTACTGAGAAAATATATGTAATTAAATGACAGTTTCTAATAAAACTTTTGGTGATTACAAAGGGGTTGAAACTGAATGTATTCTGTTTGGTAAAAGGTTTATATGTACAATAAAACAACCATTCTGTTGCTTTCTGTCTTTTCACCATCCAGAAATGTCTTCTTTGGCAGAGCTTATTTCTATTTTTTTTTTTTTTAATATTGTATTTTTATATATCCAACTATTATGGACATATTCAGCAGACTTTCTTTTTAATATTGCTGGATTTTCAATTTATTATTATTTAATTTTTCAGTCATTCAGAATTCAGTCTGTCCTGTCTGTGTTAATCCTCATTGAACCGACAGAGAGGAGATGAACCGGAGCCGCTCAGGTCTATGATGAATTTGTTAATGCGCAAAAACAAATGTACATTAGAAGATCGACTTACAACAATATATGCTCTAAATCATCAGTAAAACAGAAGACGTGCATTTCATTTTAATTCAACTCAATTCACAGTTAATTTGTTTAATATCAGACCGTTAATTATGAAATAAAATGAATGAAAGTATATAAAAATCACATTTGTACTTACTTCATTATATATTCAACAGGTCTCAGCGAGTGTCTCCAAAAAGCAGCGGTGCAGGTTAATTACTCTCACACAAGATGAACAGTATGGGATGTTTTACGCCGTTATATATCAAGATCCCCGAAAATGGGTGTAGAGCCCTGCCCATATTTCCATTGGTGGAGACTGAGGTTTGTACCATTACACCCCTCTTACATCACTAATCAGAACCATACCACCTCAGACTTTTAGCGGCATCAATTACAGGCCGGAGGAGGGAGGAGGAGGAGGGAGGGGAGGCGATGGGACTGGGGTTAGACGTAAACGACAGGACACCTCAGTGGCGCCTGCGGGAGTGCGTCACAACGCACTCAAAACAGAGGCCGCAAAGTGCGAGTCAGTGGCAGTACAGATGAATCTAAAACCTGTGTGACTACTCAAGTAGTATCTACCCCCCTCACATCCAAGTAGTGATGTGATATGTGATGTGATGTAATATTAAAATATGGTGTTAGAGACACCTGTGCTTTCTTGACTCTGACAAGTCAAACTGTCTGCTGTAGCCTACAAAGGAGTTTATAGAATTAGACTGTGTCCTTTGTAATGGATGTAAAAATGTTTAACTCAATATTCTAATAAAAAAAAAAGTCAGTCTAAGTCAGGAATACTCACAAGAAGAGTAACCGTAGTCTTTTGCCCCTTTGCTTCTATGGTGCTCCCTGCTCAAACAAGAAGTTATTTATTCATGGTGGCTATGACATACTAAGGCTAATACCTGAGTCAACAAAACATGTTGTAATTTCATGAATCAGTGTCTGCTAGATGTGAGCCTCTAGACGTTCAGGTCACGTTGTGTTAAATCAATGTCAGACACACAAACGGTTTCGACAAAACACACTGATGTTGTTGTTGTTATGCACTGAGAGCATTTTTGAATGTTATGATGCATTCATCTATAAGGTTAGCTTCAATGAACTGCTGTTTGCAGTGAGTACAAGCACACTGTGCTGGTAGTGAAGCAATAAAATGGGTCACACTTAAAAAACATCTGTGGAAAACTACTCCTTACATAATAGCCTGTCAGTCAAGCCTTTTTTTTTCTGAACTGGGGCGTTTTCATGCACAGCAGCGGATCATTTTACAGTCCCTTTGACTGAAATAGTGCCAGTGCAGGTAGGTAAGGTCCTCTGAGAGTGATAAAAGAGAAAAGTGGTTAAAAAAATGGAGAAATAAAAACTAAAAGGTAGCGTTGCATCAATTATAAAAAAGGGAATTTTATTTTTTTCTTATTGACAAATCACATGATGGGAACAACACTAACAATGAGTTTTTCCTACAATACAGTTCTACACCACAAGAGCAAAACAGCCTCACGCTACACAGAAAAAAGGAAAAAGAATGAAGTCATTGCTGGTTTTCTTCCTAACTGAGGTCAAGTCACAAGACTCGAGTCACAAATTCAGTGACTCTGGATTCAATCTGGGAAAATCAAAAACGACTCGCAACTCAACTTGGACTTTAACACCAATGATTTGTGACTTTGCTTGGACCTGAGCCTTTTGAAAAGAAAACACCTTCCCCCATGTCCAAAGTTTAAAATGTGTGTTATGTTAACAAGAATGCAGTAATTCAATTTATTTCCCTTTATTTCCTGAATCAACTAATGTTGAACACTGTTCATTCCCACCAAGTCGACCCTTGAGATCCTCTTACTTTCATACAATCCAACAGCATCTAGTCAAGTTGCAGGAGAGAACAATGAAGAACTAATGCTGCCTTACTAAGCAGCAGTTGGAAAAAACTATACAAAAGATAGTTTTGTTCGGTTCAAAAACTACATAGTGTTCAACAAAAAACAAACTGCACCATGCAAAACATGTGGGTTGAAAATTACAGGAACGCAACAACTTCCACCAAACTTGTTTTAACAAGCAAATACAAAATTAAAAAAGCATTCATGATTTTTTAAAATATATTATTATTCTGTAGTTGAAACAGCATTGCATTTGCTGAAGAGGGTATATGACTTGTTTCGGACTCGAAACTCAAAGTTTAGGATTCTGGACTTGACTCAGGACTCAAGTGCAAAGACTTGAGAGCAACCTTTGACTTGCAGAGTAATGACTTGGTCCTGCCTCTGCTTCTTAATGTGATCTAACATCAATTCAAAAAAAATGATGATAATTAATAAAAAAAAAAAAAAAACACCACAAAGCTTAACATTTAGTATGAATCCATACTTGTGAGCGGAGATCAAGCTTTTTGTGGACCCTTTTATTGTTTTTTATGTCTGGCCAACAAATGTAAAGCATGTCTGAGAACATCCCACCCAGGTGGTATCTGGTATGTCCTGAACACAACATGAGCAAACTATAAGTATAAGCTGTTATGGGAGTTGTTTTGGCTGCTTGGCTGACCCTTGAGTTTCACCTCCACTTTCCTCCAAAAACTGCAAAGTCATTGTCTAGTACTCCGTCAAGGGAGGACCTCTCAGTTTCATATATCAGCATGGTGGGAGAGTCGACATGCACTCAGCAGAAAGGGTCAAATCTTCAACTTTAAAACTGTATTACTGGCAATAAGACAGACAGGCAGTAAATGTGGCTGAGAATTTGGATGAGTGACTGTTACCTCCACACCTGCTATTGACGTGCCATTGAGCAAGACACAAAACCACCTTAGTAACGCAGTCAATTAGTGGCCAACAGGACAACTCCCAATATCAGAATTGCTCATCTGATTGCGAAAAAAAAAAAAAAAAAAACGTCAAGCAGGTGATCTCAGGACATTATTACACATGGTGGATTAAAATCTTTATATTTATTATTCTCCTTCTATTTTATTCTAAAATCAAATTTATTAAATAAATAAACTGTACAGAGTCAGATTCTGTAGAATTCACATATTGTGAAAAAAAGATGGTAGGTGAAGGTATTAATTTAAACATTTAGAAAACACACACACACAAAAAAAACAACAACAAAAAAACAAGGAGACAGCATTTTAAACTCACACAGTAGGACAAATCACCCAATAGCTGGTTATAGTGATGTATGGTAGATACACTTTTCTTATCATTTACATGTTCCAGGGACTGCATTACAATTAGAACAACAAATTCCAACAAATAGAAATACAGTGTTCCCACAGTCAGTCATGGGGACTAATATGATGACATCATCAATTCAAGTATGATGCTGTGTCTATGCATGTCTTTACATTAGCTTTATGGACTTAAATACTGTGAATGTCTGTTGTAGAAATTTCTGTAATAAATGTATTCAACAAAAGCAGTTCTTTCAGCATCCTATTGCAGATGCTGGTATGCACACCAAGACTGACAAAAGGAGTGCTATTCTCAGATTTGCAGGCAGATGCAACAGCAGCCTCAGTGAAGAGGGATGATGTTCAGTGCTGCTGATTGTAGTGTTGTGGTCAACACCAAGTACACCGAGACCAGACCAGTGGGAGTCCCACACTGCATGACACTTTTACGATAAAATGCGCAACATGCAAACCATAAGCACTCCTCAAATTAATCTGAAAGATCCACCTTCCCATTAAAAACACCCTCGTATTTACAGTAAACTGCAATAAAAGAGGTGAATGAAGAGGAATCTTCATTTGTTTTTTGTGGGTGTTTTTATGGGAATGTGGAATTTCCAGATCAATTTGAGGAGTGTTTGCATGTTCTACGTTGCATCGTAAGTGTGTCATCCAGTGTGGGACTCACACCTGTAGTGTGAACAGTAGCCGGCTCAGCCTGCAGAAGCCTCTAGTGCACCTGCTCTATGGGCCGCACAATACAGAAGCAGTGCCCATCATCCAGGTTATTTCATACACAGCAGTTGAACCATTTTGACTTCATGTGTGACTGAGCAACTCTTAGAGGAATGAACGGGGCCCTGACACCAATGCTGTTTCCAGGTCTCTTTATACAAACACACACTAATTTTAGTCCCTTTACCAGTGAGATGCAATGATGTTCCACCACAAAATACCGTCCGTCTTCATCCAAGCAGCACTAAAGCATCATTCCAAATTAGTCTGAGTTTAAAAGAGAGACTGAATAAGTTAGAAATATAAAAAAGACTTAACCACCGTAACATTTTCCCAGGCCTCCCTACTGCTTTCTACTGTTTACGAACCCATTTTTCAGCCTGTCTGTAATATCAGATGTGACTTACCAGTTAAAAAGAAAAGAATATTTAGCAGCATGCTTGCCCCTGGGGAAAGAGTCTAATATTAGTATGTTTTCTTGTGTTTAAAAAACCCACAAACGTGTGTATTTTGGTGGAAAAGGGGTGTTGGTCTCGACTCTGTGTCTGTATCTTGTTCTTCAGATCAATTTGAGGTGTGCCTATGGTCTGCATGTTCAGTATATTTAACCATTCAGTGTATCATGCCATGTGGGACTCACATTGGTCTGGTCTCGGTGTCGCCCTGCCTTGGTCTTGGTCTTGACTTGTTCCCAACTCCTCAAAGTCTTAGTCTTGTCTCCATCTCAATACACTTGGGTCTTGGCCATGACTTGGTCTCAGTTTAAGTGGTCTTAACTACAACACTGATGTTTAAATGTACCACGAGACATGTCTTGATAAAATAGTCAAAAGGTATTATGAAGGTGAATTGTGTGAAAATTTTCCTTTGTTTTCTAAGGAGCACTAAGGAGCTGAAATCAACATAACAACCTTTATTCAACACTCATTTTTGCACAGGCAATTTATCGATATCCCTACATTTGTGGTCTTGCCCGGTCTTAAAATGAAATCCTGATTCCTCTTTGTCTGAGACTGAAACGAGAGCAAGACCTTGAACTGGTCTTGAGACCAGTCTCAGCACCAAGACCGATCTTGAGTACTACAACACTGGCTGACTGTATTCAAAGAACAAAGAAAACTGGTTTGGACAGTTGGTTTTTTGTTTTTTTTTGTTTGTTTGTTTGTTTTTTCTCTTAAAAATAATGTCAATTTCTTTACACGCTTTGACCCAGAAGCAATAATAAAAGGGCATTCAAAAATACAATATAAATATGAACCCTCAGTAATTTTACACTTATTACTTATAGAAAGCAAAGTTTTAAAGTTGTAATGTTTTACTAGAGGATTTTGAGGCCTGTGTATAACCTGGAAGTGGCTATGTTGGTAAATAAGCAACCTGAAGAGGTTATAAAAGCTGTTTTAACAGAGATACATGCACCCATTAACAAGGTGCACCTGGCTCTTGTTTTCTTCTTTCTTGCAGACAGTCTGCTAATTTATCTGTCTGAGAGCGGCATGATAAGAGCTTCTCATAGGGGGATGTGTTAAGGTCAAAGTAACCGGCGAGCTGCCCGCACACACACAGCAGAGATGAGACACAGGCCATATATTCACCAATGCGTATAGTTAATATATTATATAAGGGACTAATATAAGCAGCAAATACAAAATTTCCACCATAATGTCGTCATATTAATCCTGCTTTAGGGGCGGATTTTAGAGACTTATATAACAAGTCAATATTCACACAGAATACCCTTTGGAACTTTGTACCCTGCCATTCAACTACCACTGTATCACTTTGCCAAGAGCCTTGGTCAATCTGTACCCCACTGCTGGCAACAAAATTACGTGTGCAAGCAAAGCACACGCTACGTGAGCATGAATGATTCTCAAGAGAGCAAGATGAACAAGTACAAGCAAAGAAAACTTTTAGCAACCCCTTCATTTTGTGGAAGCTAGATTAATGAAGATTAACTACTAAACATCAGACTGTAGGCAGGTGGATTGATGGACTACATTTACATGTATGTCACACATTGCAAGTAAATAATAGAGGCAAATGTTGTGCATTAGCCTGACATTCTAGACTAGTCAAGACCAAGACTTTAAGGGGTTGATATCAAGTCAAGACCATGACCAGGGTAGGGCGACACGGAGACAAGACCAAGACCAGTGCAATGTGAGTCCCACACTGCACACTGTTAGTGAGCACTTCTCCTTTTCCAAGATAATCCATTCGCCTGACAGGTGTGACATATTGAGATGCTGATTAAACAGTTGGATTACCACATAGGAGTGCAATAAAAAGCCACTCTAAAATGTGCAGTTTCATCACACAACACAATGCCACAGATGTTGCGAGGTCTGAGGGAGTGTGCCATCAGCATGCTGACCGCAGGAATGTCAACCAGAGCTGTTGCCCTTGAACTGAATGTACATTTCACTCCCATAAAACGTCTCCAATGTCATTTCTGTGAATTTGGCAGTACATCCAACCGGCCTCACAACAGCACAAGTCAATTACAATGACAAACTGCTGTCAGGTTAAGACCCTGGTGAGGACAACAAGCATGCAGGTGAGCTTCCCTGAGACAGTTTCTGACACATTGTGTTCTTTGGTTGTGCTAAACAATCGTTGCATCAGCTGTTTGGGTGGCTGATCTCAGATGATCTTGCACGTGAGGACACATAACATTGCTTCTAGAGGTAGAACAGTCTCAGCTATGATTATGTAAGATTATCCTGTATAACTTTATGAACTTCACCTTCAGATTGCAGAGTCTTTGTGAAATTCAGACTTCATGATTAGACTTGCAGTGTGGAGTTCATTGCCCTGCTTTCACAGAACACAAGACAAATAATTCAAAACTTCTAGACTTGGATTCAGTAGAGGTTGCTTTAATTGTAGATCTCAACTTACTTGCTAAGAAATCTGGAAGCTTAATAACTCCCCAGACCTCTATTAGACCATTAAAATGTAAAGAACAACATTCTTCACTAAGTGGCCACGTGAAACATGTCAGGTCAAGCTGATGTCCATTATAACACCTCATCACATCAAAGCAACAGAATGTCCTATACTTGTTTTCTGTTGAGCTTTCTCTTCATGATGTATTATTCAAGGGCACATTTACAAATCAATCCCAAGGCCAAAAGCCAGTAACCCGTGTCCTCATTTTACCTCCACAGCAGAGGAGGGAGTGATCTACTACTCCCTTGGACAGTGCTGTGTAAATACACATATGCAAACAGAGGGCGTTACTGTCGGCCTCCGTGCTGACCCTTGTCATACGCCATTCAGGTCTACACCAGTTTTTTTAAACATAAATTTGACCATCATGTGGACAGTCTGTGCTATGTCGTGCCACATGGCAACCTGCAATAGACAGCTGACTTCCACTAAGCTGATAGTCTGACTCAGGAGACAGCCACATAACAGGCCAAAGGAAAGTAGATGTGACGCCCAGTGGGCGGTCCATGGGTTGGAGGTCCATCTCTGCCCAACATCAGTGAACAAGACAGTGGACTGAACACAGGCTAGTCCACATGCTACTCTTTTGTGTATTGTATTTTGTGCCAATGATATTTAACTGAAACCAGGCTCTTTATATAACACCAGGTAAATGACCTCTGAGCTTGTAACACAGCTGAACTGACTTTGGCGCTTTAAAGAACATCTATCTCCACATCAGAATGCACACATTGGATGCCTTTCAAGAAGATGATTCTACAGGGCAGCCATGATAACGGCTCTGCAAGGCAAACCCAACAGTTGGAAAAAAATGTTAGCACTGGGGGGATACCTTACATTTACATGTTACCATGTAGCATGTGAGTCCTTAAGAGGGGGTCCGCGACCTCCAAGTTACTGCAGGGGAGAATCTAAGTTTTGATTTAAGTTTGCAACATATTATTAGCAAACCTATTTAACATAAAGAACACAGCATTAATGATAGGCTAACTCATTCATTCATTTTCAAACCAATCTGGAAATCCATCGGTTAGAAAAAAAAAAAAAAAGGATTCCTTTTTTTTCTTCCTTTACCTCTGCAGGCACTGCCCGTAGTTTTTCGACTAGCGAAAGGGCAGGGGCCTCGAGGATCGCTCAACCCCTTCACCTCCGGCGGTGCCCCCAGAGAATCGCCTTGTTGTTAACAAATACTTCCAGGTAGAAAACCAGGGGCCTGTATCATGAAGCAGGATTAATGTCTTAGCGAGGTAACTTCAGGGTTAACCTGGGTTTTCGGTCTCACGAAGCCGGTTCAGTTCTTATCGGGGTAGATCACCATGGTAACTTACTCTGAACGGCTATCCTGCTCCAGAGCAGGGTAAGTTCAGGGTTGAATCTGATCCTATAAAAAGCACCACCCACTGGCCAATCAGCTGTTCGGAAAAAAATGACTCCACTGACAGAAATGCAGCCCAGTCATGACGGGAAGTTTAATTAATTTGACTGATTTTGATTTGAAAGTTTATTTTGAACATTAAAAAAGAAAAGAAAGCAACAACAACAATGAAAAGATTGTTGAAAAAGGAGTGGAAAGAAGTCAAAATTTCATCCCACCCCTTCATAAGAAAGAAACTGATAATTTGCAGACACTTAATAGCAACATTAATTAGTGCCAACATTTTCTTTGTTGTTGGAGGAAATGATCCCTGTTAAAGATAATGGGCCTAATTGACAGCTTTGCAGCTGGAAATGTGGAAAGTAGCCTATCATGTCTAAACTTCATGGTGTTTGATGGATTTTCCTTTTTGTTTTTTAAAGAGGGAGACTAGGTATTTTTGTGCTGCTGTTAATTTCTAACACAGCTCAATATCAGGATGATTTTATTCAGACTATCAATTTGGTGTTGATATGATTTAATTGTGGCGTCAGCTTTAAGCTTTATTGTAGCATATATAACATTAAGACAAAGAAGACCAGTTTATCAGACGCAATGATGTTAGACGATAATTGTAATACACGCAATTCATCTGCGCAGCATTGATTTCATGGGATTCAAGGGTGTGATCAGTGTCAGATGTACAGCTACAGGTACTGTAGCTACTTGAACCAGTGATGAGTAATTTAACCTACACATAATTTTATTTGCTACCTTGTTTTGTCTTGATATTTCCCTCTCTCCTCCTCTATTTCCTCTTTCCTGACCCGTTTTTTTCTCTTTTTTCTCCTTCTCTATTATGTGATTTCATTGATGTTTTGACAGGGGAATTTTTTTAATAAGCTTTTAGTGGCTTCTAACCTCTCTGGCACTTTTCTTTTTTTAATCTTGTAAATTTTACACTGTCTGTTTTTAACATTATGTGCAAATAAACTAATCTAAACTAAAACTAAACATTATTCATCCTGTTATGCGTTGCCGCGCATGTTTCCTCCTCCTGCAGCTGCCAAGGTGTTGGCCTTTTCTGTAATGTTGCTTTTCTCCTCCTCATATTTTAGTAGAATTAATCTCTGATCCTCACGGAAAAAAAAAAAATTTCCTCACATACAGCGCTCTGTGAGGACGCTCAGTAAGGACGCTCAGTGAAGCTCAGTGACGCTGCACTTCTCTCAAGATTGTGATTGGTCCACTGCATGCACTTTCACGGCTCTTCATAAAGCAACCCTGGGTTGAGTTACCGAGTTGATATCCAGCATCATGATACCGATGATCCTGATTGCCATTGTTAGGGTTAGTCAACCCAGGATAGGTCTGGGTAACCCAGGAAAGGTTGATCTCGCCTCGTGATACAGGCCCCAGCAGAGTTTAGCCATATTGTTTGTTTATTATTATTATTATCAGACTCAAGGTCCATACTAAAAAACATACAACACTCAATACATAAAAACAGATCACTCAATCGATTAACAACATATCCTAGACATAAGAGATTTTTAAAATAATAAACACATTCAAAAAGAATAGAAAGAAGGAAAAAAGTAAACAGTGCTAAACAAGACAATCATACCAATGTTTCCACAAAGGTGACCGATATCTCACATCACTGACATGAGGGCTAACCAGCTGAGCAATGATGGTATTCTGAGAAACATTCAGTCTGCAGATAAACTTGTACATCAGATGTCTAAGCAAAGCCTGAAATGAGCTGACTCTCACCTTACAGAACAGCTCACTTGCACTACACCATCTCGGCTGTTTCAATAGTATCCTCATGCAATCATTGTTTGAATGCTTACTTATGAATGCTCGCTTTCTTAAATTTACACCATAATGGGGCAGTATAGAGCGGGGTACAATATGCCCTAAAGAGACAGATCTTCACTTGGTCTGAACTCATGTTAAATTTCCTTCTCAGCATGTTTGCCTGAGCGTACAGGACTCGGCACTGTCTATACGTGTATATATATATATATATATATCACATTTTTCACGTCACTATATCACCGTAATCTGATATTTGTAAAGTCTATAAACACAATGATTGAACAAACATTACTATTTCTGTGTGCTAGTTTTGTAATTAATAACATGGTTATCGTAGATTAGCTGGGCTAACCGTTAGCTGTTAGCCCCGTTTGCAGTGTCTGTAGTAACTCAGTAACTCAATAAACGGTCCGTGAGTTACTTAGTTACAACATGATTGAGCTAGCAAAGCAGCTTTATGTTGCTATGTGTGGTATTTATTCAGTTTTGGGAAATCACAATGTCCAGAAAGCATCAGTGGCAGCAGCTGACAGGAACAGCTAACAGCCAGCAGCAGCAGTAAAGCTAACATCAGGACGTCATCTGTTAAAAGCGAACTGTTGTCAGATACGATATGAAATTACTCCAGTTAGATCATGTTGTAACTCAGACATCCGCTGGAAAAAATATTTTTTTCACGTTGACGAGACGGCGTCATGGACGTGGAGCTTGCTATTTCTGTAGGTACACATTTCCTGGGGACACCTGCATGTCTTGGCCTCACCCCCTCCATTGTGATTGGCTAAAGCGCAGCATGTTCAAACTCAAAGCCCGCCTCCGTAGTCGTCTTTCACACAGGGCTGCCGACAGATTCTACAATGTATATTGCAGAATCTGTCTTGAGAGATTATTTTCGAACAAAAGACTCTGACTCACCATGCACCTCAGAAACCACTGCCAAAAGAGCTAGAGGGTGAGGCTAACACACTGGGCCATGCTTCAGCTGCTGCTGACTTAGCATCTACAGGCAAGCACAAACCAGAAAGGAAACAAAAATATTCAGAGAACTATCTTGAGTGCAACTCAGTTTTATGGAGTATATGTAGTAGGGGGTCCCTGCTACATCTGTCTTTGAGTTAAGGTTTCCTGGGCCTGAGAAACGTTGAGGGACCCTGGCGTAGCTGATACACTAAAACTTTACATCTCAATAACACTGTGGTGTGGTTAGGTTTAGGCACAAAAATCACTTGGTTACTGGGAGGAAAAATCATGATTTGGCTTAAAATACCCAGTTTGGGGAGAGCAATACCACTGGAAAGCGGCAATGTCTCCATAAAAACAACTGCTTTTTGTGTCTAATGAGCTGCTGGAAACACTGCAATGACTCCCTAAATCACAACCTGTTTTATTGTTTGTTTATTTTATGTTAAATATAAATGCACTTTTTAAGTAACAAGTCAAGTGGAAAAGGTTGTCGTAATAGTACTACCACACAGTGTAACGCTCAAGTGATGGAGATAGAAGAATGGATGGGCTCCTGTGGATAATAGGTGATCTTGATCCAACTCCTTGGGTCAGGGCAGAGATCAGGTTCATGGGTTGCTCGCCATCTCTCTCGTCAGGTAGAATCTCAAATCCACACGTAATTTTCCATAGGATCTCAAAAACCTCACCTGTGTAGAAACAGAGCTATTACTATTTTGCATCATCAACTTCAATTGTTTTATGGCCATAATCAATATCACATAAATACGTCACAGTAACACAAAGTGAGCAGATGAATAACTTTTAACTGTACAGTTTTTCTCAGCATGGAATACTTTATCCTGTCTTTACATTTCACATCATGAATTATTAGCCTTTAAATCCATAACTTGTGATTATTTAGCTTAGTAATCAATTACAAATACTACCTATTTCCTTTTGAACTACAAAGTTAATGTTTGTAAACAATTGTTTAACATTTTTCAACTTAACTATGAAAAACAAAAACATGTATGCTATTAACACACATATTTCGAAACTGTGGGCTACACCAGTACACACACTGTGTTACGCTTGACTATTCATCGTTAATAACATCCATAACCAACTGTAATGGTGCAAATGTATACAGTACACTACTAACACAAATACAAACGGCAACGACCTCGAGGAAAAACAACTGTAGCACTTTACTGTTACGAGTAGGTCGCAATGCCAAGTTCATGTGGTATAGAGGGAAGCACACACTTTACGGCAGCGGGTGCCGATATCATCTGCAGCGCGAGCTAACATCGCTAGCTGTGTTAGCATTAACTCACCAAGATGTTGATAAGCGATAAAACTCCCATCACACAGGTCCTCGGTTCCTCCCTCACATCTCCTGCGAGTATCTAGGAGTGTTAGCTTTGTGTTTACATCAACATTTCTCACCGTAGATATTGTGTAATTTCACTTGTTTCTCTTTGTCGTCTGCTCGTGTCATTCCTGCGCCTATGAGTACAAGCTCCTCGCTGAGTGGTGGGACTTTCTACCTTTAACCGATGGGAAGTGTGCACCTCCCTGTTTGACCGATGACAGCTGGTTTAAGTAGAGTGACTGTGATTGACACCTTGTTTGATCAATAAGACTATGCCAGAGTGATGTAGTTAGATTGACAGGTCAAAACAGACATTCAAACATTCAAGCAACTGAGGGATGATACGGTAATATTGTAAGAAATAAACTCTACATACAGAGAAAGTATACTGCACTTTCTATTCAAACTCATTCAATAAAATGTAAACAAAACATAAATATAAAAACCCTGGAGTGTGGGTGAAATTACCTGATGACACATAGACTACATAAAAGTGACTGAATCAACTGCCATGAGCAAAGGCCAAAAGCATTTGTTTTTATTGCACTTCATACATGTACAGATTCATATGAGGAAATTAAACCATAAGTTTCGGGAAATTACATAAGTGACAAGTTATACTATAACTCCCGGGAAAGTATGTGCTAAGTGATCATGAGGGATACTCTAACTCCCGGGGAAGTATGTGGTAAGTGACCGCGTCGTTATACACTAATTCCCTGGAAAGTAAGTGGTAAGAGACCGGGAGGAATTATGCTCTGACTCCCAGGAAAGTACATGTAAGTTCCCGGGAGTTATACACTAACTCCTGGTAAAGTGGGTGAAAGGTACACTCTAAAATACGGGCTGATTTATGAAGTGTTACCGATATTTCACTTGCTTAAGTGAAAATTTTGATCTGCTAGGATTATCATTACATTCATTACATTACACAAATTTCATGACAATCCATTCAACAGGTGCAGAGATAGATAGAGCCTGGACTAAAGTGTTGAACTGAGTAACAAAAACACATCACAAGGCTCTTTTGAGAACCCCATTGGGTTTTTTATTCAGATTTTTCAATGATGTATCGCCAAGCAAACGCTGAGAAACCATTTTATGTAGATAAAAAATTCCCAAACATTCAAGAGACCCCTGAAGGAGGAAATGCTACAATAAAAACTGAGAACCAACACAAGATGGTTTAGTTCTCTTTCGTGGTGACTGTTTGATAATGCAGTCACCACCCGTCAATTAAAGGTGGAAACTAGAGGTCTAAGGTTATATATGTCATTTGAAACTTACTGAATAGCAGTCTTTTAAAAGTGTTAACAAGATTATTTAAAGCTGCAGTTTTTTGGCTACTTTGGGGACACGGCAAGTTGAACATTATCCATCTTTCGCTTGACATGTCATGGCCTTGTAGAGTTGATATGGCTAACTTGTTAACCATCTGTCCTCTCTTTATACAACCAACAAACACAGAGCAACATGAGGATTAATTTGGAGTTGCATTTATGTCCACCTATTTGTGTCACTCTACATTTAGCTCTACTTTAGACAGCACCCACCTCTGAGAAAAACATGGCTCGTTAGCTGCTACATGCTCCACCTTCTTCACCTGCTAGTCACTAACTTTGAAATAGGGTTGACTGTGGTTGAACCAAATAAAACCAAAGATGCTAAAACACTCCACAGAGCTGAAGGGAAATGAGAGAGTCATTTGAACTGTTGCTCACATTAGTACATATATATCAGTGCAGCCTCAAAAATTGCACATGTAAGTCTTCATTTGAAAATGTCAGTTTGCCTGTATCTTGAGTCCCACTCGATTCAACAATTGAGGTAAGAGGTAAGTCGAACAAAGTAACAGTAACCTCAGACTTGATGTCAGATCCAGTATATCATCCAGTGTCATTGTATTGCTCATGTATATATTACAATAAGTAACAAGGACTTGCAGTACAGAAATGTGAAACTGAGTGTCACCATAATGCTGTTAATCCACCAGAGAACCCTGACAGGTTGATTTTCAGACTGTAAAATGTCCACCTTTGTGTGTATTTTAGTGTTTATGTTACAAAATGTACTCTTTGCAAATATATCAGGAGAAATATCATTTTAAGTAATGGTGTCAAAAAGCCAGTACAAGACAGGCTAAAGTCTGTATGTTCAAAGGTTCTCATGTATGACTCAGACTCCTTGCAGCCTCATATTCTAACAGCAGTCTTTTCTTGTTAATGCGAGGTTTGTAATCAGGGTCGCAAACAAGCGAGTCCTCGCTGTCACTGCCTGAAGAGTGACTGGAGAAAAGAGTGTTCCAGTCGAAAGAAGAATCTGCGTCTTCTTCCTCCACCTCCCTCCTGTCCTCATCATTGTCATCAATGCTGCCTTGTACCACAGGCTCTACATGCCTGATGGAAGATCTCCACTTTGTCACTCTGTGACACTCCTGAGCACTCAGTCTGATAAGAGTCACAAAGGGCTGTAGCACACTGGATTGCAGCAGCACAGCCTGACTTGGCAGCGATAACCTCAGCTGGACTCTTTGGGCTCTGCTGGTCTCAGACCTGACAGAAGGACAACTGGAGCTGGACGTAGTAGTGACGACAGTGGAGCACGGTTGAAAAGGACTTATGTTGTGTGTATGAGGATTAGGATTGCTGGAGTTCTGAGGGACAACCTGTCTAGATGATTCAGTAGATAAAGGCATGTCAGTAGCAGCACAGACTGAGGATAGAGTCTCTGAATGAGACACAGAGGTAGAAACATCTTGTATAGGAGGCCCAGAGACACTGAAGTTGGTTAAGGACGGGCAACTTGTCCAAAAGTTAGTAAGGGCCTTTTCGAACTGCTCAGATAAAGGGTTTTGACTGAAATCGTCAAGAACCTGTGAATGTCTTGTGGAAGCGCAAGCCCTTCTGAACTTCCTTGAAAGTTCGGACCGAGACTTGCTAGCTGGAGGTTGAAAGCTGGTAGAGGTAGATGCATCCCGGAATACAGGAGCTGTTTGTACTTTGTATGTTGTGTTCTGAGGTTTTGTCAAGACCTCAGTGTCTGGTGGGTTGAAGGTAGAGTCTTTCATTGTTTTCCGTGAGGTATGGTGGTGTGAAGAGCTTTGTACCTGAGGACTGGAAGCATATGTTGCCTGTTTTTTACTATACCTGGTGAAGTGTCTTAAAGATGCTCGATGGGGTTCAAAGGCAGGGCAGACCCCTCTGATGGAGGCAATATCTATCAGTCGGACCACCGGCGACAACAGGGCAGGCAGAAGAGTGTCTCTGGACAAAGAGGGTTGTGGTAGATATTTTGTTTGAGACACACCACTTGCTGATCCAGAGATCTGCTCATCCCCAGGGTTTGCTTGTTCAGATGTGCGGGCTGCTGACTGAAGAAGGGTGGAGGTCTGTGAAGGTGGATGCTGTTGGTCAGGGGGAGATGGGATGAGGTCAGAGGGAGTGCGGTCCTGCGATGAAGTGGTGGAAGAGGACGACTGGAACAGTAGGGGAGAAGAAGAAACATTGGCCTGAAGCAGCAACTCCTCTGAGCACTCGTCAGGACACTCCTGCAGGATGCTCCTCACCCATCGCTGGTGTTTGGAGCAGAACTGAAGGGAGGAGGCAGCTTCTTGTGTACAATCACTGCTTCTCTGACTGGTTCCCTCCTTTTTCTTGTCACTGCTCTCTTCATCCACCCTCTTGACCACCTCGCCATCCTCCTCAGTTTGTTGATGTCTGCTAACATCTGATTTACTGTCATTCTCCTGTATAAGAGAGAAGTCTTTGGACACATTTTGGTCAGCCTCTCCTCCTTCCTGAAAAACCTCTGGCTGAATCTGTGGGGGAGTCTCAGCTTCCATTGACTTGAGGAGAGCTTTTGAAGAACTGCTATGCAGATCATCCATTGAGAGTAGAGAGTTTTCCATTTCATTCTTTCCACGTGCTGATGACTGAGAAATACTCCTCGGACGACATGATGCAACATCTAAAGGAATGCACAGGCATTGCATTTTGATTAACAAATGTTCTATTATCACCAAAAGAATAAATACATTGTTGGCTAAATGTAAACACAATCTGTTGTTACCATGCAAAGATTAAGTGCAACATATAAGAACACACACCTTTTAAACTGCCTCTTCAAGGTGGGAATTTTACGCTATACAACAGGGATGGTAAATGATTGTTATTGTCATGTTAATGCCACTCTTATCGTTTAGAAAGTTCTGCCGATGCATTTGTTATATCTCACACTCGAGGCCGACGTTGTTGTGTGCTGATGTGCTGATATGATGCCGTAGTTGTTTGGTTCTGTGTATGAATGCAAAGGTGGCACATTTGTACTGGCTCCACAGCATGATCTCTGTGTAAAAAGGGCTATAGTTTAGGCACAATTTCATCTTGTTTTGCACTCTGTTGAAGAGGAAAGATTGGTTTACAGGTCTTGGGAGAACAACTGCATATGTGGAAAAAGTTGTCTGATAAATTGCCCCAGCTGATGTGTCATTGTTGGTTGGGTCTGATGACCACATGTTTGAAAAGAAAAAATCTGGGGGTGTGGAGTTAGAGAGGAGTGAGCTTATCAGACCTCTGTAGCTCCTCACTTCTGCTTTGGGTTAGCGTCTCGAAGCTACATTAGCTGCTACTACAGTAACACACACTTTAACCCAATTTTTTAGATTTACAACCAATCAGAGCAACACATGCAAGTTGGGGCAGTACTTCATCCACTTTCAACCAGGAAAAATGGGTTTCTGGAAACATTTAAGGCAGGAAATAAGCCATTAACAGATTCTTCATTCATTATTTGATCAGCGCTGCCTGGTTTGACAGTTTGATCTCAGTTTCGTCAGCCTGGGACATTGTGACATTATCAGAGAGACTTTTTTGTGCGACAAGTGGCGCTCCTTTGTCAATCATTATATCAAACTCTCCTCACATTAGATAAACAGCTGTGACTGGCCCAGCCCGCAACAGGCCAGCTGGAAATCTGTGAACGGAAGGAGGACCAGACGCATCTGCCAGAGCAAATAAAATCTGAGCTTGAAGAAATTCGTATGGTTCCCAGTCTGGTGGAGTACAAATTGATACTTGACAAATATAACAAAAAGCTGAGAGGAAAGAGTTTATGGCTTTTGATTAAAAAGTTTTATAGCCATAATATAACATTTATTTAATTATGTATTTTATCGTATTCTTGTTTTTAAATGTTTTCCTTGCCTATTAGCTATTTTGTTTTTTCTTTATTGTCTTTTATCTTTATTGGTTTTATTACATCATTTTTATCATTACAATTTTTCATGTGCACTGGTCTCAAATTGTTTTGCTGTTTATATTTATACTTTCTTACATCTAGAAATCTAATATGTAACATTTTTCAACTATTTAAGTAAACATTACGGAAAATATTTGTTATTCATTCAAGCATGGCAAGTCGGTTATGTACAGAGCCACAATGCGGTCTCACTGTCAGAGAACAACAGTGAGTTGAGAAATAATTGTATCAATGACGTAGAGTGTTATCAGTTCTCTCGTGAGCTGCATTAGTCATTTGTTTCAAATCTCTGAAACATCGCCCACATCTGTTATTTGCGTAGTGATTCAAACAGGTCAGGTGCTCTTCCGTTCTCTGGCTTTTGCACTGCTTTTGTACATCTTATCAGAGTTTAGTGTGAGGGATACTGAATGGGGACATCATCTTTCTACATAGTAAGGGTGTAACGATCCATCAATCTGGATTGATATATATCGATTTAATGATCAACGATACAATATCATCGATGCAAAGTGAAACATCGATCCATATCGCCATCTTTAAGATAGGCTTTTTTTTTAGTCTGTATCACTGTCAAACAGTGGCAGGCAGATGGCAAGCAGCAAAGAGAAAGAGGATGAGGATAACATTTGATTACTCAGAAATACATCAGCAGAGTGGAAATAGTTTGGATTTTGGGGAAAATAAGGATCAACAGACACACTCCGTATGTAAACACTGACGTTACGAGATAAAACACTATGTAATCTTTCCTGCCTGGACGAGTGTCTCACTCCGCTAACTCTTCACTACAGCAACATCAGCTGCTCTGTTTTAACAATGTTCGGCGGAAAAAACGTGCACGTAGGCAAAAATAACCAAGTTATAGTGGTGAGTAATAATAATAATGACGTTACATGTAATCTGTTAAGCTATTAGCAGAGGAAAAATGTCTGCTAGCCGCTAGGCTAATTTACACAATGTAAATATGCTTAAATTAATTTCGGGTCACTAGCAAAAAACAATTGTTTTGTCTCTGAAGCTTGACAGTTATTACTGAGCTGAATGTTATACTTTTGTTGAATGATGTTGATGTTAAACTGTGTTTTATGGCTGTTTGGGGAAGTTTGCCCTCAGGGCTTTAAGCCAGATATTCCTGAAGTTAATGAAAAAGATAATTATTTGGGTTAAAATGAAACGATTTTTTTCCGAAAGGTCTCTCTGACAGAAAGCCCTGATGGTTAACTTATCCCATTTGCTTTTTTTATATGTGTCGGTGGAGTCAGTTTTAAGTGAACTTTACTGTACTTATTATTTATGTGTTTTATGGCCAAAAGTAAAAAGAAAGGGATGGCAGCATCTTTTGTAACAGATTGTGTTAATGGGCATTTAATATTGCATATTGATTGCAGACCCCTGACTTGTATCGAGTCGAAATCATATCGTGGCAGACTTTGCAATATTGGAAAATATTGTATCATTGTTGATATAATATCGTATCATGATGAGACTGGTGACAAATGAACCTTTGACCTTGCTAACTAGTTACCCAGTGGCATTCATGAGAAAAAGTGACAAAAAAATGATGACAAGTGTGAATGAGATCAATGAAACTGTACAGAATGTTGTACGGTGGCTTGCAGAAATAACTCCTCAATCTATGTGTCACTGAGCAGAGTCGGGTCGTAGCGATGGCAGCCAGAATATGCCACAGCTGCACCTGGTGGAATTGTCCCTCCTGGCTTTTTAAGTCAAGTTGGCAGCGCAGTTCTCAAAAAATGGTTGTCTTATTCATCTCATTTCATGCTGAAGTTTAGTGGATCATAACATATCAGGTATGTAATTAGCCTGCAGATGCTCCAGTTCAAAATCACACCATGGATGTCAGTTTTTGAGCTACAATGAGATCCAAAATGAAGCCTGCAACAGACTGTATGGGTTGCTGTTTTTAGCCGAGCTGGTTTCTGACAACTTGCGGCCCTACCAGCCAGTTAAGAGGAGTGAGGAGCCAGCAGCAGTCAATGACGGTATATGACAGTCAATACAATTGTGAATCGCTGCAAACACGAGAGGTCCCTGAGAATACAGTCATAAATATGCACACAAAATATGAGGCTAACTGGTCCAGTAGTTTGCATGATTAGCTGCAGACAGACACACACACTCCCACAAGCAAATAACCAAAGGCATGATCTTCTGCAGGCTAACACGTGGCAGAGATAATAATTGCCTCTCCCAAACAGGAGACAACTAACATATTGTCTGGCTAAATAAAATGAGCTGACACAAAATGGCAATCCAGTGTGATTATCAGGCCAGGCCCGCATCACCGATCCATCATTTTTTGTATTTTCTATATTATTTTTACAGTACTGAGTGTGCATATGTAGTACTAAATACACAAGAGAATGAAACTGCCATGCTGTAAAAACAGAAAAGTATTTAAAATACAATTCTGATTTACAGCAAAGAGATACTGTCTTGTTGTCCATGCACTTATAAAGTGAGTTTAATATTTGTATTTTAGGAGACGTTTCTTACCACAGTGCAGCAGATTCTTCAGAGTTGTCGCAATGTTTGTGGAGTCAGAGGTAATTACTTCCAACAGTAGCTTTTCCTCCTCAGTCTCAGGACGCTGTTTCTTCAGTATCTAGTTTACACATTCGTATATGGCAAAATGCAGTCAGTGAGAAATTCCTATAACGATATCAGAGGCAAATCAAGACGAAACACTATGGGCCTCACTCACCACCCATTACTAAGAGGAAATTTCTTCTTAAAACCGACTTACACAGTTTTCATGACGATTCTGACACTCATCAATTTTTTCTTATTTGAGATTTGTTCGTAGGTAAGGACAGAATCTACACACACATATTTTTTATCATTTATATCACTTTTTAATGATTATTTTGATCATTTTACAAAAAACATTCTGGTCTTTTAAAACACCACACAAACACTGAACCGGCAGTTCACATCGGTTATGTTAACATGAATCATGCCACCTAGTAATTAGCGGTTGATGATATTAGAAAATATCACAGGCAGGTCGGAGGGGCACAACAAAAACGTGACAAGGCAGCATTCTGAGTAAGTTATTAATAACAATGCATCTCTCTCCCCCTCTCTCTGTCTCTCAGTCTCAAAAACACACAGCCTGCTCCTGTGATGCATACATGTGGTGTGCAGGTTGGGTGGTTGATTGAAGCATATCTTTAACATCCCATGCATCTGACTGTGTTATTTTATATCCACTCCTGATGAGCCTGTTGTCGTTCGCTTTCTGCAGAAGTACCTCCACTTCAGAACTACTGAAGTGTTTTTCGTTTTGGAGTGCGGAGGTCCACCCTCTTTAGATTTTCAGCTGGGCATTCTTGATTTAATCAACTGACACATGCGTTTAACTTAGGAGAACAAGGATATTCATCATCATCACATGTGCAAACAATTCTGTGGTTTAAGAACACATCTCAAATCCTGACATAGACTTTTCTTCTTGGAAGATATTGGAAAATAAAGCCCTGTGTGTTTTGGTGAGAAACACTGAATGAAAACTTAAAAAAAACTCTCCAGGGTACCTTAGGCTCTCAACTATTGAGACAAACACATTATTGTTATCTTTCTATTCCTTGTTCTAGACTGTTGTAGTTGCAGTACCTTTATTTTTCTTTCCTATTATTATGTTCACTGTATGCACCAAGGCAAATTCACTTTAAGTAATAAACCACTCATTACTTACTAAATAAAGTTTTCATTTATAATAAAATAGAGTGCAAAATTTTACCTTATCACACCATCAGAGATTCTACATCTCATCTACCAAAATAATGTTTCAGGTAAGTCTTTCAAAACTGGGCAACAGACAGCAAACACACATTAAAGCACACACTAGAACACACACCTTATCAATGTAGGTATCTCCTGGTAACACAGTCTCCAACTCATGCAGGTAGTGCAGCAGCCTGTCCTCCACTTTCTGGGCATAATGTTCACCATACTGTGCCTCCATCTGAGTCTGAAAGACAGCAAACACTAAACATGTCACCTGGATAAAACCCTTGATCAGACGTTCTGCACCTTGCATGCAGTTTGGTACTTCGGGTTAATTATGCATTCAGAAATCTAGAAAGTAAACAGAGTTAGTTGTCATAAAGAAACATAGCCTGGCTTGCACACAATTTTGTATAGTCAGTGCTTGGTTCATTTAATTTACTACACGGGATATATGAAACAGTCATGGTGCAGGTTTCAAAAGAAACCTTTTTTATCCGCAGTGTTGCTCTCTATTTGTTTACTGTTTGTCCAGTGAACTTAAATACCTCTTTCATCCAGAGGTTTCTAATGCCACTCCAGCACCCTCTACACAGTTCAGGAAGAATGATCTAGCATGTTTCCCCACAAAGTTTAGGTTTGTTAGGTGTGGTTGGTCACAACAGGAAACAATGATGCAAAGCATTTCTCACTTCTCATGACACCATGTCTCAGATGTTCTGAGGACACCTACAGCCCTGATACATTCAGTATGCATCGGGTTTAGTTTTAAATATGGATCTGTAGAGACCCCTGCTGGATGGCAAAGTTAAGGGCTGAGAGAAAGAAAACACCAAAGCCATCATATTCTTATAACCTGGGTGCACAACCAATCACAGCAGAATAAACATGATAAATGTGTGTAAACAAACAACATAAGGAGGATTTAGACTTGTTCCAATTCTTAAAATAATTCTAAAAAATATCATGTCAAAGGCACAATTAAGAACCACACCAGAACTAGTTTCCATGATACATTTTTTTTCTGGATGTGATTTATGATATATATTTGACTGAACTTCAAACGGGTTAAATCTAATATGTAGGTATTATTCTAAATGTCTGCCTGTATTCCTATGTGATTTATTATATTCGATTTGGTTCATCCTCTGATGCGTTGTATTGTGTGTGTCCTTTTCACAGAGGCATGCTCGCTCCTCATGTGGGAGTATCAGACAGCATCGTTAAGCTCTGCTCTGATTGGTCCAACTACCATTTATTTGTTAAAGCCACAATTAAGGTCAATTATGCATATCAAACAAATGTTCGGCACTGAATTGATGTCTGTCTGTCTGGAGGCGAAAGAACTGCTGTTCTTCCTCTGTTCATCAAGGTTAGCAGATTCAAAAATAATAAAATATGAAGGTTCAACGTTAATGTTTTTTTTTCACTTTCACAATTGAGAAAGGAGGTCAGAGATACCAACTTACCCAAAGAAAATTTATATTTGCCCTCATACAGTTGTTTTTTTTTTTTTTTGTGGCTATCAAATAATTTGCAAAGTGAGTGAGTGAGTGAGTGAAAGTCCAGGCATCTAAAAACCTAATGAAACCGTCCACATGCAAATCTTAATTAGAAGAAAGCAAGATGGCTCACTTCTTAGCTTTCGTTAAATCAAGAGAAAATAATTTGTTTAACATGAATAAATTGTTCAAGGAGCAGCTTCTGGTGTGGGGACTTTATCTTTTATTCCATACTTACCTTTTGGTCCAGCACCCAGCATTAAGTTTTTATTGTCATCTAAAGTGGTTATTTGCATAAAAACAAACAATTTAAACAATAATGAAATACATTTTTGTATTTTTATTTGCTTTGATTAAAAGAATCTTGGCATTAGTTGTTTTAATTATGTATTAGGAGCTGCTTAGAGCTAGTTTCAGGAAGTTAAACAGCTCATAATTCCCTCTCTACTATGTATTTTATGTTGCTGTGCAAACATCACCACCATCTCCTTCAAACAGCTGCATTATTAAGTTTCTCACCCCAAACTACATTTTACAAGATTAGATTTGAACACAACATAATAATGTTACAATTGACCTTGGCCCAACAGTCATTTTTACTGAATAAAGCATGAACACATCATAATGTGTGACCTCCATAAGCTCTTTGCCCCATTCTTGACCAAGCAGAACTGTGGTTGCCACCGCCTGACAACAGCTAACATTTAGCTCTCATACCAAGCATGTCAGAGAACTAGGGTGGCCAATGTGAAAACAAAAAATCATGGATGACCCTATCTAGAGCCAGTGTTTGATTTGTCTGTTCTGGGCTACTGTAGAACAAAACTGTGTATGTAGATATAAACGGCCCATTCTAAGGTAACAAGACACAGCGATTCAACAACAAAATTGTCCTTACTTTTATATTCCATTTCTGTAAATATTAATCCCCCCCTACACACTGGACATTTAAAGGAAAATGCATTTTTAAATCTTCTTCTGCCCCTCTAGCCCAGCTGTCTGATGCTATATATCACCAACAGACCAAACTTCAATGTAAACATGTCGACTGACTAATGAAACTGGGCTCTTTAAGTCATTTTAAACTTGTTTCCTTTCTTGCATCCTTTATCCTGGCAGTTACTCCTGTGGTCCTAAGACAGTGTGGTGAAGTATACTAACCTTAATGTAGTCTTCAAGTTTGTCCTTGTCCATAGCAAGTGATTGTGCCAGAGCCTTGAAGTCCAGATGGTTCTTCCTCATTAGGAACATTTCATGTTGGCTCTGTCCAACCAAAAAAAGTAGAGACACAAAACATCTGTTACAAATCAATACGCTTTTCCAAAAGGCTGTAGTTAGGCACAGACCTGCCATAATTAACTGGAAAAAGCTGTGAATAACATGCTTATTTTATTATCTGGCTTATAAAATTTATTTAAATTACAATATTGTGGACAAGTGTCAGGGGCAACATTTAAGAAGTGTAGAATAGGTATAACAATACAAACACAACACTTTGTGCAGGCAGTTGACTCACAGTCATGTCGACATTCCAGTCTCAATAAACATGATTTGTCAATTTTGTAGGTACTCAATATTGTTTCAGTTGGTTGTTCTTTTCTAAAGTCGAGATTGTTTGGTTTTTTTTTTAATTAACTAGAATGTTTTTCACAACTTGTTTCAGTTTTTTAAAGTTGTAGTTCACTATATCAACCTTATACCACACATGACTAAAATCAACAGAGTAAGAGCAAGTTTTACAGATTCAGAGATATAAAAATAATCACAAACAATAGCTCTCAGGTTGGACACTCACACATTGATCTTGGTATTGAGGCAGTTTACTTGGGAAGAACTGACTGATTTTTAACACAGTATCAACCATTCCCCGGCCCTCCCTGAGCATCCACATAATGACCTGGAAGGAGAGACAACAACAGAGAGAGAGGAAGATGAACAGAGAGCAGGGAACTGAAATTCATTTTTTTCAAGCGACCAAGGATCAGCTGCAACTGGAACATAGAAGCAACACCAGGTTTACATGCTTGCCTAATCAATGAATGCAACTCAACTCATCTCCATACCATGGTCTTAAGGCCAAACATGATCTTCATGTGTTTGATTGGAGCCACGAGTCTGGGAAGAAGTCTGTAAGTGGCTTCCAGAAAGCCAATCACTTTCTCAAAGTGCTCCACATCCCTGATCTTCATGATGGAATATGCCTGGGCAGAGGCAACACGCAGCCTCCATGAATCTTCAAGGCTCAGAGGCTGGGAGTCCACGTCCGGCCAACTGGAAGGGTCCACTACTGTGAAGAACAGACACGATGAAACATGTCAAATACTCCTCTGATTTACTTTCAATGCAACTGTCAGTTTCAAAAGAGTCATCTACGATGTCGACTAGCCTAAAAGGTTCTTCATTTCAGCTGAGGTATGTGTGAAAGTGCAGCTAGGTTAAGGTTTGTTATCAATGTTTTCACCAAAAATAAAGTGTTAACAGACCTGTTGTCAATTTTTTCTTAAATAAAGATATGGTAGTATTAGCAATAACATGCACTTTAAGTATCAAAGTAAAAGTGCTCATTTTGCAGAATAGCCCTCCACAGGGTGATATGTAATAATATAGATTAATGGATTAGTAGCAGAAAATGTCTGAAAACTGGGGAGACAATGAGGTCCGGGAACTCCTTACTCTCTGAGCAGGGGACAAGATCAGCCGCCATGTTACAGGGGCAGTAAATGATTATTTTCCATGTAATGGCATTGTAATTGTTTATAAAGCGCTGCAGACACACATGTTAAATGTCACACAAGAGGCCGATGCTGTTGTGTAACATGTCATGTTTGTCATGCCTCTTTGGATGCCGGCATGTTGTCTAAAATCACACACTGGAGCAGCATGATGCTGCAATCTCTTTATAAGAAGGTCTACAGACTTTGTAGTGGTTTTGCCTCTTTTTGTTATTGTCTTGTGTGTCGTTGTAGTCATTTTGCATCTGTTTGTGGTTTTTTGTCTGTGATCTTTTTCTGTGGTTGCAAATTTGTCTCTGTTTGCAGTTATTTTGTGTCTCTCTGCATTTCCTTTGCATGGCCCTGTGGTCTTTCTGTGTCACTTTTTGTGGTCATTTTGAGTTTCTTCCTAGTCAGAAAGTGTTCATTTGAGTGGCAGGTGAAGGTCATGGGTCCCCCAGTGACACTAGGCCCCTGGGCCTTTGCCCCGTAGCCCCATTCAATAATCCATCCATAGACATCACCTGTATAACAATTTAGTAACAACATAAAGTTTCTGATATGAAGACGTGGTCTAATGTGAAGGGAAAAATCCGATTATATTTCAGTATAAATGCAGAAACCTCTGTTTACTTCTCTGTCGATGATCATAGGTGAAGTCTACTCACTTCATATTCCACCATATCCAGCTGTGACTGGAATGTTTATAGGGGTGGGAATCACCAAAGGCCCCACAATATGATATTAACATGATACTTTCGTCACAATACAATATAATTGTGATTTTAACCTTTTGTAATATGCTTATTATTGCAATAATATACAGCTTATTGCAATATGTTGCGATTATTATCTTTTGTCAGCATCCGCTTTATACTATGAGATAAAGTTTTAAACGTTTTAACATTTCTCACTGCAGTCATTTTTATTCCAGCAAAATGTATCCAGCGGACTGAAAAAGAAATTGATTTTATTATTCTAGTAGGCTACCAAATTTGCATTTGCAGTACTAATAATTTATTTAATTAAAAAAATAACACCTGGAGTCAGTGTATTAATACAATAATGCCTCATAAAATATCACGATACTATGTTGTTTTCATTACACTTAAATGTTATTATATATTACATTGTGAGATTGTTCATACTGGTGCATTGGTGACTTTCCTCTAATCTTTTTTGTGAAACATGAAATGACTTAAACCTTTCTGTAATTTTCATAGTAAAGCCATGTCATAAATATGCAGTGCAGTAAAAGTATTTTCCTGAGTTACGTGTGCAAGTAGCATGAAATAACAAATGTATGTAAATACTTTCGATCCTTGCTGCATTACTGTATCAAATACAGTGATAATGCAACAAAACTGTAAAGTAACTAGGATAATAATTAATGAAACCGACCTTTCTGTACATCCATCATCTTGTGAGCCCAGACATGCTCTATGATCCACAGCGGGAACTTTGGGAAGTTTAGTAAACATGTATTGGCAGGCTGCAGCTCTGTTCCCTCCATCATCAGATGCTCACAGGTACTGCGGTGCTCAGCTCATCAGGGTCTGTGCCGGGACGACAGCACCGGCTTTCAGCCCGCTGGACCCTTTTGAACCCCCATTCATGATGGGCTGCGACCACCCACCACACTGGACATGTACCGGCAAGTTGAGAATGAGGCGTTTTGAACACGGCAGGTTTGGAGCTGTTTGCAGATCGTTTCACTTTGAAAACGTTGCAAAACACTTCCCTGTGAAACTCACTGGCTGTCAAAATAAAGTTATTTTTGAGCTGTACTGATAACAATGCTAAAACGTGCAGAGTTTTATTTTGAAGTGCGCAATGCCACGCGACGATGATGACCCGGAAGTAGCCGTTGTTCTCAGCCTTGTTCCCCGCTCTCACCTTCAGTCCTGGATGTAATGGTCCCTTTTCAGCTAGAATGGTGCCGTATACATTAATGTAAGGTAACGGGTCTATGTTACGTCTTCGTGTGTGCGACTGCTACGCTTAGCTAGTAGCATTTATTGCTGTTTGAATATAGCATTTATTGCTGTACTACACAAACATGCTAACGACTTAGCTTTGTTGCCTGTGGTAGCTGTTGAATGGGCGCGCGTGTATAGTAGCACCTGCGTACCCCGTCGGCGGTGTTTGATGTACATACAAGCTAAGATGACATTTTTATTTTTATTTTTTTATGTTCAGACAACATGGCATTTATGTCTTTGCATTACATCAAAAGGATCAGGTGCATACAAGAGACATAATTATTAAATTCATTGACATATAAATCACGTGTGAAGAAATAGAAATAATATTAAAATAAATTGGTCCTGGGGCTTTTTGTAAATCGTATTCATTCATTATGCTAAACAGTTCTGTTGCATTTTAATTTCTCTTGAGTTTAATGGTTTTCAAATAAGAAAGAAACTCATAATGACGCACACTAACCCTAAATATTTGCATTTGTGCTAATAAAAGTATAAGAATGTTATGGCCTATGTATCAAGCAGAGAAGACTGGGCCTGGACAAAATGCCTCACTATCATCAAAGCGGTGATCTCATAGAATCTCAAATCTCTCTTAATGGCACATACATTAACTAAATGTCCTTCTTCTGTATGATTCTTCTTACAGCACTGTGCATCACACCCCTTACATGTGACACGTCATCCCAGCTGCAGCTCTACCATGAACACAAAATCATACATGTTTCTGCTCCAGCTCCCCAGGATGGGGTTCAGACTGTGTGCATCCAAAGCCCTGTGCTGCAGTGCCAGGGCTTTGACTTTAACAAGGACTTCCACTTGTCTTCCACGTATCTCACCCCACTGGCCTGTACCCTGCAGTCGCTCTTACTCCAGCAGGATTAAGGTGCGCCCCTTTCTTCAGTACGTGAAACGCAAGATCATACCTCCTCCCAGTCCTCCGTACTGCCACGTGTGCCAGGTAGGGGACCCAGTGCTGCGTTCACATGCTGCTGCTGTTGACCCTGCAGCTATAACAGGCCCTGAGATCCAAAAGGTCATCAACACTATGGTGAAAGTGATGCGGCAGCTTGAGTGTGTGGGACTTAGTGCACCTCAGATTGGGGTGCCGCTACGGATCTTGGCCCTTGAATATCCAGAGAAGATGTTGAGAGAGAGTTCGCCTGCATCGAGGGAGGCCCGTGGTCTTTCCATGCAGCCCCTGAGGATCTTCGTCAACCCCCAGCTGAGGGTCCTCGATGGGCAGAGTGTGGTCTTTCAGGAGGCCTGTGAGAGCATCTCAGGCTTCTCTGCTACAGTTCCGCGCTACCTGTCTGTGGAAGTGTCCGGTACACATGTTTATATGTTAATCCAGTGGTTCTGTGGCTTTCAAGTTTTGTACCAAATCTCCTTTGCCGAGACTGTTAAGGCTACAAAAAAACCAGTACACGGAATGAAATTTGGCTTTGATTTATCCAAAAGAAGAATAACGTTTCAAAATCAATCATTTAAGAGTACAAGTAGTGTGAAAGAGAATGCTGATACTACACCACGTTTCTGATGGGGAATTAATTCCACTCTTTCTAATTAGTAGACACATTATAGGGCAATTGCTGATGCATTTCTGTATATTGCTCTCATCCCTCTTCATGTTCACCCTGCAGGTCTGAATGAGAAGGGTGAAGCTGTCACATGGCAGGCCAGTGGCTGGCCGGCTCGTATCCTCCAACACGAGATGGACCACCTGGATGGGATCCTCTACATCGACCGTATGGACAGCAAAACTTTCATCAACATCAACTGGCAGGCACACAATGAATAGAAGAATACTTAAAACTGATGATGTGCAATGATTTAAGTTTATCTCAACACCATCTCTGATCAAAGCTGCTGTTTTGAGCACATGGTGTCTTTTTATCTTTCTGGTATTGAAACATTTTGGTTTGTGGTTCTGGTTTGAACAAGAGCTCAATATCAGGATCATAATGAACTGCCTCATCTGGAAATCCATCACTGGAAGTTTTTTTTTCTGCTGAGCAGAAACCCCGAAACAGTTATGACCACTTTGAAGTGCAAGCCAAGAAAGTCATGTTCTATGTCTGATGAATAAAGAGGTCGATATGTTCATGATAAAATGAGTGAATCGCTAATGTCTGCCACCATCACAATGAATGAATGCAACTCTGATACTGCTTAACAAAAGAGAAGGTGGAGGAACAAAGGGTATTGCCTATTTATCTCAAAGACTTCTTTTTGTTTAACTCGTCTAAAACTGGTCATTCTCCTGGTTTTACATGAGAATAGACAAATGGATGAATCTACATGAAGTTAATCCAGGACAGGGACTCAGGACGTGTCTGGAACATGAGCAGGCATGACCCAGGAAAACAGGTGGTTTTAACAGGGTTAGAAATGGTTCAGTTGTCTGGTCACTTTAACTTGTATCCAGGCTTCATTTTTCTGTATGTCAATCTTATTGATTTACATGTCCTTTTGTGTCACTAAAAGTTTAATCATAATGTGTTCACATGTCTGTTTTTATTTTCTTTTACTTTTTTAGCACATTTGTCAGCAACGTATTTCCAGAACACTTAATGTTTAGCAAAATAGATTTGGATTTCATCCATCCAGCTAAAAGCATGCATCTCTTGGTGATCTTGAACGTTAGATACAGGGATATCAAGATGAGAAAACTTGACTTTACACTCACAAAAGTTTGGACCTGTGAAATGATCCAACTACTGTTACAAAGAAATGTAAATGTAGTTTAAGTACATCTCGTGGTTGTATGCCTCCGTGAACCAGTCAAGTTGCAGTTACAGTTTACATCCATGTAGCCATCACAGCAGACAATGCTTCAAACATGGATGTTGCTGCTAAGAAGCTGAATATTCTAAAATATGAATGCTTCACACACATCTACAACCTGCCAGCACAAAATATCTATACAATCAGCACAGTTTCAAGGTGGGCACCCAAGATTAGTGACACAAGTTCAGTAGCTGACTAAATGTCTCCGTGTCTGTTCCTTAGTGATGAAGTTGAATTATGGCCAGAAAATTTTTTAGCAAAACATGGTGTCACAGTGAAATTGACTTTGACCTTTTGGATCTAAATGGTCATCACTTTATCCTATCAGACATTTGTGATAAGTTTTGTCACAATTGGCAAGTGAATTCTTGAGATATGGCCAAAACCATGTTTTGTGAGGTCACCTTTGGCCACCAAAATCTAATCAGTTCATTGGTGAGTTCAGGTGGACGTCTGTGCCAAATTGGAAGAAATTCCCTCAAGGCGTTCTTGAGACATTGTGGCCACAAGAGAGAGAGGGAGACAACCCAAAAACACAATGCCTCCAGCCATGGCTAGTTGCTGATATTGAGGCATAAAAAGCCAAATTTTCCTGGTAAATTTCAATAAATAGATGATTATATGCAAACACCATTACAGTGCACATTTTCCACTGTGATTTCAATTGAAACCTTGTCCAAAATACTGCGTAATGTTTCTAACTAATTGGTTAACAGAAAAATAATTAGCAAAACGTTTGATTAAAGAAAATAATTGATAAAAATAATTGTTAGTTGCTTGAGATTGATTTTACAGCAAATAAATATAAAAACGATGAATGGCATGAAAACTATTGAAATCTTATGAATGCTTCATAACTGTTAGTTATGATTCAGTAATAAATTAAATGTGATAACTGATTTTCATAGTACTTTTTCAAAAGTTTCACTAGTCCATACCATTAGTAATTTGCTCATAAATCACATTAGACACAGATAAGTGAAGTATTGACCTTTTTTACTCCAGTTTGTGTGCAGGCAGCAAATACAGATGAAAACAGACTGCTTTGTGCTTTACATTAATCTACATTTAAGTGACCCAAAAGCACAAACCGCAATCACAACTTCAAGTCTCAGCAACAGACATTTTCAAAAATGTAGATAATGGTAAATATATCCACGTAGAGAATAACTGTATGACAGAGTGATGAGGGTCTCAGAAAGAGGACCAAACTAAAAAAATTGGAGCACACTCAATACTGCATTTCAGTACTGCCAAGGCAACATTTGATTTATTGTACTTGATTTTAAAAAAAGGAAATGTACGCCGATTTAAGGCACTGTGATTTTGCTAGTTGTGCCTCTTCAGTGCAATACATTTCAAATATATATCACACAGATGATGACTGGTCAAAAGTTTGGCCACAGGCGCATACAACAGGACTTCTGTACCAGCAATCGCTACAATACTCATTTCCGCAATATCTGCACAGAACCAGAGGCTTTCTGGAGCACGCCCTCCCACAGGCGCACACTCCCAAGGGCTTGATATTGTGGTGATTTTGGCAGAAATCTATCTCTCTGCAGGAACCAGAGTGGAAGACTCCGCAGCTGTGGCACAGGACCTGAGGGTCCAGCTTGGCGAGGTCGCAGCACTCATGGTAGGTGATTGGATGACGAGATGTAACTATTGATTTAGGTTCATCACGCAGAGCTAAGGAGGACATTGCTGCGCTGCTGCTGATGAGAGTGGGCGATGTGCTCATATCACTCACTCTGAGGCTTCCACACTGTGGTGACTCCGCTCTCAATTCTTTCATTTCTTCTGTCGCATTGTTAGTGAACACTGTGTGGTGGCGTTTGTTTAAGCACGGCTGAATCAAGGCACAGGCAATGTCATGTGAAATGTTGCATTCAGTGCAGAACTTAAGACAAAGACGAGGAGTTTGGAGACAGCTGCAAAGGTGGTTGGCTTCAGCCTTACGCTCGCAAAGCCCTGTTGCTTCTGTCTGCAGACTGCGTGACTGTGAGTCCGCTTTGTCAAACCTCAGCTCTTCACAGGGACGTCTGCTTTGCCTCATGCTGGCTGAGGAGCTTCTGGCAGTGTCTGATTCCAGTGCTGACGTCTTGGTCAGCTGGCAGTTATATGTAGAGATGCAGACGTCCTCTCTGGTGGACAGGGAGGTGGATGAGGAGGACAAGGACGTCATGCCGTTGCTGTGTGATTTGCCAGCAGGGGGTGATGCACTGCTTTGATTTATCCAGGTTAAAGAACGGGGGCTCTCATCGACAACCGCCTCCCTCTGCCCCCCATTAACATGCTCATCTGTGTACAGATCCACCTCCCCTTCTCCATCAAATGGCTCCATCAGTGGTTTGTTTACACCGAGGGCCTTCTTGGTGTTGTCCAGCGCGACCTGTTGAGATGCACAGACAATGAATTCTCAACAATTCAAATGTATTTACTGCTCAGCAGGATTAGATCGTGTTGATGTTTAGTGCATTCAGCTGTTCTCAAACAACGGTGTATCAAAGAGTATTACTTTTATGGTACTGACTGAAATGTGCCCACAGCAGTGAGAATATAAAGCTGTCAAGTACTGAAAGATGGCAATGACTGTCACTTAGGGCTGGGTATTTCAAACAATACCCAGTGGGATGGAATCAGTCAGTTCCAGGGGCAACCAGCAAAATAGGAGATCATCAAGGGAGAAGCAAACGGCAAACTATGTGACTGAAAATTTTAGCCAAAACCTGCAGTTCCTTCAATGGCCACTTGAGGATGGCTCCAGAAGCCAATCAATCCCTAGAGACCCCCATGTTAAAATGCCCAGCTTCACAGCATACATATTATGTTGACATCCTGGTACAGTAAACATTTTTGGTCTATGGCTATTACTGTATGCACATTGCAATAAAAATCAGCCTAAACTCTTCTCCACAAGAATTTAAAATTGTCTGTTGGTTTGAACAATGTCTCGCAGCACAAGTGAGTTTAATTTGCTATATGCCAAGCGGACGTACCTGTAAGCTGCTTCCTCTCTGCCTCTCCCTCACCAAACTCAGCTCCCACTGGGCCTCATCGAGGTGTTTCCCCAGAGCTGTCAGAAGGAGGCAACACTCGCAGCGGGCCAGGAAGAAGGCACATGACAAGCAGAGGAGGTCATCCAGAGAGGAAGGACTGACCCTGGGCAGCTGGAGACAAAGCTGCTCGTGCCGAGACGAGCTGAGCTGGTATCCTAGCAGGCCAAAAAGTTTCTCAATCTGTGGCATTGAGAGCACCGGTTTGATATGGTGGGTAAACATACCAGAGTACATCTGGGACATGGAGGACAAGAGAAGAAAAACAAGTAAGTCAAAAATCACGAATTTTATGGTTTTGTCCGTGGCTGTCTTGCCAAAAAATAAAACTACTGAGTGTAACCCAGAATTTAACAAACAAATGTAAATAATAATAATTAGAACTTTGAGAAGAAACATTAAAATCAGTAGTTTAATACATGACTTCATTGTTGCAGCTCTTCTTCAGCCAACCTTGACAACTTTGTACTCGTCTCTCCAAGGACCAAGGTACAGGTTCAGGGCAGCTTGCTCCAGGACCTCAAAAGCTTTAGCCAGGCCCTGCAGCCCTCCTCTGGCTTTAACTCGCCCAGCACCGGCTGCTGTTGTTGATGCTGCTGCTGCTGTGAGTGACTCCTCCATCACACTCAGTGGATCCAGACCGAGGCAGTGTGTCTCCTGAGCATCTCCGTCCCTCAGCAGGCCCTCCACCTGTTTCCACAGCTCCTCATCTCTACATGCCAGGCTGGAGCCTCGTCCCACAATTTGGCTCTCCAAACTGCGATCATAGCTGGTCACTAGATCCCTGGCTCTGTGCCTGGAGATGCTCATCTCTTTCATTCAGCTGAGAGGGAGACAAAAGGGACAGTGAAATGAAGGAAGAAACTATGGCACTCATTTATGCCTGTACTTTTTTTACCTAATTAATATTTAGCACTGAACACTGAACAAAAAATTTAAATGCAACACTTTCATTTTTTGCCCCCATTTTTCATGAGAAAGGTCCAAGACTTTTCTTGTGCCCTTCATAGATACATTTCCTCCAAATTTTGGTCACAAATTTGTTATAATCATTGTAAGTGAGCACCTCTCCTTTTCCAAGATAATCCATGCACCTGACAGGTGTCACATCTCAAGATGCTGATTAAACATCATCATTACTACACAGGTGTACCTTGAGATCATCACATTAAAAGGTGCTGGCACGCCGACTGCACGCTGACTGCTGGCACTGGCACGCTGGCACACTGACTGCAGGAATGTCCACCAGAATTGTTGCCCGTAAACTGAATGTTCATTTCACTACCATGAGCCTTCTCCAATGTCGTTTGTGTGAATTTGGCAGTACATTCAACCAGCTTTACAATCACAGACCACGTGTAACCTCCCCAGCTCAGGACCTGTACAGCCAACGTCCTCACCTACAAGATCTTCTGATACCAGCCACTTGAACAGTTGATGCAACCATTGGTTTGCACAACCGAAGAATTTCTGCACAAACTGTCAGAAACCGTCTCAGGGAAGCTCAAATCAGTAGCTGGTCCCAGATGATGTTGCAGGTGGAGACGTTGGATGTAGTGCCAAATTCATGGAAAAGGCTTTGGAGACATCTTATAGTTATTTGAGAGCAATAATGTATTTTGTGTGCAGACAAAAGTCATACATCTTTTTAGTTTAATTTGACAAAATGGGAGCAAGTGTTGTGTTTATTTTTTTGTTCTGTGTACATCTATTGTGCAGTTTTCTTAAATTCAAAGCTGGACGACATTAAGTAGGAAAATTGCATATATATTTTGACAATTTTCCAGCAAATACAGGAGAAATACAATTTACTTGAAACTAAATTTTAAAGATATACTACGGTCACACATGCTCCACAAGAACCCGTCAGTGTTTGATCCTGCTTAACATGCTGCAATGATCACAGTCCTCCAAAATTAAAATTGTGTCAGCACAATATGATGAATGTAATTCTTAAATACATACATTTACTTCCTTTCCTAAGCTGGTTGACTACTGGCGGGACAGTTTCAGTTGGAATGCAGTGTAACCAGACCCAGCGCTTATCACTTTCACACTTCACAGACACTGACTACTTTGATGCTGTGACAAATACTGGTCATTGCTTGTGGCTTTATACCAGCAACCTATTTGTTTTACTACAACACTGGAAAACAGCTGAACCACCTTTAATGCGGCATTGGTTGACTCTCACTATTTATCTCAGTCTTGATCTTTTCCCCCCGTTCTTTCTAATATATTTATTTCTGCAAGTACCCTTTGAGTTTCTGTTTGTTTTGTCAGCTTGTACTCTTAAGTGTTTTAACTACATATGCTGTTGTGGTTCACACATGGATGGATTACTGACTGGACCTACCAGACACAGGCGCAGGGGCCCACAGTGACAGGTGGGGCCCTGGCCTTCATCTGCAAATGTCAAATTAACACATACTAATGAGGAAGAGACTCAGATATGACCACAAAGAGACACAAACCCACAAAAAGATGCCTAAGGGCTGCATGGAGATGCAAAACCACCACAAATTTGTGTGTCGTCGGTGGAGGACGGTTCTTTGCATTTACGTGCACAGGGGCCTCACTGTCCACCATGTTTTCTGTTCTGCTGGTTGCCAAGTGTAACCAACTAAGTGAACATGAAAAAACAGGGCCAAACATCTGCAATGTTGCATGGCTTTCAGTAAATTATGGCGATTTGTTATCATGGAAATGTATGGTTGCCACACGTGCTGAGGAAATTATAACCACTGGCAACGTAATGTTAATTATTATACGACAGCTGCATGACATATTACACACATCAGCTGTAAATTGTTTTGGGCGTAAACACTTACATTTGTAACCGAAAGTGAAAGTTATGACACCTTGACCTATGTAAAAGAAAACTTAAGTAATGATAATGTTATTTTCGCAATGAGTCAAAGTGTTGACCAACGCCGTTTTAACATTAAGTTCGCCAACAGTTAAAAACTGACTATTAATGTGTGACAACATCAGTCAGAGACAAAATAAAAGTCGTCAGCATTTTAGTTTCACGTTAGCATTAGCTTAATGTATTTCAGCACTGACTAGCTTGTTTTGCTAGGTTAACGTTACCGGTTACTGCTGCCTGTTGGTCTTTTACAAAGTCACACCAAATGTCATATCGATATGACACAATTTAAAGTGTTCTAGCTTTTTTCACTTAAATGAATTTAATATAAAATACCAGGAATGTTTTCAGAAACGTGTGAGCTCTTCTTTCAATTCGGCTAACATGCAATCCACCAAGCAACGAAAAGTCGACTTTTAGAGTTGGGTAAGGCTGCTCCCCGCCGCCTTCCAATCTGTGGGGAAAAACCCAGGAAGTGACGGCGAATTTCCTCAGTGTAGTTACAATTTCATGTTAAGAAAAGTTTCAAGTCCATGTGGACAGACGCCGAATTAAAGGGCGACTCTCGCTGATTCAGGTAACGTTGTGTCACTGAATGTAGACGGTACGATATTTCGCAGATACGCGAAGTAACATTAAATTACCAGAATTATGAATGACAATTCAATCCAGGACGAAATTGCTAAGCTAACGTTACCTCGCAGCTAAAGTTTGATCGAAGTGTAGGCTTTGACCGACAGAGATAGATACACACAAACTCACCTGTGTTTGGCACTTATTTAGATGCTTATCAATGAATCTGGTAGCTACAACATTTCCGGCCACACAGACGTCGTTGTGCAGCCGACAGCTGCTTGATTGTCTACGATAAAGTAAACATTGTCACGTGGCACGGATTTTCCCAGCTTCAGATGGGTGCGCCTGGTTGGAGTATCAGGGCGGGCCGGAGAAGACTCGGGGAAGAGGAGCTCTGCTGCGGAAAGATGACTTTGAACTCGAAATGCAGCATCAAAACTAAACTGAAAACTAGTTTAAAGGACAATACGTTGCACTTTAAAATGGTGTTGCGAAATCAATCGATAAAATGACCAGTTTGCCTGTGTAAAGTTTTCCATTACTTATATTGTCAAAAGCGCATAATTCACTAGGTGGCAGTATTTCATCTTTTAAGGCCCCTAGCAGTCTCTGCATGAAGCAATTGCCCTGTCGTTGTCAGTTTCAGAGAGTAAACACTCACACACTCTCTCTCTCTCTCTCACACACACACACACACACACACACACACACACACACACACACACTGTCCCGGGATGAAGACAGTGATGAGCCTCTTTTGTTGACCTGCAGGCGTGGCTTCAGTGACAGTGGTAGAAGGGCGGAACTGTGGCCCCTGAGTTTAGTTTAAAGCATCTCGTGTTGGCCAAGATGCTCTGCACAAGTCAGCAGCTTCATCTCCAGCACACACACAGGGTCATCCTCCATCCTCCAAAAGGTCTGTGCAGCTACAGCCAGCATGTCAAACTCGGACAGGGTTGTGTTAGCTCTTGGAGGAGCCGGCACAGTGGGCTCTGGGATAGTTAAAGCACTGCTCGACAAAGGTAAGCTGTGGAGGGGCCACTTGGAGACACAATGAAAACCCCTTCTCTACTGCTAAAATAGTTATCAGAAATATTATTAATCTACACTTTGAAGCAGATGATATGACATTTTTAACTTTAAAAACGAGATTAATTGGGGGACTGTCCAAACTCTTTTACGCACAGGTGAATGTCTTGCGGATTTTACGCAGGGGGAGATTCCATCGTGATAAACTGCAGAGGAGATATTTTATGATTATTTTAGTTCTGTATGAGCGTTTTATAGCTTTGAATTGTTAAATGACTGGCTGTTAATCTGATGCTGACAGCGCGTCTGCGTGCGTAAATGTGTTAATTGTAACATCTCCAATCGCTGCACTGACAGATCCATTATTGAGGTACATGCTGTGCTTTACATTCAGGTAAGTAATGGGCCGAAATAAATAATGGCATAATGTTAAATAATATAAATATATGTGTTTTAACTGTGTGTTGTGAGTTGTCACCGGTGGTTTGATCAACAAAGTAGCATGAAAAAAAAATCATTTAATGGTTGGAGGAAGTTGAGTGTAATTTCGGTTTTCAGATCAATTTCAGTTTTCAGGATATCCCGGTTTAGAGGCTGTTTCAGCTCCAAAGCTGCAATATCTTTGGCTTATTCATTGTGCGCTGCTGCCTCTGCACTCTGGATGAACCAGTGAAGGAGAAAGTGCAGGATGTTGTGATGAGAGTTCACTGGTTCTGGATTTACACTGCACCTCCATAGCTTTGCTGTTTGAACTGAACAGAAAGTTACCATCTGCTGCTCTGTCACGTTTATCCCTCTGATGGCCTTGATAAACAGATTTGGACAATGTAGGCCTATTAGTGAATGTTCATTTTCATGTGAGAGGGATTATTGCTAATGTATATGTGTTAAAGATGCTCTTTTTGTGTGTCTGCACAATAGATGAATGTAGTATTTGATGTGTGTGTGTGTGTGTGTGTGTGTGTGTGTGTGTGTGTGTGTGTGTGTGTGTGTGTGTGTGTGTGTGTGTGTGTGTGTTTGTGTGAAGGTTTCAAAGTCGCAGTGATCTCCAGGGACAGCAGCCGGCTGGAGAGGCTCCAGTCATTTGTCTCTCCCAGCACAAAGGATAACCTCACCACTATAGTGGGGAATGTAGGTAAGTTGGTTTACGCATAGTTCCATTCATCTAGATAGCTGTATATCATTAATCCATTCATCCATCTATTTGAAACTCCAGAGTCTTCACAAGCTCTTATAACAGCGAAAGACATCATCTATTTTATGTGCAGTGGGACTGCCCATGTTGGAGACTGTATTGGATATGACATCAAGCTGTATTATGGCTGCATTGAAATGAACCTTTAGCAGCCTCTTTAAGGCTGCAGAGTTCAATACAAATTTGATCACAACTTGTACTTGTGTGCTTATTTTACAAATACCAAACAACATTAGTTTGGTTTTGTTCAAATTTATTGATAATTTGCTTGTGTCAAACCACATTTTTAATTTACTAATTTTTGCCATGAGTACCACCAAAAGCTGCTACAAGTTTTCCCTGAACAGAAAATATTGGGGTTGTCCGCAACTAAAACAAATTTTAATATTTCTGATACTTTACACATGTCATTTATACACAGAACAACAGTTCAGGACCTAGTACAGACCCCTGTGGAACTCCACAAGTAATATCCAGACATAATGATTTGTAATTACCAATATGTACAAATTGTTAATAGTTTCCTAAATTGCATTTTAGCCAGTTTAGTGCAACCCCTCTGATTTAAATACCTTTTCATTTTACTGAGTAATATGTCATGATCTATGGTATCAAATGTTTTTTTTTAATCTATAAATACTCCCACTGCATAGTTCTGTAATCTATACACCTGGTTATTTATTCTGTTAACTAAATTAATGCCATGGATGTTGATCTGTTTGTTTTGAATCTGCACTGACTGTCTGACAACAATATGTGCTTTATGAAATTGTCTAACAGTCAACAAAGAACGAAGAGTTTTTCCAGTATCGTAGAGAACTGGGAAAGTAATGACACGGGCTTGTAATTGGTGAAATGATGCCTATCCCTAGCTTCATATAATGGGATCATTTAGCCGTTTTCATTTTATGTGGAAATGCACCCATTTTGATTGACAGGTTACAAATGTAAGTTAGTGGTTTAATAATAGCCACAATGACTTTCTAAACTAAAGTGACATACTCATTCCAGTCTGCTGATGTTTTGTTCTTAAACTTGCTTATGATATCAAAAATATCTTTTACTTCTGCTGCTCTCAGAAAAATAGAGCTTGGATCTCCATAATCCTTTATAGCCACCCTTTCTTTTGGCTGTGGACGATTGAGTTCATCTGCCAGTTTGGGTCTTATAAAAAAAGTTGTGAAATCCAGAAACCACATCATTCATATTATTTACAGTTTTTCCAATGTCAATAAAATACTGAGGATAACTTGTGTTTCTGGATCTATTTTTAATAATGCTATTTAATATATTCCATATGCCCATAATTTTGTTTTTCGTTATATCACTTATATTTGTTTTTTTGCTTTTCTTTTATGACTTCTCTATATAGTGGGAATTTTTGCAGGCATTTTGTTGTCCCTTTGTCATCCACAGCCTATCCTAACTTCTTCTTGCTGTAAACAAACACATGCCCAATTCAATTCTCTTGGGAGTTTTCAACCTTGCTTGTTCTGGTATATGGTATGACCAAGCAAGCTTATTGTAGCTAATGTTCTCTAATGTTAGCAGACTTTTGATTTATTCTTGTGTTAGGAATTAAATAAGATATTTTATGTTAAAGGTTGTCAATTAGTTTTTTTTTGTTGAAGAAAGCTCTTGGTAGTCAAATTGGAAAGGGTTCATCATCGGGGGAGTATAAATGTTACTAATAACCTGTTATGAAAATGTGACTGATAGTAGTGATGGCGGCAAGGTGAGAAAGTAATCCAAAAAACATTAGGATTCATCCTTTTGGGACCGTGACTATTGAAAGAAGATTTAATGGAAATTCCAGCCATCCATGTTTGATGACCTTGTACCTTACCATGTATCTCAAGAGGAAACACTTAGGTTGGAAGGTCACCATAATTGTTACGAATCATCCTCTAGGGGGGCAACTTCTGAGGCTCCAGCCCTAAATGTTTTCTCTCTAATCTTTACTTTGACCTAAAGAAATATGATGTAATTGAGTAAATATTCCTCTGTTGGCCAGTCAGTTCAGAGTAATGAAGATCACATTTTCTTGGCATTGTTGAGGATCCTTGATTTGCAATTAGAGAAGCCTAGATTATTTTCCAGCCCCTTCAGCATGTTGCAATCCCTACAATAAATGCAAAGTCAGACAATTCCTGTGAGTTCTGCACAACCTTGCAGTTTTGTCAAATCATCATTTCATCCAGTCATCTTTTATAATGGGTAAAATCTCATTTAATTGTAGAGCTGCATGCAGTTGGTCAGCCCCTCTCTTTTTCTCTCTGTTTTATCACGAGACTACTGCTGCAGGAATGTGAACTGTTAACATTGCACGGCTAATGTTACCCAACGTTTTAAAGGGTTTAACAACAGAGTCGAGCCGTTTCAGTGTCAGTGCAAGATTGTTGGAACTGTGTGGGATGTTAGCTTGTGCTAACCAGGCAGAGAGAGCAGGAGGAGAGTGGCTCACGGAAACTGTCCTTCAGCACTATGTCAAGCAGCAGCTGTTGCTGCCCCCTGCAATTTTTGTTGCAAAAAAACACGCCTAAAAACACTGCAACTTTCATTGCAACTTTTTAGAAAAGATGCAGGAAATCAGACATTTCAGGCGGCAACAAATATAGAAAACAGCCACAAAATCCTGGAAGGAGTGATTATGCCATTGATTCAAATGTTGCAGATTTGTCAGCAAAATATTAATTCTGTGAACTGCAGCATAGTATAACAAGAATACATTTCACTTAAGACACTGAAATGGCTTAACTTGCAATGGGATCGCTCCAGCTGCAATACAGCCATCTGCAACTTAAACCAAATGTTAACCAGGGGCATAAAATGAGGGAGGGGGCCAACGGCACCTTCCCAATTTCCTACCCCCCCTACTTGCTTGGACCACACCCATCTTCTCACTTGGTATTTAGTTTGATCTCAAGTACACACCTGTAAAGTTCTGTGACAGCATATTGCACAGTTGCAATGTTATGGCATTAACAAAATCTGTCCACAAACAGACAGACACATAACCACCTGGCAAAATACTAAAAAATAATCCTGTGGCAATTCCTGCCAAAATAGGTGCCACCAGGACCCTAAGACCACCTTAGGTTTAGGCCAAGCCCTCAATGCGTATGTTTGGCTCCGCCCCTGCTCCAACTTCTGTTTGCAAAATATAGCAGCTTCAACCAAGAACAATTAATATCTGCCTTTAAAACCCTATATTAGTCTAAATATACACATATTTGTCTGAAATGCTGTTTTGAAGGCCTCAGTCTCAGCTGGACCATCACCTGGAAGCATATCCTCTCCTGAAACCTTGTCTCTGTTCTAGGGTCAGAGGAGGGAGCAGAGCAGGCAAAACAGGCCCTGCTGAAGGCGGTGGGGAAGGTGACAGATGTTGTCTCCTCTCTGGGCTTCAGTTGGTGGCAGGGAGGACCGCCACACACCCAGTCCCTCAAAGACCTACACTGGGTGAGCAGCATACAGACATAAACCAGACACTGGCAGGACCAATACATCAGACTAACAGTGGTTTTTATTAAATATTTAATTTTATACTGGTGGCAGTAATGGTTGTCAGATGAGTCTTAGTAGTAGTAGTACATCATGTCTGAAATTGTTGCAGAGGATTTTCCTCTGTTATATGGAATAAATTCTGATTCTTGCCTGATCATTTCATATTTCATCTCTTGTCAACTCTCTAGGTAATTGAGACGTTACTTTTCAGTACATTTGTGTCATGGAAGGCCTTCTTCCCCTTGGTGAGGGACGACTCCAGCTGTACCTACACCTTCATAACAGGTGACTTCTTTAGCTGTTTATTTCTACCAATAGCACTCTGTAAAAACTGATGTAGTCTGAAAGCAGCTGCCTGCTGCTGCTGCTAGAGGGAAGGTTGATGGAGCAATAAGAGTGAATCAAAATAGTAAAGTTGGGGGCCATGAGCAAGAATAGTAAGCTGAAAGATGCTTAGCAGCTCAGAGGAGCATAACGCACAGTCACTTTATCCATTTTTAATATAAAATATTGATTAGTGCAGCTTTAACTTATAAAATAAGCATATTAAAGTCATCATTACAACAATTTCAGTCATTTTTTTACCATTTTCTCCAACAGAAACAAGAACAATCCAGGAGATTTTCATAGTCAATAAAAAGGAGTGTGTTGCGGTTTTGTGGTCTATAGTCACCTCAGCCACATCCCTCAGCACATAGATGATCTGTCCAGCTGTGGAAAAGCAGCCAAAAAATGATTGCTAGCAAGTGTGACATAGTGTTATGCCTCTGTTTCTCTGTGCCACAGGAGGAGCAGGTGAGAAGCTGCTGATGCCTGGTACCGGCTTCCTGACAGTAGGAGCTGCCAGCACCCTGGCCTTCTGCCAGGTACTACGAGAGGAGTATCCTGAGGTGCCATGCAAACTCAACCAGGTGAGGCTTTAATGGGATTACACAGCAAGACCTCAATTAAGGAAGCACCAAAGCTGATATAAGATATCTACCTGACCTCGATTTCGTAGCTTCACATCTGTTCATTTAGGTCTCCGCAGCTCAGCCCGAGATTATAAAAGAAATCCTTCAGATTTCATTCAATGTGGCAAAATCCTGTTCATTCTCCCGCAGAGACTTTAAAGGTCTAGTGTGTGGGATTTAGTGGCATCTAGTGGTGAAGTTGCAGAACTGCTACTTCACCCATGTGCCAGGTGTGTGGGAGAACTACCCTGGTAAAAACACAAATGGAGCCAGTGTTTGCTTAGAAACAATATAATGGACTCTGTAGAAGAGGACCTGCTCTGTAGATATAAACAACTTGTTCTAGTAACGAAAGACACAATGATTCTTAGTTTCAGGGGATTATTCACTAATAAAAAAATGTTTATGAATACTGCATTAAATTTCTGCCAGTGTATCCTCCTAAATTCTACAGACTGGACCTTTGAATAAAGAATTCATGCCTTTTTAAAGATGGCTTGCTAGAAAATTGAACAATTAATCAGCTTGATGTCACATTAGAACTGAAAGACAACTTCAGGATTTGTCTTTTCACATAATGCTTTTCACATAAAGTTGAAAATGATTTCTCTGAACAGTTCTCTGCCCTGTGTTCTCCTTTGGGAAAATAAAAACCAGAAACCAAAAGATATAAATATGTACTTTATCACGATAACGCCCATGTACTTATACGAAGGAATATGATTAAGTTGTCTGCCAGCTAAGACAAAAAGGATCGTTCTGATATCTCCCTAGTTCTGGTAAACATATTCATTGGGTTTGGCTATTCTCTCTGCATTCGTCATGTGTTCTTGGAAAACATTCCTGAAACAAGACGCAAGATACCACATTACTTTATTATCCACCATGTTTGCAACTCATGTAGTTTCTGAAGCCGGTCTCCTCTTTTCATGCGTTAAGTCATGATGTTTTTGTCTCATGCACACAGGAAATAAGGAACATCACCAACTGTGAGTGTTTCCCCAGTAAAGCTTGACAATAAAATATGTGTATGGGAACGATATGAAATGGAATCTTAACATTACATTTGATTTTAATTGTTGATGTCACAATTTAATACAGACTTGATTCTGAATTTCAAACTGATTCTTGATTCAGTAAATAGAGAAAGAGGCACTGTTTAGGGATCTTACTTTGGTTCACTGCCAGACCAATCACTGGTGTCATGCTGGTCAACTAAATTGCAATATACAACATTTTTGGCTGTTAAACAAAGCAGTCCTATTTAAAGTCTCTGACAAACAGAAAACGACACAAAAAGGGTTTAAAGGTAGCCTCCAGCAGTGAAGACTACCCTCCCTGATGCCATGCTAACACCACTGAAACCCATTGTTATCTATAACTCTGTACGGGCACAGGGCTTTTGAAATGAAACTAAATGTGGGCCGAGTTGTTTTCTTCATCTGACCAGAGTTACCTGAAGTTTTGTAAAGTGCTGCAGTGTGTTGGTTTGTTAATGCTGATTTGGCAAACATTTTAAGGGTAATGGCTTGTAAAGGTTTAATAGACTACTGTGCTTACATCTTGCAAAGCTAATTTTTAAGTCACTAAAAGGAATACTTCACCCACAGAATGACCATCTAATATCAATAACTCACAGTGTGTGTTACCTTGAATTTTTCTCGCATTCCTCCAAGGTGAATGGAGAATCCAAAAAAGGTGAACATTCTTCATAAATTCAAGTAATTAGGGAGTACATTTAACAACAACTAAACTATATCAAAACATCTGTTTACAAACTCTTGCACAACCGGTGCAGTATAATCCAAGTTTCATTTATCCATTCATATGCTCAGTACTTCCCAAACACATACAGATTGGCTAAGACATTACTATATAGAACACTTCTGCCTAAGAGTAGAGTGCCCTGGGTAAGCTTGTAATTTTGAGCTAAGGTGCATGTGTGCCCTGGCATGCTGCTCGTTTGTGTGAGATAGTTTGTACTGACGTGTTTTAAATTATTTATATATTAAATTTAAGCAGAAATACATGTTTTGATATAGTTTTGCGGACCTTGATTGCTTTTATTTATGAAGAATGTTCACCTTTTTTGGATTCTCCACTCACCGTGGAGACATGTGAGAAAAACAAAGTTTTCATCATGGAGTACAGGCAACACGCTACATCTGGGACCATGGCAACATCCCTTACATTAATTTTAAGTTTAACTTGGCAAGAAATGCAACCATGATGATGCCACCATGTCCCCACCACTTACTTTGGTGTTACTGTAAGCAATGTCCAAAGCAGATGAACTGAAAAAGACCTAATTTCCTCTTCCCCAACTCTTTGGTGTCCCTAATCACCTCTCATGGATCCGTCATATCTTTCTTTCCCTTGGCTTTCCTGTTTTGTTAACGCTCTCTTGTATGTATCCTCCCTGCTCTTGGTCCTGACAGGTGAAGATCGACACAGGTGTGGCCACTCCAGAGCGCATGGCACCTGGTTACCTGAACCACCTGGACCTGGGTGAGGCTGTTGCCGCCCTTGTGGAAAGACGAAACACCTCCCACACGGTCTTCACTGTCAACTGTCCCGCAGACTTAAAAACTGTCCTTCTGGACAAGAACCTGTAGACTTGCAAACCCTTTCTCCAGCCCTGCCTTGTTGTCGCAGGGCCATATCTACACGTCTTCTGCTCCTGCTCTTGCTGAACTCTCCAGAAACACATTTACAGTGTGTTTTTGTTTGTTTTCTTCTCCCACACCTCTGAACTCCATCCGTGCCCAACCTCATGTGAATTGTCAGTTGTTTCAACTAATACTGTACTGTATATTCAGCTGCCTGATCTCAGAGTGTTTGCAGTTGTTTCCTCTGCATGTGCTGTTGTGTGATATGTCTATAAAAAATGCACAGGATTTGTAATATTCACCTTCTCATTGTTGCCTGTTTCTGTACAAATATTATCGCACAGGTCTGTTCTTTCTTCTACATTGTTGGAGGACATGTTACCCAATATATTGACACCAGTTCTCCATGAATTTGCTAAATATACAAGGTATAAAACTCGACTTCTTAACGCCAAACCATTGGACAAAGCAGGGGAAGACTGAAGGCACAGGGCGGAGGGGGTTCGAATTCCCTGCTGGCATTTTTCCAAGTGGTCCAAAAGGAAGAGGTTGTTTGGTTCTGATCATATGTATCCACAAACCTGGAATTAAAGGTACCCTGTAGAGCTATATGGAGTAATGTTTTAATGAGCAGATGCCCGTTTTGTTGTGTATTAGTTTGCACAAGAGAACGCACATGAAAAAGCTTTATGCAGGTTTTTAAGACTGAGAAAAATCAACTTTGCAGATGTTCATTAAAGAAGGAAGTTCTATTCACCTTTTTAGGCCAACAGGAGGCATTGAATGAAAGTGTAACTTTTTAAACAAGACAACTCCATAGGGTACCTTTAACACATAAATACAAAAACACTTAAAGTGCAACATGGTCAAAGAGTGGAGGCAATACAACAGTTACAGGTGGTGACCTGAGATGATTACGGACTTTGAGATACTGGGGATGAAGCTGGGGTGGAACTTATATGTTGAGGACTTGTCTTTTTTAGTCGTGAAATGTTGCAGATTTAAGCTGCAGAATTCTCTAAGGACCTTACATATTAGGAAAACTCAGACAATCACAACCTTCTGGAGACATTGAAATGTTAGGGGAATGATGTAAGGAAAAAGCAGAAGAGATGAATTAATTTCCTGTTATCCTTAAGGGTTTTGGTATGCTTGAAATAAACAAATTTGCATGATGGTGTCGTCCAATGTGTTCATACCTGATCCAAAAGCCATACTCAAAGACAGCGCAAAAATCATATCCTCTGTTGGCTGCATCCCACTGTCTGTCCAATCTCTCTCCAAGAACTCTGTGGCTGTGGCGAATCTTTGTACTCTCAGTACAACTGAATTCTATAAATTGGGATGATTGTGCACACATTCCTATAGTCTCTCCTTGAAGGCATTCACATGCTGCACTTGGTTGTAAATGCAAAATGTGACATAGATAGTTGCGTGTAGACTGGAAAAAGAGACTTGTCACTTATGCACACCATGTCAGACATTTATAGACAATTCGACAAGCACTTTGTTGAAGCATACTGAGTCTTTATAGGCCTGCATGTGTTTAAAATTAACAAGTTCATACAACATGCCGAAGTTGTGTGAAGAATTACAAGAGAGCTCATCTACCGTCTCACCTCTGCACATCTGGCCAATCACTGCATAAAGAAGACCTCATTGTAAGATTGTCTGTTTCAGAAAGTCATAAAGACTGTCAAATGCACCCCTTAAATTCCAATGCAGAATAAGTGTTATGGTTTCAGATACTGTTTGAGTTGATGACTTAACAGACACTTAGTTATAAATCATTGGCTCATTGTGGATACAAAGGTTACACATCATGTCCTTGCTGCATTTTAACTCAAATTCAAATTCCAATAAACAAGAGATGTGCCACATTCTTGATCCTATGTGTTCATTGTGGTATTTGGCTGAAAATGTGTCTTATTAGCAGTGACAGTGTGCGCAAAGGACAAGGTTAAAAATTTCAGTGGAGGCATTACTGAGACTTTGCACTGAAATCAAATGAAATGAATGTTAAAAAAAAAAAAAAAAAAGGCAAGTAGACGGATCTTTGGGGCGGGTGAGTTTGACACATTTACTTTAGCCCTCGCGTGACTCTCTGTCCTGTTCACAAGCACCAGCACCGACCCCCTATAAGCCCCTCTATTTATCTGCCACCCATTATTTGGGCCAGCACGTCCCTTAGATAAACTAAACAGAAGTTTGCAGGCCACAGCAGACTGCAGTATCAGAGGGGGCATTGTTGTCTTGTGTACTGTCTGATTAATGCACACACGCTTCCACAACAAAAATGCAAATTTGTCGTGCCAGTAAAGTACTGTAATGAAGATTTGGATTGCATCTGGGATGACTGGGACTGGACAAAAAATCAGGGAAAGCAAGAGTAGTAGTAGTGCAGGGGGGTTGTCAGTCACAGTTTTTGTTTGGAACTTGTCGGCTGACAGCTCAATTAGGCCAAATTTTAATTAAAGCACGAGGGAGAACCCGTTGGGCCCCACTTTCTCTTCCTAATATTCTCTTCCTTCGCCCTCCCTTTCTCTTGCCCTGAAAGGATGAAAATGGTCAAACACACCCACACAAACAGCCATGTTCGCCCTCTGACGATGAATCATCTCATTCTAATAGGAAAAGAAAACTGGCTTTTGTTTAAGGGGGAACGAGGGGCCACGGTCCTCTAAACGAGACTCAGTGAAGTGAGGATCAGTCAGATTAAATGAAAGAGATTAAGTGAAATGAGAGAAAGCACTGGCTTTGTTTTAGGAGCAGGAAAGCTGTAAGGACAAAAGCAGTGTTAGTCAAAAGAATAGAAAGATAGATAGAAAGCTTTTATTGTCATGTTAAACTATACAATCAAGCAAGCGCTGATTGGTGCAGTAAGAAGACACAGGAAAACACAACAACAACAAAACAAATATCTACAGCCGACAACACAAAATGGATGAATGTAGTTATTGCACTACTATGAATGTAATTATTGTACAAGTATGTTTGTAATTGCACTATTATGAATGTAATTGTTGAATTAGATGTAATTATCATTTATAAGTATGAACATAATTATTGCACCAGTAATGTAATTATCGCACGAGTATGTTTGTAGTTATTGTCTAGTATATAAGTAATAATTGTATTAGTATAAATGTCATTATTGCAGGAGTATGAACATAATCATTGCACGTGTATGAATATAATTATTGCACTAGGTGTAATTTTTGTATTAGTATGAGCATAATTATTGTACCAGATGTAATTATCATTTATAAGTATGAACATAATTATTGTGCCAGAAACGCAATCATTGTACAAGCAAAATGCAATTATTGCATGAGTATGCTTGTAGTCATTGCATGAGTATAAAAGTAATTATTGTACTAGTATAAATAGTGGACTAGTATGACTGTAATTACTGCACTAGAATGGACTGAATTACTGTACCAGTATGAATGTAATTGTTGCACTAGTATGGATGTAATTACTGCACTAGTATGGACTGAATTATTGCACTAGTATGGATGTAATTATTGCACTAGTAAGAATGTAATTATTGGACTAGTATGAATTTAATTATAGCCCTGGTATAAACATAATTATTACACTGGTATGGATGTAATTATTGCACTAGTATGAATGTAATTATTTCACTAGTTTGAATGTTATTATTGCACTATTATGAATGTTATTATTGCACTATTATGAATGTTATTATTGCACTAGTTTGAATGTATTTATTGCACTAGTATGAATGTTATTATTGCACTCGTATGAATTTTATAATTGCACAAGTATGAATGTAATTATTGCACTGGTATGGATGTAATTATTGCACTAGTATGGATGTATTTATTGTACTAGTATGAATGTTATTATTGCACTTGTATGAATTTTATCATTGCACAAGTATGAATGTAATTACTGTACTAGTATGAATGTAATTATTGCACTGGTATGGATGGAATTATTGTACTAGTTTGAATGTTATTATTGCACTAGTATGAATGTTATTATTGCACTATTATGAATGTTATTATTGCACTATTATGAATGTTATTATTGCACTAGTTTGAATGTATTCATTGCACTAGTATGGATGTAATTATTGCACTAGTATGGATGTATTTATTGCACTAGTATGGATGGAATTATTGTACTAGTATGAATGTTATTATTGCACTCGTATGAATTTTATAATTGCACAAGTATGAATGTAATTACTGTACTAGTATGAATGTAATTATTGCACTAGTATGGATGGAATTATTGTACTAGTATGGATGTTATTATTGCACAAGTATGAATGTAATTACTGTACTAGTATGAATGTAATTATTGCACTGGTATGGATGGAATTATTGTACTAGTATGGATGTATTTATTGTACTAGTATGAATGTTATTATTGCACGCGTATGAATTTTATCATTGCACAAGTATGAATGTAATTACTGTACTAGGATAAATGTAATTATTGCCCTGGTATAAACATAATTATTACACTGGTATGGATGTAATTATTGAACAAGTATGACTGTAATTATTGCACATGATCCAGTATCTTTGCCCTCCAAAGTCATTGAATTGCATGTGAGGGATCATTCAATATTTGTTGAAGTTGAAGTAGGTCGCTTATGGCCAAGGGAAACAAACAGTTCTGTGCTCAGTGCTTTGATGGTCTTGTTGTGCCTGCCACAGGGCAACGAGTCAAACAGGTGGTGTCCAGGATGAGAAGAGTCCTTCAGAATTCTTTTGGCTCTGCAGAGGCAACAGGAGCTGTAGATGAGAGATGTCTTACACGGAGGCCAGGGGGCACCTGATGAATTTCTGTGTGGTATTGCCACTGCCACTGAGCAACCAGCATACCACACTGAGATACAGTACACCCACGCACTCTCGATGAAGGAGCAGTATAATGTGAAATCTAGATTTTACAGCATGGCTCTAGAGATGGCAATGTCGGGCTGTTGGTCTAATGGTCAATCAGTTGCGATTACCATTCGCTCACAGATATTTTCCAAGACTGCTCAGACGCTTCACCTCGAGAAGTGTTCAAGTTCCTAATTCTCCACATTAAAGTTCATGAGTTGCAAACTGATGTATTCAGTTCACTATTCACCAAAAATACAAGCATGTTGAATAAACACATTCTTTAACTATATTAACGCACAACACTGCAAAGGTTTGTGCAAAAATCCATTGTGACCCCCTGACTTTTTCTAGCTCCACCAAGTTTTTTTTTGAGAAATGCCTCAACACCTATTTTGATGGATTGCCATGATATGCCAAGATATTCATGTTCACCTCAGGATAAATTGCAGTCACTTTGGTGATCCTCTGACTTTTCATGTAGCATCATCATCGGGTCAAACTCTGACGTTACTTACTCAATACTACTATCATCAGCATCATCTTTGCCTTGTGTTTAAGTGCTGATTAGCAAATGTTAGCACAACGATGGCTCAGCCCCGGCCTTTACCTGATAATACAAAAGATTATTGTTAGAATGAAGAAGATGATAGCAATGAGGATGGAAGAGCAGTTAACACTTGAGAGGTGGGTGTCAAATTGGTCTTCTGCTTTAGATTAAAAACTGGAACAGCCAAGATGAGAGGGATTAAAATCTTAAACCAGATGGAAAAACAAGCTGTGATCTTGGCAGTATGGTTCTCTGCCTTTCGTGTGAGAGCAGGGAGACCTCACCAAAACACTGACGAAGCTTTTAGTTTGTAAAAAGCCGACGCACCACATATTGACTTGCCAGGCCACACCACAAGGCGCAGCCAGACCGGCTGAAAGACAGAGAGACTGTAGTTTAGTTCGAGATATGACGTGCGTGTGTGTGTGTGTGTGTGTGTGTGTGTGTGTGTGTGTGTGTGTGTGTGTGTGTGTGTGTGTGTGTGTGTGTGTGTGTGTGTGTGTGTGTGTGTGTGGTCCCTTGTGAGATATCATCTTTCCCTGGCCCGGAGAGTCAAAAGGAGTCATAGCACTGTTGGAAAAGGGGACAGCAAGGTAATCAGCCCATGAAAGCAGTATCTGTTTAATAACAGCTGCCTGTATGCTTGTTGCTGTGGAAATGATTGATACAGGCTTACACACTCCAGAGGCTTGTGTCATATCAGCGGCCAGCTTTGAGGTCAGGGAAACACAGTCACAACTCTCAAGTCACGCCATCTCCACCAGGGTGTGTCCCGCAATCACTGACACTGCAGTAAAACACACTCGTAAACACAGACGTATGCCAACATGTCATACGCAGTAACTCAATTATAAACTAATTGGTTCAAAATGTGGTCTTGTAAAGTGGTTTAGGGCGAAAGTGTGACAACAGGGTGAGAGTATATTTTAGCACACCTGCCATGTTTGGAAGAACACAAGTGGGCGGCTCGGTCCTCTCACCATGATTCACATTTCTAGGAGGACAGCAAATTAAAAAGAAAGAAAATTTAAAAAAGAGCTTTGTTCCTGCTTTTGTCTGTATTCTATTGGCTTTGTCTCTTATCCAAAGATGTAGGTGTTCTCTATATGATATTCAGAGCATGTTTTTCAGTTAGAGGTTGTCTGTGCACAGCTCTCAACAAAGAAGTGGCTTAGCCAGCAGCAAGTAGCTATCAGTGCTAATGTCATTGCTAACAACAGCAACAGTGCTGACAGGCCTAACAGAAGCCCCTTTTATACACACATTGCGCTACAGAGTTGCTACGAAGTCCCTTCTTTATGCCGCCTTCCCACTTATACACAGCACTAAACAGAAGCAGCATCATGCCGCCTCAGTGTGACTATAAACAGCATGTCAGCATTGCTGAGGCAAAAGAGGCGTGACAGGTGCCAATTATCTGAAAGTTCCAATAAAATTTGGGCTCCATCTGGATGGAAACACTACTGGCTTTATATAGGGCCATTACGTTTTCAGGTTTTAGCGGCAGCCACTGTGGTTCTCCTGCACGCCAGGCACTCACAAGAAGTTTCAGTTGGTTGCAATTTGCAATGTCACCACTAGATGCCACTAAATCCTACACTAGACCATTAAGGTCAGGATCTGTAGCAGGCTGCAGTAGATGGGAAATATGCTGTGTTCTTGGAGCCCTGTATTGTTATGAACTTGATCTTTTTGATTAGATTGTAATGTTAAACAGAAATACTTTGATGATTTGTTCTCCAATTTTTTTCACGTAAATGGTCAATTTGATACCTTAAATATGGATTCATCTTCACCCAAAGTACTTCAAAGCTCTGTTGTGTATTACTTCCGATGTCCTGGCTGCTTGCTGATTATTACAGACAAAGCTGTTTGTAATTGCTGTTTACTTTCTGTATTAAGAAACCACCCAAGACGACCCAGCAATGTTGTGTATCAACATTTAACATCATGCAATGAATTTAAACATGTAACTGCTATGAAACCTCGGCTGAGTTGGGTTTGGAGAAAACACTTGATATTTGCAGATCGTTAATCATTTGACTTTTACAATGAATTTGGAAATTAAGTTTTAAGGGATTGCGTTCATGCGGACACTGACCGATTAGTCAAAATGAATTAACGCAATATGTTGCACGTTCATTTTATGTTTAATAGTAATAGCAGTCTAGTGTCCAGCAGGTTTGAACAGTGTGTTGTATAAAGATGAAAGGAATAGCTGGACATTTTGAGAGTTAAATGAGAGGTAGGTGCCAGGAGATGATGAGCTTAGCATAGCATGTCATAAAAACTAGAAACAGCCAGCCTGGCTTTGTTAAAAGTGGAAAAGAGAGCAGCTACCAACACCACTCACAAATAGAGTGCATCAGCGTTTTTTTAATATGCCAAAGCAGAAGTAAGTGTGTCCCTGGTTCCCTCATCAAAAAGCCTATGGTACTTTTCCATTGGATTTTGAATTACTGCAGAAAATAAGCTCTGTGGCAAACAAACTTATGATACACATGTTTTGTTCAGCAAGAAAATCTTCAGAAATGAACACTTCCTTTCACAGAGCGTGATTGTACCCAAATGCAGCACTCAGAGAGGCAGGCAGACAGTTGATAATGACCTTTATCGCTTACACAAATATGCAACAGCTCTGGGGGTCTTTGAGTTTGGCTTGTTTGAAGTTCCAGCAGTGAGTGAATGAGACAAGAGCAGGCAGTCTGACAACTGTGGACTGTACCGTGAGTGCAGGTGGGCCTCTGGTGAGGCTGGTAGTGGAATGAAGACCCGATGTAGCTCGCCAAATTAGGAGAGCTGAGGTTAGCAGGACTGGTGTCACACCGTGCAGCCACAGAGACAAGCAGACGAGGACCAGGAAGGGAGCAGGCAGGAATCGGAGTCGGAGACAGAAGGCTGAGGTGATTACCAGGGCAGAGATGACAGAGGCAGGCCAGGAACAGGCAGGGTCAGTACCAGGCTTACAAGCCAAGAGTGAGTGCTGCAGTGTCTGGCATGAAGTTGAAGAACAATCTGGCAAAGAGTTTGTGTGCTGGTGAGGCTTTTATACCAGGCTGATTGGCTGATACCAGGAGCAGGTGAGGGAGAGAAGCAGACTGTGACACTTCCATGATTTTTGAAGCGCAAGTGAAATCGCCAGAAGTAAAAAGGCAACACTAGGCTATGAACAAACTACAACATGACTTAACGTTGCCACCATGACAAGGCTGTACAGCTGTGTGTGGCCCGATGACGTTCTGTAGTCTCATTTAGCCACTTGTTAGCAACTGCCTTTTTAAAGACACATAAAGGCTTCAAAATTTAAAAGTAGGGTATTTACTGACATATTTTAAGTCGTAGATCAAAACATGAAAGTCTCTTACGCTTGTGTTAACCACAGACCTTATTTCAGACATCTGAGCAAAAACACATCACGTATAACACAATGACTTTGAGACAATGGAACCAATAAGTGCAAAATGTTGACTCATTTCTGGGTTTTAGGACTCATTCCTGCACCACTTCATCAACACATTATATATAATTTGTCACTTGTGACAGGAAAACAAACAAGATGTAATGTCTTATTTAGGGAGCTTTAGACAAGTTGCCACCCTCATCTGTTTCCCTGCTTCCAGACTTTATGCTACAAAGATCTGCTGCTTGTTCTGTCTTAATACTTAATATTTCCTACTCCATACTTCATACAGACATGAGTGAGTTTTTGCAATCTTACTCTCAGCTGGAAAGCAAATATATGCATTTCCCAAAATGTCATCCAAGTTATTTTCTTAACCCTTTACCACCAGCTGGATGCTAGCATGTAGAACTTTTTATTTTGGCATTTCCAAACACTTCACGTACACCACATGTTGCCATTTGGCCTATAAAGACTTTTTTCCCATAGATCTACATTGGCAAACATACACTGTTCATATTTTATATTTTGTAAATTGTAAGTACCTGTGTCTTGTGTATATTATTCTGTCAGCTGACACTTTGTTTTTGTATCTAACCTTTGTCTTTTTGTAATGTGCCTTAAATTCCCCCCAGGGGACAAATAAAGTTTTTTGAATTGAATTGAATTGAATTGAAAGATATCTGTAAATCAGTGGATAGTTTTTCTGAGCTAAAGCCCCTGCGAAATGATTTGTTTCACAATCGGGATTTGATCCTTTCGATCCAATAACAAGTCTAGAAGAGTCGCACAATTAAGTCATTTTATCAACAGTTTAGTCAACGGAGCGTGAAAGTGGAAGTTAGCCACTTGGCCAGAGAAGTCTCTTGTGTGCTTGCTCTATGGGCCCAATGACGTGGAGGATCCAGCAAATGTTAGAACTGGGGAGTCAAACTTCTTTGGCTTCATGAGCCACTGAGCAACTGTCAGGAGCAAACAGAGCCCCCTCCAGCGCTGTATCCAATTCTTTTTATACATCCATGACTATGATATTATGCAGCAAAGGTCCCTGGCTGGAATCAATCCGGGGATGTTATGGTTATATGACACGCACTATACTGTAGCTACTTCAGTTAAGATTAGGTTATATTAGGGTTTAAAATTTCAGGTTGAATGTGTGACTGTGTTGTTTAGGCTAGCTGTGATTAAAAACACAGCTAGTATAATTTAAACTGCAGTCATATGAACCTGAAGCAGGAGGCTTTGTGATGACCCCCCTGACCTGGAGTGGACCCAAGGAACTCTGAAACTGCTGAAGTGGAATGAACACACAGCGAGACAGAAAAAGAACATTCATGGAGAGAGAGGGAGAGAGCGCAGGCAAGAGGATGATGACATGCTGCGTGGTGCTGTGGCTTCTGGTGGTGTTCTGACTGATTCAGAGTGGCATGTTGTTTTTTCTTCAAGTTCAAAGGCTTCCGCTGCTATTCAGCCATGTGCCCATCACAGCCTCCTGCATCATCCCCGCGCAGACACCCTAACAACTGACAGCCGAATTAAAAAAAACAAAGAAAAACATGTCACATCAGCTCCTGTTAGTATTGGATGTCAGGAGGCAGGGATACTTTCTTTTTCTTTTTTTAATGTTTGTTTCAGCTGTCCATTTGGTGGAAAGTGAAACAAGTCGAGCTCTACAAAAAAGCCTAAGTTCTTTTTTTTTTTTTTTGATGGAAAATTGGTTGTTATTTAATTGGCTCATTAATAAGTAGATAATAGATATGATTTCTCTGCTGTTGTCTTTGTTTCCAGTTAGAAATTATCACTCCTTAGTAAGGATGATCCGTTATTATTATTTACACATACGCCTTTTTCACAGACGACTTTTTACTTGTCATAGTGGGAAGAGCACAGATATATTTAGTGATTAGTACACCAGACTATCGCAGGGCTGACACATAGAGACAAACAACCATTCATGCTCACATTCACACCTACGGACAATTTAGAGTTATCAATTAACCTAATCCCCAACCTGCATGTCTTTGGACTGTGGGAGGAAGCCGAGTGCCCAGAGAGAACCCACGCTGACACGGGGAGAACATGCAAACTCCGCACAGAAGGGCTCCCACACCCGGGATCAAACCTGCAACCCTCTCGCTGTGAGGCGACAGTGCTAACCACCACACCACCGTGCCGCCCCGAGGTCACGAGTCCCTAAAGTTAAAGTCCAAGTCAAGTTGCAAGTCTTTTTTGATTCTGTCAAGTCCAAAGACATAAATTTGTGACTGGAGTCAAAATCATGTGATTCGAGTCCATACCTCTGGTATTTAGGGGGTATGGACGGGGATAACACTGTGATTAAAGAGGGTGAAAGTAGTGACAATAATACATTCTTCCTGATTCCACCCTGTGCCCAAGTGGGCCACAGGGGCACCAACGGATTCTGGCCATGAAATTACCAAAAGTGTGTTTGGCATGCTCTCTATGCACTTGGCAGGGCGCACTTGACTATGATCTGGTCAATGCGCGAGCGCTGGCCTGAGCAACAAAATCAGCCCCCTCCTCATAGATAGCACCAGTGCTACAGTAAGTGCTGTTGTATTTTATTTGCAAGGTTGTTGTTGGTCTCACTTATCTGAGTATGTTTGTAGCATTCTCTGGTCAATTTGCCCACACTGGCTATAGGAGATGTCGTCTATAAAATAGTAGGTAGCATACACTAATAGTTCAGGATATTATTAGTCAGTATGACATTTACTTGAATGTGGTATAATTCCTTCAAACCACACCATAACACCACCACTGATTGTGTACTCCTTTTTACACTGCTGATATATTATGGGGCAGTGTCCAACCTAAATGTAGTTCTTGAGTACAAAGTTGCTGCATCAAGTTTTAAGTTTAAACTTGTAGAATTTACATCTGTCACATTAGAAATACTTCGTAAGCATCGAGTCGAAAATAAAAATTAATTCATTCATTCATCTTCTAACCACTTCATCCTCGTGAGGGTCGCGGGGGGGCTGGAGCCTATTTAACTTTCAAATTTACACAATTAGTAACTTTCTGCCAGCATTCCTCTCTTGCCGTATTTGCAGCAACAGAGCCGCTTTCTGCTGTATTTTTTTATGTTCTTAATAATAGCTATCCAATATAACAACCTGTGCCTCTTGGCTGAGGTAGGCTTTGAACCTGCTTCATGTTACAGGCCTCGGGCTGAAGTCAGACCACAACACACATTAAGTGATTTAAATATTTCTCTGTTCTCTTTATTGACCCATCTCTCAAACACTCATTCACCATTCTTACATTTCCAACCTTTCACAGTAAAACTGTTTGATAATAACATTCACATTCAGTTTTCAGAAGCAATGAAAACTACTATACATTATTAACATGAAAACAGTGGCTTAGTTCAATTTGCAAAATATCACAGCATCCTGTCATTTTTATTATAATTACATAAAGATTATTACATAAACAAATCTGTTTTTGGTGTTAATGTCACAAAACGTAGGTAGTAAATCCAAGACAGTTCTTAGGACATATTTTCACATCTTCTGGACACATGCAAAAATAATGATAAAAAAAAATATTAAATTCAAGCAAGCACACAAACCAAACTAAATAATATGACAATATATAAAATTGTAGTTTTTCTGTGACACTAGAGGCAAGTCTGCTTCAGGTGTGTCTTCAAAACACAAACCAAACAATATTTTTGCACATTTTAGCATCCATTTATTACACGACACACACACACACACACACACACACACACCACTGGCCATCTACTGAGGGACATCATGATTAAAGACATCTGAATGCACAAGATGCGCCACAACGGCACACTTTGAATTTATTTTGAGGTTTTAACTGCAGCATTGAAACACAACTGGAAACAAACTGGGACCAATTTGATGCAAGTTTCCGGAAATCGAACGTTGATTTGTCCACTGTGGTAAAATGAATAAAAACTAATGGCTGCCTGGAAGGAAGGAATGCACATTTAAGACTTACCGGGAAAAAAAAGCATGCTTCAGAGAATTACCACTCAAGTAAACATGATTTGCAGGTAACGGGCTAAAATAAAAAATGCATGAACACCAGACCCTTTCAGGTAAACACCCACTCTGTGTCTGCATGTATTTAAAACCAAACAGCTGGAAGACTTTCAGCAAAAAGCATTTCAGAAATGTTAAATATTGGTAAGAACTCCAGTCCAGTCACGTCAAAGCAACATGACATGATCTCTGTAACACATCTCATATTCTCTGAGAGCCTCAAGATCTACCAGTGGTTAATCTGTTTCCAAACATATAGGTTCTCATCTCACTCCCATTCTATGGTTGTGAAATATGTGCAACTGTGGACGTCAGGAGAAGCATTGGGACATGGGTGAAAAGTATAAAATGAGCTGTAAAAGTGAGTTCACGTTTTTGCTTTGCTGTAAAGAGTTTGTTGATTTTGAAACTTGGCATTAAAAGACAGAAGCCCTTTGGCATGGCTTATGTCTTACAAGCAACACACACAATCTTGTACTTCTACTCCATTGAGGACATTCACTGACATAATGCATTCTCGAGCTCCTTACCCTAACCTGAACTATCACAACTAAATGCTTAACCCTAATCCTTACCCTAATCTTGAACTCAACCAAATTCTAAACTGAGCCTTAAAGGATAGTATGTATAATGTTGAACTCATGAATCATGAAGTAAACTTTCTCACATGGTGAATAAAGAACCCAAAACAGATGAACATCCTTCATTAATTGAAGTAATCAGGGTCCAAATTTAACAAAAGCAGAACTATATTAAAACATTTGTTTAAAAAACTCTCATACACCTTGTGCAGTATAATTCAAGTCTCACTTATCCAGGCCAATATATGCATTTTTGCTATAACCTTACAATATAAAACACTTCAGCCTAGAGCCTGTGCCCTGAGCATGCGCACGCATATAAACCTTGCTCGTGCTGAGTTCAAACACAAGCACCTGCTCAGGTACACTACTCAGCCGTGCATGAGACAGTTTGTACTAATGTATTTTATATTGTGACGTTTTAGCAAAAATTCATGTGTTTGGGAAGTACCGAGCATATGAATGGATAAACTAGACTTGATTGTACTGTTTGTAAACAGATGTTTTGATATTGTTTTGCTGTTTGCTTCAATTCATGAAGACTGTTTGTCTTTTTTGGATTCTTCCCCCTGGAGCCATGCCAGGAAAACAAAGTTTTCTCCATTAATTCAAGGTAATAAACAGTGAGTGGCTATCCAAGCGCTCAGTGCTCCTTTAAAACCACGCCTGAACCCTCAAACCTGTATTTAAAGGTCTGTTAAAGGTGAGGGCAGGCCAAAATGTCCTCACTTCCTGAAAATGTCCTAACTCTCAAGGTCTTAACCTCAAAGTGGTTTTCACCAAGATAGACAGACATAGAGACACACACACACACACACACACACACACAGGACCGACTAACAAAGTGCAACTGCTACTACTCACAGTTACGACTACCTAACTGAATTCCTGTATACCTGACTTAAATTCTAACCAGCATGCTGTTACATGCAAACACAGCAAAGTACAAACTGGACTTTTCACCCCACAGCAGCAGGGGATCTCTAAAAATCTCTCTCTCTCTTCCGAAGGCAAGTCTGTCTGCAAATAGATCTACTGTCTGAACTCAAAGTCATCATCCAGTGTAGCCTCAGCGCTGAACGCTTCAGCACCCAAAGTACATACATTCAGTTTTTCTATCCATAGTCTGCAGATGGATTTTGCCACCAGTCTTAACATGAACACACACATACACCAACAATGCACACACTTAATCATGGGTCTGCGTGTTTTTGTAAACAAACAAACAAACAAAAAAAAAACAACGAAAAAAAGAAAGACAAAAAGCCACAAGGTACATGGAATAAAACAGACATTTTTCTTCCAGTGAGTTTGCTAAAACAATGAAATGCTATTACCAAAGTCTATGGAAGACATAGATCAGTCTAAGCACACATGGTTGGCTTCTTCACGCAGGGAAAAACTCGTAAGACCTGTAATATGGTTTATAATCATATTCCCTCAATAGTAAAACATATCACAGGTTTTTCCTCAGTGGGAATTCATACAATCAATGGCTTTACTTCCAAAAGTTCCCTAAGACGACTCCAATCTCAACCATGTGCAGTCCCTTTAACAATCCAGTGTTTGCTAATGCAGCAGTGCTTTACAGGTTAAAAAGCACACTCTTAGAGGTCCCAGCAAAGCGCAGTTTATGATTTGGTTAGAAACAAGTCATAGGCACTGGTTTAGTTCTCGATTGCAAAGAGAGCAAAAGAAGTCCTTTTGTTAAATATACAGAATGTCTGTAAGTATACAAGATAACATGCATCTGCACAACTTGCAGGGAGCCGCAGGTTCAGCTATCACCTCTCTGTAGTGCAGCAGGTAGTGTGGGATGAACTGTCTCTTGTGACTGCAGCAACCTACGAAACAAAATGAAATATATTACTCCCTGCATTGGACATGCGTTTTTAAAATAATGTCTTCAAGGTTAGGTTATGCTGATTTTGTTGTTTTTCTTAATGTCTTTTCTAATCTCATAAAAAGACTAAAACCAACAATGTGCGACCAAAAATATTTACTAAGCCTGTCTATGGCCAACAGCCCAAACTGAGCCACATTTGTTCCCACCAAGACATATATCTTTAAACAGAATTACTATGCTTCTTGGTTGTATGTCTCCGTAAACCAGTCGTTGCGTTGACAGTTTACGTCTATTTCTGTGAAAATATGGATGCTTCACACACATCTACCCCTCCACAGCACAGAAGATCTGTACAATCAGCAGTTTCAAGGTGGACACCCAAAATTACTGTCACCAATTCAGTACCTGACCAAATATCTCCTCTTCTTTTCCTGAAATATGACATTGAATAATGGCAGTTTTTTGCAGAACATTATGATGTCACAGTGAAGTTGACCTTTGATCCTTTGGATATAAAATGTCATCACTTCATCATTTTATTCTTTTAGACGTGTGTGTGAAATTTTGTCATAATTAGCGTAAGAATTCTTGAATTATGGTCAAAAACATGTTCTGTGAGGTCACACTGACCTTCGACCATCAAATTCCAATCAGTTTATCTTTGAGTCAAAAAAAAAAAAAAAAATCCTTTGAGGAGATACTGAGTTCATGAGAATAGGACAGATGGGCGGACAGACAACCCGAAAACATCAATGCCTCCGGCCATGGCTGTTACTGGTGCAGACAAGACCTGTTTTTGGAAGACTTTTTGAAGATAAAAAACGCTTTCAGACCACTGATTAACAACATTTTCCCAAATTACCAGTACTACTAGTCCAAGGATAAGATTGTTCCAAAGTGTTTTTCTCTCATTAAAGTGAACAATTTCCATGAAAACATTAACTTAATTCCAAACTTTTGTAAAGTCTGTCACATTTTCAAGCCATTGAGAGAGAACAGTTGTGGTTTTGAGTATGTTGTCAAATCCTCAACAATACTACAACTCCTACTTTTGTCAAGAAAAAAAAGCCAGTGCAGTAGGTTTTAGACAATAATGGTAGTTCCCAGTAGTAGCATCAAAAAAAGACACCTTCTTCCTTCCACTGATCTGACTCCGGCACTGAGATAAACTGAAAGAAAAAAAGACTATGAAAAAACTAGGTTAGTTTGATTGGAAAATTACATGAAAATTTCACACATTTCACAGGGGCTTTGTTTGTTTTTTTAAATCAGGTTTTCCATTATCACCCCCTCTGTATATATTCAGTTCAAATTTCAATGGAAAATGTGAGGTTGCCAGAAATCCAGAGTTCGGAGCTGATTTTCTTTCCAGGCATTATTTTTTCTAAGTGTGTATTAGGCCCAAAATAATGTCTGAGGGAAAGATGTAAATCTCTAAGCAGCCTTGCACTAGAATGATCAGCTTCTCTCCCATATTTATCACAGACTGATGTTCACGCAAGAAAGGAAAGACATCTGCCGGCTGTGATTAGCTGCTCTTCGTCATGTGACATGCCATGCATGTTGCTGCATTTCAAGAGTTTGTTTGCCCAGAAAAATAGGCACTTTGGGACTCTTGCGCACGGCAACAGCATCGCTCTGGCTTTAGCCTTACACACGTCTACATCGAGTACAATGAATTTGAGGGCGTAAAAAATGCATCATGTGTAGGGGCCTTTAAAGGGTTTCTGAAGCTCTGGCAGGAAGCAACTGCTTATGACTTACAGTCTTATTAGATATGAATGTGGTCAAAATTGATTTTGTGTAAGAGAGAAGACATGTGAAGCCATACATGTAACGACTGTCTAAATATTGTATAAAGAAGACATAAAACATTAAAGCCCCTAGTATGTATGTAAATGCTCGGAATTCTTCCACTTCTCAATCCAGCCACCCGGCAGATGAGCGACAGCTCTGTGGAGCACAGCGATCTGCAAAGTTAAATATTTGGCTGTAGTGGAATCATTGTGTCACTGGGAGTTTTGGGGAATGCCAGTTGAGGATGTCACATTTCATAACATGCAGTGTCATCACGCCCCGTCCCGCCGAGTAGCAGTGTAGAAACATCACCTTGGGCGCCAGACAAGCCATTCGGCGACACACTCATCCTTCAGTGTAATGCATCAGTCTCAGTCTACTTCACTCCATCCACCCCCCCCCCCCCCTCCTCCCAACATCTCTCTCCACGTTAACTGCTGGCAGAACTGCTCAGGCCTGTGTTTCACAGCTCAGTCTGTTCTAAGATCAGCTCTAACAAACAGCAAACTGACTAAGACACAGGTCATCATGTGAAGTCATTAAAAAAAACAAAAAACAGATCAGTCTAAACAAAAACAAAAAATGTGTTTACTCGTCTCCATGTCAGTTGAGTCTACATCGTAATCTGTAAAACCCAAACAGCAAAGAGTTTGGATGAAGGCTGAGATGCATTAGATGCATTGGATCCATTAATCATTAATCATCTTCTAGAGCATCTCAGTGTATTAATCGGTTTCAAAAACACTACAGCATTTTCATGCACCTGTTTTCAAGCGGAATTTTAATTTGACTGGAATTTGCAGAAATTTCAGACCCACAATCAAAAAAGTTATTACACTTGGCCGAGGTGAGGAAGAGACGGAAAAAAGCAACAGATTAAAAGTCTGAAGTTTGTGGAGTGATGAGGAGACTGTAAACGCTCCTCAAATCAATACAGTACATGAAACAAACAAATGTCATATTTCCATCATGTTTTCCACAGTTTGATGTTTGAGGGACCCTTTATGAAGACCTCATCTCATTGCTCCTTTTTCGTCTGCAATTGTTTAATGGCACCAAACTACAGAATTAATGTCACCAGTTGTTATTCTATGCGCATTAATTTGCATTTAACCCTGTTAGCCAATTTCGCCTCTGTCAGCCCAGAATAAATGTTGAAACTGTACATTTCTGCAAACCATGGATATGTTACATTTGTACATTTCAGATTAATCACATTAACTTTTGCTAAAAAGATGTAGTATATAAGTTGACTTTGTCATTGGATGGTGGAGGGGATGGTGGGTGGGTTGTTACCTACTGTGGGTGAGACTGCTGTAAAGCTGCAACAAAACCTGTTGTTTGTTTAGCGAGACATTACTGCATTTCTAAAGGGGATTGTGCCACCAAAACTGGCTACTTTAAGCCAAAATATAATCTTTTCCATAACCAAGTGGTTTTTGTACCTAAACCTGACCACATGTTAATCACAGTGTTGTTGAAATGTTAAGTGTCAACATATTTATTACATAATAATGTACACATGTAACATATCCATGGTTTGCTAAAACCCACAATGCCAACATTTATTTATTTAAGCTGCATTGATTTTGCAGTCACTTGTAAACAACTGATTATTTTGGCAATTTAGATGAAACTGAACAAGGCTGAAACATCTAACTACACACCATCATCTTAGTGAGATGAGGGAATGTTTTGTTAGTAATCCAGCTGTTGTATCCAAAAGTATGTTCTTAATGAGGCTGGGAAGACATGAATTTTAATAAAAGATATGTATGCACATCATTTGTCAATGTCATAATATTTTTCAAATGTAAGTTTAGGTTACTGACAAAATGCTGAAAGATCTTTTTTCCATCTTAATACTCTATTTTCTTTGTTTTAATGAGAAGCCCAGTTCATACCTTTACAGCTTACTTTGCACAAAAGTCAACAAAATGTTTATTAAAGTGTCAAGTATGGACGTTCCTTTACCTTTTTCAAATGTGTTTGTCTGCAGGAATGTGAGCTCCTCCTGTTTGCAATGACTCGACATAGGCCAAGGCACTCTGCATGGAGGTCAGACAGTAGCCCTCCTCTCCTATCAGATAGCTGCAAAACAGAAATGAAAGTTAACATGCCATCTGTAAGTTCAAGTGGAAAACGTAAAGTTGAGTGCTTCCATTTATCTGAACGTTTTCAAAGAAAATTGTAACGATAAACAGGGACACAAACAGAAAACTATTTCATTCTGACAGAACTAAACAAAATGAGGCTTAACTGCCCACAAATATGCCAAACATGCCAGCGCAGAATAGATTCAATTTATTCATTTTGCTGAAATGACCACATCAACATTTTCCCATAGTGAGCAAAGGACCAAACATCTCTGCTCAATGTTCAACACTCTGGTACACAAGTTTCAAATAGTTGGGCAGCATGAGGAAAGAGGGGAGTGATGGATGGAGAAGAACAAGTGATTAAGGAGGAGATTTGTTCAGATACAGCAGAAGAGAGACAGAAGGGGACTGAAGAGCAAGTCAACTCTGGCTGACCTCGACTAACTAGAGCAAGACACGAGACCGACTGTTGCCAGGACGCTGCACTGCACACAAAGAGTGAGAAAGGAGATAAGAAGATGCTTATCTCTTGACTGTGGTCTGAAAAAATATATAACTAACGTGGTGTTAGCCTGGCACAATACCCAGAATGTCCGTGCAAAAGTTAAATATATAAGAATGCAACTACAATCCATAACAAGCAACCACAAGGCATTGTAGCATACACAATCCTAATTTCATCAACAAAAACTATGATGGAAAATATTTGTTGGCAACCTTTCTTCACCCACAAAGGAAATCTGACAGCAACTTAAAAACTAACCTTAGAAAATAAAAAGTTTGACTAAATATATATTTATTTCTGTTAGTAAATGTATCAAACCTGTATATATGAGCCATTTTACTAACAAGCTACACTTCATCTTTTTCAACAACCTGCATGTGTCTGTAGAATCACATGGTGCATGTTCCTGACTGGTTTAACAGATATATTTCTGTTGCAGTGAAGTCATGTTTCTGCAAGTAATGTTTGCTAACGCAAGTGGCTCTTGGAAGATTTATGGCCTAAATTCACAGAACCATATTTCCATTAAAAAAAAGTCCTAATACTGAATACTTATCTTATACTTATCACGATATTAAGAAATGAGAAAAATAAAAATAAAAATAAAATAAAATAATAATAATAATACTTCAAAAATGTCTTTTAAAAAATAAACTGGTTTTGCAATTTTCTCTTAGGTCTAAGCCTGTGTCTCAAACAAAAACAATACAATCAGGGCTTGTCATTAAACTATTTTTAAAAAGCATAAAATCAACAGGGTAAGGTAGATGTCAGTCTGTATGCCCCCAGTTTTAAGAAACGACAGGAGTGCCGAAACGCAGGCAAAGCAATTTGCTGCTGTGGATGAGGGTCAGTAGCAAACCTTACCTTTCCGTCACACAGCCTGTTCTAACAGGGAAAGTGTTAACGACTTCAGTTCCACAACTATGCTCTCGTCAAAGCCACCACACTCCATTGACAAAAACAGTCATTTCACATCGCTGAACACAGAAGCTGCAGTTCTACTGCTGCGTCAATCAGTTATTTGGTTTGTGTTATTGTATGACTTTGGTGAATCTGAATTAAACGCTTAAATCACACAGTAACACAAACTAACTGATAGCAACAGTAGTAGACCAGCAGCTCCTGTGTTCAGTGGGGTTAAATTACTGTTTTTGTCAACGGAGTCTGGCTTTGAAGAGAGCTATACAACCGCTTCAATTCCCCATCGGAAATTACTGTCTGACAACAAGGTAAAGTAGTGAAAATATTCTCAATATAGCACACACTTAAACTGATACTGATTTTTTGAGGTAGGATTTTTTTTCAGTTGGCTGAGATACATGTTGCTGACTTCATCCACAGCAGTGCATTGCTTTGCGTCTGCGTCAGTACTGGCTGCTTCTCCAAACTTGGGGTGCACCAACTGTCTACTTTAGGTAATGCAATGACTATGGAAAAGAGCCTCATACAACCCTACTTCAAAAATCCGAACTATCCCTTTATTGCTGAGCCAAGACAATTATTTGTCGAAGGAGAAACCAAAGAACACAGTTACACTAGTGAAATATATACATGTAAAATTGTGGTAGCTTTCGTCACAGTCCCAACAAAGTGTGTACCTCTGCTGTAATGGAGACACACATCCATGCTACGCTGGGCTGATGACCAGGTCAAACAAAGTGAAGTCCAGCCAGCACATGTGTATGGAAAAACGCCACAAGACAATGTGTCTCATCTGTGCTCCCGCCCCGATCTTTCCTTTGTTCTCACTCAGGAGATGAACCTCCATTGTAGTGGAAAGATGACACAAGGCCTGTCTTTGACAAATTGAACTGATTGTGCCCACATACCGTTCACAACACACCAAGAGCCGAACTCAATGCAAGCCAGCCTAGTTCTGCATGTGGTCTGGTTGATCTGATCCCAGTGTGAGCAAGATCCGATCTTGGAGTTTACAGACTTGACAGTTTATGCGTCCTTGCAAGATCATTTGACAAAAGTCTCATTGAAAAGACGAGTGTAACCATAGGCTACATGTTTGAAGGAACATTTACTGAGGGGCTTGACAGCAGCTGGTCCACCTCTGGTAACTGCACATTAACTGGATCTACAGTAAATTCTACTCCTGGCCTAAGTTGACAAAACATATCAGGAAGAACATTAAGAAGCAGAGAAAGCTCAAGGTGCTTTTATTTAAAGAGCTTCTAATTTGAGATAGTACTCAAAGGAAAAGACTAAAAAAAGAATATCAAAGTAAAATTACACGTTATAATCCCACTAGATCTCACCAGGCTTGATGTCAAATAAATCAGCGTCTTGTCCTCACTTGATTATTGTACTTTTTTAAAGCTTTATATCTCGACTAGTCCATGTGTGAACTGAAGTCATGACATTATACTTGGAGATGAAATCCTATATACAATGACAGTTAACTCAATCATTTTAAAGACTCTTAACTATCTCATTCACAGCCTTTGGAGAACGAGAGCATATCCACCCTCTCATAGCCTTGTGGCCTGTCTTGGTTCCACCTCTCCCTTTACTTGAACTTTTCCAACCCACTGAACTACATAAACATGAAGTGGGACTTTATTTGTATTTTTATAGAGAAGAAAAACCAAATCCCAAATATCCTGAAATTCCTTGGCCACTGCCAATCTAACCAGCTGGCTTTTACAACCCAATGTTTTTATGGCAGTGAATAGACCTCTTGGGTGTGGTCTGAACTCACACGCAACCAAGCTCAGCATGATGTAGTATCTGAACTCAAGACCACCAGCCCTCACCTACTGTCCTATCTTGGTATCTGCCAGCAGCTATGGCTTATGCATACAACATGTTATAAAATAAACTTGTCAATGCTCTCTTGTGGACAAACTGTAATGTCATGAGAATATACTGGTGGTGTATAGAAGGCATTTTAGCTGTAATGTATTATTTTGATCTAATTCCATTGTAAACATGAATAAAGTTTGTTATTAGGAGGCCAGCTTGTAAAGATTAAAATTGAAAGTTCTGTATTGTTTTGTTCTAATTTAAAGCTGAACACAAAATTGATATATTATTGCATGATGAGATTATTGTGGTGAATGTGTTAGCAACAAGTGCCTTTTTATATATCCAACAGACAGCAACATTAGCAGTCGTTTTTTGGCCACCTATTAATACAAATATTCACTCTGCTTTTAGTTGAGAAAAATATTTGGCTCTTTAGCTGCTCTAACTTTGTCATTTGGTGAAGGTAGTGTACAGTGTGTTTATCAAGAGATTTTTTCCACTGAAAACAGCTACCTGCTGCTGCTAATGAAAATGGTTGATGAGGACAGAGTTTAAGGGCTGGAAAACCAAAACAATGAGCTAAAGGACACTTAATTACTCTTTGAGGCTCACAGCAAAGTTAGTGATAATTTTCTGCAGGTCCATTAGCTACCTTAGCTTGCAAGATAGCTTGCACACCAGACAGACAGACAGACAGACAGACAGATAGTGATGACCAGCGTAATACACTGCCCAGTTCAATTGGACAAATTCTAATCTGCCCTGAAACTCTGTAATCAATCAAAGCTGTCACAGTGTAGGGGTGTAAAGACACATCAATATGGATCAATACATCAATTTAGTGATTCAACAATTCAATATTATCTATGCAAAGTGAAAAGGTTGATACATATGTTCATCTTAAAGTCTTTATTTTGAAATTCCCATGGCATTTTTGTGTCACGTTTTCCATCTATTTCAAGTGTACCTCCTTCCCAAACAATGAAACAGGACCAGTAGTGTAGTGCCAGGCTGACAATGGCAAGCAGCCACAAAAAAAGACTGAGTAATTTTAGCAAATATCGTATCATCCAAAGAATTGATTTGTCATGCTGTGATGTAACCTTGGATTTAGACCCCTCTCAGAGTTATGAGTGTTGTGCACACTGGCTGAGATTTCTATCAGGATAACTCTGGGCATGTTAATCTAAGTACAAGGCTGATTGTTATGGGGGAAGGCTACTGTGCAGGTGGACATTCCTTCAAAACTGGAATTTTAACCACACTAACAGAGAACTGTATCAATGATTATTTAACCTTGCAATGGATTAGGGGCAATACCATAATGATCATTATCTGTCCTTCCAGCCAATCAGTTTGCTTTGGGAGTTGGACCTCCATAACCCCATACTATGGAGAATATGGTGTTGTATGACCGGTAATAGAGATTTAAATCGGGCCCACCCAGTTCTCATTTACTCCTCTGCACAATTTCTTGTGATTTATTCTAATTTGTTTTATTTTTCAGAGAATTAATAGAATATAGTATTGGGAGGACATTAATGTTTAATACATCTACCCTTCCTTACAAAGATGAAGTTTTCCATCATCATCATCTCTTGTAGTTCTTAGTAAACCTGGACCACTGGACTCAAAAATAATCAGTTGTGTTGCAGGCATTCTGGATATTTATACCTGAGTATTTCAGTCCTTTAGGTTTTTAGACAAAATGGGCAGAGCCTACATGAACACAAGGAAAATGATTTAGTCAAATGGCTTCAATTTTATTTCAATTCATTTTATTCTCTATCTTTGACAATTTGGGTATAGAGGTAAGTGGATCAGATCGTCTTAATAAAAGATCATCAGCGCATAAATTCATTTCATGAAAATGTCCACCAATTGAGATACCTCTTATCTATGGGTTTTAATGAAGAGCACAGGCTACAGGCTTAAGGGCTTAAGAAAACATTAAAGGAAATATTGGGCACCCCTGTCATGTCTCCTAGTGAAGATGAAAATGGTCAGAAAAAATGTTGTTTCTGGTTCACGTTGTTTCTCATACAGATGGGACCAAATCCAAATTTTATAAAATATTAAATAAATATGGCCATAAAATCCCGTCAAAGGCTTTTTTGGCGTACAGCCATACAGTAACTGTTGGCATTGCCTGAAAAGCCTTCTCATGTTTATAGCTGGCTGACGCCCAGCATCGAATCTCCCCTGATCCAGATTCACAACAAAGGAATAACTTTACAAGACAGAGGGCGAGGACTTTTTCTTCTTATTTAATGACTTTAATGACAGAGGCTGACATTAGGAAGAAGTGGAGAAATCTCCTCAGCAAGGCAAAAAAAGACGTCTCCTCCTCCAAAAAAAACACAAAACCCCCCAAAAAAAAATCACCCAACTGGTAGGGGGTCCTTTCCCGAAAACCTCAATTTACGGTGACATCATTGTTGACGTATTTGGGGAGGATTCCCCTGCCCCGCAATCAGCAACTGTAAGGCTGCGTTGCGGCCTGACACAAACTGTAAATCCGGTGACAGCTCTTCAGTAAGTTCAAACAGATCTCTCGTACCGAATCGAAACCTCTCAATCAGCTCCTCATCATTATGTAGGTCCAGTGGATTGCTTCTGTCCTTAATTACTCTCTCCCGTCTGAATGCCCGCTCCTTGTACAGATGGTGGATGAGACGTGCCATTACCTACCTTACGTGACCTTACACCTGCTCTTGACTAGGCGTAAGATTTACGCCCGGTCTTAGTGAGAAGAAGGCTTAAGCCTAGATGGCGCAACCGGCGTAACTATTAGGTCGGACTTAGAACACCAAGTTACGACCAACTTAGCTTAAGACTAGGCATAAGCCCTGTTGGTGCAACTGGCTGTGTTTAGGATATAGGGGCATCTAATGACATAAATGGAATGTAACATTCGTAACTATGTTTTCATTAGTGTATGATCACCTGAAACTAAGAATCGTGGGGGTTTTTTAAACTAAAAATAAGTAATTTATATCTACATACAGAGCAGGCCTTTTTCTGTCCACTGTGTTGTTTCTACAGTAGCCCAGAAAGAACAAACCGAACATTCATTAGGTATATTAAGAGTCCAATGCCCTATTCCATCGAAATTGTGACAAATCTACTCAAAATTTTGTGTACTTGGTGCAAACAAAGGAGATGCATTCTCACCCTTCATGAATAAACTCCTCCAAAGCAGCACATTCAGACACCAGCTGAGGACACTGGCACCGTAGAGCAACGAAGGACAGGATGGGCAACAGGTCATCTGCACCGCTGTGAGACGAAAGAAGGAAATAGGCAGTGAGATCAAGTACAAGAGGACAACACATGTAAATAAATAAAGAGTGACATTTACACAGTATGATGGCATGCGTTCCCCAGGGGACTAAATGGAAACTAAATTAAATGTAGCTCTTAATGGGATGCGTGTTCAGGGATGGAAATGATAAAGCTTTTTTTCTCTCCCTGAGATCTGTTGGGAGGACAAATTGCAGCCATGGAGATGATGACAGCCTGATAGCATTCTCCCTGTGTGCAGACAGTGACCATTTGTTTATCAGGACTCACACGCAGGGCTAACTGCTTGCTTGCTAGTTTGCGTGAGAAGGTAGGTTGCTGGCCCTCAACTGACCCAGCCACATGCAATTGGATACTCTCCTCCTGCAGGGTTCTGGAAGGTGTGGACAGACTCATGTAACCACTGAGAGCTGGACCTCACATACACACACACACAATCGCAACCCTGAATTATAATCTTCTGAGTTCACTACTGTAAACACAGACATTGATCCACTCACACTAAAACCGGTTTCTCTGCATTCCAAGGATACAATGCAGTCTTCCCACATGCATAAATACTGATTTTAGTGAGAAGATTGCGCTCCATTATGGGTTTGCAATGCATTCCTATTCAGTGAAGGATAAAACAAGTAAAAAAAACAGCATAAATGGGAAAAGGGGGGAAAAATCTTAATTAACAGGATACGGAGGGAAAGTGCCGACCAATTTAGCAGTACAATAGAAGGGAGAAAAGAAAGGGATATGGACAAAAGCACACTAGAGAACAAACGAGCTCCCAGTTGGTCAAGGACAAAGAACTGACAAAAAATGGAAATGCTGTTGAATGTTGAATGAATATAAGAGGGCAGCCAGTACAATGAAGTGCATTTGTGTGTGAGAGACTGTAAATTAGAAACCAAAGTGAAAGGGTACAGCAAAAAAAAAAAAATAATAAATAAGTTGAAACAATGAGGGAGGAGAAATAAACATGCCATGTAAATATAAAGTACACTAATTCCTGCTGAAATCTGGTGGGTTTTGTCTGTCAGCAGAATTTTGTAGCACTTCCAAATTCTATCTGACTCAGGCCTTGATCAAAAACACTTTATGTGAGTCACAGTGACATGTTGAAAGGCAACGTGTACTTAGATGGACTAAAAAAAGAAGTCACATATGGGTCTACTGAGCCGCAATCAGGACAGGAAAAATGTGGACACTGGCAGATTGGAGGTAGGGAAGTACTGGTCCAAATTTACCCTCTTTAAAAAATGGAGCTTGGATTCAAATTTAGTGGCGACATTTTAGGTTCACTTTTGAATGAAAGTTTCATTGAATTAGAGTTGCCAGAGGCCACTGGCTAGATTATGACATTGTAAAGTGAAGAGCAAGTAGTGCAAGCCATTGAAAGCTTTTCCTTTGAAATGCTGGTTTGATTCATATATATTTAATTGTGGCCAGGTTGCACTGATTTTCAGCGAAGATGTTTGCAGATTATATTCCGACATGTCAGACATGATTGCATTCTTGGTCCCTACAATATAAACAAGGAAAAAATTAATCATCGATTGAGATCCCTTCTGCGGTTTGGGCCATGTTTGACTCATGTTTCCACATAACAAAACAAATCCTACACAACATGACCTTTTCATTTCTTGGAACTGCATGTTGTTACCAAGCTGTATATTTTATTGTACACAGTACACACAAAAATCCTTCAACGTCACAACTTCTTTGGATAAAAAGCTTTGAGAGGGGCCGTGCCCGGTCAACTCTTCTACTCCGCCATTTCTGATCACCTCATACGTATTCCAATACAAAGAGACAGATATGGAGCAGGAGACATAGCCTCAGCCATTCTCAAAAATCATTAGTGGATCCAACAAAAGAAAAAAAGGGACGAGGACAAGAGGGTACCAAAAAAAGACAAGCTATCCGATAACTCTTGGGACGAAGAACATGATTTTCTGCATGTTATGTTCCCTGACACTGGGTGTTTGTGGGTTGCACTACACACCAAACAGATGACTTTTACAAGCATTAAAGATGTGCGCATACATGCACACATAAACCCTTGAGTACGGGTGACATCAGTTTGATGGTAACTATTTTAAGCCCTAATAAAAAGTGTCAAACCTTAACTTAAGACTGGCTCTCCCAAAAAGCAAGTAAAAGCTTGTATTTCAGGACTGAGATCTACAACCACCTTAAAAAATAGTGGCTCTCTTTAGCCCCTTTTCTACAGAGATTGTGCGACAGGGCCGCTACAAAGACCCATCATTGAGCTGCCTTTGCTCTTTTACATAGAGCCATACAAAGCAGGCATCACACTGCCCTTGTGTGTGATTTTATGTAGGATGCTGGTGCTCTGGAGCAAAAGAAGCCTGACACTGTGTCCTAACAGCAAGTGAGCATCCGACTATCGCAATGCATCGCGTTATATCAGACTCTCTGTCCACAGCAGATCCAATTATAAAACTCCATCACATCATCTAACCAAACCACTCTCAGCTGTGATCTCAAATTAATCACTAAAAAATGCCAACTTATTTAGGTTTTTGTAGTGAAATGGGATGGTATCATACAGATAATTGCTCATTTCAATCTTGTGAATGAGCAGTTCCTCATCCACTGCAGCATTTTCAACTCGAGCGACAGGAATAAAATAGAAACAGGGCATCTGGCAGAAGTTTTGTACAGGCAGTTAGGACAGTACAATAGAAAACAATGGCTCAATCAACAATCAAACTGATTTTTGCTCATGTTGCATCTAGTAAGGACACTAAAGGACATGACATGTAACACAACAGCATCAGCCAATAACAATGGTGTAACATGGCAATAACAATTATTCACTGTCCCTGTTATGTGGTGGCTGACCTTGCCCTCTGCTTGTACAATAAAAAGCTCCCAGACTTCATTGTTTTCCCAATTTGCCGTTATTTTCCATTGCTAATTTTTTTCTTTGAGTCAGCTGCTAACTGCTTCTGGCTGCTTTTGAAATCTGCAAAGGGTACAGGACTGGTGTGACGTTTTAATGTTGTGTCATGTGTGCAACCCAACACCAGGAGGTTTAAAAAGCAGCTGCTAGCAGTTAGCAGCTAACTCAAAGAAAAAGAACTGCGGCTGAAAGTGTCTGTAAATTGGGTAGACAATGTGATCCGTGAGGTCCTTACCCTCCAAGCAGAGGGTGAGATCAGCCGCCATATAACAGGGGCAGTAATTGATTGTTATTGCCATGTTAATGCCATTGTTGTCTAAAAAGAGCTGCCAAAGAGTACGTTATATGTCACACTAGAGGCTGAGACTGCCTTGTTACATTAAATGTCCGTCGCACCGCTTTTGTTAAAGTGATCCTGGCATGCTGTCTAAAAATCACACACTCAGTACATTAACATGACATCAGAGAAAATTGATTTATTGTGTTAGCCTGACCAAACCGGACTTTTAAAATACATGTAAACATGTTAGTCCGACTGATATCATACTAAGTGGAATTTAGTCGGACTAACATACCCAGATAACGCAATGGCGAGTCAAATTACCCCTGAATGTCTACAGTCAATCCCAAGACCCAAACTGGCCTAGGCACTCAGCACATGCTCCTCAGTTTCTGCCCTGGGCTTTGATCCAGAGGTCAAAAAGCACTAAATGCTGAACAGAAGAAGAAACTGGTAATAACAATTCAAAACCTACATCCAGAACCATGCATTTTTGGACGGATGAGGAGAAACAGTTCATGCTGTGTCAGCTAAAAGAGTTTAATATTTTAAAATACATGGTTAGGAGGAAAGCACAGAATGACGATTGTCTGATCTGTGATGTAATAAGTGAACCTGAAAAAGGTCAAATACTAACAAGCTGAAAGGAGGCATATCACCACCTATCGTAGCGAAGTCCAACATACTGTACTTAGGTCAATAAATCGTTTCCCCTCCTGTGCTTGTATACTGGGACAAGGACAGTGCTCCTATTAAATGGCCCGGTCGAGCTATAACCATAGCTTGACTTAACTGTGCATGTAAATGCACTGACTGGAGCACCATGATGACGTTGTTAGGTTTTGTGTTAACATTATAAAGGCGGCATAAAGAATGGAATTTGTAGGAGCCCTATAGCGTGATCCCTGTGTAAAAGGGGCTTTATAAAGGCAACTTAGAATAACAGAGTAACATTCCCACCTTGATCAGGCAGTGTAAAGGTGTCCTCACCGGAGGCTTGTTGCTTGAGCAATATTGATGCAAAAGTATTAACAGTTAAACTAGGCAGCGATGAGGTTGATTATAAGTACATCACTGCTTTCCCTCTTGGATGTGGTTCACCAGATCATGTAAGGTCACAATGAGAAGATCCACATTGGACCACAGATAAATGGATGCAGAGGAAACTGTTCTCAGTCAAACTTTGTCAACACAAACTGATTTGAACTGAGTCCATAACGCATTGTACATTCTCCAGAACGCGTGCTACAACCCACTGAGCCTTTGTCTGACTCTCTGTGTATCATCATGGATTCCATCTCTTTTCTTCTCTTCCCCAAACCCCTTGTTGGGCCCTGGGTCTGTTCTAAACCCAGACACGACGACCCACTTTTAGGCCTAGCTAGGAGGAGGCACTCTATAGGGGGGCAATAGACCTATGAGAGCCCCTGCTGTGACAGGCTTAGCTGAGCAATGATGAGACCTGACAAGGCAGCTAGCAAGGCAAAGAGCCCTTACATGATATTTGGGTAGTTTCACTGGACAGTCTTTCCCTCTGTATCATAAGCATGGAGTCGACGAAGAAAGGGCTCTTATTTTGAAGTTTAACAAGGTGTACTTTGGAGGAATAACACAACCCATAACAGTCCGTCACTGTTCTGGACATTGTTCTTACCCTTTAATCATCAAACTGTTGTGTCAGGTTTATGATATGAGGTGTCTCATTTTACTGTTACATTTTCCAGTAAAAATCCCTCAGCATGTGATTTTAAGTGTGCTGCAGTGACAAACCCCAAAACCCCAAAAAGTTGTGTAGCTGATGATTTACTCACATGGCAGCTGTTTTGGGTGTGGAGTCCACCTCATGAAGACACCTGTAATCCTCAGCACAGGCACAGATCAGTCGTAGTGTCCTAACTGTAACAAGACATGGCAGAAACAATATATAATATCTATTTATGTAACCTATGTAAAACCCCTGTCCACAGACCAAATTTATAATAAACACAGACACAAAGAAAACGCTGATAGCCCAAGCTAAGCAATGTAGCTAAATGGCTTGCCATAATTAAAAAACACAGCTACAAAATAAATTGGTCCAAACATTGGAAACAATATTGGTATAGATTATTTGTCCAATTAAATATCGAATTTGGGCTAATGTGAGTGATTTGCACCCTGCCCACACCAACCAGTGTTGTATGTTTTGTCAATTAACTGCAAATGGTGCCTTGAAGCAGTCAGAGGATTAGGAATGAATGCATCCAGTGTGATGGCTTACATTTTTAACATGTTTGCAGTGCAGCTTAAGCACTTACAATAGCTACCACCATGAAGAAAATAGCACCAGTTACAGAAACTGAGGGCCCTATTTAAACTATCTATAGCTCATGGTCAAAAATGAATGGCACAAGTGCAATTAGGGCAAGTCCAACTCCACTTTTGCTGGTTAAACAGCCCATAATCTGGGTGCAAAGTAAGCCACAACAGGCAAGGGGGCTGTATTTAGTCCCATAATTAATCATAGGTATGTTCTGGATGTAATATGAATTCAACCAAATCGAGTGTCATCGCTCATTCCCTTTAAAATCCATGTGTGCCTGTATCTAGTACACTGCTATTTACATGGTGGATTCTGCAAACTGGAGAAGCAAGTGGTTTTCTGCAGTAAAGGCAGCAATGTCGCTACCAATGGTGCAATCGCTTTCTGCCATTTAAAAATACCAATACACCAACTATGCCATGACTACACCTCATTTTAAGACCTGCATGCCCACAGGCGCACAAATGGGCACAAGTACATTTGCTGTCACTGTCTGTGCAAAGGACAACTGCCCTGGTCTGAAACTAGCAATGACAGTTGCACTGGGCAGTGTGCCGCTTTTCCACTTAATGCCACTTGCGCCGGTTGTAGGACAGGGCCCTCACAATTCAAGGAAAAGGGACACCTCAGTAGTTCCGAATTTAAGGAACACATCTTTTTAAAGATACTGGCTTAAAGGGCATAGCTTTCAAAGGACTGTCTGTTAGGAGAACATGTTCCTGTGCCTTAAATGAGTCTGGCCTCATAGATACCAAAACTTATGACTTTAGGCAGTCCTTATTATCACTCTACATTTCTGAGGTTACGGTTTACCTGTAAACCAGTAGAAATCAAGTTCCACAACATCTGAGTTTATAGTAAAAGTTGGGACTCTTCTGAACATGACTGACAAGCAATGCATCAGGCTAATGGTAAATGAACCCATACTACTTCCATCTATTTGTAAATTGCCTCAACTGAAGAGGTTATGGTTTTGAACATATCTGTATGGAGGAAATTATTTATTTACTTTTAAACAAATAAATGAAACTCATTTACAGTAACTAGGCATGATTTTAACATTGCATGTGGTAGTCATTAGGCCCAATTTCAATCACATTTGGGGTACATGTGTTATTTCCCCTCCCACCCCTCTATATCCCAACTGTCTGTTTGCTTGATTCTCCAATAGGGTTTCTTTTCAACACATATCTGGGTGTTTGACTCTAAACTGAGTTACAGGTAAACTCTTCATCGAAGCTTCATATAAACCATAAAACTACAAACTCACTGCTGAACAGCTATAACAGAAGGCATGTTTGTATCTATCATATTAAAAACAGGGTTTCTGCAGGTACCACCAGGTTGAATTTAAGACTTTTTACTATAATACTGCAGAAAATGCAATTTAATACCTGTTTCATTATCATACTGCCAAAGCATTAAAATTTTTGGCCTGGAGTAAATTTATTATCATAGATCTATGTAATAACCACTGCAAAATCTACTTAAATTAATTCATTATTTACGTTTTTGATAAAACAAACACGTTCTCATTACAGTATCACACAGTGAGCTACCTAGCTACTGTATAAAGCAGTAGCAACAGGTCTGATGGTGCAGACTGAACAGCCTCCTGCAGCACATTACACTGACGAAACAATCCCACTATTAGTTCATAGCTGTAGAACATCTCTTAACAGCCTGCAATTGGATTAAAAAGCTCTTCTCATCTTACAAGTGTAAAATAAATTTAAGACTTTAAAATTAAACTTCTAAAACAAATTGGAACTTTTTTCCAATGCTTCTTCACTGTGCAGATACCCTGAGAAAGAAATAACAGTCTGAAGTGGCTAAGATGAGACTCAGGACTATGACTGAGGTCATGACAGAAAAGGGTGGATTGCCTCCTTGGGGTTGAACTGATACTCTCCAAGAGAAACTCTCTGTACTGAAAGTCAGCTTTGTGTGAGGAAGAATAAAACAACAGTCTGACTCACCAATACATTCCAACTTCCTCTGTGGACAGCAGTCTTTAATGAGAAGCTTAAGCTCCTGAACAGCAGACTCATAGGGGTAGGAACCTTGTAGTGCACCAGGGTCTTTGGGGAACAGTTTCGAAGGAACACCAACATCTCCAGGCGAGGCGTCCCGGTATAACTTCATATTTGTCTCAAAGGCCTGCTCCCTCTCCCTGTTGACCCTCCTGAGAAAGGGACAGACTGTTACCAAAGTAAAGTTACCAGACTGAAAACCCAGGCAGGGAAAACGTTTGAACAACGGATGCTTGTAAGTGAGGCACACTACCAGGCATTTTGAAGGAAGAATGGTATTTGCAATAAAGTTTCAGTTACTGAGTTGATGCCGCGTTCACACTACACAATATTAGCACGATTATAGCCCAACACAGTGTCATGCGTGTCGGCTCAGATTGCAACGAGTGTCGTATGCGATAATCCATTTTATCTCGTGTAGTGTGTCATAACAGACGACAACCAACACCACGTCTGGGACGCCTCACAGGGTCCCGACAGAGAGTCTAGCATGTTTGATTTCCCTTTTGTCGTTTATGACTTCTCCCGTCACAGCCACCACTCTGACCAATAGAAACACAGAGCGATCCGCTGTCATAGACAACTCTATGTCAACAAATCCCAGCCTTTATGATATTTCTTCTAGACTACCAGAGTAAAAAAGGAAAAATTATGGCGTCAAACAGCAGAGGCAACTTAGCAACCCAGTGAGTACTACTATTAGGGTAACTGTAGATTTTTTTTTTAAACTTAGACCTGTTGTTATTATGTTTTTGTGTGTCAACAAACTGGTCCAATATTGAGCGAGCAGCAGCGATACAGGCTGCAATGTTATCCCAGCAGGCAACAGTTTAAAGAGGAACAGCTATTGAAAATTGAAAATGCCATTGTCAAACCCACCAGACTCCTTTTTAATAAACAATAATGTTATTACTTCATTCAAAGTCGACAGAAACAAAATAAAACTCACAAAAATCATCCTAGTTCGTCTCTCCACTGTTCCAACAATCACCAACTCTGACTTGGTTGAAATAAACCTTTAACTCAGCCAGTTAGATGTGAATATATGCTGGCTCTACACATGCTAAAATTACTGTTTACTTATATGGAGTCTAGTGTGTTTAGTAATGGCGAATTTGGGGCTATTTCTGGTAAAATAAAAAAGATGTTATTCTTTAACAAAAAGACTGACATCAATAGGGATCCTTTCCATGATGTTACAATACCAATCTGAGCTTGTCAGTGGCAAAAACAAGCACTTTTGATGGACAGACATTGATGGTGATCAATGGCCCACAGTGATTACTTTGCAGTCTGTTTTGCTACTGCTGGCTGCAGTGGTCTCACTCAATACTGAACCAATTTCGAAAATGATTGTTCCCATTAAACACTTAGACACAAAAACATGCAAAACTAGGGTCCAGAATGGAAAATACCAGTTACCCTTTAATTGACAAATTTCATGAGTGCAGGTGGTTCAAGCTTTCCACATTTTATTTTTAACAAGATGAAAGAGCATCAGTAGCTATTTGATCACAGCACAATTAAAAAACTGATTGTGGTGTAGGGGTCTAATTTCAAGTGGCTTGGGTAATCCAGCATAGTAATTGGCTATGTTCATGGGTGGGGCTTGTGTGAACCTCCCACTCGTTATGTTTGTAGATTTCATAATGCAGGCTGCTGAGACACTGAGGGGGAGCACACAGGTTCAGGGGTAGTATGAAGTCAAATAGCTGACCTTTTTCACAGCTGAGATTTTGACACAGGAGTCAAAATAAATAATATCATTATTAATTGCTACAATGTATTAAAACAAATGCTGGGACCAAGCAATCTTTTAATATCATCAGTTACACCCGTGCCTTTCCTGCTATGACAATTCAAGATAAGTGAAGAAGGTCTATAAGGATTCATTTGGATAAAATGACAATATTCAGAAAGGCAGTTGCAAGGTGGACTAACTACTGACAAGGAAGAAAAAAACTTAATGTTTGTCTAAACACACTCATACCCAGAGGTCTCTGAATGTAGGAAATACAGACTGCAGCATGATATATTTGCAAATGGTACTGAAATATGTCCCATTTTATTCTCTAGTCAGTTAAGGTTGTGCTAATAACCTTGCAACATAACTCATCATTCTAAAGACTATTTGAGTGTAAGGAGAATCAAATCAGGAATAGAAGCTTCGAAGAGGCCGACATACTTAGAGTAGCACTGCCACATGGTGGTCATGACCCACACTGTATTTCTAGAAAACAAGTCAAGTCAAGCTCAAAGTTCACCATGAACATGTTAGTCTATATTCATTAAAATTTAAATTTGAACAAAAAAAAAAATACAGCACCAACACAGCTGATTTGAATGTTTTTGAACACAACCCATAAAGCCTGATACTCTGCCTCAAAATTTTGCTGTGTGAAATAAAACTGAACCGATTCATAGATGCAAGACAGTCAAACAATGTATCAACACTCAATGAGTAGTCACTTCCCTTACTGTCTGCTGCTGTGTGTTTGCAATTAAATAAAGTTTATGTTAGCAGCCACTGATCTGAGCTCACTTTTGAATAAGCTGCCAATGAGCAACCTCTCAAAATTGTTTTCTTATTGTTTGTTTCCCCTAGTGTGGGAAAACAACAATACCCATGCCAAAGTGTTTGGCAATGAAAACGGATGGCCCGTATTTGATGCCAAGTGGGGCTGACTGCCTGTTGCCTTCTGAAAATGTATTGGCTGTTTGTCAAATACTGTTTTTTGTCATTTGCTTGTGTCTGGCAGAGGTTAGTATTTCTTTTAAAGAAGACAGTAACTGAGATTCACACATATGCCGGGCAAGCTAAATTAGTTATGTCACTAATACGAAAGTCAATCCGCGTCGTATACTGTAAAGACACATCAAACAAGGAACAGACTTCAACACAACACTAAAAAATAAACCTGAAACCCCCAGCGCAGAGCAGACTTGTAGTACAGAGAGCAGAGTTGGTTTTAGCACAGTGAAGGTTTTGACAGCAGACATGGCAGAGTGTGCAGTTTTTGGTTGTAAACCTGACCAATATGAACACACTGGAACATTGTAGCAGATGTTACTGTATGTTTGACGATGACTCTCGACATGTCAACCACTGCCAGCCTTAAAGCTAACAAGCTAACAAACAACATAAACAGCAAAAGATGCTAACAACACTTAACATTCTGATATGTCTGCTATCCATCAATGTTGTACAACATTACTTTTTCACCTGTTAACCTAGCATGAGCAGCGCTGGAGAAAGCACGAAGTAAAACCTACCGCAAGCGCGGTAGTGGGCGGGGTGGAGGCCAGATTGAGAATTTCTCAATGAGGGTGAAGGGTAGATCTGCTTACAGACCCTTTTTTAGTTTTTTGTTGTTTTTTTACTTTTCATGAAAAAAAAAATGGTACAATATCCTGGTTTTAAGTCATGCAATGTAGTTACCGCCCCACAATTTGTTTTCCAACTAAAACCACCATGGAGGGCCACACACACACACACACACACACACACACACACACACAAATATATTCATGATTCAACTTTATGCCGTGACCATCTTGCAATGGGATCATGCCAGCCAAGATACAGCGATCCGTGACGTAAAATTAAGTTGGGCCACAGGTGCAAAGTGGAAGCCAGTGGCCCTTTCCCAACTTCCTGCCCCCTACTTCCAGCCCTCTTGCCTGGACCACATCCATCTTCTAGCTTGGCTTATATTTTAATCTCATCTACACACCTGTAAAGTTTTGTGACTGCATCTTGCACAGTTGTGATGCTATCAAGTTGACAAAATCTGCCCACAGACAGACAGACAGACAGACAACACAGGGCAAATTACTCAGAACAGTTCCTGTGGTAGTTCCCGCTACAACTGATGTCACCAGGACCACATTTTGCCATGATGACACATGGACTCAGGAGGTGAAACCACTACCAGTGGTCGTGACGTTGTTGCAGCTGGTAATCATTTAAAAGATATACTTTCTGGTGCTGTTAAATTGCATTGTGTTCTACAAAGAGGTGTGTCTGTTATTCAGCCTACCCAAATTGATAAAAATGGGATGAACAAAGTAATAGAAACATTTGTCAACACCTGTTTACTGCAACTGTTAAATGGTTTCCACTGTATTAGACTGCATGAGATTTAGCTAGGTGTACATAATAAACCTGCCACTTTGTGTAAACACCTTAGGCATTCAGATCTCTTAATGTGACCCCCCCACTGTAAATGATTCACCCAGCAAGACAGATCTTAACACCGTAACGGTGCTTTGCAGAGTTTATATGCTCACTCCCGTCAAGGTCTAAATGAAACACTGCATGTTTGATTTGCAAAACCAGTGAGAAACATTATATATTTCAGACACTTTAAGTATGGAGACATGTTCTAAGTCACAAGGATTTTGACTGCAGTACCTGAAAAGAGCCACCAAGGCGCTCCAGAGTGGTGTGAAGAAGGCTTCCTCTATGCTGGCGAGGCACAGGTCTTTTGAGCTGGCTGTGTTTAGGCATTCAAAGGACAGCAAACACAGTGACAGGAGCTGATCTGAAACATAAACAAACACCCATAACATTTATTATCAAACAATTCAGCCTTAAACATTTTCAACAGCAACAGGATATTGTTGCTGAAAATAAACACAGTAACACTTTCTACACATGCAAACATAAGCCATCCACCCTCTGTCATCATGCTTACCAATTGCAATATGAATATCTTTGACGATGGCCTTTAGGTGTTCTCTCAGTGCTCTCATCTCCAGCTCCTGGACGTTTGTCTCGTCCTGACCTGGCTGAATTAAGGTATTACAGGTCAGCTCTGAATCAGAGCCAGTGTCATCTGCACTGCCATGGACAGGAGCCCAGTCCAGCTGAGTCAGGAACTGCTCCAGATCTTCAAACGAATTCTCCCGATCCACCGTCACCTGTGTGTGAGGCTCCTCCCCTTCCTCATCATCATAGCTGGTGTGGAGGTCGTGAGAGAGCGAGGGCGAGAGTGATGAGCTGGTGCTGAAACTCTGACCGCTGACGCTACCGCCCCTGGTCGGCTTCTTCTGGGTCTCTGTATGAGCAATATCATTTTCACATTAACAAAAGTATTCATATTGATATAGCAGCCAGTAGTGATTATAATCTAACCTGTCACTACAGCTCTTGTCACATGGCTACAGCATGGCTCCTTTGCTGTTACTATGTGCATTTGCAACAGTATCATGTGCATTTTTTAAGCCATGTGAAAAGACAATCTTCCCCCAGGCCTCACCCAGAAATGATCACTTTGAGCTTAGTTGGCAGTTACTGGGCATGGTCAGTAGGTTTGGGCCCATGTAAATTCTACATTTGATATTTGGAGTGTACAAAATTTTACCACTAGGTGTCGCAATTGACTCAGCAGCTGCTCTATAGTGGAACATGATGAGTGAGAGGGCCCATAAATGAAGGTGTAGCAAATGATACATGTGCAGTCTAGACAGGAGCTCACCTCAGAAAACACAAAAACTTTCTGGTAAATAAACACAACATGGGTAGAGTACTCTTCTGAAATGTGATCTCCTTTATGTTGCCAGCCTCGGCTCACAGCCTAGAAGACACTAGTGGCTCTATTTGGGGGGGTTGTAGGCACTGGATAGATGGAGGGTTCAGTTACACATACTACCCACACCGTTTTAATACAAAGCTGGTTAAAAATCAGCAAAGTATTCCTTCAAGAGTCCTGAGGATTTGCACAAGTTACACTCAATTCTCAGCTGAGCAGCAGCTCTGTGCCTCAGCCAGAAGAGGGAGCAACAAAGGTGGGTACTGCGGCAGTATTTATAAATGCAGAGAACTGTTTGGCAGTGGAAGGAGTGATATCATGGACATAAATTCCACACAGTAAATGTAAATATAACCTAACAGACAACAGTCCAGAAATTTTAGAAAAAAAGCACTATCTAAATTGGGTGGTCTACAAATAAAAGCATACAGTACTGGATTTGACACAGTCTTGCACAGTCGCAACTCAAAAGCTAGATATTTATTTTGTCAACTTTAGCTGAGCACATTTTAATTCCCCAATGTTCAATTAAGGACCAAACCAGCTGCCACAAAACAATAACAGACAGAATCTGAGAAAATGTGAACTCAGCCTTTTCCAGATCAACTCATCTCTGGCCCTACCTGGATTAATGAGGTTGTGAGTGCTGCGAGAAGGCCTCAGTGGCCGGGCAGGTCTCTGGGGGAGGCCTTTGCTGACGATCGGGTAGAGCCTGTTGTAAATTCGGTACTGGTGTTTCCTTAGCAGTTTCACCACTGGATGATCAGACTGGCTGAGGACAGAATACAAATGTTAGCTGATGCTCATTTGGCCTGAAAATGTTGAATGTCCTCTTACAAATAATGCAATGGCAGCACCCCATAGCTAGGCAATTTCCAATAACATGTATCATCAGAGAAAACAATTAGGCTGGTGTTTGTTTCCCATTTATATATAATTGATAGCTTACATAACATATCTAAAAACACAAATATTTTCTATTTTATTTCATCTAGGACTGACCACAACAACAACACATACAGACTGTATGTCTGTGCAAAAACATAACTTTGTAATTATCTGATTTAAAGGAAAATTTCACCTAGCAAATGATATATCAATCACTCACCCTGTGTTAGATTGAATTCAGGAAGAAACATTTTTTTTCCTCCCACATCTCAACGGTGAACGAATAATCCAAATCCAGTCCTACCAAACGCATGAATTTGCACTAAAACCTTATTATCTAAGTCACTTAAGCATAAACAGAGCAGGCCCGCTACTTGCTCTCTTTTTTTGGGTTCTTCGTCCACCGTGGAAGCATGCAAGAAAAACAATGTTTTTTTTCACCAGTTCAATGGGACTAACTGACACACAAATAATCATTTGGGGTGTGAAGTTTTCCTTTAAGAGTCTATACTAATCTTGCATCATACTAACTGGAGCCATCTCTATAGACAACAAAAGGGAAACAAACACTTCTAAACCAATATATAGTGACAGGGCTGACGCAATACAACCAAGCAAGACTGAGTCTGAACACATCAGTACATGCGCTGGTGTGATGGCAAAACAAAAGCTATCATTCAAATCTGTTTTTGTAAATATTAACACTGCAAAATGTGTAAGAATGATGACTGTATAATAGGGGTCAACTGGTTATTGGCTGCGTTATTCATCTTTTATTTTTTTTTAATCATAATCATGTTTTTTTTTTCTTTGTCTGATTACTGATACAATAAAGCAACACTACTAAAGGCTACTATGCGTCTGCACAGGAAAGACAAACGCAGACAGGAACTGCTCCAGTGAGCAAGCAAAGCTTTGTGTCCACTGTAAGGAAGCAACTGTTTGTGATGTTGCAATAAAATCATAATCTTCAGCTGAAGTTGCAAAAACAAACATTCCGCTGTGGCAGCAAAAGAATATATACACCATAAAAGAAAAATCCCAGTCATAGGATGTTGTCTAGTTCCAGATCTATGAACACAAGTACTGCAATGAGAGGAAGAAGGAGTGAAACTGCACCTGGATGTGGCAAGAGATACCAGCAGTTTACCATAGTTTATAAAAATGCAGTGCAGCGAGGATATAGACATTTCATACACTAAATGTACATAATGAGGATCTGCTGATGCACATTTGACCCCCACTGGACCGTTATTGAGTCACTCTTGTTTGTTACTTTTAGAAGAGAATCCAGTCTGCAGTGTAGTTCATAAATTCACTAAGAACAATACAATCATATTGAGTTACATTAAGCTTCATGATCAGAGTTTCCATACTTTGTCTATACTTCTGTCCATACTTTTTTTTTAAAGACAATGTCAAAAAGTTATCTTTTGCAGCATTTAATTAAACATAACATATCTAAATTTTAAAGTGAGATTTTAACTAATAATCACTATCGGCCCTGAAAGCAACACATTAGTCAACCTCTGTTGTATGTTGTTGTGTGTAGCATTCCTGACTGACAGTAACATGGAGAGTAACTGGCTGAAATGCAGGTTCAAGCTGGTTGAACACCACCTGAAACCTTAAAACTGGTCTGAGACCAGGGTTTACATCAATTAACTTGTTATAATACAGATTAGTTTTCAGGCATAAGTTTCTATAGTGACAAAGATATTATGCAATGTTTGTATAAAGAAAGACTTTCAGGGCCAACATAATTCCCCCTAAATACCCCTCGATTTACTGCATCTAACTGACAAATACACTTAAACCTCTGCTGACGGGGAAGATCAACAATACAGCCACATACAGTATAGTATGATCTGCTCCGTTTTATTACTCAGATAAATTTCATGACATCCAGGTGTGTACAGCATGAACTGGGACTGTGACTATCATGGTATTTTATCACTGGAAACCAGCTGTTTGTGTTCAGATGGCTGAACATAAAAAAAAGTGAAGAAATGCTGATGGACATGTTTTATAAAGATACGTATATTTGTGTTAGAGATTCAAAAAATGTATAAAGGGCCCGTCTGCATATTGGGTAAGAATAGATTTTATATCAAAATATTGAGAAACCTTTTAGTGAGAAAGGCTTTTTGAGAAGTTTGTTTTTAATAATTTTATTTGAAATGAAAGAAGGTTGCCTTTAACCATTTAGCGTTACTTTAAACTACACCAAAATGGTTGTGTTACCTGAGCAGGTAGGAGACCAGACCTGACACTAATGTGACATCATCAGGATTCTTCTTCAAATTGGCTTTCCACAGTTTGGGCCAATCCTAAAGAGATAAAAAAATATATATATATAAATGACTTATTGGCAACTATATCAATAATTTCGCACAATGCTGATTAGTTGATTCATTTAAACAGGTCAACATAAAATTGACCAATGCCAAATTTGGCAATTGTTTTCTTAAGTTGTGCAAGAACAAGCATTTTTGGAAACACATATCACATATGCATAGGGTTGCCTTTTAGTGTTTGATATATATGCGAAAATACCCCAGGTCAGACACCGGTCAGAGCAAGGAAGTGCAACTCCAGGCATCACTTTGTGCTCTGCTAACTTGTAACACCATTCAACTGTAATGCCACTAATCTATCAGTTTTTACATATTTATGATGTTTACTCGCAAACTTACATGGTCTTGCTCATATTCCAGCACGTTGGTATAGAGAACACGCTGCTCTCGCTCCTCTGTGGTCATTGCCCCAGACGCTGCAAATCTCCTGTAATGATACACACACAGAAAAGAGTTACATGCATCTACACTTGCAGGCACATTATACTTGTCAACCTTGGAAATACCACAGGCTGTTTAGGGAGTAGTAACAATATGTAAGCTCATTTCATATCAGAGTTGAATTAACTACCTTGAAACAGGTAAACTGTATGAACTTTAATAGACTGAATATACAGTTGACAATATTTGTTATAATATGTTTTAGCAAAGCAAAGATTAACGATTAGGTCAACTCCCTTTGTATCTGATTCTCTTTCTATCATTTAAGATTGAAAGCAGAAGCTAAAAACAGAATAAAGTTCTAACCCAATTGAGTGTGTTTGTCTGTGTGTTTGAAAATCATGGTTACCTGTTGGCCTCTTCCTGCAGCCTTAGTCTTCTCTCCTCCATCTTCCGCTGAAGCTAATGTTACAACAAACCTTAAGGAAACTTCCAAGCATCACAGTCCTCACATGGAGCCTATGAACAATGATGTCTTTGAGTTTAAAACAAAGACATCTTTTGATTATAATTTGTGGTGAAGAAACCAGCAAAGATAAACATTCCATTCTGTGAATATCACTATTCAACAGCTAAATACGATCATTTACAATTATTGAGAGCTGGTCACTAGGTCATCTTACACCTGTTAAATGTCTGCTGTCTGTCCTCCTTCACACAGCTCACCACTCCCACTGAGGTGGGAATAGCTGAGAATATGGTATTAATTAGGACAAATCATGTCAAATACGCTCTATTATTAAAGCTTCAAACACTGCCTCAGTGAAAAACATTGAGATTAGTAAACCCAGCCTCTCTACGCATCCAGCAACAAAGATGGAGACTTCTACAGTGCGGTGAAAACAATAAACAAGCTGACATCAGAAGGATACAGCATCCTGCCTGGCTTTAGCTATGATGAGGTTCTCCATCATCTGCCTCTGGAGAGAAAGCGTCTGCAATGGAAAAGACGAGAAGAAATGTCATTCATACAATTAAGAATGATAATGACAAGCATTATGTTAAGTTATATTCAAATGTGAAATTAGCTTATGGGGGGGGGGGGGTTGATGCTTCAATTTAATTGAAATGCAGCTGCACATTGATGCACAAGTTCTGGGCATTCAGCAGATGCATTTTCGAGAGCACTAACTTTAAATTAAACAGAGTGAGGAAATTTGTAAGATATCCAACTTCATAAGCAACCAACTGAGCAAGTGCAAAAGACACAAAACAGTGCCTTTACAGCAGATTATGATACAGTACAAAACAGTAGAAGAAAGAAGAAAAAGAGAACCCAGATCAAAACAAACCAAAACAATAATAAGATACTCCTTTTGGTAACCTTTCTCACTGCAGTCCAACACAAACGACACACATGTTGCTGGAGTTACAGGACACGTGATTCACTTTACATTCAGTCAAACCTGTAATTAGACTAATTGTTTTCCAGTTTTTGTTTTGTTTTTTTCCCCTACTGTTTAAACCTGTGGATAAAAATGTGTCTTAATTGAGGATAAAATTACAGATTAAAAAATCTATTTTAATCATTTCAATTACACAATTCAAAGCACTTAAAGCATTTCGTCACAAACTACATCTTATATTTTCTGTCCTGCTACATACAAATTAATCAAAAGTATTTAAATACTTATTTTAAAAACATTTAAGTGGAATACCACCCATCTCTGACCACATTAAAACCTGCACTGCAACAAGGATAGGGACAACACACAGATCAAAAGCATAAATTATTAACCATTAAAACATGACTACATCAATCCGTAGTGATATCTATGACAGTTTGCAACGCCAACAACTTTAGAAACTTCCAAACACAAGCAATTAAATACTGTAACACAAATTCTCATCTAATGTCTGAAAAACATATAATTTTGCTTATGAAAACATACAATTAATGCCGCGTAACAGGTCGTGGCGTATATTTATCTTCGCGTGCGCCATTTTAACTATTTAAATTAACGTCACTCCTCTCCTGGGTGAAGTTTAGTGACACGAAGAAAACCCAGTAGATTTAAAAATATTTTTGAACGATTTCAGTGTTCCTACCTGCGTTAATTTATTAGCTGATACGACTTTACCTTGAGAAATGCCTTTAGTTTTCTCCAGTAAACACGGAGCTCCACTTGACGCCGAAACATTTTCCGTATCTGAATGACAAGTTAACATTAATTTAAACACCTCCAATAAAACACAGCATTTATATATCGGGTTACAATGTTAACCGAAGCAATTAACAAAATGGCTAATGTTACAAATTAAATGTCATGGTCTTCCTTACCATCTTTTTTTTCTGACTGGAGGTAGTTTTCAGCAAAGAGATGAGTACGAGTAGTAGAGGAGTGTCTGCTCTTTGACTGAGACGATATCTAGCTTTAAATGACCCATGCGGTCCAGAGATCAGTCCACTTCTTCCAGGTACTCACTCATCATCACGTCGCGTCGCGTTAACGTCGATATCAGACCGGAAGTACTACCAAAATCCAAAATAAATGCGCATATGATGTCGTTTAAAAAATGTTAAGACCACTATTGAAAAGAGGTATGAATGAGCTTTATATTTAGGTTATGTAGCGTGTTCCTTAGGTTGATGCCGCTATTAAGAGAGCAGTCAATGTTCTTTTTAACTAATCACAAATACAGAGGCAAAGTTTTCACAACAGTTCTTCAATCACATCACATTAAAGAGTCAGTTCACCCTAAATAAAAAAAACACATATTCTTCCTCTTTCCTGTCATGCCATTTATCAGTCCAGACAGTTTTGTTGTGAGTTATCACAAGCCGAGATATCGGCTGTAGAGATGTCTGCCTTCTCTCTTATATAATGGAACTAGATAGCACTCGGCTTGTAGTGCTCAAAGCACCAAAAAATACATTTGTAAAATTCCACAGTAATATCTCCTCCCAGAAATCATGGTCTGGTTATTCAAGATAATCCACTGACCTTGTTCTGAACAGTTTTATGTAGGAATAATAATAAATAATAATAATAACACATTGGATTAATATAGCGCTTTTCAGGATACTCAAAGACACTTGACAAAGAGCAACAACAGCAATCCAATAGGGGGGTAGGGAGGGAAGTAGTCCAGAAAGGGGGGCGAAGTACACTGAATTTAGAGATTGTAGGCAGTTTTGAACAGATGTGTTTTGAGGGTTTTTTGAAGGTAGAGAGTGTTTAGGGAGAGTTCCAGAGGGTCGAGGCAGCAGACCTGAGAGAGCAGGAGGGAGTGTGCCGGTGGAGGAGCTCAGACAGGTAGGGGGGAGCCAGGTTGTGGAGTGCTTTGAAAGTGATGATTTGAAGTGAATACGCTGGGGGATTGGGAGCTAGTGGAGGTTATGAAGGACGGGGGTAATGTGGTCACGGGTGCGGGAGTGTGTGAGAAGACGAGCAGCTGAGTTCTGGATATATTGAAGTTTCTTGAGTGTTTTGGCTGCCAAACTGTAGAGGAGGCTATTGTAGTAGTCTAGAATAGTTTCATTTGTACACACATCACAGTGCAGAAGGAAGTGTGCATCTCATGACAAGAGTACAAGAGGCTTGCGCTCCTGAAAGCTTGACTTATAAACATTATTGGTGTCCTCCTAGGCTGAGCTGTAACATTAGTCAGCTCAGCCTACTAGCTGAGCTAGCAGTAGATACACGCTTCCTGCTACACTGTGATACAGTTGGTGGTGGGTGTAGTTTAATAGAAAGAAAAGAGCTCCTACATGAAACTGCTCACAACAAGGTCTGTGGATTATCTTGAGTGCCCACTGTTCACAGGCACATAACTGTGTGTGGAAGAAGCCCCATCCTTATAAGAAATTAGGGGAAAAAGTGGACACTCTGCCTATTGCCTCACTTTGGGTATTAGAATTTTAGCTGAATATGTTATGGTATGTGGTTTTTAGTAGAAGTGTGGCTGAGAGTTTTGAAATAGGGACCAAATAAAGCTTTGTCTCACTGATTATCTCCCCAAGGCATAAGCATCCCCTTAACTGGCCAGTAGGAGCCGCAGGTTTTCCAGAAATTGTCTCGCCTAAAAACAACACATTTTTGCCTCTGTCGTGGCTCAAAACCTGACATCTATAGAGGAGTTTTCCTATTTAAAACCAAAACATCTGGAGATTAATTCCAAACCCATATGTTATGATCCACTGGGGTTAAGCGCAATACAAGATGAGGTAGTCCCTGTTTTTGTTATCTTCACCACTCTCTTGACTTTAAGGGAGCTGGGAGGGACGATTCCATCGGGTGCAGCTGCAATGAGGTTTTGTTTTGTCCTCCCCACAGTGTCATACCACACCAGCACCATTTTAGAAGTGGAGTGCTTTTCCTGCCTGACTTTGTATATCTGCAGAGTTTGTTGATTTGGTCATCATTTCTTGATACTTGTGCTTCTACCATATGTAGGTAGTAGGCTGTGTAGTTAGATGGTTTCTTTTGTTTGTCTGTTGTCTGTAAATGTGTTTATTGTTGTCATTTCCTACTTTGTTGTGCTTTAGCCTACAGACACAGTTCATACTGTTGAAGTCCAGTTATGAATAAAATGGATCAAAGATTTGTGAGTGTGTTTCAATTGTTAGAGATACATTCATCCTCATAACCATATTGTATCAATATTTCACATACAATTACTGTTAGCTCTGTGCAAATAGATAATGCGTGTGTTTTTATTAGCTTCTGATATGCGCTGCAGCGCGTTTCAAGAATTGTCTAGAGTGGTCGTGGTTAGGTTAGGCCGCAGCCTAGCAAAGACCTACACTCTACTGAGTGCACTTTTCTACATTTAAAATACATTTATTGTCCCTTATAATGAGTGGGTAACAAATGAGAAAATTCCCACATTTTGAAACTTGTTTTAAAATGTTTTAATAATGTTGGGCTGACTGGGGCCTGCTCAGGATGCTGCTCCGTTATGAAAGTATCGTGCACGACACAGTGCGGTATTTCATATGCAGCTTATTTGCGTATCAGAAATAGGAACCCAAAACAAATTTCAACTTGTAACATCTGTCTGTTGTTCCATCGTCATGAGCATAATATTATCAGTAAATGGGACATGTATTGCAAGACAACTTCTGGTGTCCAAAAAGTATTTGGTCACAGACTGAAAGGTCTCTCTCTCTCTCTCTCTCTCTCTCTCTCTCTCTCTCTCTCTCTCTCTCTCTCTCTCTCTCTCTCTCTCTCTCTCTCTCTCTCTCTCTCTCTCTCTCTCTCTCTCTCTCACACACACACACGCACGCACAAACACACATACCAAAGACGTCTTCTGGTAGGCCTGACCAGGTGCGAGCCTCGCCAGACGAGCTTCATAATTGGCTTTCAACTTCTGGTTCAAACGTGATGCTTCTTCAATGGGTGTCAGCTCCCTGCAGCGCGCACACACACACACACACACGCACAAACAATTAATATGTAACTTAGGGGTTGTGTCAAAGGCAAATATAACAATCTCTCTTTACACATGCCAGTGTGAGAGTCACAGAGAAACTTGCTTTCACTGCTGAATATTTAAAATCAACTTGGCTGACATTCTCATAAAGAGTTCATACAACCACCACCAACATTCACACATGGCAACGACAAATTTCTTTAGGTTAAAAGTAATATTTTGGAGAATATATATTTGTCAATTTACAAATACTCAAAAATATCTTTAAGCAAAAAGAGAATTGAGTGTGAAGATGCCAGTAAGAGGGAGCAACACATTTAAAACCTTGGAAACCTGATTAAAGACTCTAATATTTGTATTTCCAACCACAGCTCCTAAATTTAGAATAATTGAAGTCAGAGGTTTTCCTTTGTCGCTTTGGTGCACTTCTTAGATTAGAAGTGAAATTCTCAAAACTACTTGTTCAACCTCCATATGATAAAAGTAATATCATGCTTTTATACAAAGTGAAAATGCTTTTTTACATTCATGCAAATGATTATGTACTTCTTCATTTAAATAACTCCTCAAAACCTACTTTTATAGGAAGGCTGTTTTATAGTAAATCTGGTATTTGTCTAGTTTTTATCCCTCTTTTATCAGTTTTACTATTTTTTTATTACACACTGTTTTATTCGGTCCTAGCCTATGCTCAGTGTTTTTTACTTATGATATTACTGTTTTTTTCTTGAAGATGTATATTATTTTATCTTGTCCTGTAAAGAACTTTGTAACTGTGTTTTGAAAAAAGGGGCTATAAAATTACATTTTATTATTATGACAACTGTCTGCTGTTTCTTACATTACCAATTGCTCATGTCATCAAAACGTATTATAATGGCTCTCTGCTTGAATAGTCTTTCCTCGCTAAAACATCTAGGTAGTTCATTGCATAAGTTATTACATGCAAAGTGGCTGAACCAGTTTTCATAATCTGTTAAGCATATTTTCTTTTCATTTCTATTACACTTCTTTTGTAAATGTGTCCTGAACTGATGAATTGCTCTTAGGTGAATCTTGACTTTCACCAGTGAGGGAAAATGAAGCCTTAGGTCATCATTAACCAGTTCTCTAAAATAGCTCATACATGTGCATCTTACATGCATCTCATGGATAAACAATCAAAGAGATTCTTTCTTTGCTCCATTGCGAGGAAAGATATCCATTGTGATGATAAAAATCTGCAGCGCGACAAACAGAAACGTGAGGAGGTGCAGAAAGACAGCAGGGTAATTCCCCACACAGCGCTGCATGTGCAGTTCTGCCTAAGGGGTGTTTCCTATATTTACATTTCTTATTTTGTATTTTCCATCCCTATGCAGTGCTGGGAAACGGTCTTCTCTTTCTCTTTTCTGTGTTGCAATGACATGGTCTGTCAACGAATGACAGTACAAACAGTAAATGTGTAAACGAGAATCCTTCTCAATCTCTTGCAATCAATCTCCCACAAACAGTGATGTCTAACTTTCTATTTGAAATGGATATATGCCCTCCAGAAAAAGCCTTGTGCATTTTCAATCATCGTAATCAAAACCTTTACCGTAGTTTACATCAGGAAATTACACCTTTATACTGATAACATGGAAAAGCAATTTAGCTATCTTGATTGTAAACAATGACACAAGAAGGGTGTACCATGAAATGAGATTAGTGGGTTGTGTCCGAAGGTGGCTCTCTTTTAACCTGGCTAGATCATCAAAGTAAGTTATGCTGCATGACTAATCTAGTCCGGAGCAGTATTCAGTGTTTCAACTATAAATTGGCTAAAATGTGTCTTTCACTAATCATTTCCTTTGGAAATAGCGTCATTTTATAGTCAATAGTAAATCTATGAGTGATACAGATTGTCACCCAAGGGAATGTGTTGTAAGTGCACCATATCAAACCTGTTGAGCAGTAACCAAACTAAGCCGTGCAATTACAGTAGCACTTACTGTACATATCACGTTGCAACCTATATAAGTGATGTAAAAGAGCTGAGCAAGAATTCTTTGTTTTGTTTTGTTTTGTTTTTTTGTGCAAGGTTGTTGTTGCTCTCACTGAGCTACTGAATGTGTTTTCAGTGTTCTCTGATACATTTGCCCACACCAGCTTTGCAAGAAGCCCTCTGTAAAAGCACAGGTAGCATTAGCCTATATAGCCTGTTTATCACTGCTAGTATATAACAAATAGAACATCAATTAGATAATTGATTAGTGTATTAGTATTTATCACAGATAATATTTAATCAATAAAATTCCCTTCATGTTGATTTGGCCAAAAACTAAAGTGATTTCACGTCTCCCTCATTGTGGGACAGTAAACGACAGTGTCAGTAAACGTACATGCAGTTTGTTGTCTCAGAGAGTGAGCTCTGGAACTTTTACCTCATTTGAACTCTTAGTGACTAAAGTTGGCCATGCTAACCCATTTTATTGTGTTTTAATTTATCACCCTCCTGCTGTTACTGGCTCTTTTTTCTTAATCCGAATTCAGTGACTTCTTAGCCTCCATAATTAAATTTGAGAAAATCCTCCTTCTTGGTGATTTTAACGTGGCTGTAAATGACACCACAAACACCTTTGCAGTGAGCTTTTTAAAAGTCACTGATTCTTTCAATTTTACCCAACATGTCAGCGGCCCAACACACATTAAGGGCAACACTCTGGACCTGGTTTTCACGCATACATTAAAATTAGTAGTTAAAATGTTGCCGTATCGAGCGCCTGTGGAAGTCTACAAGGCTTCAGGTCCATCGTATTTATTTTAAAGAACTCTTAACGGAGTACAACTCAATGGTTAAAGCTGCTCAGGCCTCTTATTTTGCTGATCTCATTTCCTCTAATAAGCGGAATCCCAAAGTTGTTTTTGACACTATAAATAATCTTGTCAGTGCTCGTCTTCTCTGTTAATGACTGTAACAATTTTCTGTCATTTTTTGTCAACAAAGTTGCTAGTGTTAGAGCAAGTATTACCCCCTCTTCTGCTCCACCCCCTGCTCCTCCTTTACGGCAGCCAGTACTGGATCGTTTCTTGTCCATCTCCCTACAAGATTTAACTAAGCTAGTGAGCAGTATGAAGATCTCCTCTAGCCGGTTAGACATCTTGCCCATGTCTCCACTGAAAAAAGTTTTTGGTTCCATCGGCTCTTCCGTGCTCTATATTATTAATTGCTCACTGGTCTCTGGCTGCTTCCCCTCCTATTTTAAACAGGCTGTTGTCCAGCCACTTCTTAAAAAGCCCAATCTGGACTCTTCATTATTTAGCAACTTAAGGCCTATTTCTAAATTGCCTTTTATTTCAAAGATTTTAGAAAAAGTTGTTGCAAACAAACTAGTCCCTGCCCTAAATAAGCATTGTATCCTTGACAAATTTCAATCTGGTTACTGTCAGAAGCATTCCACTGAGACAGCACTTCTTAGTGTCAGAGGCCATCATGATGGCCTCTGACACTGCTGTCAGCCATCCTAGTGCTGCTTGACCTTAGCACAGTCTTCGATACCGTGGATCACCACATCCTGTTAGATAGGCTCAGTGACTGTGTTGGCATTTCAGGCAGTGCCCTTGACTGGTTTGCCTCGTACCTCTCTGGTAGAAGTTTCTCTGTAGCATCTGGTCCTTGTATGTCTGAGTCCGTCCCCCTTTCTTGTGGGGTACCTCAGGGCTCAGTGTTGGGTCCAATTTTGTTTGCTCTGTATATGCTTCCTCTTGGAAACATTATCAGCAGGTTTGAGGGTGTATCATATCATATGTATGCAGATGATATTCAGCTGTATTTTTCTTTTAATCCTGACAGGACCGACGGTCTGAATGTACTGCATGACTGTTTTTCTGCAATTAATGACTGGATGGTCAACAATTTCCTCCAGTTTAATGCTGCTAAGACTGAGGTCCTTATTGTCGCTCCTGACTGTACTGGTTCTAAGGTGGCTAGCTGTATTGGGTCCCTGAATTCAAATATCCGCTCTAACCTGAGAAATCTCAGAGTTATTTTTGACCAGGCCATGCACTTTGACCCGTACATGCTTTTTCCACCTTAAAAACATTGCAGAACTGAGATCTGTTGTATCATATGCTGAACTGGAAATGATCATTCATGCCTTTGTGTCATCACGTCTGGATTACTGCAATTCTCTTTTCATGTGTCTCAGCAAAACTTCTGTAGATCGCCTCCAACTGGTGCAGAATGCCGCTGCCAGGCAGTTCACCAAATCACCCAAAAACTGCCACATTACTCCTGTCCTGGCCTCCGTACACTGGCTTCCTGTCAGCTTTAGGATCCAGTTCAAAATCCTTGTTTTAACATATAGAGCCCTTCATGGTCAGGCACCTGAGTATCTGTCTGACCTGCTGCATGTGTACGTTCCTAGAAGGACACTTAGGTCGGCTGATCACAGCCTGTTGGCAGTTTCTCGCACTAGGCTCAGAACTAGAGGTGAACGGGCCTTTTGCATTGTGGTGCCGTTTGTACAAATTATTTTGACAAACACATCTACTGTTCTGCAAATGTTAAGGATGTTTCAATAACTGTACCAAAGCGACCGAGAAAAACTGTAAGAGTCATCAGTGAGTGTAAGAATCTGATGTTCTGACCTGCTTGGTCAATTCAATGCATGCTGTGAATAGAAACTAGAGGTAACTGGTTCTTGGAAATCTCTGCTGTGTTGCTCACGTCAGAGAATATCTGTCAATAAATGGATCAATATTTGTCCTCCTTGATAAAGAAATGACCCCTACTTTTTGCTTGTGTCCTGTGACTCCACTGTCTGCTGTTTCTGGAAGACTTCAGGAGGCAGAAAAGGGGAGAGTTCGCTGCTACCATCTGACAACACCCTGCGGTGACCAGTCTTTGTCGGGCTGGTTGCCTTACGCCCCGCATTAACAGCACTATGAGATGGAGGGACTGTGGCAGCAGAGGTGAAACAGAGAGGCAAAAAGTTGTCACTGGTGTAAAGAACAAAATCACAAGGCTATACATTGGCTAATTTTAAATTGGGAGCCCTGCAGCAGGCTCTGAGTTAGCCGTGATTGAATGGTATGTTAATAAAAAACATGATTCTGATTCACCAGTGTTTGCAGCACTGACAGCTGGGACGACAGCAGTCTGATGGGGCTCTGACTGGCCAGGTGAACAGGTAGCGGAGACAGAGGCAGGGAGATCAGGGGGGTCAGCTCTCTTCCCTATAAATGACTTGGCTCTCTCCAGACACTGCTCAGCCAACCTCAACATCCGCTCCACATCCACCGCAACCATGATCCTCTCCTCCGAGGCTGTGACGGAAAGACAGAGACGACTGAGAAAGTCACTGGATGATTGGCCTAATGCAGGGCTACCATATAAAGGTCATCACATGGCATTTGAGATCTGATTCAATTACGTGCTAACACACAACCACTATACTCAAGTTGATTAGTTCAAGTCTAGTTAGAATTCTAATCTATGTCTGCAGGCTGCGCTGCACTATCTGTGCTCTGCTTCTCCCCATGAGTCAAGTCGGAACTGGTCATTGACTGTCACATGTGCAATCCTTGTAGGATTTTCTCTTGGTCTATAAACTTATCAGTTTAATGGTCCAGAAAAGAGGTGACTGTGCACAAATTATCTGAATAATTTGAATATTCTTTTCCTCGCAGATGACAATTCGGGTTCATTCTCTCTTGCTGTGTGGTAAGTGTCGTCCATTCGCAAACTTTATAACTAAAAAAAAACTTTTCACTACTCTCTATAGACGAACTACTAACACTCCCTGCTGTTTCCTCCTCCTTCTTCTTCCTTCATCCCGCTGTCTTCGTTGGTTTATTTATACACGCGAAACGCGTTGTCTGGCTGGCTGGATTGTCTGCTCGGTCTGCCATACATACATGGCGGCGCAAGATGGCGACCTCTCTAAAGCAAGGCCCTTGCTATATATATATATATATATATATATATATACAAAAGCATAATTATAAGACTACGAAAACCAAACGGATTTTATTTCATAGCGATTATACACTTATATAAACATGTTAATGGGCAGAATATTCAGATTCAGATTCAGATTTGATAATAAACCATGCCAAATATTACACACTGGCCCTTTAACTGCAATGAATTAGATAATTAGTTGGTGTGTGAGATTTCATTACATATATACACAGTTAAGTTATTTCTGGTCCGGTCTGATGGAATGGGAATCACCTGAGGCCCCACAATACAGTATTAACACAATACAATTTTATTGCACTTTTAAATGTTTTCCATAAGGCTAGGCAAATAATGTCCCAAAAGGAAAACTTTGTCAACATCTGTAGTCAACATTTCACTGAAAAAGAAACTAATTTTCTTATTCTAGTCGGCTACCAAAAGTTGAATTTGTGTTTGCAATATTGTCAGTTTATAAAAATCAATACTTGCCATTCATGTATCAATACAAATATTGCCACGCTGAATACTGCGAAAAAATTCTGTACCTATTTTTCTCCCCTCCCTATTAAACTGTGTTGAGTTTCAAAACAATAAGCTGGAAGGACATTTTTGGATTTGAGGGGCCAAACTGAGGTCAGTAACAAAAGAGTGTGTCTTTGAATGACAAATAAAAATCAATAGCTTGATAGTACTGATTTCTCTGTAAGTGTAGGTTACATACTTGGGTGAAAACAGCAAGATAATTCAGCAAAATGAACACATTTAGCAGTGATATTTTCACAAAGGTTCAAGATGAACATTCAATGTGAAGCCCATAAAGGTATTATAATGTTGCAGTTGTGACATTATATAGATGAGAACATGTGCCCATGAAAGTAAAATCACCCTAAAGAAACAGCACAAAAGCGTAGGGTAAAGCACAGGACCCACAGCACCCCATTGATAATGATATAAGATGCCTACAGTGCCTGGTCTGACCACACTATAGTGGAGAAGTCTCTACTTTCCTTAGATCCTATACTTAATTGCCAGTTGATGCAAACTTGTTTCTGTGAACTCCCATAGAGTAAAACATGGAATCCCAGGACTTTTCATGACCACGATGAAGGCATAAAAAAGCATGTTGCAATGACACAGGACAGCTCCATCAAAAAGAGGTCCAAGCTGCTTTGCCAATAAATAAAAGCCTATTTCACAGTCTGTATTGATGTTATAGTTCTGACCCGATAAGGAGGCAGGTTTAACTGCTACATATTTGAATGAAGGCCTTCAAAAGTGAAAGTTTTTTTTTCTGATCAGTCTGAAATGTATTCATTTGAGGCCCAATGGAAAATTGTGTGCCACAGGCAAAACTGAGTAAACATACAAAAGGGAAAATGATCATGAGGTTTGATATTTGTCATAAAGCATCTAAGGCCCAAACAGAATCTGTGCCCACAAAAAACTCCAACAACACCTCTGCAGATTTTTTTGTTTTTTTGTCATTTTCAAGAAATGTTATCTTGATTAAATACTGTCTATCACATTAAAAGAAAATTTCACAGACTGTCATTCCAGATCACTGCTGAAAACTGTGGGAAACAAATATCTGCAAAGTCTGTTTGGGTCTGAGCATCATTCTTGATATATATCTTACTTTGTGAACCAGTGTCCTCCAAAAGTGCATGTGATATGTAGTTGATGGTCCGGAGATATTCACAGTAAGCTTCCTGCAGAAAGACCATAAGCATGTAGTATCTTATTATCATTATTATTATTGTGATACACAGCAAACATCATAATAACTAAAGCCAATGACACATTACAATAGTAACAAGCCAGAGTTAAAAATAGCATAAGCCACTGTTGCTAAATTTGACTACTCAAGCTGAAAAGCTGGTTTTAAAAAAAATCTATAGTAATAAAGGATACAGCATCAACAGAGAGTTCAATGCACTGCATTAATTAATTCAAGTGTGGTAGTGGGCCATCTAGAACTATACATTAGGCTATTACTATAAAACTTCAATTAAAAGCCTAGTCCCAGTTAAATGCCCAGTCCCTTTTACTAGCCTGGTATGGCTTCACATTTTGATTGTGCATAATAATATACATGTTTTAACTTTTGTCAATATGCAGATGTTACACATTCTTAGCTGGGTTGATTTCACTGTACTGAAACCACGAGCACCAGAGAAGACCCTGTGTCATTCAGATTTACCATCGTGACAAACAACAAATGGTGACTCCCTTCTTCTAAAGCTGTCATAAAGTCAGAATATGTGTCCAGTCCTTGATGACCTAGACAGTTATTTATATTCCTTTAATCCATAAAGGCCCATCAATCAAAATAATCAAAAGTGTTTTTCATATAAAACTAATCCAAGTTATGAATACTGTTTTAACAGGATTAAGTTATGTGTATCCTCAGGTGCTATCAAACAAGTGTCATAAAATAAAGTTATATTCCTTGCTGAGCAACAGTTTTGTGTGAAAGGAATTAAAGGCCTGTCCCATATAGCCAGCTGTCCCAAATATAAACCTGCTAAGTTCAGTGATTTAAGCAAATAATAGCCTGGGCTATTAATTGAAGTTTTATGGTATGTAAAATTAAAAAAAAAAAAAGACAGCAGTGACAGAAGATATGAGTGGGGCAAAAAATCATATAGTATCAAATGTCCTCATTGACATGATATCTTAATAACTGGCATACATAACGTTACTTCCTGTTATGAGAAGGATAGCACATGCAATACTGATATTATGTTACAGTTTATTATGGCGAGATATGAGAAACAATTTAACCTACCAGGAATATTATCCGTCTGTATTCTCACTAGTTGCACCAGTCTAATTCAATTTGGTGAGCTAACGTTATTAAAATAGTCTGAAATAAGTGTTTTTATTAGTGTTGTACTAAAAGTGAAAAGGCAAACATGCTTTTATAAAAAAAAAAAAGAACCTCGACTTCTCCTAAAAATACATTAGTGATAACAATAACAGTGAGTAGTCAGTGAAAAAGTAAAGTGCAAACATTTGAAGACTACTGAAATGAATAAAATAACCATTCAAAGCGTTGAGCAGTGTGATGACACCTGACTGTCAGTGATAACAACAACACACCTCGGTGTTTAACTGACAGGTTAGCTAGCTAACCCTCTAACGGTTTCCGCCCCCCTCCGTCTGTTTACATCACTACACAGTGTTTCCTCTGCGGTAAAACCTTCGTGTCATGGCTGCTGTCAGGCTGTGTAACACACTACCTTGTGTTTGTTCTCTCCGTCCAGCTGTATCGCTACTTTTGCCATTTTCATAGCATTTTGAAGGGGCTTCACCCCACTGTCAGCTGTGGCCATGGTCATTCCAGATCCGGATCCTCTGCTTTTCCCCTTCTCCGCTTCCTCTTTCTTCTTCGCTGTGCTCAGTCATGGCGGTCATATACACAGTATAAAGGCACATACTGCCCCCTACTGTAGGGGACTTGTAGACTCAAGGCACTTGCTCATCTGAATACTGATGTTACAGTAATGGGTAAATTAACGGTTGTTATGCTTTTGGGTTGCCCGTCCGTCACATTCTCTGTACACGCCATACCTCAAGAACAGCTCGAGGACAGAAGGGGAGACATGTGGTCAGATGTGGTCAAATTGGTGACACTCATCTTGGGTGCTCAGCTTGAAACTGTGTTGATTGCATTGTCTTCAGTGCTGCCCTGGGGAAGATGTGTGTCCATGTTTTTACAAATATGGATGTAATCTGTAAGAGAAACTTGACTGGTGGCATGGAGCAATACAACTGTGGGGCCGTATGTCTCATTTTAATTTGTTAATTAAACACAGATATCACGTTATTAAAACAGTCATAAAACAGTTGTATGATTCAAAAGGTTTAAAGAAAAATGCAAAAACAAAATTGGATGGATTAGCCTACTGAACAGGCCAAACGGGCACAGGCTCATGTCTTCTAAAGGGGGGATACGATGATGTGCTGATCTCCTGATAACCATGATTTTTGGATATTGTCTAAATCATATACAGGAGTATTAAGGCTGTGTATGTGGATGAGCTATGCAAAATTTCAAGTAACTCATACTGCTTTGATGTTATAGCCATTGTGTTGTTAGTATTTGCAATTACATAATGAATTTAAGAGTTACAGCAGATGTTGAATTTGACACACCTCAAAGATATAGACAATCAATAATATATATATATATAATCCAGACTTGATAGTGGCCTATACTGAAAGATCGGACCATGAATGCAAGACAGATGCTGGGAGCATTTTAACATGCTGCAGTATTACTGTTATGCACGTGTATATGTTCCGCTATTCTCATTGCTAACTTCCTGTGGTTAATTTTGTCAACATACTGTGAACAATTATGCACTTAGTATGCCCTACTAGTGAGGCGTTTTGTGACTTCTTCTAAGTAATGGCATCTTACATTAACCTTTAGACATGAGAAAGATAATACAGGACTGAATCACTCTGAATAAAAAGTTATACTGCACAGTGTGCAGGTCTTCTCTTTTGTGAGCTGAGTAAAAAGCAAAATTGGAATACATCACAAATCTGTGAGAGTCGAGAGCTATATTAAGTTGTATACAGCATTTTTATTTTCATTTTGTGAATGCATAAATCGATACATTTGTAGAATGCGATTAAAAAGAATAAAGCAATCAGCAAAACAATCAATAGCTGCACTAAAGACCTTCTTTCATTTTCATGAAAGATCAGACGAAGCTGTATCGTGGCTTGAGGGTGAGTAGATGGAGATGTTTGATCATTTGCTGCTGAATTGCTGTTGGTTGAAAGCTCTCTGTGCCCAGTCAAGATTCTGGCTCACGCAGATCTCATTCCCTCTGGCAGTGCTGATCCTGCGGAAGAAAAAGATTTCAGTAACAGCACAGTTAGGACTGAAAAAAATAATGTTCAAGATTTTATCTGTTGTGTTGCAATCAGTCAATCAAAACTTTAATACACTCATAAATAAAATGTAAGATATTACATAGAATGAATCATACTCAAATGCACAATTAAAAAAAAACATGTACATGCAAAAAAACACACAAGAGTATTAATCAGTGTCCTATATAGAGACAGCTATACCAATGCCTCCCAAACTGGGATTAGTAGAGTGCAGTATTAAACTTAAAACGTAGCCCAATATTTATATACTTAGTTTCATTATTCTTTCTGTTTTATGCTCAGGTAAAAACTGCCTAACACTGTTGCTCTGGTGAGAATCACTCTAGTGACATAAACAAATGTCAGACGTACACAAATCCCTTTTCCTGACAGCTGCTGTGAGTCTTGATGACGGAAATAATTTGCTGCTGCGGCACCCGTCTTGTATAGAATTGAAAGCAGCATGATCCGGGCGTCATTTCTTTCAAGGCTTCAGCTGGAAAAACAAAACAAGAATCATTTAGCATCACGCAGCATCAACATGTGTGTCGCTGCATGCTGGCAACATCATGTCAGTCTAAAGAGAGTGCACAAACACACAGGTCTTTACAATGACTTATCAAACTGAACTGAGTGCACTGACTGAATCTCATCTTATAACCATAATGTGTTAGGCTTACTTCTGCTCTATCATTCTCATGTCATTAATATTTACTGATGTGTACAGCTCATCTCTGCACAAATATTATCCTTATTCTCATACATCATATTTCTTTCCTTATTTTGCACTTGCATGTTTACATGTTTATAAAAATCCCTGTATTTTGCTACCTACTGTATATGCCTCTGCAAACCTATAGATTCTGTGTCTTGACTTCACCTGTATTTACTACAGCAATTCCAGTAAATTAAATATAATTTAAAGTATGATTGGCAAAATATGCAATTGCAAATGACAAAATATAGATTTAACTAAGAAATTTAAGAGAGCTTTGTCAGTTTACTGAGTGAGATTAACATCAAGATCTCTTTTGCAAGAGAGACCTGAGAACAGCAGAGAGAAAGGAAAAACAAAAATCATGAGATTAAGTGATTCCTGTTGGTTCTCTTATTTATTGTAAACAAATGTTAAGTGTATTAAATACATAGTTCAGCCTTTTGTCATATTGTTTAGGGCTGTGTATCACTGAAGACAGTCATGTATTGTGTATTTTGCTGGGAATTTGCAACTATTTGAGTTTTTATTATACAAATTAAAGGTCTGACAGGCTAATTCTTGTATTAAATGGACTCAGTATCTGTCTATCAGATATGTACAGCTATAATAATTTTGTCAAATTAAGAATTGTTACTGTTTTAATGTAATGTAATTTAATAGTAAACCGCATATAAAAAGTCTGGTAAGAACAAGGAATGCATGAGGTAATGGTATCAGGTGTTGTTTATGTACAAAATGAAATACTAAAATTTTAAAAAGTAAATGAAAGTCTAATCCAGACAACAAATGGCATCTCTCTCCACTATGATTCATAAATGAGACTGACAGACTTACGCATGGCAGTGCAGTAAACAGTGAGCACCAGCAGAAGTCCCACTGTACTGATGAGAGTCTTCATGATGTCCTCAGTGCAGACGTGATGATGCTCTTCTGTCTGTGCTGTCTGAAGTGATTCACTCTGATCACTACGTGTCTTATAGCTGCTCACATGTTCTCATGCCCATATACATAGCAATTCTAAGAAAAGGACCACAGTGGGTGTTGTCACAGTGTTGAGTGACAGGAAGTTTGAGGGTCACCTTAGAACGGCAAGATTAACAATCAATGAGACTGAGATGTTGAGAAGTTAATTACAACACAAACAGACAACAAGTAGGATAAACATTTATATCTGATGAGGCTGAGAACTTTTACTTTGGAATCAATGAAAAATGATTTTAAGGTTAAAGATAGAGTTATCAGCCTGGTTTGGTTCACTGTCCAACATCCACCGCAATCCACTAAACAAAATCATAACAATTAGCAGTAAAATAAGGCACAGGAACCACTTTTCAGCATCTACAATAGAAGAACTAAACAAAAATGTTTTCAGGTAGCTTCAGACACCAGCCACACACCGCACAGCCATTACAAACTCCTACCCTCAGGTCTCAGGTACAGATCTCTTGCTTTTAAAACAAAGAGAGCCATGTCCAGCTTTGTAACCTCATCCATCAGACTATTGAATAACAGCTGATTTGATCTGGTATGTGTATGCTTGTGGGTGTGTGTGTGTTTGTTTTTCTCTCCTTTTAACATTTGTATTTGTATTTTTAACTTTTTAACATTTGTATTTATCTATTTGTATTTATTTTGTTGATTGTTGCTCTTCACAGACAAAGTTCCGCACGGACAAATAAAGTTCTTTGAATTGAATTAAGTTTAGGTTAAGGGTAAAGGTTGTTTTTATGTCAATGAGGGACAGACGTGTGTTTGTGTGCCAATAAACCACTAAATGCTGGATGCCGGACCAAGTGTTTTAACTTAGGCCATTTTATATATCAATGTTACTCCTTTCCTGAACTAAGTAAAAGTGATGTAATCATGAAATCTAATCGTCAAATTAAAAATGTGACAGTAAAATTTCACCAGCATTTCAGTATCAGGTTAGGGAGGGTGTCGTGTCCTTGTTGCTGCGCTGCCTTTACAATAAATGATGGCGTATGAAGATAAAGATGCACATCACACCGCAGACCAGCAGCCTCCACTGATGCTATCAGGACAGATAGAGATTTTGCTGATGCTGGCGTCTTAAAGTGTGGTCACACAGCAGCAAAACAAATAGGCTGTGTGAAAAGAACACATTTAACACATTTCACATATGCACACGATAAGTTTGTATGTCATGCTCAAACCTCACTGATTTTATCACAACAAGAAAACAGTTTGCGGTGTACATTTGTGCAGGGTCTGCAAATCTTCAGAATGTAAAAAAAAAAAAGAAAAAGAAAAGAAACACTCACAGCACATATATTGCATTTGCAATTTTCATAGATATTGCATCTATGTGTATCTGATTCCAACTGTAACATTATAGTTTTGTTTTGTTTTTTTGTCCAAAGCAATGTCCAGTGTATCACTGTGAGTGATATAGTGGAGTGAAACAAGGCAAGGACTCAAACACACAGCTGGCAGACAGAGCAGATGAGCTGAAATCAAAGTTTACAGAGGTCAATAATCAGAGCTTACTTCAGCATCAGGCAATCAGACCAATCAACTGGAGCAGGTGCGCAGGGGGCAAAAAAAAAAATAATAAGAGAGTAAAGTAATGACAATAATAGCATTAGCAAGTGTTATCCGATTTTGCATATTTCTGAATCCTGTTTACCAAAAGGTGGAAAATAGAACTGATATGTGAGTGTGAACACTGAAGACAGGTTCACAAGCTGCCCAGCTGTCCTTAGCACAGCTCACTTTGGAGTACATGACATATATCTTACAACAAAGCAGCATAAACATTTACATACTCATCAACTAGTCCTGATAATATCATGGACAGAGGCACATGTTTTCTGTGACGTAATACTGTGGTTAATCAGTACAATTACCATGTTCTGTTCAGTTTAGTTTATTAGTTTATTGAAGAGGGGCCATGCCCAACACAGCTTTTGAACCAAAGTTAGCTTATACACCTAATTTGCATCTGTAGTCCCCAGGACAACAGTTTGTCCATTTACTAACAGTACATCATATATGAAACACAGTTATATCGACTGTTGCAGAATGTGCATGATGATGATGATGATGATGATGATGATGAAGGATTAAAGCTGTATTAATGAGTATATTTTAAATGAACTTTAACTCAAAGGTCACGGTGCAATGTGTGACTGAGATATACAGAGAAAATTAGAGACCATCACTGGGATCACACAAGCCCCGGTACAGCTATTTACATCAGCCAGGAGCATAAAGTGGAGGGGCAATGGTCCCTTCCCTACTGTCTACCCTCTTACTTCTGGCTCTTTTGCTCAGACCACACTCATCTTTGAACTTAACCTTCATTGTGATCTCAACTACATCCCTGTAAAGTTTCGTGACTGCATCTTGCAAAATCTGTTCACAGAGAGACACTTTGCAAAATATTTAAAACTGCTTCTGTGACAGTTCCTGCAACAATTGGTGTCAGCAGGACCACATTTTGCCTTGATGTCACACAAACACACAGACTAAAAACAGTAACAGCTGCCGTAAATTAGCTCTGGTTAACCCACAGAACACTAACTGTCCAGCTTCAACCAGCAAATAGACAAAGTCAGTCAGCAAGCCATACAACAAGCCTTTAGCAACTGAAGAGCCATGTTTTTCTCACGAGTTGGCAAAGAAAACACATCTAAAATGAGAATTAATGTTACATCCAACAGGTCAGATCTGTTGGATCATAGTGAGGAGCATTTGAATGTGTTCCAAATCGTAGGATAAGATGTTCTGTGGCATCCGTTTAATTAGGGAAACAAAACTGGAAATTAATCTTCCATGTCATCTAGATTGTATTTCTTTAGTTGAAGTCTGCTATTGCCCAACTGTCTGATAATCCATAAAAGGCCTTAACAAGGGAGATGTTTTGTTACACTTACTAAATGCTTAATAAATGCAATCAGGAAACACACAGAACCAGCAATATAGCTCAAAACATCAGTCACATTTTTATTAAAATAGAAAGTCCTCACACATTCTGCCTGCAAAAACAGGCAATAATTCATCACAGTATTATACAATAATACATCTTCATGGCTGCTGACCGCTGCCCTTAGTGTTGTGGAGTTGGTTGTAGAGATCCAGAGCCCACTGGAAAGATCCACTGTAGCAGAACTGTTTTCCTCTGATTGTCTGGACTCTGTGAAACATACAGGAGAGAGAACTCAGGTCTTTCTCCTTCTTTTGTGTTTTAAGAGTAATTATAAAGCATGCTGCGGCTTTGTGATGATGCCTGGAGGTCATCCATTATTCTATTTGTCATTTCATCCTCAGTTACGAGACAATATCAGCAGCAGAATGTGGCACAAACTTACATGAATGCCTGCTTCAGACAGGAGCTGTGGGTCTTGGTAATGCTGGATACCCTCTTCACATGCATACTGCGGTTGTAAAAGCCGAAGCAGCATTTTCCAGGTGCCATGTTGATCTCAAGAGCTGTAGCTGTGAGGAAGGTAAATGGATAAAGTCAATACAAACATGTCTGTGAACAAACTCTGAAGATGCTGAAGCACAAACACAGACACAAACTCACGCATGGCGTCGCAGCAGCAGGCGATGAGCAGCAGCAGCCCCAGAGTGATGCACAGAGTCTTCATGATGCTGTCAGTGAAAGGATGAGGATGATGATGCTGTTCTTCTTCTCTCTTTGCTGTGATCGACTCTCGGCGCTGTGTCCGATATAAATCCGGTCCATTGTGGAACCGAAACGTGTATGATGTCAGCCTTTCCATCCCACATTAACCCTGCTGTGAGACATCAGGGGAGAATTTCCCCACACCTCCTCAGAACTTCCACTGACAAGAAATGCTCAGATGATGGCTGGTGTCTGGTGAGGGATGGAAGAAACAGTTTTGTTGTAAAGATAAACATCAGCTCCCCGACCACAGAAGACAGAAGAGCCTCTTCAGTATCTATCTCATCTACATCTCAGTGCACTTTTAGACTGTGGAAAGGTTGTCATGTTAGTGTGGGAAAGTACAAACAATATAAAAACATTTTAGTCAATTATATTTCAAGAGTTTTTATTCAATGTTCAAGTTAAAGTGACAATTTATTTTAAATTTTCTCAGTAAGGGAGCTTAAATTCTTCTTCCTCTTTTAGCATTTACATATATCGTATTTCTAGGAACATGTAACAACGTGATGTCAAATGAACAAAGCTAGTTAATCACAAATAACTAAAAACAACCAAACTGGTCGAAACCATTTTTAATGGTACCTTTACCATTTATGCCTTTGCACCTTTACGTGCAGGTACCACAGAAACAATGCCAATGTAAAGTCAATTAGGATCCTTTTTCGTGGTGCACACACAGATTGCCTGATTCAACAACGTCACATCAGCTTCGTTTCACTCAATCATTTTATACACTGGGCCTTCAAAGTGCTCTCTGAAACTACACCTGACATGGCTTGTGTCCAAAAAATGAAAAAATAAGAACTTTGTCGTAGAGCTAAACCAAATACATAATTGGAAAGGTCTCAATCTGGAGAGTAACATATGTCAGTATGATGATTCTACATAGCTCTTGCTTTCAGCCATTCACCTTTGAACCTTGACCTCAGTGCATGTTGAGGGCTTATAACTCAGCAACTAAAGGGGGTACCATGGGACCAACTGTTATAGAGAGCTCTTGACCTCAACTATCATGTGAGTGTAGTCAACAACTGGGGCTGCTGTCAGATATGGGTAAAATATGGATAAAATTAATTTTCACCCATTTAGAAATTAGATATTTAAAATCTGATTACATAAGTGTGTTTACCAGCCCCTTAAAGTCCACAGTGTACTCTCAATTCAGTATTTACAACTTCCAAATCTGGGAAAAACACTTATAAACACTTATATTTTTATAAAAACTACAATTCCCTGGGACCGCGCCATGCAGCTTGATACATATCAGCAACATAGTTGTAGTTCTTCTGATTTGCAAAGTAGCGTTCTAAATAGGGTTGTAAAAATATATAGCTACCCAATATATCTAATATCTAGTAAAGCTGAACTAGTAAACACACTGCACCTAGATGAACTATGTTAAGAAAAAGTAAAGATGTCATCTAATTTTGGATATTTTAGCTAATACGTTAGAAACAGCGTTTTGGATGGCAGGTTTTTTGTAGCTTGTAAAATAGAGTTGTAAAATAGGATTGTAAAAAGATAGATCTACTGAATATATCTAATATCTAGTAAAGCCGAACTAATAAAGCCACTGCACCTAGATGAACTACGTTAAGATGTTACGTTAAAAAAAGCAAGGATGTTGGCTAATTGCAGATATTTTAGATAGTACTCTAGAAACAGCGTTTTTCGGATGGCAGGTTTTTTGCGGCTTGTTATAAAATAGAGTCTTAAAAAGATACATCTACTGAATACATCTAATATCTAGTAAAGCCGAACTAGTAATGACACTGCACCTAGATGAACTATGTTAAGAAAAAGTAAGGATGATGGTTAATTTTGGATATTTTAGCAAGTTCTCTAGAAATGGCGTTTTTGGGACTCCGGTTGTAGAGTTGTCAAATAGTGTCGTAAAAAAGTAAATCTACTGAATATATCAAATATCTAGTACAGCCGAACTATCATGTTGTTATCATTATTATTATTATTATCATCATCATTATTGGTGGTAAATTATAACAGAGGAATATAGTTGCCGTTTTAATATCAAGAACACTTTAGTGTTTTTGTGTGTATACAGGAAGTTATTGAATCAGGAATTTGTGTGTCCACCACGAAAAAGGATCCTAATTAACTTACACTGGCATTGTTTCCATGGTACCAGCAGGTAATTTCAACCCATTACGTGCTGCCACCACGGAATGCGGTGTTAAGAGGTCGTGGTCATTTCACGTATTTCTGTGAGATCAGGTTGTTTGTGGACTCCAGTTTTGAAGCTTCAAGTTTGCCATTTCAGCCGTAGCCATTTTGATTTGTTGGAGCTAGAAATGACCATCTTTGGACGAGAGGCCTGCGATGTGGACGAGCGAGGGATCTGAGTGAAAAGCTGAGGACACTATCGGCAGACAGCCTGTCACTCACAGCAGCCTACTCTTAATTATGCGCAACTTTAATCCTTAATAAAATGGACACAGGGGAGTTATATACTATCGTGCATGTTAAAATCAGCTATAAAGACCAAAACTGTTTTTGTACCAGGCTGTTAACTATTTCTGCTGTGGGCATTTCAACATTGGGGTCTATGGGGACTGACTGGCTTTCAGAGCTGGCCTCTTTGGGTGCTTCATATTGGCTGAGTGTTATGAAGACTATATCACTTTTGACTGTTAGAGATTTTTTAAAGTGTTAGTATGCCATAAAATTGTCATAAAAAGTTAATTAAAAAGTCCAAGTATACTATGTCATAAAAAAAAATGTCATGATGTGTGCACTTTTCCTGTGTGGCCCAAAGTAACATGTTGGCTCTGTAAAATGGCACTCAGTCATCAAAACTTTGAAAACTCATGATCTCAAATCCATTGTTTCAAAATGCTTTAAAATGATCAGTTTTGCTGTTAAGTTTCTACTGATGGTAAATCCCCCCCAGATCCCCTGAAGGGTTGGGTTGCCCTCCAGTGTTTACAGGTGATTACACCCATAGGATAATATATGATGATCTGAAAAATTTGTGTCAACTTCTGATTTTTCACTCTCCATGCACCTTTTTCACTCTCCATGCACCTTGTGAATCGGTGAAGTTGTGCCAGAAACCACTTTCAACCTCTGATTTAAAACCATGTTTGGATGGTCGAGCAGTTTAAAATAAGTATGTGTGTATGTGTATAAGTAAGTGTGATTCCCACAGACCTGCAGGAGAAAATGACCATTAGAATCTGTATGTGTGAGGGTTCATACGTCTGTACATCACAGTAACAGGAGCGGCTGTCCAGGTAACATTTCTCACTGTAGAATAGACAACTCTAAAATTGTCAATGGTGTAGCTGTTTATAATGGGAACATATTGCCTGTTTACTTTTGTTTAAAGTTGCAAGTTGTGTCAATGAGCCCTGTTTGACACAACTTGACCCTGTTTGTATGAACACACAAACACATACACACACACACACACACACACACACACACACACACACACAGCAAGATGACATTAAAATGTCAAAGGGTGAATATAAATAAATCGGGAAAAACATGGTTCTTAAAATATTTTCGCTTCAAAGAAATTCAATGGGTTTCGTTTGTAAAACATTTTCTCAGATGGCTGCTGGGTTATAAATACAAACAAAAATACCATGACTCAGTTCCCCTCTTTATGTAAATCTTTGTGGTTCAGACCGAAGTGATGGAGATGATATGGTGTTCACGAGATCTTATCACAGCTGCTTTCAGATGCATACACAAACCCAGGTTTAGCAAAGCATCTCTGACCTATTTAGATCTCTTCTGTGCATGCACTTGCAACTCAGTCGATTTCCTCATAGCTCTGTCAATGGACTGCCAGCGTAATGCACTGAGCTTGATACAGCCTGTAGTTAAACTGTAGTTCCAGAGGGAGAGTTTGTCCTGCAGAGAGGTGTATAACATCACAGGTCAGTGTCAAGCAGAAGTGAAAAGATTTCTAGAATAATTCAGCACAATTGCAGTTATGTTGCTGATATTTGACATCAGATGAATAATGAATAATAAATGATGAATAATAGGCATCACAATATACAGTTGTGCACAAAACCAAAACTCAAGCAGACACAGCCACTAAATTAAAAGTTGTGGATCATATTTAGATCTTAAGCTTAACTTAGGTAAATAAAATATGTTCTACGTTATATTTAGTATTGTGAGCAGAGATCACTCATTAGGCAGCAGAACATCCTCGTTCTGTGTTATTAGTATATCAAGACTGTTGCGTTACTGGATTATAAGTATTGACTGATCAGAATATTAATGTAGCAGCTGGTCAAAGTGGAGCGAATTCTAGTGAATTGGGAAGTAAAGTATATAACAACGCAACATAAATTGTTTGAAATTTAGTGGACAGAAGTGTGTGTGTGTGTGTGTGTGTGTGTGTGTGTGTGTGTGTGTGTGTGTGTGTGTGTGTGTGTGTGTGTGTGTGTGTGTGTGTGTGTGTACGAGAGGGAGAGAGAAAGAGGTGGGTGGGTCGTCTCCACAATCGTAGGCCGTGTTGAAGCAGACACATTGAGAAATCCCCACTTAAGGTCATCATATTGACAAATCCAACATTCTCACCACAGTCAGACCTTATATTCAGATAAAGATTGATGTTTCAGACTATTTGAAACTTTTAATTCCACTGCGTCATGATACATAGGTTACAATAATGACAAAACAATGGTACCTGGCTGTAATATAGTGCTGCATAAATTATGTGACCAAAGGTAAACCATTACTTAACCAGGGACATAATGTGATCTTATCTATAATGTTATGTTTTCATGTGATGGACATGAAAACAGAATGGCCATGGTAAAAGTAGCACATGACTGTCTACCACAAGAACAACAACAATATTCTGTACCAATACTCAGCAGTGGCACAGCAGTAAGAACTGGTATGTGCAGCTAAAAGTGTTGACTTCCCAGTGAACACTTTTTAACCTTAGTGCTGCTGTTGCACTTTTTGTGTTAAAATGTAGTATTGTTAATATAATATAAAATGATATAATATTAAGATCAGACTAGACAGTATCAGACGTACAGCTGCAATAAATTTTTAGAACTTTCTAAATTTTTAGAACAACGCTTATCATCTGTCTTTCAAGTTTACATATATAAACACTTAGTTATCAGTTTATTAGGTACACGGGTAAATCCTCCCATTTAGGGACTAATGTTGCTACTAATGTTGACATTAGTAGTGACACTGTTTTCAAGAGGTGTTGATTCAACTGTATGATTATTAAGCTACAGCAGCAGCTACAGATAGAGTGCTGCTATATATGTATGTATATATATTTATGTATATAAAGGCAGATCTGTCTCCAGATCAAATAAGTCACCATCAGCAGAACTGATGGAAAACGTCATTAACAGCAGGACATAAAAATTGGATCAAATAACTCAATCAATCACTCTGTATATTATGTCAGTACATTTATAGTCTGCATTCAAAAACATGTTTTGCTTATTGTTACTTCACCTGGATGTTTGAGCTTCACTGTGCAGAATGAATGATGAAGGGAGGAAGTTTCTCAAGCGCACATATGCAGTAGTGAAGCAGGAATTATCTTGTGTCCAACTGTTAAAGATCCAGTGTGCAGGATTTAAAAGGATATAATTGGTAGGAATGTTGGTGTTAGTTTGGTGCAATCTGCAACCTCACCGGTGGATGCCACTAATCCTCCACATTGGACCTTTAAACTTTTTAAATGAACAATATTTGCACTTTCGTAGATTCTGGATTTTACATGGAAGGAAATAGAGTAAATGAAAAAAAAACATTCATTCATTTAGTCATCTATTCATCCATTCATTATCTGTGACTGCTTATCTTGTTAAGTGACCTCTTGACATGTCGCATGTCACATAGAGACAAATGAGACAAAAAACAAACAAACATCAAAATCTTTATATTTCTACATATATTATTCTCACAATTTTCATTTACTATTATTCTTATTTATTAGCACAAGTGCATACAATATGATTATATTTCAGATTTACACAATGAGCAAGGAGAAGTATCTTTATATTCATAGTTCTCTAACCTGTCAGTGAGCTTGGCCTTATTCTAGTCAGTTAATATCACCCCCTGCACACACGAAATTTCAGTCTTTGAAGATACCTAGGTAGTTGCCTCAAACCGATTTATATGATCATATTTTCTCTAGACGGCAGGAGACGCTGTATCATATACCCTCCAGGATTTTGCTCCACTTGCACTTCCGGGTGCTAATGTTTACAACTGGGAGCAGCATAGAAAGCTGCTGCTGTGGCTGCAGCTGGCTCATGAAAACCATCTCTCATGTTAAACACAACATGCACCTGAAGTGCTAGGACATATTCACTCTGACGGTAGGCTATGACACGAGACTGCACGAGTCATGACGACATAACATTTTTGGCACGAGCTAGCAGACGTAGCAGGCTCATTCATGCTGCTCAGGCTAACAAGCTAACGTTAGCATGTTGTAATGAACACAAGTGGACAGATATCAGTCGTAACGTCACTGTCAGAATATTTCAGACGTTTTATTCTGTCGGTTTTATCGAAAATAAATGAGTCAGGCCTACTGTGCAAACAGGTAACGAAGTTAATGTTAGAAAAACATTTATCTTATTTTCTAGGATTTGGTTAACCTACAGCTAACAAGGTTTTGAATGTAACTTATGTTGCTTATTGTTTTTCTGTATCCTATTACTTTATATTTTGTAACGTTATATGATATTCATGAGACTGCACTGGATGTTGCTGATACATGTCGCGTTTTTAAATAGCTTTGTCACCGTGGCACCTTGGCAGCAAATAGTAGTTTAGCAAATAGTGCTGCTGATAATTGCATCATAAAAACATGTTCACTTAACAGCAATTTATTAAAGTATTAAAGTTTTAAATGTAGGGAAATCGATTTGTTTCAATATAATTTATGTAAAGGTATTCACAAATGCTTCTCACTTATTTGAAATTAATGAAATGTATACACAGATATTTTTTTATTTGTGAAATTTGTCTGTGTATGTGCAGCTGCACTTTATATTTGCAAAACAGTTTTTTTGAGGTTACAATTTTTTTTTTGTATTTGTGGAAAGTGTTTTATATTTACAGATTACACTGACACATGTATTGCTGATCTGTTCACACAAATAATTAAGAGACAAATCTGTCTCCGTAAAAATGTAAAAAAAAAAAAATGTTGATGCACAGAAGGTTTGGGAAATATCTTACTCTAACATTAGTATACTCTTTTGGATAGTAAAGCGTATCAGCAACAGTAAGATCAAGATTATATATATTTTAAATAATTGTTTATTATGCAAAGATAGAGGAGACAAAGTTAATATCATTGTTACTTATGCTGTAAATCTTTATAGTGGCACAGGCAGCAGGGCTCCATCATCAGGATCAGCTGCCGAGGGCTGAAAGTATAGAATAAACTATGAAGAAGAAGAGCCGACGTCCAAGGTCATCTGAGACTTCACGTCAGACAAGCAGGACACAGACAACAGTGAGCATCGGCGCGGAGAAGAGGCCGCCTGGAAATAGAGGGAGACCTCGCAAGACTGTTCCTGTAACCACAGACAGTTTCTACCATGATAACACTGCAAAAGACAAGACTGCTAACATAGACTGTAGAGTGGCGGCATCTGACGACGCACAAAAATATCCGGAGAGCAAGTCTAGATCTTCAGGTGCGTGTCTCAGTACCAGTGCTAATATGTTGCCTCTTGTCACAGTTTCCTCCAGAGAACGATCAAACATAGTGTCCATTTGCTGATTTTGGGTCTTGACTGAAAAAACACTGATCTGTTATATTGTCCAGCAGGTAGACTGTCAACTGCCGTCTGTCGGCTCTGCCACGGGAAGTTCTCTCCACGCAGCCTGCGGCATGCCTTCAACAAGTGGCCTCAGGATTCCCTCGATATTGTTGATGACGAGTCTGACGCGGCGGCACAGTCACCCCTTTTATTTCACACGGACTTCCAGCAACTGGTCGGGGTCCAGTTGGACCGTGACCCCCGGTTATCAGAGTTTATCTGCAAGAAATGCCACTCTAAGTTCTACAAGTGCCACAGCATCCTGGTCAGATTTCTGCAGAGGGTCAACCTCCCACCACTTGGGAAAGAGAACCTCAAAAGCTGGTTAGTTTAAGGAAAATATCTCCCTGAGTGTTGACTTTAAAAGTTTACTTAAGTATTCTCAAAGCTTCAGGCAGAAAATCTACAAATATAAGCAACTGTTTGTTTCTATTTCAGGAAGAAGTGTCCAGAGGCCTCAGTAAACCATGGCTCAGCAAGTAAATTAAAGAATTTTCTTTGTTTTTGCTACAGAAATGACATAAAACACAGGTTAACTGACTGCACTACTCTGTTAATACATTCTTCTCTTTTCTTTCAGCACCACAGTCCTTTACCTCAGACCCTAAGTGCCTCCACAGCCTGGTGTCCTGGGCTCACCACCACGGAGAGGCCTGCCGCTCCTGTCCCAACCTGAGAGAGGTGTTGGAGGGCCAGTGCTGGGGCTCAGTTAAGGCCGTCTGGGGTTGCGTTGATGGTCACAGATACATCATGGACACATGCACAGCCACTCCCAACCCAGGATTCACAATGAACTTAAGCAGCGGACCATTAGGGAGTGGCAATGGTGATGGAGTGATGTCAGAGGAGGAGGAGGAAGATGAAGAGGAGCAGCCCAGTGGGAATGGAAGGACCCCAGCAGGAAGTATGGACAATCTGGCTCAACACAGTCCACCTGCAGTCACAGCACAGACTCAGAGCTTGGCGCTGGCTGACTGGACCAGCAACACTGAAGGTGAGACTGTTGATAGCTCATGAGATCTCCAGAAGGTGTGAGGCAGCATCAGCTGTGTCAAAGGACCTTATTTTACACCCGACGCAAAGCGGTACACAACGCAACGCAACCGTCATTGCTAGCTTCACGCTGACAGAGACAGCGTCCACGTTGAGTAAATAGCAAATTGCGTCCATGGGCGTGTAGGCTTTAAAATGAGGTGTGGTCAGACACGTTAGCGTATTGCTATTTTGAACAATTAACCAAAGAGGGCGCATCATTCAGATTGTAAGATGAGCCTACAGAGACGGGTTTACAACACATGTACACTCTGCTTGTTACACACACAGGGACACGCGGATAGGTGAAATAAAACACCAGTAATGAGAAATATTTATTAGATTCTGTAAAATGTGAACATAGCAGAGAGCAGAGCAGAGCTGCTGTCTGACTCTCCATTAATAGTGGTGCTGTGCGCATTTATGCACAAGGAGCAGGGCAAACTTTAGTGCACAATATACAGGTGCACCAGGCTTCTAAAGGGAATGGGAGATGACACTGATTGGTTGTATTCATGTAAAGGATATTTCCCTGACATTAAACAGCATCTGTTCCTCAATTACATTTCCATTATGGCTGTTTTGTGTATATGCATACTCAAAACATTTTGCAGCAGTAAATTTGCAACTCAGTTAGATGTGACGGGAGACACATTGTGGCTCTACTTGCTTAATTTCTGAGCAACACCACACCATCATCTGTATTGCCTGAATAGTGTCTATTCCCTTTTTTCTTCTCTTTCTCAAAACTAGTTTTGCTGTACATGTGTTAAGGTGAAGTCAGTGTCAAATGAAAACAGCCATAACACTCCTGCAATAAATGTTATGTTCGCAAAGATTATAAAATTCTGTTAAAGCGAAACTGTCGTAGGGAGGTGTTGATTTAACTCTTCGATCATTTTGGAGGAGGTAGTTTGCGATACTGTTGCAGCATATTGTGCTGTATTTAGCCTCCACTAACGTAAATGTGGTGGACATAAGAGCTTAAAACCATTCCTTAAATGTTTTATGGATACCGGCCCTGGTTTATTCATGAGGAGTCAGCTGCAGGATTTTAAAGGTTCCTGTACACAGATGAAGCAGCCAGACTGTAAACAGTACCTTGTTTACTCCGTACATGTAGAGACAACCAGTGGAGCATTGATATGTCAATAATTCCCGACTGTGTTTCCTGACACATATGTTCAGAACTCATCACTATGAATCGTTTGAATGCTTGTTTGGCTTGTGTGGTGTCTGTATGAGTGCTTGACTCACATGGTTGTGCTTTTTGTCTCGATTAGGTTTTACAGGTCATGAGGAGGCTTCGTCTCCTGCTCCGGCCCAGCTGGAGGACAGGGCTGCTGATAGTGATCTGTCTGACAGGTTAGTCACACTGTTGATCTTTCTCATCTGATTCTGTCTTATAACCATCAATAACCATCTACAAGAACTGTAACTGTGTGTGTGTGTGTGTGTGTGTGTGTGTGTGTGTGTGTGTGTGTGTGTGTGTGTGTGTGTGTGTGTAGGGTCATTTCCGAGGATGACTTTGAGGAGACTAGAAAAGAAGGATTATCCGATGATGAGTTATTTGAGCCGTTCTCAGACAAGAGGTGGGTTAATTTATTCTTTTGCAGAGGTTTTTTTTTTTTCATCTCAAACAGCAGAGATGTTCTGAAAATGACTTCTTACAGAAACCCAGGTTTGGTTTTTAGAGTACCTTTCTCTCCCCCTCCCAGAGCCCGCAGGGTGACCGTCCCCAGCAAGAGAAGAAGAAGCCCGAAGGCCCTGGAGGAGCCCAAAATAAAAAAGAAACCTGGACCCAAACCTGGCTGGAAGAACAAGTTCAAACCTAAAGCGTACATATTCAACACAACTTGACTCCCATATTTCCTTAAATACACAACCTCCAGTCAGCAAAAGTTACATGTCATATTTACATGTGTAGTTTATCTCAGTTGGAAGCATCTTGTATTTTGTTGAAATGTTTTTAGACCATGTTTTGTTTCAGTTCATTGTAGTTGACTATTTTAACTTTAACAGACGTGCATGGAAGCTCCAGTTAGAATCTGTTGTAATAACTCTTCGTTATATTTGGTTAAACTGTCATTACATCCATACAGACGTACATGAGAAAGAAAATTTTTGAAAAACATCATGCTTCTCTGCCTTCTGGTAGTGCTTCTAAAGGCATTTGGAAAAATCCACTGTAGGTACGAAAAAAGTCAGTCGGACCCGAGGAGTCTCTAACGCAGCTGGCAGTCATGTCAATCACTGCTCATGAACTGCGGTCAAACTGTCAATATTGAGTGCACTGTTTAGCTGTACAACAAGGAAGTTTGTGACCCGACTGCCATGTTGTAAACAGTTGAGCCAAAAATGAAGCACCTCCCACAGGGCAGGGCAGACTTCCTGCTCAACTTTTACAGCTAAACAGTACACCAACATATATTTCTGAAAACATTTGACGCAAGAAATAAGCAATTCAGTAACAGAATCTTGATTTATATTTGATCAGCACTGTTTGACAGTTTGATCACAGTTCATGAGCAGTGATTGACAGCTGCGTTTGAGACTCCTCAGCTCGGATTGGTTATTTCTGTTCAGCTGCTGTGGATTCTTGCAAATGCCCTTGGAAGCATCATGAGGAGGAGGAGGAATCAGATTTTTTTTTCACTATCTGTCTTAGATTTTTCTGTGTGGATATACTGACAGTTTTAGTCAATATTACAAAAAGGTATTATTATAGAAGTTACCAAGTGTAGCTTTAATGAACAACTTTTGTGTTTTTATTTTCAGAGAGGAGCTGCCCAACATCTACAAGTGTCCATATCAGGGATGTACAGCCGTCTATAGAGCTCCTGATGGTTTAAAGGTCAGAATTCAAATGTGTGAATGTGACATCAGAATAATATTGTTTCAGTCATTTATGAACCCGCCTGAAGACAAGATAGTTCTCCATGCTACTTCAAATTCTGTACATAGTTTCATTTTGCTCTGCCTCTGACTGTATAAATGACTGGTTTTCTTATCGGGGGGGTTTAGAAACACATCAAAGAGCATCATGAGGAGATGAGAGAGCGCCCCTGCCCTCATCCCGGCTGCAACAAGGTTTTCATGATCGACCGCTACCTCCAGCGACACGTCAAGCTCATCCACACTGGTGAGGTCAAAAGCAAGACTTTGTTTTAAGACAGTGTTTTACATGTCCCACCTGGGGCCTCTATCATAAAACAAGTTCAGCCTAGTCTGACTCTCTTTGGCTTCACTGAGCCTAAAATTTGCGATACTAGTTCCTACAAATAACTACTCACAACAAGGTCAGTGGATTATCATTTGAAATACATTTTAAAAACTCAACATCAATGTGTCTTTCCAGGAGTTATGACCCTGTTACTCAAGATAATCCACAGACCTTGTTGTGAGAAGTTTCACATACGAACTGCTTTCTGTCTACCAAACTAAACTTGCTTACTGTATCACTTTGCAGAAGGAAGCATACATCTACTCATAGATGAGAGGCTTTTTTTTTTTTTTTTTTTGCTGTAATGATTGAATGAGTTTGAATTATCAAATCCTAAACTTTGTCTTTGTCTGAACTTTGAATAGATGTGTCATGTTAAACAAACTATAAAATCAAAGAGGCATTTGTTTTAGGTGTTAATGTGTGTTTTTGCTTTAACTTAACTTTGTCATCTTAATGTTTTTGTGTGTGTGTGTGTGTTTTTTTTTCAGAGGAGAGGAACTACATTTGTGACCAGTGTGGCCAAACGTTCAAACAGAGGAAACACCTTTCAGTTCACCAGATGAGACATTCAGGGGCCAAGCCACTGCAGTAAGAACTGATGATGTGATTTGTGAACAATTATTTCAATGAGTTGATATAAAATGAAGCATAATTCTGATATTGCAGTGCATTTTTTTGTTTTTGAATTTAGATTTCAAATATTAAAACATGGACTGGAGACAAAGGCCATAAATGTTAACATTTTTTTCCCCTATAGATGTGAGGTGTGTGGCTTCCAGTGTCGCCAGCGAGCATCACTGAAATACCACATGACCAAACACAAGGCCGAGGCTGACCTGGAGTTTGCATGCCTGATCTGCGGAAAGCGCTTTGAGAAGGCCCACAACCTGAACGTCCACATGTCCATGGTCCACCCACTGACTCAGACTGAGGTTCAACGAGGCAACAGCCAGCAGCAGCACCAGCCGCCGCTGTACTCTGACCTGCACACCATCACTCTGACCGGGGAGGTGGTTCAGCCAGACCAGGACAGATGACAGCAGGGAGTCCAGGTCTGCTGCACGGGTACATAAACTGGGGGAGTTTCCCAGTTCTGACAGCCTCTACTGCAGTTTCCATTTTTTCACATTCAGGTCATGGACTGTGATGGGACCTGCTGTATGGCAAAAACAGATGTTTATCTCAGTCCTCTACCAATATTGCAATTTTAGCTCAGCTTTTGTGTCATACCAACACAATTTAGTGGATCAAATTTCTTATATTTACTGTCTTATGGACCACTCTTTGAAGCTTTCAAGAGTCACTTTTCATTCCAAACTCAAATCTTCCAACAACTTTAGATTTTAGCTTGTTTTTGGGGAAGCAGCCGGCTGTCCTTCACATATAACATTGACAGACGCTGCAGTGCACCCTGACGCCATGTAGTGAAGGCATCAAGAATCTTAGGATCCAAGTTTCTGGGTCAAAGCTGTGGTGTTGTGTTCTCACACACCGTATGAACTGAATAGGGACCTAATAAAAAGAACCTCCAGGCTTACGCATTTACAGTGTAGTCAAAATCAGTCACGTTTTAACAAGGAAATCAGCCGATAATGATTATAACTGTTCTGATTTCATGGTGAGCATGGTGTGAGTGGAAACAGTAGGACAAAGTAGAGATATTTACCCCGGCCTTAGCTCACTGTGGCTGCTCCTGACTGTTATATCACTCCCTGCATTTTTTAAATTCATCTGCTGTCCAAAAATGACCACTGTCGGTTGCTGTCAATGCTAACTTTAGTAAAACATGCACTGCATTTCTTGTAACTGCTTTACAATAAAAGTCACCCTGTGTTTTGCCCGAGCAGCAACCTGCAGGGCTGAAAAATGAAGGCAACACTGAAGTGCCAAAAACTGCAGTTCCTTTAATGGCTACATGTGGCTGGCTCCAAAAGTGAGTCAGTCTCCACAGACCCTAATGATAAAATGCCAGACTTTACAGCAGAAATAAACCTGTTTATAGCCTGTTACACAAAACGGTTTTGGTCTCTAAAGCTAATTTCAACCTTTCATGACAGCTGTACGATGGATACATTTTAATATAACTCACCCATTCACTTCTTATTAAAGCTTGAAGTTATGCATATTTAAAGGCAGGGCCACTAGCGTGACAAGGCATCGCTACAGTCTGAGTCAGATTCACCCCTTGCTCCTTTACAGCTACGACAGTCCGGGTGACATCAGGGTAGCTGCATACCTTATTTTATGCAGTCTATGGTTTCACCAATTGAATGCTTTTCATGTGAAGAAGCAGCAGTAGGTAATGTTGGGTTGTCCTGTCAAACCCACATTTGTAGGTAGGCACTTGAATCCAGGGTGGGAATGGTGGACTCTAACAAAAAACATAACAATTTAGAATCTTAATGTTTATAAATTGAAAGGCGACAACAACTTTTGGTGCCTCTGTTTCAGATCTGATGTAAAGATGATTTTACACTGCCTGGGGACTATATAGATCTATACGCAGTTTTATTTGATAGCTGAAGTGCACAGTAGCAGCCACATATAAATGACTGTGTAACCTATAGCAATGCAGTTCTAAGTCCTATGATGCAATATTCGTGTTACCTAAATATATGTGAAGCACTTGTGTGGGCTGTGTAATCACACAGTGCAAATAGCTTCAAGAACATTCACTTCACTTTTATTAGGTCACTGTTTTTTATTAAGTTATTACAATGCTAAGTACTCTTTTTAAGAGTTTTTATCTGTATTGTAAACAGTGGAAAGGGCTTCAGATGTACATGTGTATAATAAAGTCCTGTGTCTATTATGTGTAAAAAGACAAATAAAATGTAGAAGTTGTTTTGTTTTTTTTTAAACAAAACTGAGTATTTAGACTCGTAAAATCTGAACTATTTAATAAATATAACAAGAGGAACATGTCTTCTGTTAGATGTAAAGTTGGATTACAGTAAAACAAATAAGGTACCTGGTGTAAAGTCAGATACCGTAACTGTCTAAAAGACACTTCCGAACCTCAAAGGAGTGCAAAAGATTTTGTAATAAAAGTGGTGTCACAGTTCACTTTAGACCGTTTTTTTGACTGAACATGAGTCGGCAGCTTTTCAGAGGAAGTCCATCTCCGGGCTGAGGCTGTGAGGGTCGAGGTGCACAGAGAGAGCTGCTGCCACCTCTGGGTCCAAGTCTGCACACTGGGACTCCAGCTGGACCAGGAAAAAAGTGATGAAGACAAGACAGGAGAGTGTGAGAAAGATAACTGATGTGTGTCAATGGAGGATCTTACCAAGAGGTGTAGTATAGATGTGTACCATATATACAACGTGTGTGTGTGTGTCCATCTGTCATGCATTTAGGGGATCTGAACACAAGCAGACAGCAGACACATCGCTGTTCACACCTGTTTCTATCATGTGTGTCCAGCTGACCACTTGGGTTGAGATTTCATTACCGCCTGTGTCATTTACCCTACAAGGTCAAAGGGCCCCGCTTCCAGTTACTGCATCCACACTCTCACTAGCTGTTCACTAGAATGTTTGCTAGTCATGTTAGTGGTTGTGTTGGTACAGCTGGAAGTATTGCTGTCAGCAGAATTCAACACCTTTTCTTCCATAGGGAAAAACAATTGACAGCCACACAGCACTTCGTCACACTCATCATAAATGGGCAACTTATAAAGCGTTAGTGCGCTGTCACTAAAACCACCGCCCATCCTGCATTAATGATGTAATCCTTGTCAGGGACACATCAGGGTGCATCAGCATTTACATCAAGTATGTGAGCAGGCTCTCTGTTGGTTACCTGTCTGAGTTGGCCAGAGGACAGGGTAGTAGGAGATGTCTTTGAGATCACTCTGAGGAGAAACTGTTTGGCGTGGCTCACAATCTGGAAAGGTTCCATCTGACAAAATAATTCACAGGTTTGACTTCAGAGCAGCATCACAGGTTTGAATGACACTGTCATCACCCTGATATGAACCATCATTCTTAAATTTGGTTACAAATTACAGTATATTGAAATGGTCTTAAAAAGCATAAATGTAAGTGTTCGATACCTGTAGACACCCTGTCTGAGGCTCAGTCACCTGATTGTCGGAGGGATCAGTGGCTGGTTTAAGTGTGTGTCCGTCCAGGAAAAGCTGCAGCAGATTGATGTAGCAGAGGACAGCAGTATGGAGGAACCCCGGACAGCGCACAGCTCTCTGCAGCAGCTCAGCACTCTGCTGGAGCAGCAGGCTGAACAGACACACACACATTACAAAATGTAACTGTACAAATACAGTACAAATGGAAGAGCAGAATTCCATAGAGAAGCTCTATTTTGCACATTTTAGTTAAGAACCTGATGCACATCAACTGAAGGTTTTGGTCTGTTGCAAACCTGAAGCAGCCATCAAGTTTACTTTCCTACCATCCAGTTAGTCATTAAAAAATTGAATCTATTGACTGATAAGTTGTGTTGCGAGGGTAATTACCAACACCAATATGTATATAAAGATGGTCAACATGTCTCCACTTCCTCCCACTGTACAGAAATTAATCCAGAATATCCTGGATGTGGTCGCTGTCTGAAAAATCGCAAACAGCACCACTGATCATAAGCACACCAAATAGCTTCATTTTGTGGCAGCTGTCACATCGTCCATTTTTATTATATGGTCTGATACACCAGGCAGTATTTAAATCGTTTCTAAGAAATGCAAATTTTAAACTTTAAAATCTGATGTTCTCTCAGTGCTACAACTAACCTGTAGAAGGCCCAAGGCATCAATCGGGTAAATTCATCTGATGTCACCATGGTGATCGACTGATAAACACCTTGGTCTAGAGTTAGGGAAAAAAAGATACAGCCCACCAATTTAACACAGCATAAATACATGTGAGAAAAAATAATTTAATGTCTGTCCTAATGCCAGCTTTAATCTGCCAAATAATAACTACCAGGTTACTAAAACTGATATAAACTACCAGCTGAGTGCTGATGTAAAGTGAACTGAGATGTGGTTGTTGAACACAATACTCTGTACCGTGTGATTTGAAGACGAGCAGCCAGTCTGCCGAGTCCACCAACACAAGCAGAAGGTCTGTGCATAAACTTCTGACTTTCTGATGGCTCCTCTCCTACAGAAATAACCACAGACAGAACATTACACAGAGACTCCCTCATACAGTAGGAGCAACAGACCTCACTGCTATACGGGAGATGTTTAGACAAATAAATAGTGGAAAAACACTACACATTCTACTATTGTATGAAGAACTCAACTGCTTATTGTTTTAATGTTCACTGACGTTAATTTGCATTTCATGTAAAATATACCTGTGTTTTTGCCAAAAGTATGTCTTGGGGTTTATTTGTGACATATTATTTACTTTGCAAACATGAGGTGAAGTTTGGCCTGAGGGAGTGTGTTTAGCTTAAATCAATGTGTATGACCTTTGCATTATCCTAAAGGAACATTTCACAGAATTTGTGAAATTCTGTTACCGTTCTAGGTTTTCCAACACCATGCTTTAAACTAAATATTCTGAGAACATGTAGGTATGTTTATAATTTGTCACATATACTCTACAGATCATTTGTTTAACATCCACAGACAGAGTAAAACAGTTACACTGTAATCTCAGCTAATACGCTGTTAAAATGTCACAAATATAAACTACCTGTAGGTGGACGATCCAAATACAGTGTTACTAAATCCTAACTGCTTTGCTGTGTCTAACCAACACAAAAACAAAATCTGCTAGTAGAAATTGTTTGTTGCAGAGCTGGGTCAATCAATTGCTATTCCTTACCTGAGGATACAGGAGTGATGACAGATAGTCGTTTACACACAGGAAAAGCAGGAAAACAAGCGCCTGAACAAAGAAATGAGATGGCAGCAGGTAAATATAGGAAACATGGGAAAACACGACAAAAGCAACCTCTGGCTGTTTTCAGAGCAGGTGGATGTTAAAACAACAAATGAAATGTGCATTTTTTTGAGAGCTATTTATGATCAGAGATAATGGGACAAAGAACAACAAGACTATTATTTCTGGAATTCGGTTTACCCAATGTTACTGGCTGCCATTAACCTTTATGACGTGAACACTGTTCATCTTGGTGGTGTGGTGTGGTGTAAACAAACACCTGGGGCCAGATGCATAAAACTCTGTAGATTCATTACTAAAACTTTGTGTATGCACAAAGGCAGAAATGTGGAGAGGCATTCTTTTCATCAGATTTATAAAGCCATGTGTACGCCTGATTTAGTTCTACAAATCTCAATCCTTGTGGGGCTGGGGGCACATGCATGAGCCTCGTTTTCACATCCACAGTTTCCATAAATGGATATAGAAACACTCTTACATATCTGTTTGCATATCAATACTGGTGCCTCTCCCCTATTTATTAGACCTGTGAGAAATCCGGTAAAGAATGTGCAGTTTCACCAAATGTGTTGCATTAGCTTGATTGTCCAACAGTACTAGAGCAGCTGCCATGACACACGGCTGTGGGAATTTGTACAGCCTGTACCACTATTTCATTTTTTTCTGCAAACCATCATTGTGGTAAAATCTCTATCATTATGATTACTAAACATCAGAAGGATGATCAATGATTCATTCATACCGCTTATGTGGAAACTGACTTTGCAAACTTCACAGGGTAAAATTAAACGATCATGAACAGAGTTAAATGTTAATGTTTTGTTTTGTTTTGTTTTTGTGCATACACCTTGTCTATGCATCTGGCTCCAGAGGATGAAGCCAGAGTAAGGAACATGTTTGGACAATTACCTCACCTCAAGAACAAAGTTGACACAGTAGCAGCATTAAACTGTAGCTCACTGTATACAAAGATGATGTTTTTGAATGGAAACAAATATGCAAACACCCTGGTTGGTTTTGACAGAGGGGTGAAAATAAAAATTTATGTGTGAAAGTTCTTTACCTGCCGGTGTTTTGTGCCCCTCTCTGGTTGTACCACATTCAGAGCAGCACTGAAACCCTGGTTGTCACACCCAGAGCCCCGCCAGGCACGATGCAGGCTGGCGGCCAGCTGCAGAGCTGCAGCTTCAGGCACTGACAACGATGACAGCCCCTTCTCTAAACTGAACGGCAAACAGAATTAAAATCACCCCAATATGAGCCAAGTGAACCAAGAGACACACAAAGCACCAGAAAGATAAAACTGACTCTGAAATGGAAGCTGAGGGTCCAGAGGGGACTGCTTTGTGCCAGCTCTTCGTATCCTTCACACTAACAGTAAAATGTTTCAACAGTGGCATGGAGTGTAGTGAATCAGAGAATCAGGGGTGGTGGTTTATGAGAGTGAGGCTTTACCTGCACGCCCAGTTCTGACAGTCAGAGAGGAGCTGCAGCTGCTCTGGTAGAGGCTCTCCATCACATAGACGATGCCACAGTGACAACAGCACTGGAGACAGACGCTCCCACCAGTGCTACAGACACACACACACAATCATCATGTAAATGATGCCTGAGCCCGCAAATCAAAAACATTCACAAGGTCTGCATTAGTACTGGTTTTGTTCAGTTCCTCTCCATGTAATAGAAGCATGATGTCATGTTATTGTCAAAATTATGCAGTAAGGATGATGGTAATGGTCTGACTGCGCAATGCAAGCAGAAGTGCCAGTATTCTCCATTACAGTCATTCCTCAGCTGCAAGTACATTGCTAACATACATGAAGCTACCTGCTAAAATCGGGCAAACATGTAATTTTGATTGCAGATGTCGAACATTTCTGCACAATTTCAGTTCTTCTTCCTGCTGGAACACGTCAGTTGTCTTGTTTTTTGACCATTACAGCATGTAAACATGTTCTAAATGAGCATTCATTAGTTGAATGGAGAAAAAACAGTACCACTGTGGAGACCAGGAGCAAAGGACAACGTAGACTGATTTGAGTCCAGGCTTTGTTGACTTCTTCCCCTGAGCGTCCACAACGTACACTGGCACATAACACACCCTGGAGAGGACACACAGACAGCAACTTACTCAACTTGAATTTCTCATAGGAGGTTGTGGAAATACAGTGAAAAATGTAGCTTATAGTGATGCACAGGACGAGTTTATTTTAAGATCCGCATCAATCCAGCCTGTTATGAGGGTCAATCCACCATGCCTGGCCCGTTAACATATGCCTAAATCAATAACCCAAACCCAACATGAAAACCCAGACTCCAGAGCTGCAAGTTTCTGGTAAAAAAACATCACTAATAACAACCTAATTGCCTAATTGCTGTTGGCTATGTTGTATGTCATTTCCAGTAAATATCATACATATATATATATATATATATATATATATATATGTATATGGACAGAGAAACATTTGCTGTTAGGACATGGTGTCAGGCATACATTTTCTAAGAGCTAAATATTTTTATCAAACACTCTGACCGCAGAAATTTAAATATATTGGACCTCAACGGATTTTCATGGTTAAAAACTGGATAATGGAAACTGAGTGCAGCAGCGCTGATGATAAAGCTGCTTGTTGTGTGTGTTTGAGAGATTCAGAGAGAAAGAGATGGAGAAAGGGGAGGAGCAGGTGAAAGGTGGACTACTGCACAATATTTCTGTAAGTTGTTAATGAATACTGACTTGTCACTTACCCGCACACTCGAAACCAGCAATATTTGTAGTAAGCTTACTTAAACCGCTCGACCTGTAGGGCCCGCAGGTTGTGAGTCGACCCGCACATCACTAGTAGCTTAGATTTAAATTGTCTTTAAGATTTTAATAAAATGATTCTCACTCTCAGGAGGTGTGAAGTTAGATGGCAGGACAGCAAGCCAACTGGAGAACACACCATCCTCTGTTGTTGAATATGAGAAGAAAAAGATGAAATATGAGCACTTTTCCAAACAGCTGATCAGATATGGGAGAGCTATGTATTACAATCTGATTAGAAAAATAATCGGGCAGCTCACCTGATGCTGGTTGACATGTTCTATCAGTGTGTCGCACTCCAGAGTCGTCCTCCCTCCTTCAGACTTTACTTTAATGAATAACACTGCTGGGAGAGCCAACAGCACTCTGTGACACACACACAGAAGGTTTTCAGTGGCTATACATTTAATTAGTGGATTTCAGACTTTTCGCTCACAAGACCGGTTCAGAAAATATTAGGTTCCCCAGGTATTTTGGAGATTTCTCCGCGTGCCAATAAAAGTAGCTTGTGTACAGCGCATACCTGTTCCATGTGTTCAGTGTGTGTTGCAGGCTCAGCTCAGAGCTGATGCTCGCAGAAGCTGAGGTCTCTGTGAAGCAGCATCTCTGAGACACCAACTCAAACAGGAAGTCACACACATCAGCTCTGCTCCTATGGCTGCCAGGGAGGTCGCTCACTTCCATCTCATAGACAAGCTCCTAAAAACACACATGCACAGAATGATAGTTGTCTTTTTTTCTATTAAAATCACTTTCAATAGATTAACTATGGAGCACAGCATCATGCTACTGAACAGTTTGTTTATTAGCATACTTGTGTCAGCTGAACATGTCATATTCAGTGTACACACCTGTAACCTGGACAGGATGTCTGGCAGACAGGTTCCTGTTTCTGACCGGAGTTTTTCCAGCCTCTGCTCGCTGTTGACATGAAAGAATTAAGAGTTGCATTTTATTACAATTTATTTTCATTCATTTTTCATTTTATCATTAGGTTTCACAAAGGAGAGCAGCATTATGTACTTGTTGAGTCTCTCAAGGTGCTACAGTACAACATGGAGACTACTGCATTCACAAGTACAGGGAGAGTACTCACAAACTGTCACTTCTTTTTTTGAGCCAATATGCTTCAGCATTGCTTTGTCAAAGTAACAGCACTTAGACTTCATTTTTCACTCTTTTAAAACACCTGATGAGTAAAGACTTTTTAAAACCACTGTAAAAATAACCTCATACACTCAACAATAAGTTGCATACGCCTCAGGGGTCACTCATGCTGACCTGTATGCTTTCTGTCAATAAGATCTGACACACAAACTTTATGAAAAAATGAACCAGCCTGTTGCCATCAGCTACACAACAAAAAAGAAATCTATTACACTTTGAAGTCTTTTGTAAGTTTATGTCCATAAACAACACTAATTACATCTACCACAGAAGACATTTTTTGTCACCCACTTTAACTGTTGGTCCATGATGGCCATGAGCAGATGAGAGCAGAGATTCTTCACATCTCCACCACAGCCTCCCTGCTCCTCCGGACGAGAAAGATAGAGCTCCAAGCAGGCCCACTGTTGGTACTCCTGACTATACACACACACACACACACACACACACACACACACACACACACACAGTTACTAGGTACATTGACTTTATTTTTGCTGTGTGTGTGTGTGTGTGTGTGTGTGTGTGTGTGTGTGTGTGTGTGTGTGTGTGTGTGTGTGTGTGTGCGCGCGTGTGTGTTTCCTGCTTTACCGTTCTGGGTCTGACAGGGCGTCTTCACTTCTCTGTACTCTGAGCTCATTAGCTAGCCATTCTGAAATCAATAACTTGACAAACATAGAGGGTGAGGGTACTTTTGTTGTCAATAAGATCAGTCCATCAATCAATTTAAATACAAACTAGAAAAGTGCACTCAGCAGACCACAGATCTCCACCCGGGTGCTAGAGGTGATCATGGCCACTCAATACATGCAGTGCAGCTGCGCCTAGTGTAATTGCCCCTCCTGGCCCCCTTACAGTCAAGAAAGTGTCGAAATGATAAAATGTTTTTTCCTCTCATATCATGCCCAACCTTAGTGGATCATAATGTATCAGGAATGGAATTAATCTGCAGACACTCAGGTTCAAAATGAGAACAAACTTTTCTTTTTAATGTCAGTTTTTGAGCCAAGACGAAGGCCAAACTGTGGCCTGGACCAGACAGTGAGGCTTGTTTTAGCCTGCTAATTGCCAGACATGCCTTTGCTTTTTGCTCATGTTACACAATTTTGTTGAGGACTTAAGCCCCCTATTGGCTGGTTAAGAGGAGTACGGAATCAGCAGCTAATGATGGTATTAAACAGTCAATAAAACAACTGTGAATCATTGAAACCACAAGGAGTCAGTGAGCATGCAGACATAAATCTGCACACAAAATAAGAGGCTGTTTGGTCCAGTAGTTTGTGAGATTAGCTGTGGATACAGACACACACACTGACTTACATACACATGATGAAACACATTGTCCCCTCCAGTCTTACACCCGGCGAAGTTTATATAAGTAACAAAGTTACTGATTGCTCTCTAATGCTCACTGAACATAATATTCCACACTAACACATCTCAACAACCACTAAGCCGAGGCTTTATTTGAGTCAAGAACGAGAGGAGCCAGTGAACCCACTTTACCTGATACTGTGGTGTGTGTTGTAGCTGACAGAAAGCTGGGTGCCTCCACAGATGCAAAGCCGTTTTCCTCCAAGTGTTGTTGGTGTCTGTGGCACTGCTCCACAGGCCGGAGAGGTTCTCCTCATGGTGTTCCCTTATGTGACTGTCCGCAATGATGGGAGTTCTTCTGGCTTCAGGTAACAGTCTTGGGATGAGGTACAGAAGCTGGACAAACACAAAATTACATGCAGAGTTGAGGATGTACCAACTCATGCCTCCATAACATCAGCACGAAAAAATTATTTATTAATGTTTCACAAATAAATGGTGTGAGTGTTTCCCTGTAGCTCTTTGAGTCAAGTGTTTTAATGAAACACATTCAAAACTAATGACATTATGGCAGTAAGAGAAAAAGACACCTTCTTATAGAAGCTGTTGAGGATGTAGTCCTGCTGTTGGTGCTGGGGCAGTGAGTCCCCTCTGCAGATCCCATAACACAAGGCTGCCACACACAACCTGGACAGCAACAACAAGACTGTGAGTTGAGGCCAGATGCCAGTATCACAAACTGACAACACAAGATGTGTCAGGTTAAGTTTTTCACCATCCAGCCACACTCACCTGACACAGAGGAGCATGTCAGCCCGTGTGCTGCAGACGAGAGCGGAGCTAAGAGCTTCTCCAACAGGTACTGGCTCAGGCAGAATGGGCGGGACCAGCTGCACCAGAGGACTGTGGGACATGGAGGCGTGGACATGGACCATAAATGCTGCCAGACCAAGTAAGTGGGCAGCACTCAGCGATGACCCCTTTTTGACAGAGGAAGTTTGTAAAGCTGATGAGTGAATGTTATGATTTGAGCAGCGTGGGGGAATAAAGACGTTAAGTGACTTCAATCAAGCCTAAAAGTCTGAAACAAAACAATCCATGTATGATGTGAAACAGCAAGAGTTACCAGACACAAAAGTGAATATAGATTTATGTACCTGGTTATGAAATAGGTCCCAGAGTCTGTGTATAAGACGGGAGAGGAACTGTGTATTACCAAGCAGGACACTGACGAATCTGGAGGCCCACTGGCTCTGTCTGGAGACACCACAATGAAATAGATCTCATAACATCAATTGAATTTATATCTAAATCTGTGCACTGGAAACTGGATTGACTTTGTGCTTGCTCTTCATCACATGCTGTATGTAGATAAAAGGGTCTATATGGCCACTAAATGCTACTCGATACAACTGAGATTTTTTTTATGATTAATCCATTGGCAATGATCTTATTTCTTGTTTATTATTTGTAAGATTTTTTTAGTTGTAGCACTCACTTATTAGGAGGGTTTGCTCTGGAAGCGTCCAACAGGCACTGGCAGAAGTTTCTCAGGATCATGTTTACAACCTGAGAATATAGGCGAGAGAATTTAACAATACATAAAATTATTGACATACACACAGACAACTGATACAGCAGCAACCAGTGATATAAAAACATGAAAATAAAGAATGAATTTCATCAGTGCATACTTTGACGTGGAGCTCAGGGGACGGAGGGGTGTTAATGTGAAGTATGATGACTGTCTGTCTAATCAGCTCATCAGGACGGCCAGGAAAGATGACGCCCAGAGTTTGTGAGATCCTGGACAGCTGGGCTGACATATCTGTGGATACATGACCAGTTTGACATGTATGGGAATGAGGGACTCAAAGGGACTCATGATTCAAGACTCAAAAGAGAGGATGGGGATGTGCTGTGTGACTGAACAGACTGAGCAATTATGGAGCAACATTAATATTCACATGGAGCTGTTTGTGTGTGTGTGTGTGTCCTTTCATGATATCTGCTCACCTCCATCATTTCCCTTAAGAACCAGCTCTGTGAACTCCTGCAGCTGAACCTTCAGGACCTCCAGAGGATCATCATTAGCGTCCACACACACTGCACTCCCTGAAAACACAACCATGTGACTGTCGTACAATATTACATCTATCTTTGTCATGATGGGAAAAGAGAAACCACAGAGTGATTAAAATGTGACAGCATGAAGAGATTTCCACTCTCCCTGTAAGTGAGCTGTGCCTCTGTCAGATGACGCATTCACAATTTTTCAAATATTGTCATCGCTGTATTATATAACCTTCTTAAGTTTGACGCCAATATAAAGTAAAATAAAACCTACTGTTTTGTAGGTGGTTGTTACATCATCAGAGTAAATCAGATTTATATACCTGAATTTGAAACCATGTACAAAAAAAGATAATCTTTGTGAGTATACAATTAATGAGCGTAATAAAGAATACCCACCACCCTGCTGCCTCTGTTTCTGGCAGGACTCCACATAAGATGAATACTGTGCAGCAGGGATCTTATCTGCCCTGAGTACAGACAAACATGTGTCAGAACAGTGAAAACATACAGAATAATCACAGATAATCATTATTGATAAGAAGCAAAAAAGGAATGGTGCTTAATCAAAATTTCCCATTTTCCCAGATTTGTTAAAGAATATATTTTTGGAGACAATAAATACATGACAAGATAAAATTCTGCACATTTTACAAGCTTCTGAAAGTAACTCACTTTTTCAGAGCTTCTATAAAACTCATCCGAGCATCAGCTTTGACAGGAAGCTGGAAGTGAAAGACAAGGGAAACTTGAATTTATGCATGTGATGTGAAGATTTGTGACAAAATAACAGAATAATATCTGACAGCGTGTAGATCAGACACAAAATAACAGTAAGGTGTAGGTTACTTACCATCCTCGGTGTCAGCAGAGCAGGAAGGAATCGTGTCAGGAAATACTGCCTCCGGAAAATACTGTGAGAGCACAGTCAATTAGGTGCCCATGCCTGTTTAATTCAGTTCTTACATCTACATAAAACCCAGACTTCTCTAAGTCCTGCATATACTGTGAGGCACTTTCTGAATATGCTGCAGGTGAGGTGAATGAATACCTGGCCTCCATGACTGTGGCAGAGATTCTTCCTGTGCTCTCAAACAGAGACACGGCCTTCTCCACATCCTGGACAGCCTGGCACTGCGGCTGAACACACACAGACATTATACTGTTATACACTGTTGAGGGATTAAAAATGGTTTCAAAGCTCAATGCTGTTCCTGGGGGCGTGACCTAGCACCACTGGGCTAGCTAATGTAACAGCTGAGCCGAGGTGGACACACCTTTATATCTTGTGCTGTCATGAGCACGAACCTCTCGTCCATGAGTAGATGCACGCTTCTTTCTGCACACTGATATAGCTGGCAAGTGTAGTTTTGAAGAAAGAAAATAGTTCCTACATTAAACTGCTCATGATTAGGTCTGTGGATTATCTTGAGTAATCAGGTCATGATTTCTGAAAAAAGACATTGCTGTTTGTATTTTTTGGGTGCTCTGAGCACCACAGCAGACATCTCTACGACCGATATCTCAATCATTTGGCAACTCACAACAAAACAATCTAGATCAATAAAAAGCACTAGAGGTAAGAGGAAAAATATGTATTTTTTGGTTTTGAGGTGCTCCCTTCCTTTAATTATTGATTGTTGTGTGGTGATTGTTATTAAAACTCTGCTATTAGAACCAATACTGAAACATTTTAAGTATTTAAAACTCAACTCAAACTTTTAACTGAGATTTTTACAGCACAAAATGATCATATCTGCAAGAGACTTGATTGGCTGTTAATAAGCATCAATAATAACTTCACCAGGTGCTGAGGTTTCTGGTTTTCAAATCTTGGTTTAGACACAATATATGAAATGTTTGTTTCAGTACACTGGGACACTTTCCTTATCCAGTATATCAAAGAGTTACAAAATAAGAACATTCTGTACTGAAATCTCTCATCATCTGTCACTGGCCAGTGAGCTGAGGCACCAACAATTCATCATGGGTGTCATTATATAAACAAACCACTGGGTGTCACTGTTACCTGCACTGAGGCTCCACCTGCACCAGAAACATCCTCATATAAACCCATGTCCTCCACTGACTCCTGCATGTACACATGCACACATGCACACACACACACACACACACACACACACACACACACACACACACACACATACATTATGTATAGAAAAAGACATCATGAAACAGTTGGCAGGACTGTGTCTATTATGGATTCAAAAATAACGTAATCATTACATTTTTCTTCCATCAATATGAAAATTAAAAATAACGCATTAATAATGCACTGAGGACAAATCCCTCCATGAACCTTTTTACCCCCGCTCTCACCTTGAGGTCAGCCAGCCTAGTCTTGGCGAGAGTGACATACTCCATCAGGAGGCTGCGGTGTTTCACGGGTACATATGGAGGCTGCAAGATGTGAACCTACCAGAGGAAAATGACAGCGAGGTGTTAAAAATCACAGCTGGGTGATTTCTCTCTTTCTAGCATTTTCTTACAGTTACACTCTGAACTGTTTTGGTTTTCTAGTCCAGCACAGACGGCAGATAGTGGTGGAGGAAGGACTCTAAGTATCAGTGTAACTACTGAAAAATACTCCATTACAAGTTAAAGTTCTGCATTCAAAATATGACTTCAGTAAAAGTATTACCTGCTAAGCATGTATTATTACACAGTTAGACATCGTCTGTGACTGATACATAATTACATTATTAACTTGTTAATACTGAAGCAGAAATGTGTAAAGCTGGTCCAGGTGGAGGTAGTTTTACTTTATATACATTTAGGTAGTTTGGTCCTAAGGTTTTCAGCCTAGAGGTCAGGCTGCCTCTTAAGGGTCACAAAATAAATGTTAGGGGTTGTGAATGAATAACTGGATAGGGAAAAGGAGCTGCTCTATCATCGCTGAGCTCAAAGCATTCTCCACAGGTTTCCATAGACAATGCATGGCAGCTCGCCACAACCCACACTTAGCTGCTGCTTGGTGTGTTTTCTGCGTTGCTGATGATATCTATCAAAAATCTCATTGTGTAAAAGTTCAGTGAAGGCACCAATAGTCAACTGCACAACGTCCCCATGTAGACACAGTTCTATTGTTAATGGTCATAAACCAAAAAGGGCCAGAACTGCTGGTTTGATTTTTTCAATCAATCACTGTATGTTATAAGCTTATCATGTTTTTTAGCTAAAAGATCTTAATGCAAAAAGCAATATAGCTGTAGCTGTAAACTAAGGCTGCTGGATAACTACTTGCTGTTTGCCCGTGGGGATCATTACAGGTTCATGGAATATAAAAGACACCATGTATCTTATGTCCAGTGAAATGAGGTTATGGATAGTCGGAGACGTGTGCAGAATGTCACCTTGAGGTACAGTGGGGGTTCAAAAGGCACCAAGTCAGACAGGAACTTCAGCAGAAACACCAGAGATTTCTTACTGGTCGCGTGGTAGCCACTGCCTCCACCGAAAGACATCTGAAAAGGCAGAAAAGGAGAATAAAGAAATATTTATAAACTGTCTGTGACAGGAACAACTGCAACAGACAATCAGAGGATCTTGTAAACTGTTGCATCATCTGTTTGATCAAAAATCCTATTAATCCACTTAGACATACGATCAACCTTTGTTAAACAATCTGGAAAAGTAAAAAGATACTTACTGCACATTTCAAATGATAATTATTAAAGAAAAGGTCGTACACTAGTACAGAACAAGCTGATCAAAATCTATCGAATACAAATGCACAATTATTCAAAATTACACAAGTAGGAATTTGTTTTATTGTCTTGAGTTTTATTCGAGGCATATTATGTCCGTAGTCTAGACAGTAATTCAGAGGTATTTTCATCCTGAACAGAATTCATTCCTTCAGCACAGGGCATTTGAGGTATGCACAACCAACTAGTGTTGAAAAGCCAAAATGAAACCTTGAACCAGTTGCTGTAGGAGGGGAAGATGCCTGGTCCTTCCAGCGCACCCTGTCGAGCCAAGAGGAAGGCGGTTATCATGTTCTCGAGGTCATAACCTTCAAACGCAGAGCTCAGCAGCCTGGACAGCAGCTCTGGTGGAAGCAGAGAAACATAACGGAGATGACAAGCCTTGTAACACTAGAGTAAATATGATATGATATAGTAGTCCCTTTTACATCTGATTTCTATCTGTGTTTCCTATTGTGTTTACAGAGTGGTAAAGTAATGTATTCTTAAACCTGGGAATAAGTTAACTTTTTTGCACTCCCAGTTCCCTCATCTCAAAGTCGAGGGTTGTTTTTGAATTGATTTTTGGTTAGATGCCTGAAATAAGGTCTGTGGTTAACACAAGCTGAAGAGACTTTCACGCTTGTTCTACAACATAAAATATGTCAGTAAATACCCCACTCATTATTTTGAAGCTCTTAGGGGTCTTAAAAAGGCAGCTGCTAACATGTGGCTGAATGAGACTACACAGCGTCATCACTCCGAACACGGCTTTACAGCCTCGTTATGGTGGTGACGATGAAGTCATGCAACTGTGGTGTGGTTTGTTTATAGCATAACGTTAGCTTTTTCCACATGGCAATCCAAAATCCAATGGAAAAATCACACTGGCTGTTTGTTAAGGGAACCAGGGCGATGTTAACTGCCTTATAAATGGCAACTGCTAAATACTTCAATCATCTATGAAACACTGTGAACGTTAAGTTAATTCTATTGTGACAGTCTCAGCTCAAAATATTGTCCCTCGGCTGTCTGAATCCAATATAACAGATACAGTTCCAGTAAAAGAGGGCTGCTGTGTTTACCTGTTAGGCTGGTCTGGGCACAGGGATTGTAAACCAGCAGAGTGGAGAGGAAACACAGGACATGTTTCCAGTTGACCTCATGGGTTTCCAAAACCTTCTGCAGGTGACAAAGCAGCTGCTCCACACTGAAGATCACAGCCAGCTGGTGCAAAAACACAGCAATAGAAACTGGAATTTCTCAATTGTGGGATCAATAAAGATGTATCTTATCTTATCTTATAACACAGACAAGCTGTTAGTTCCATTACAATAGACCCTTATGACCACAAATCTGAAAATACAAAAAGCACTTTAAGTTAGCTCTTTAGCTCTGTGAAACCATAAACTAAAGTGCTAGTCTAAAGACACCAAGAGCAGAACACAGGGAGTGACTGACAGACAAACAAGCTGTTTGCTGCAGCTAAGAACATCATCACAGATAAATCAATACACTCAGTGCTGTGTTCCTCTGGGCTGAAGGCCTGAAGCTGGAGGGATTTGATTGCTGCATCTGTCTACACTTGGGGCAAGTTCACGCCACAAATAACATCCGCTGAAAGTGCTTGTTTTTGCCACTGACAGGCTCAGATTGTTTTTCTAAGTGCCTGACAGCTTATGGAAAGTATCCTTTTTATGAGAGAAGAAGATCCTTTATGTTTAACCAGAAAAAGCCCCAGATTGTGACAGCAAAAGCCACCAGACTCCATTTAAATAAACAGTAATTTAAGTATGTATGGAGCCAGCATATTTACACATCTAATTGGGTGAATTAATTTTAATTTTTTAATTAAATTTTTAATTTAATTAATTTTTTTTAATTTTTTTTATTTAATTGTATATACTTTATTAATCCCCGAGGGGAAATTCAATTTTTCACTTTGTCAATTACACACAGGTCCGAACACACACATGCACAAACTGGACCTATGGACTGAGGTACTGCCTCTGGGTTTATTTCAACCAAACTAGAGCTGATTATTGTTGGAACAGTGGAAAAATGAACCAAGATGGTTTTGTACATTTTATTTTGTTCCTCTCAACTTTGAATTAAGCATGTCTTACAATGATAAAAATACTATTTTCTTAAATGGAGTCTGGTGGGTTTGGTGATAGCAATTTTGAGGCTGTTTCTGGTTAAACAAGAAGGATCTTACTCTTTGACAAAAAGATCTGTCTCTACAGGTATGTGTTCCATAATGTTGTCAGACAAAAAAACAGTATGAGCCTGTCAGTGGCAAAAACAAGCACTTTGACGGTGTTTAATTGCTCGCAGGGATCACACTGCAGCCTGTTCAGTAAACTAAGTTAAAAAACTGTTGCTCTTATTTGTCACTTTAAGACAAAAACACCAGGTTGAAATGACTTAAGTTACCTTTTAAATATATGTTTACAAACTGGAAACATATAACACTTACCTTACGGAAAACAGAGGTCAACAGCTGGCTGGCTTTTGCAAAGGTCCAATCATTCTGCTGAGCGATGGCATCTGACACTGTGGATATGTGACTTAGTTGTGATACATCAGGTTTCTACAAATTATTTCTGTTATCATTAAAAAAAGCAGCATGCACTGTACATTAGGATACATATTTCAAAGTCTTCCCAAACCTGAATTTTTAACTTCTTACCAGATTAGTGTACAGCAAAATTTAAGTACAGTCATTATCAAGAAAAAAAGGCATCAAGCTATTAAAACATTCTATAACTTGTCTTTACCTGTTAGCCGAGGCTTGTAAGTAAGAGTCTGTGTGAGGGAGTGTGTGAAGAAACGCTGAAGGGTATCCACGGACACTGAAACTCCACACAATGAAGCATCAAACATTTGAATCCTGTACAAACACAGGGCAGGGCAGTAAGAAACAGAGACATTAAATATCATACATGTTCTCATTGATGTTGCATCGATCACATATCCCCAGGGTAACACTGTTTGTTCACTATAGTCAAAAAACATACCCTAGAATTAAACACATTTTGTATAGAAACAGCACAATTAACTTTCATGCTATTGGCCGTAGTGTTTAATTACAGGAAATATATTCCACAGTCAGTGTTTTACATAAATGACTGAGACTGAGAGGGGATGTGCACAGTGTTGTACTCTAAGTGGACGCTGTCGTAGACTGCCTCCATGTATAAATGAACAGCTTACTGCTGCAGACAGAGGCAGGGCTGTGACTCAGTGTGTGAAGCACCCAGGCTGAGCAGAGACGGCCAGTTACAGTAATACAAATACAGTCTGATCGTAGGTGCCAGGTGCTCTGCCTCAGCATTTCAGGACCAGACAAGCGGCAGGAATTTTACTGAGAACAGTGCTGAACAGAAAAATTATCCAGTCAGCTGCCGTCCAGCTGGATCAAAGTATTCAGAAAACGTGGTGAAGCTGCCAGACAGGCAACAAGTCTGCACAGAAACTCTTGTGAAGTTTACCGGCTACAGCAGCAGATGAAGTTAAACAGGGTGTCTGCAGGCATCAGGCACTTAAACTGAATGCTCTTTAAGACCTTTTCAAGATGTTTTTTAACCAGTCTAAGACTGATTTTTGGGCAAATCATCTTTTTCGTATTTAGAATTGCAGGTACATATAAATGGAAGTAGTAAGGTAGGTTTTATATAGGGACATGGTTATAAGGGTGGGTAAGGTTAATCTACATTGAGCCAACAGGAGAGTGCAAGTATAAGGTTCAGTGGCAGGTTTAAAGATTTGCAACAGTAGAAATGTGGACTTTAATGCTGAAGAGCTAAAGAGACTCATTTTGACAAAAGGAATTTAAAGACGGATACATTAAATTAGATAAAATATTTGTGGCAATCAAAGTACAGTTTAAGACTATTCAAGGCCAAATGTTTATAAAATTGAATTTTAGACATTTTAAGACAACAATCAAAATCTATTTTGATTCACGATTAACCCTTTACTCATTCTTTAGAGCTCCTTCTCATTTGGTAAAAATTGTTGCTTTTCTGTCTTTTGTAATATAAACAGAACATTGTTGGATTTTAAACTGAGAAGATGAGTCAGCACATTCCCTAATAATGAAAATAACTGTTAGCAGTTAGTTGTAGTCTTAAACTACGGTAGACTGATGAAAAAAAATCACTGTGGTGTTAAAAAGCCGGGCATTTATTTAGAAGCCTGGACATGGTTGTTCATCACAGATAAAATTTTTGAATATATATTTAACATTAATCTGGTGCATTGTTGCTAGCTGTCCTTGGTGTATTAAAATGAAACACCACAGCCTGTTCTGTAGACTCAGCTGTGAATATTTGGTGAATTAATATTTGACTCACCAGAGTGCACCATTCTAGCTTAGATTCTATGAGGTGCGATTTTGGGGAGGAAGAGCAGGTTCAGCCCATCTGACAGACCATTCTACTTGGACTTAAATGTGTAGTTTTGAAAGTTTTACAAATTACCATTTTGTCATATTTTGCCGTTTGCTGAAACTATTACTACACGCTGCCTAGTTTCACAGTTTGACCGCAGTTTACGAGCAGCGACTGACATGACTGACAGCTACGTTAGAGACTCTGCAGCTCTGATTGGTTGTTTCGTTCAAGTGCAGCAGATTCTCGCAAAAGCCACTGCAGGCACTATGTACAGGCTGAGGAACATGTTTTTTTACCCACAGACAATCTGTCTTATGTAAAACTGTGTAGATATGGTGACAGTTTCAGTAAATATGATAAAATGTTATTTTTATAAAAATTACTGTTGCTTTAACTGATCCGTTTTAAGATCTAGTCCCTTGGTTGGGACATACAGTATGTCACCATTCCACCTGAGCTTAAAGACATTGTCCTTTTTTCTGAAATACGCTTATTCACTTCGCTAGTTTCTAGTTAGATGAGAAGATTGATACCACTTTCATATATGTCCTTTAAATATGAAGCTACAGCAGGAGATAGTTAGCATAGATTATCATAAAGGCTGAGAACAGGAGCAAACAGTGTGTATTCAGGTCTCTTTCTTCAGACAAAGAACTTAGTCTGAACAAGACCATCTGACATCCTAAAGGTTATAAAAACAAACAAATGAAAAGCAAAGAACCATAGCTCAGCTCCTGCTCCAGCAGACTGCAGCATCGCACTCTTTTCCACAGTGTCCAGGAGCCCTGGAGAAAACAGACAGAAAAACAATGAAATGTTAAAAAGGAAGGCAAAAAAAAAAAAGTACAAAAATGATATTTAGACGTTTTATCAGTTAAAGAAAAAATAGCTTTCAGGGTCCGGAGGTGTGAATCAAAGTGCTTTACTAAATATTTCATCAACACAGTGGAGTGTAAGTGGGATGGGGATGCGTAGACTCACAGAAGAGCATGTCGTCCAGCACTGAGCAGCAGAACAGGGACGTCTTCCTGTCTGCAGCTGCTGGCTCCTGGCTCACCTCGAAGCCTGTTCCAACTAAGACTCCAACCACAGCTAAAATTCAGAAGACCTTTCATTAGCATTATCCTGAGCAGCAGTTTTTGTTTTTTGTGCATATTTTCTCAAGTGTTCTTAATACCATGAGTGCGCCTTTCTTTATTTTTACAGCTGTGCACTCATATTTATGACTAGATTGTGAATAATCCAGGCTCTAGCTGCCTATGTGTTCAAGCTCCCTGTTCAAAGTATGCACTTAGGGACTGACCTGGGTTGTTTGATTAGTAGACATAACAATTATTTTCTGACAATGTGGCAATGAAATCTGAACAAATATTTGAAACAAATGATATCCTTAGGCCGGACTTCTTTTGTAATTTGCAGATTAGGCATTATATATATTGCACAGCACGTCATTAGTTGACCACTCTGAAAGATCTCCTGTTGAGAAATTGTTTTTTCCAACAACTGGAAAAATATGTGTCAGTCTGTTCTTTCAGGTTTTGGACCCCCTGTTACTTTACAGGGGCTCAGGTACACATGGGACAGGTACCTATCTGTCAAAAATACTGATGACGAGTAGGAAAATATCTGGAGGCATGCTATATCTATTTTGGTCTGCTATCTAATCAAAGCAATATGGTTTAAGATAATACACAAAGTGCATATATCCCCCAACCGTAGACATCATTTTAGCCCTGTCTTCAATGCAACACAGAAATGTTGTGGACGGTGGAGTTCAAACAGTAGCAAACAATATTGTTTGGATCACCCGCTTTAAGTATTATAATGAGCCATTTGTTGATGAGTGATTGAGCCCACATTTTCCAAGAAACACGAGTGAGAGAGATCTGTGTCCCTACTTGACAGCACTTTCTGTTGAACTTGTTTGGTCTCCTCTTCTTCCTGTGGAGGTGTCCGTCCGCACAGAGCCTTCAACTGAGACACCAACCACGACCTCACTGTTTCATCACTGAATGGAGAAAAAGCAAAAAGAGGGAAAGACTGAGTGAAAGGTTTTGTTTAAAAGTTTATGTCCTGCAGAAAGGTTTTAGGTGTCAGCCATGCTTTTTACATTGACTATCCTTGAAATCGGAGTGACTTGTACAGTATATCCTTTTTTGTTGTGTGGAGCTTATATTTGAGTCCTTCTGTAAACTGAACAATTTATAGATGGCTCTTACCACAACCACAGAGAGGCACTGTGACACAGGACTGACGGATAAGTGTCCTCTGTTGTTCAGTTCTGATGCAGTACTGAATCTTATTACTGTGAAAGCCACCTTTGTGAATTCACGTAGTCTGATTTCTTACCTCAGAAACATTCAGACAGAAATCCAGGCTCTGAACTTGTCTTTTCTTGGATCATGTGACTGAGAATATATCCTGACAGGACAGACGTCTAACCAATCGCCTCGATGTTCAAGTTTGAATTTTAAATTCTGTTGTCTGAACTGAACCAATCAAATTTGAGCAACCTGATTTTTGGACTTAGACTGTTTTTTCTTTTCTTTGAAAAGTGAAACATAAAATCATGTTTGTGAAACTGCACTACTGTTAACCCAACTCACAAAAATTCAGATTTTGTTTTCAAACTAAACTGTTTCAACACTCTAAATTCAATAGTACTCAAATTTTAAAAAATAAGTGCTCAGAAGTGGTTCACTCTCACAATTATGTGTTCAGTTAATTATGCTTTTAAATCCTCATGGCCTTTCTTCATTTCCACAGTGTCTGTAGAGGTATTTTGTTTAATTGTTATTGTCTTGGTGGGACATTTGTATGTTCACTGCAGTTGATGGTTATCATACTGTTTACATTTGCTTATCTAGAATATGTACATATATATATATATATATATATATATATATATATATATATATATATGTGTGTGTGTGTGTGTGTGTGTGTGTGTGTGTGTGTGTGTGTGTGTGTATGAACTGTACGCTGAATCTCCCCTTTATTGCAGTTATTTTCTAAGGGGATACTTTTTCCACATACTTCCATTAACAAAATGGTTTCAAGTTCCAATTAAAGACATAACATTGAACATTTGTTCAGCCAATAACAAGTCTTCCCTTTCCATTACTTTAAGGGTCATTTTCACCAATAATATAAATTCCATAATACCATGATACAATGAAACCACACTATTTTCTGAGACGGTTATCGTTCCTTCAGACATGTTGACATATCAGGGAAAAGATAAAAGATAATTGTCTGACAAACCAAAAAAAATGAACCATTCAAACCTCTACAGATAAAGCTGCATGTTTCCTTTCTTTTATGAGAGCTTTCAAAAAGTATATGACAACCATGTGCAGGGAATCATCATAAAATAATTTGTTAGTTACGTTAGCACCAACAGCTTTTCAAATCTAACATCAGAGTGTAAGACAGCTTGAATAAAAGTCAAAAGTGTTTTATCTTCTGCTGGAGTAAATGCACCGTCTTAAATACTAGCTGGCTGCTGAGCACATGTTTATTGCAGTTACAGAACATCACGTCCCACTGGTGCGTTCTCATGTGCAGATATCTGTGTTTAATTTTTCAGAGTCTACTTTCTTTGCAATGTTGTTGCCTGATTATCAGACAGAATTGTCAACTCGTTACACTCTGTTTTCATCTTCAGTCTGACATTGTGTCATCTTTTTTCATTTTTGTGGAGGAGGAGGAGGATTTTATTTACCCTAACCAATCACTAGAGACCAATGTATTCACCTTAATCTAACGTTATTAAGTCCACACTGATGCGTAGCCATGCCAACATACTTCTTTTGCTGTGGTTTTAAGGGCTGATTGGCAATCCATCCGTCTCCCCTCTGCACTCATTGGTTGCTTTTCGTATCAATATATAATAAATATATATATATTTTTTTTTTCATTATTAGATTAAATAAATTAATAAATACATAAAAATAATTTGTTATTTAAAAGTTACAGTTGTGCGTAATATTAAATGCTTTGCTTGTACATCAAGGTACAAGCACTAATGAGTTCTTGTTTCACCCCTATAGCCTGAAAATATAAGTGTGCCCAGTATATGTATTGTTTTTTTTGTCTACGGTTACATGTTGGTCATCCAAAGACAAAAAAATCGGTGTCTATGTGGCTAGAGAGCTTAATGAAAAGGCAGGTTAATTCTTTGTCCAAGAACCCGATAACTGATGGCACAAACAAAATTCCCCCAGAACTGAACTGGAAAAAAACCCCTAACAAACAAAAAACACCCTCATATTTCTCACCTCTCTATGATGTACTTTAGAGTGAGTATGTTGTAAAAGTGAAGATGGTACACCACCTCCAGCTTGGGTAGCCTCTGTAAAAAAAAAAGAAGCACATTAAATATTTCATTTACATCTATTATATAAGAAAGCAAAGATGGGGTTTTCCCATTGCTGCAGTGTAAAGGGATAAGCAGATATAAAGAGATAAATAAAGTGAGTGACTTTACATTTTAAACTGAACTTCCTCAGTTGTGTATTTACTGAGACTCGGCTGTGTAGAACGAAAAACGGTATTTTAAAGCAAATTAATGGAATTTAACAATTGTGCAAAATCTAATCAGAAGTAAAAACCTTCTTTAGGTCTCATGTATGAACTCTAACATGCGCACACCTGATTTCTTCTGTACTCCTGCCAGAGTAGTTTAGGGCAGAGGGCTCCCTGTGACAGGAGTTCTCTGCTGGACTTCAGCAGGATACACAGCTGGACCTGGAGAGGACAGGGGTGGCACTTACAGACATGTCATATTTAATATGATTTTTTATAAAAGAAACTGAACAAGAATCCTGCAGCAATGAATGACAAACTCAAGGTGGAGACTTTTGCTGCTTCAAAAATGTTAAATTACAGAAGTAACAATCTGCCGTGAGATCTGTAGCACAGACGTGATGCAACAACTATTTTCAACATGCAGAACTGCGTTAAAGTGAAGTTGTGGCACCAGGGAAAACGCCATGTCACTGTGCGTATGAAAACCACAATGACACACTGAGTCAAAAAATACTAAGACACACATACATCACAGTATACTAAAGTTGTAGCTGACATTTTTCATGAAAATATATCTTTAAAAAATGAGTGCATGACATTTATCAGATTAAATATCACTTATCAAATCAGGTATTCTGTTCAGAGATAAGATTTCTTTCATTAGTGAGACCCGAGTACAGCAGAAAACAACAGAAAAAAGACATAACACAAACACTGCGAATCATAAAAACCCACAGATAGAAATAACCACAGTAATCACTAAATGGGTCCAAATTTAAACGTTTCAAATCACATCCTGGGATGAGGTGTGAAAGTGAGCTTTAAAATCCTGATCCTAAAATATGCAGCGTGTTCCAGCTCAATTCTACACACTATTTATAGACATTATGTACTATACATTAACACTATATCATTCATTTTTCCCCAAATGCCTGTTTTGTAAAGATGAAGATTACTGTTGTCGTTCTAAGGAGCATGTGTGTGATGTTATTGGTTGCATGCAAGGCATTTCAGGGCAGACATCTGTTTTGTGATATCAGATATGGATCACTTCAAAAATGAATGTAAACAGTCTAGGCAGAAAGATCAGATCCAGGGAAATAATCAGAATTGAGTTGTGATGTGAACACAGCCTATGTTTTTCCTTATTAGTTTTCTTCTGTGGGATGTCAGCAGGAAATGTTTTTAAAAATCGGATTATTTGTTAAATTTAGTGCAAAGCCTCTGATGATACGAGCAACCTTCTACATTTTCACCTACGGTTCCAGTGACACCTGCACAAAGTTCAGATGGTCTAAAGTTAACAGTCAACATTTTTTTTGTTACATTTTCATGAGGTTACAGACTGAATGCTCACCTTGGACTACGCCTCAAAGATTATAAACATCAAATGTCAGATACTTACCCGCTGAGAGGAAGTGAGTAGCCCTGTCCTCTTGTCCTCTTCCTTCTCCACTTCCTCATTAACAGTGATCTCCATCAGTCTCTCCAACATCATCTTCACTGACAGCGCTGCCACCGGGACACCCAGCTGCGAGGCCTGACGCCTTAACTCACACACTGTCCACAGACAATACAACACATTCTGTAGTTCTGAGTGTTTACTTTGTGTCACAGTTAGGTTGTCGTCATGTGGCACTACTGTGAGTAGTGACCATTTCCATCAGTCTACTATGTGGTGTATAAAAGCAAGCAAAAATCTTCTGAATACTGTCAGTTGTCAAAAAGATAAACAATGCAAAATGTCCAACATCATGCAAAGATTATGTGAATTTGATCATGTCTGCCGTTTAGATGCTAACTCAAATGTGAGGTGTTGACGAATCCTAACACACAACAAACACTGAGAGTGGCAGAAACTCCTTCCTTGTACTGCACTTTTCTTTCTTCATAGTTTTACAGCGCTTGGTTTTGTGATTAATGTGTGGTGCAGCAGGTGTCTCTCTGAGCAGGCTCTGACTGTGTCAACTTTTGTCACTATGACAAAAGTGATGTACAGCACAGAGGCTATTTCTGAAACTTAGTATCAATAACTCACCCAGCAATGAACCTGCAATGGAAGATGAGATGCCCTCAGACCCCGCATGTTTCTGCTCTCCTGCTGGAGTGCAGAAAATGTTGCATGGATCTGGATTCTACAGAAAGTGTGTAAAAAATACAGTTAAGATATCAAATGACATTATCAACATGATAGGGGATGTCAGTAACTACTAGATTCAAACATATCATCAGTCCCACCCTCAATTTGAGGATGAAGCTGCTTTCCTAACTCTTAAAAAGTCACTCGATAGTGCATCATACATGTATCATCCATCCAGAAGCACTTATTCCAAATGCCTTTGATGGTTTAATGCCATAAATAAATAAAATATAAATGCTTTTAGCCACAATGCAGAATGCAATGTGGAATATTCTTCCCCAAAACAAAATAAAGTTGCACATTGGTTAAGTGCTGTATTGTGGCCAGTAAAAGCTGCAAATCTTTCCATACAGCCAAATATAACATCACAATTTACTTTCTTGCCCATCTAGCACTTTTTGTTGCAAATATGAAGTTATAACATCATCTGACAGTTATGACATTGTCAGCTGTTACACGCCTCTTACTTAGTCCACGAATTAGAATAAAATGTGGTTATAATGGTTTAATGTTGTACATTGGCTGTGCAGCCCTGTGGGCTCTGCCTTCATTGCTGATACTGACTCACCCCGACCTCCCTGAGCAGACTGCAGAGGTTCTGCTGCTGCTCCAACAGCTGGATTGTTGCCTCCTGCAGCCTCTGACCATCGCCCTGCTTCGGCCTCTTCACCACACGACCAGCTGGGAATATAACAGCAGGGAAAAAAAAGCAATGAATTGCTTTGGATGGGACTCAGCAACAAAATCTTAGCGTATCTCAGCCACCTAAAAAAAATCTATATCAGTTTGAGTGTACACTATATTTAGAGTATTTTCACTGCTTTACTTTAACCTCAGACTGATTTCCAACTGGAAAATAAAGTTGTTATATCGCTCTTTTCAAAGCCAGACTCCATTGAGGAAAAATGTGATTTAATATTGCTGAACACAGGAGCTATTGGTCTCCTGCTACACACAATAACACAAACTAATGAACCATTTGAAGCAACAGTATACCATCAGCTCATGTTCAGCAATCTAAAATGTTTCTGTCAGTGGAGTCTGGTGGCTTTGATGAGAACATAAATGAGGAACTGAAACAGTTAACGGTTTAAGGGTCTGTCTGAGATGGTAAAGCACTAAAAATATGCTCAATATAGCATACACTTTAACTAATTATATGTTTTAGTAGGACGTTTTAGGTGGATTAATTACAATTTGTTGCTGACCCCATCTACAGCAGTACATTGCTTAGCTTCTGTGTGGTCAGACTCCAGCCTGCTTCTCCAAACTGGGGGCGTGCAGACTGACATCTACTGTAGGCAGTACACTGACTATGGATAAGTACCTCATACAACCCCACTTCAAAAAAAAAAAAAGGGTGGGGTGTTTCCCTATAAAGTGTAACACCAAACTCCACTTAGAAAGTTGGCAATTTAACACACTCACACTAACAGCCGACGTTACAAACGTCAGTAAGTATTTGTCGAGGCAATGAAGACATAATCATGACAATGGACTAGGATTCATGTTGGTCTGACTAACGTTACGTTTTCATAGTGTGTATTTTAATTTCTGGACATATTGTGTTAAATGGTGCTAACGTTGACATAACTGGGTCCAGCTGCTAACTCACCGAGGAGGCTCGACACAGTCCTTTTCTGAGAAACCGAATCACACGTTGCACTCAGTGACATTTTACTTTAACTTTTCTCAGCGCTTTTAAAGAAAGTCGACGTTTTCAATGACCACGTTCATTCCTTATTTAGCCCCACTTCCCCTTCAAGCTGTAGCGGCACTGTTTTGGCTCTTCTCCTCCTCCATGTTTCACCTCGCGCTCTTCTCTCCCATTGGTCAATGCTACAGCCAATCAGGATAGACCACTGCCAGTTACCAGCTGTGGGACAAACAGAAAATAACCCGGAGTTTTAAAGTCCTGAACTGTTGTTTCCACAGATGTTTGTTTTAAAAGTTCAAGTTCAGACGGTCAGTTTCTCACTCTGGATAACTGTACTAAATGAATAAATAAATAAATCCATCACATTCATTTATGTCTTTGTGGAAAGAAATCTTTACAAAATAAGTCAAGTCATTAACCAACACATCATTGTCCACACACATGACAGTGCACAAATAGATTAATGAATGGTACAGAAGGCATGTCACCTCTCCCTCTTTATCAAACAGGTCCAGCGATGCCAGGTGTTTACCATCCCCATATACTGACTGACTGACTGGAAGCATGCAACTAGAAAATTCAGTGAAATTATTATTAATATCATTATTAGTAGTGGCAGTAAAAGCTAGTTGTACTATTAATAGTAGTAGCATTACCATTATTGTTGTTGTAATAAGAATGATGATCATCTTTATTTCTGAAGCACTTTTAAAACAGTGTTACAAAGTGCTTCACAGGACAGCAAGATAAAACAGACAAGTCATGAAGTCAGTAGGTTTTAAAGGTCCAGTGTGAAGCAGATGTGGAATTTAACACAATAATTATGTTTTACATTCGTGTATAATCACCTGAAAATAAGAAATGTTGTGTTTGTGTTACCTTAGAATGAGGGTTTATATCTACAAAGGAAGTGGGTCCTCATCCATAGATATCGCCTTGTTCACTGCCATGTTTCTACAGTAGCCCAGAATAGACAAACTAAACACTGACTCTAGATAGGGCCATTTGTGTTTTTGCATTGGCCACTGTAATTAGCAGCCACTCCATGATGAGAGTGTCAGAAAAACATTCATTTTTAACAAGAAACTGCTTTACTCAGTGTTTTTAATGGTTTAAATCACTGGGTTCATTTGTTCTGGAGAGGAAGGGGCCTCTGTGGATAATTTAGCTCCCAGTAAAAACCTCCTGATGTTTGGATCTTAAGTTATCAGAGAACAAAAGGGTGCTTAGCTAGTGGCACTTCTCTAACATGCCGAATTACGTCAGAGAAACGCTGATTTGTAATGTGAAACTGCTTTATTCCATACTACACTGAAGGAATTCCAACTGGGAGAAGTTTCAACTGGTTGCAATCTGCAGTCTTTAGATACCACTAAATCCTGCTAAATCTTACACACACCTTTAAATGAAAACAGATTAAAAAATATATATATGCTCACACTGTCACAACCTTGATTCAGAGTGTCTGGTACTTCAGCAATAATCACACCACTGTATGCCTGAATGGTTACAGTAGGCTACGTAAAACTGAACTTCACTCAATTTTTTTTTTAAAATATTGTCTTTATCCTCTCCTTCATCCTTAGTGGTCAGTAGCCAATCATTTCTTTTTGCATCTCCAAATACTTCCTCTTTTGAAAAGGTAATGATTCAAAGGTAGGGCTCTCATGCAGCTCAGGTAGCTACATTCAGTTCCATGTGAACTTGCTGAACAACATTTTATGTGCTCTTTGAACATGGAAGAAGGGGCGAGGTGTAACCAGTTCTGAAACTTAACCTGAACTTTTGTTGTGTAGCCAGAGATAACAGGAGTGTCAGTTTACTGGACCCTATTATCATAGAAACACCTCTGCCCTGTATATCAGTTTTCATCATCCTGTGCTGTGTGTCTGTTCTTTTTTCATGTTTTTATTTGTTCTTCAGTGTATGTTAACAAGGTGTTGCTGTCAGGAGCATATATGCTCAACTGATCTGTATTTAAAAAGGTTAAATAAATAGAACTGTCTGAGGAGAATATGAATCCTTAAAGCATACACATTTGAACAGTTAAGCCATTTTTCAGCCGCAGCCTTATTGTGATGTTGTTTTCCCATTATTTGTGATAGCATTGCATTATTTAATCTCACTGACAATTGCTGCAATCTTTAAACAGTGTTAAACACAGCTATGGAGTGGTGATGTAGGTTTCTAGATTTAGTTTGATTTACACAGGAAGCAGAGAGTCAGTGCACATACATAATGGAGGGTGTAGGGATTGTTGAGTGTCATCCAGTTAATTTCTTGCGTTTTGGTGAATGTTTATTCACCAATTTGTCCATTTTCTGCATCAATTTATGGTGTAAATTTTTTTCTATCCCTCCATCCAATTTTATTGACTTATCCGGGGTCGGGTTGCAGGGGCAGCAGGCTGAGCAAAGTACTCCAGACGTCCCTCTTCCCAGCAACGCTTTCCAGTTCCCGGGGGATTCCACGGCGTTCCCAGAACAGGGCCTCCTACTATTTGGGCGTGCCCGGAAAACCTCTAATAGGAGGTGTCCAGGACGCATTCTGACCAGATCACTCATGAACAAAACACCGAGATACTTGAACTTGATTCGCTCGGGGCAGCAACTCTCTCCCAACCTAGAGGGGGCAAGCTCCATCTTCTGGCAGAGAACCATGATCTCAGACTTGGAGGCTTCACACGCGCACATGCATCAGACTCAAACTACCTGCAAACCACCTCAGTGCATGCTGGAGGTCAAGATGTGACACAGGTAACAGAACTACATCATCTGCAAAGAGCAGAGATGCAATTCTGAGGTCCTCAAATACTCTTTAATGTTGTCAAGAAGATAAGAGTCCTCCACTAATGTGCGTATTTTAAATACTGAGGAGGCTCATGTCCCCTGCGTCTCCCCCTGAAATCTACGTCCATGTATGATGATACAGTTTGTAAGTGAAACATTGATCTTTATCTAACCACTTTTCCAACATGCTTTTCTCCATATTTTTTCAGCTGTAGCCACTAATGCAATAATAATACATACAAATAATAACAATAATAATAATCTTTATTTACAGAGCACTTTTCAAGTCATTAAAAAACACATTTCGGTGTATAAAAACCAATACGGTGCAGGAAAAGGTGAGCAGAGGGAAAGAAAAACTTTTTTAAAACTTTTATTTATTTATTCTTAGAGGACATAAAAACAGTCAGAGGAAATTACTCCATTTCCATTGTTGCACTGTGGGACAACAGTATCCATGAACACCACAAAGAAAATCTGAGTAAAGCTTTGGAAAGTATGTTGGTACTCAACTTTGCCTTTTTTTCAATGTGAATGCGCCAGTGACGAATGCTCTGTATAACTGGTATGTACTGTAACCAGGATGCAGGGCATGCTGGGACAGGTCTGGCTGTAATGTAAGCTTCCCCCGCATCATAATCGAGATCTGACCTGGTTTTGTGGGCCTAAAGAGTTGTCTTATTATGGGAAGCTGCAGCTGAGTGTTTTCTCAAAACTAAAGCTATCAAAGAGGTTATTATGTGTAGAAATACCTTTGATATTCAAAACAAATATGATTGTGATAGGTGAGTGCCACACCTTGCCAAACCACACTGAGTGACCATGACTGTACAGCAGCAGGCTCTGTCTCACCCTCACTGTGTTGAAGATCATTCCTCACAGCGAACAGAGTCCTCTCACTTCAGCCTCATATGTTTTTTCTGGACTTCCCAGCTCTATTGGTAGCAGGAAAACCGTCTCATGGGAGCCGGTGAAAGGAACTCATGAAAACTTAATGCAATGTGTCCTCATGAATTTTTAAGAACGCTCTCTTCCTATTGTGCCACTAATGTGCGGGACAGTAATATAAACAGGAGTGCTGATGTACAGGGCTGAGTGCAAACCTACCAGCAAGGCAATGTGTCATCACCTGTCAGCCCCATGACACACAACACACAGTGACACCTTAGCACGCGCACACACACACACTCACACACACAAGCGTTCAGTTACAGCAGCAACTCTTGTCTGAATCACTGGAGGGAAAAGTTTTGATTAATGACTGACTGGATCTGGACCTCAGCAAGATTTAATGTGTGTGTGTGTGTGTGTATATAATAAAGTTTGAGAAGGAGGCAGAGGGAGCACACCATGTCAACATGATGTTGCTGTGATTGCTTTAAAACTTTGCATGTATGTCAAGTCAAAAAGAGCCTTAAACAAACACAACACAGCCTCTGAAAGCCAGATTCCCAGCTACTCTTAACAATCACTGACTTATTTCCTATGTATTAATAAATGATTGTATTCTAGTCATTTTGTACTTCCTGCATCTTTAAATAACAAAACTGAATACAGAAATTAAAGAATGCTTTATTTAATGCCCATTTCTGATAGAACTTGTTTTGTGACTCAAAGTGATATTAGCAATAATAATAAGGGTAGTTTAGGAGCTATCACAGACTATCACAAATAAAAAGTTTTCAAAATTGTTAAAAAAACTATTTCATGACCATAGACTGTATAAAATAACAGACATAGCTACTGTGACATCACCCTTTCATTTTTGAACTCCTGTTTTGAAGCCTCGAGTTCAGTATTTCGGCTGCCATCTTGGTTTTTTGGGGCCAGAAGTGACCATATTTGGATGAGAGGATGGAGCTGTGGAGAAGCGAGGGGTGAGTCTGACTCACACACTGCCGGAATGCCTCGCTGACATCCTGTGACGCAAAAAAGCCCCACCTTTAATAATGTGTAAATCTAAGCCCCAAAAAATGTACATAGGTGACTTATAAAAAAAGAACTCACCCTGTGCAATTGTCATGAATGGGGGAAGTACATTTTTTTGTAAAAGCCTGTAAACATATTTATTTATGCTGTAAATGTGGGCATTTGAACATAGGGGGCTGTGAGGATTGACTCTGTTTTACAGCCAGCCTGAAGTGACCATTAGGGTTTTTGGCATGTCCGTGCTGGCTTAATGTTTCAGCCTCAGAGGCTGCTGCTTGGTCTCTATAGTTCATTTCTCCATTTATGACAACAGTATGAGGGGTAAGTCTTTGTTTGACTCACCCATGTAGATTTAATCAAAACTTGAACTTCTGCTTATTTAAGGGTTGAGTTTGAGTGACACGCTGTCTGCGAGGCGTCACCACAGTGTCAGAGTCAGACTCTACTCCAAATGTGGTCATTTCTGGCTAAAAAAAAAAGCTGAATGCAGAACTTAAGTCTTCAGAAAGACAGTGCACACACCAATGGGCGACGTCACAGTAGTTACGTCCTTTATTTACACAGTTTATGGCTGCTCTGCATGTATAATTTATGTACACAGTAGCAGCTCTCATTTATTGCATGTTCGTATAATATACTGTATGGCTGTACTTGATTATGATAGTATAGGAAATGAGTTTTCAGATTTTTTATTTCTCTGTGGGGTGGGCATACTCTCCAGCAGATTTGGCCCCCCTCCAATGTTGATTTCATGGCTACAGCCTTAGTCAAATCTATTTAGTTTCCACTGATTGCACAAATGTATTTAGTTACAGATGCATCCATGTAGGTCAGAGAACAGCTCCGACCATGACAAAGGCCTCGAGTGACAAAAATCAATAATGATGCTACAAAAAGGTTCGTGTTTAACGTATGAGAGAAAGGAAAGTGGTCATGATTCAGAGAGATCATGTTGCTCTTCCTCCAGCCATCATTCCCTTGGGACAAAAAGAGAACGGGACCACCCCTCCTCTCTCTGCGAGGCGGCCACCGGAGTTGGAACACAGCAGCACTGAGACTCTTATACCCAACAACTTCTGCTCGGCCCGGAGGCTTTACAGCTGTGCTACATTCCTGAGAGCTCAGTTAAATCTGCTGGGCCAAAACAGCAGGTCTGAACTCTCTTGTTTTCCACTACATCAGCCCCCTCAGCAAGTGTGTTAATGAAAGCACATAAAAGTCTGTTGCTTTCAATGCGTAAACAGGAAGTGTGGTCTGTACATAAAAATACCTGCATGTAAAACGTCCCCCTTTTCTCACTGGAGCTGTAAGCCGTTTCTTAGACAGGAAAGGGAAGTGTGGTCACTGTGAACAGTGTGTACATATTCTGAATCTGCTGATAAAAACTGGACCTTGGCCTCTGGTACAATGGGTTACTTATCTAAAGGCCCACACTGTCATTTAACAGACTAGTCATCTTTTTAACCTACTTTCTTTGATTCTTCTTAGAGTACTTAAGCATTCTCATTTTAACACTTCTGGAAAAGCACTTTGCAAATTGTTTCACTTACCTCTACTTGTATCTAACACAGTTTTTCAGGAGACTCAGATAGTTTGGTCTCATTTGCCCAGGTTTTCTACCACAGACACGTCTGCCACCAGAAAGGAACTATGTGGTGCTTGATGCAGTAAAAAAAAAAATATATACATATGGAATACGCCTACAGCAACATGTCTTTCCAGACACAATGTTCTCAGACCACACTGTAAACACTAAACTCAGAGCACTTCGTACCAAAGAACCAGTCCCTACAGGAAAACTGTCGACAGTGTGTTCAGTGGGCTATGTAAAGTAACAGAGACATTTTACTGTTGAGCTTCCCACATTTTTCAACTGTCTTAATACACTGAGCAGCACAAACTTAATTCCATTCACCTCCATTGTGAAAATACTACAGGTTAAGTCAAAACTTTACTTAAAGGTATTCTGTGCAGGATTTTCCTTTACAAAATACAGACTCACACAGAAGTAATGCCTCTCACTGATGACCTATGACCCACTAAAAATGTGTGATGTATTTATCTGCAGACACTTTGCCCTCTGCCTTTGTTTTCCTACTATTTTTAAGTAAGGACAAATATCCCAGGATTATTCCTAGTACTTGAATAAATCTACTTTTGCTCCGTAATGAAACAACAGTCAAAGAAAGTAACAATGGCCTCTCCTGCTGTATGAAATGATGAAATTGTTTGATTTAAATATATTTAACATTAGAGCTGCAACGATTAATTAAACTATTAAAATCAGTTTGAGTAATTTCTAAGTCAACATTCTGTGATTGCAGCTTCTTAAATGTGAATATAAATATATTTTAAACTCCTCTATCACAGCAAACTGAATATCTTTGGGTTGTGGACAATAGCAGGCATTCATGGACATCATTTTAGGATTTGGGAGACAGCATTTAACATTTTTCACCATTTTATGACATTTTACAGACCAAACAACCAACTGAGAAAATGATCGATTGACTGATTGACAATGAAAATAGTTATAAGTTGCAGCTCTATTATATACGAGAGCTGGAATCAGAAGCTTTAATTTAAAAAGATTCAAAATTTAACATGTTCCACATTGGAATTTAAACACATACTACGATGCCCCTCTTAAAATATGTTGAACCATCATTCTACCACCTGTGTGCTAAAGTAAAACCAAACAGTCGCTGGTTGGTGTTCTGGTGAAATGCAGCCCGGTCTCACTCTTCATATAACAAACAGCCTGTTAACGCTCCATCAACATTAACCTGTTAGACGTGTTTCTTTGCACACAAACTCTGAACACACTGAAGCCTGCTTTAACAATGTTTTATTTACTTTTTCTTCACTTCTCCTGTCTAATATTCAAGTACATGGATCCGCAGATCCAGGAAACACAATCAGTAGCAAATACTTTCATAACATCATCATGTTCTTGTTTGATTCACAAATGATTCCACTTTATCCCCAAAAATTCTCCCCCGGGCTAAGACACATGGACCTCTTGTAAACATGATGCAAATCAATCTTTGCTTTTTGATTACAAAAAGTAATCTGGTAGAAAAATATCTTTTCTTTTATAGGTACGTCTCTTCTTAGGAATATTTACATTGTATACCTCACAGTATAATCTGATTTTAAAAAGTACATACTGTAAAATAAACACAAAAGGTCTCAGAGGGGTAAAAGGCCTTTGGTTTTCATGAAAAATACGAACGACAAAAACACAAAAACAGTCCATTCACTGTCCCGTGTGCCACAACAGTGATGACTGGATTGGTGATTGTTGTGTGTCTCGTAGCCTTGACTGTGGGACACCAAATTTCCACAGGTTTGAAAAAGTTCATTCTGCAAAAAAGTTCAGAACAAAAAAAACTGCGGCTACAATCAGGCGTCACTCCTGGGGGTGGCAGACCCACACAACCTGCGCTGAGCAAAGTACCCCAGAACTATGAGAAGCATCTCGGAGGTGCTGCTGAGGGCCACGATGAAGGGTGCCTGGGACGCGAAGTCAGCCTCCAGACGGCGGAAGGACAGCTGCATGACAGCGAGTGCCAGCAGGCTGTTCTGGACGCCCACCTCTATGCTGACAGTCTTCCTCTGCGGTGGGGCAAGGCCCGCCAGCTTGGCCAGGATGGCCCCAACTAGCAGCCCCAACAAAGGCACCGTCACCCCAACTGCCACAATCTGGGGCCTGACGTTGGCCAGAATGGATGCACCCATTTGGTAGGCCATGAAGATGCCACCTATGATGAGCACGAAGCTGAAAGGTCGTATGAGTGCCAGCAGGACGCGTGTGAGGGCGGGCAGGCGCAGCTTGACCAGCATGCCCAGAGAGATGGGGATGGCGATGAACAGGAGGGTGCCAAGGATCTTCACAAACGGCACGTGCAGGGCAGCGTGCACACCCAAGAGCCGTCCATACAGAGCTGATGACAAAGGCATGGCTGCTGCCGCCACCACTGTGGACACCAGGGTCATGGAGATAGCCAGGGTGACGTCTCCTCCGAGCAGCAGGCTGTACAGGTAGCCGCCCCCACCACCCGGGGCAGAGCAGGTGATGACCAGGCCCAGAGAGAGCGCTTTAGGCAGTGAGGCCAGCCGGGATACACAGTAGGCATACAATGGCATCACCAGGAACTGACCCAGCACCCCTAAGAGCAGGGGCACCGGGCTCCTCAGTAGACCCCGCAGCACCTCCACCTCCACCTTGCACCCGAAGGCACACTTGTTGACGAAGATGAGGGGCAGCAAGGCAAACAGCACAGGGTTCTCAGAGAAATGAGACAACCCACCCGACTGGATGAGCCGGGTGGCCGGGTCATCATTACCGGGCGCCACTCTGATTGAATAATCCGTCCTCTCCTCGATTAGAACCGGCACCGAATCCTGGTCCAGGTCCAGCAGCTGGATCTGCAGCTGAGCCCGGCCTGGGAGCCCGGAGCGGATACTGATAATGTAGCTCTTGGCTAGTCCTACGTGGCCACTATCTGTCACGTTAAGTATGGAGAGGACCTCCGGGTCCAGGGAGCGGACCGTCACCGTCTGCTTCCAGCTCTGTCGGCCCTTCCTGCTCGCCGCGGCGCTCCGGTACTGGCTGGAGATTACAATCACGCCGTTGGTGTTTTCGGGAAACTCAAATTCCTGCGATGACCCGTCCCCGATTGTGATATACCTGCTGCTGCTGTCGGCCGTCAGGTTGGTGTCGTTGCTGCTGTCGACAGTTAGGTTTCCGGTGGCCCACGCCCGGTCCGCTCCGCCGGTAATAAGGAAGAGACAACAGAATGTAAATAGCGTCCTCATCTTATTGACGGACAGGGGGCGGAGGGGCGCCGCAGAGACACGCTTCTCCCCCGCCAGCGGCCTCCCCAGACGGTTACACCGCCGCCCTGTTACACCAGGACGGTAAACCTCTCATTCTAGTCTCCGGTATAAAACGACAGCGTCGGCAGCCGGCTCCACATCTCGTCTGGTTCCCATTTTCTCGCTGCCTTTATACCGGAACCTAAACATCACCCCGCCCTGTCCTGTCCGAGCCCAGCTCCACAGCAGCAGCCCCGGGCACACAGGAATCACACACACTCACACAGGTCTCTCACGGCCTCCCTTTTGTCTACTCGGTGATAAGATGTCCCTGTCGGTAAACCAAAGCCTCGCCTCGTCTTTCGTTTTTATTGTCTCCCCGGTAAACGAAAACTGAGAGCATCGTAGCTCAGCTGCCGTTTGGTCGCTGCTCACAGCTAACGTTATTTCTCCAAAGCTATCTTTAGCAAAAGTCTGACTTCCGGTTATGACATACCAAAATAAACCCCTTTATTTATCTCTAATACAAAAGATGGATTTACACCTGGGTAGATGCGTTTAGTAGCCTAATTCATTAACTGCAAATTTAACTGAATATTTGCACCACCAACATATATTATAATATCAGCTAAAGAAGGGTCTGGGTTGTTATTTAATTTAAGTTTGTGTGTCAGAATTTATCTTCACAAGCTTGTTTTTTATTGTGCTCCCATGGTGAAGAGTCATACACTGAGTCGTGTTTTATAAAATGACCACAAATAAACTCAAATTAAGTGTATTCCAGTGAAGGATAACTGGCTGCACTGGACTCACAGGAATCTGGAGGCAATAAGCTTTGTACATGTAAAGCCAGATCTATACATCAATGTTGTACCTGTGGCATAGACCAGGGATACTCAAGTTGCTTTTCCCAGGGGCCACTTGTGCAGAATGGCAGGTAGCCAGGGGCCAGTCACTAAAGCTCTGCACAGATCAGGTGTATGAAGGGGTGTTTCTAGGATTTGAGGAAATTCGGTGCTTAGCCCTGACCTCTATCGGGAGTGCGGAGGATCCTCCCCTGCACTTTTTTAGATAAAGAAGCTCTATTTTGATGCTTTTATGCATCCAGGCCCCTTATTTACATTGAAAATGGAAGAAAAATCCTACTGTAAATCACCTTATTTACATTGTGAATTAGAACATAATGGTCGGGGGGCCAGTGCACCCAGCATCCTGTCATGGGCCAGATTTGGCCCACGGGCTGTGATTTGAATATCACCGGTATAGGCTCTCTGTAGACACCTACCCTACACCGTAGCTCAGCATACACCTCCCCCAGAAATGTAACTATACATTGCAGCACTTTTTTTTTACTGAGCCATTTCCCCCAGTGACAAAAAAAGTTTTTATTTACTTTTATTTCATAGATAACAAGCAATAACTTGTAAAGACAATACAACTCCCACAAAACAGCATTTTAACTGCTGTGTGTGGTATATCCTGGCTTTAAGAGAGGAGTCATCAGGGGCCCAACAGCAATTTTTTTTTTTACCCCAGGCCCTTTTTACAGGTTGATCCAGCCATTATCGCCCTCAATAAAATTCAAACTCCAGTAAATTGTCATATTTCTCGTAATCTTTGTAATTTGTATTTGATTTTTAGTATAAGAACAGAGTAGAATAATACTCCTGTATTGTATAGGCTAATCTGCCTTGCATGGATCTCCAGAGGCTCCAACAGCTCCAGTGTTGCAGCAAGTTGGGTCGTGCTTTATCATTTCGATTCAATACAACTTGATGTATGCCTGTGCGTGCATGTAATGCAGTAGCTCGTCAACTAGGTCACACACAGAACACACACAGAAGATTAATTAATCACAAATTATAACAGAATCTAGAGGCCCCGTCATGAAATGCAAAGTTCTGTCACAGTTTACTTACCCTTATTGTTTCAGTTTGTGTCTTTTGTTGGATATTGCTAAATTTGTATGTTTAACCAAAGTACCACTCTTATCTAATGCATATGTTATTCATATGGGTTTATAATATTTTCACACACTTGGATAATTGACGGTTTCTTGTGTAATATTGTTTCTTAAATTGTCATGTACGCACATTGACTTACTAATGACAACTTGTATGCATTTATTTTTTAAAGAAAAATCCCACTGCTTCCTGTTTCTCTCTGGGTGACTCTGACTACCTTGATGTAACAGTTCATTAATCCAATCGGAGCGGCCCAAAGCTCAACTCTCCCTGTCCCTCAGCCAGTAAACAGGGGCGGTCACATGGGAGAGGGAACACTGATTTGTACCCACTGGGGGGGAGGCTGGGGGAAGGCTGGGGGGGAGGGGGTAGCCAGGGATTACCCATCACACACAGACACAGGGGGACATGCATTCAATATCCTGCCCATAGTAAAATGGCGGAATTGCTAGAAACAGAAAACATGATGATTAAGTGATAATTAAGAAAATAATAAAGCTTGTTAAAGTCATGCACACCACATGGGCTGTTGGTGCTTATGTTGACACTGCCTCCAGCTCATCTCTCACCTCCTAATGTCTCTTTCACACACTGAAATTGTATTGCTCCTCTCTTACTCCAGACTTTCAGTGTCAGTTTCTGTTCCCTGACCTTTGATCCCTGTAGTATCTGGTGATACTCACCCATAATGCTCATAGAGGCAAATATACACGGTCGAACTCCCTGAGTAGTTTCCGGTTACAAACCTGCTGCCAAGTAGGCTATTGCTTATTTGTCATACACAAACAGCAGACACAACCATGAAACCTGACACTGCCACCCATCTCAGCAATGTGGCATTAAAGGGGAACTCCATTCTGTCAACGTCATCCTGCGAGCATCCCTTTTTATAGTAACTGGCTCCTGCTGGGAGTCACTCACATATTTAAAAGTCATGTTCAATTCATAAGCTCCAGTTTTTTTCCTCCCCTGGAGGGTCAGCGAGGACACCAGGTCGGTATTTCCCAGAGAGAACACCACCTTGGCTTATCCTCGATATTAACTGTCACCACTCGGTGCGTTGAAGTCAGTCGCGGGACAGCTTGTTCATCATCTATTGTGTTGTCATGAGTTGTGCGTCCTCCTTCTGTCACCATGGGTAAGTCAAGGCTTCCATAAAAAGAAAAGGCGGGGGAGTCCACAGTGGAAACACTCAGTGCACGCCAAGACAACCTGCTGGGGTGATCGCTCTGGCCTCTTCTTTGACATTTCATGGAGCGACAGCCAGTTGTTATGGGGCTGCCAGGCACGCACATTTCCTGCCTGGCATTTGTGCTGCTCCCCTCCCTGGGCTGTCTAATTATTTACCCATGGTATGATAATTTACCTCATGACTTATTTCACAAACAGAGCAGGGGAGAGGGACAGAGAACAAGTGAAGAGGAATGCAAAAACGCCCCTTAAGTTACATTCCACCACTGCCCATCTTTAGACTTTCCCCAATAAAGGCTTCCCTGAGAAACTGCAGGAATATTTGTTGTTTGTGCTGCAGTTTCAACTGTTTACACAGAGAGCACAGCAGCCTGTATTTGCCTTTGTGCATGAGCACTCCGCATCTGTGTGAATATTCATGAACCAACTCAGGGCAGCGGTTATGATCCGCCTCGTGTTGTGTTGCAAATGAGATGAGAGCAGCCATGATGACTAATCCAAAAGCCTTGTCCTGAAACTTCAGTGTAGCACCAGTCCACGCAAGGTTATCCTCGGCTAGATGGCCCTGCAACAGTATGTCAACAACAGGACCATAGCCAGGATTTTATAAATACTGAAGGCAGTCTCCCAGTGAAACCCCACCTGCCTGTAGAGCTGAGGTCCAGACTGAGGAAAACTAAATTTAGAGGAGGTGCAAGGACATAAGAAGCCAATGCAGAGACATGATCATACATGAACTTTCACAGAGCAGAATGACTTCAGTGGAAAAAAAAATTGCACTTCACCTGAGGCTAACTGAGTCCACCTCATAAACATGCAGAGAGAGGAGGGATAATGAGACAGCCTGAAGAAACATATCTAGATTAATACACCCCTTTTACACCAAAATTACTGTGTGTGTGTAGGCAGTTTTTTTCAACATAGGAAAATGGGCTATAGATTCCTTTCTCATTGCCAGTAGACCAGAACTGTGTTCACGGCTCTGCAGCAGCTGAGCATACCTTTCTGTTTTGTGTTTCTCACTGGTAGGTCACGCTGCTACAGAAAATAAATTCACCTACATTGTGTGGAAGGTTATCCATGGAAGATTACTGTAACAATCAATGTTATTACACACAACAAAATTCCATGACTTTTCCAAAACTGTCACAGATTTTACAAATTCCTCATCTTTTCCAGGCCTGGAAAAGAAGATTATGGAATTACATGACCTTCCCATGTTTTTCATGACCTGGACGTCCATGTAGTAAAAATGTTTAACTTGTGAAGTAGCTTTCATCATGGATAAAAGGAGGCTGCTGAACTTTTTAAAGGAAGTGAAATTTATGAAGTGTTTTATGAAGTGAAGCATTTGCAGCCAAATCCTTTGTCGTCACGCTTTTGATGCCATCCATTCCTGCTTGAAATGTGAACTGACACATACTGCTGTACACACAGCTCAACCACATCAATTTAACCACTGTCCGTCTGAACTCAACACCCAAACCACTGAAGTCAAATGAGAGACTGTGTCAGAGGGCAAGATTTTATTTCCCACAAGATAAATATAGAAAACAAAAGTGCTGCAAAGTCTGCCGAACTTTGAGTAAAAATAAACCCTCCCTGTATTACAATGGACAAAAAAAACGGATAACATCAGAGGGTGAAGCTGCTCTGTCAGAGGTTGAGGTCAGGATCCAACCTGCCTGCCCTCTCACTGACACTGAACACTCAAAGATGAAAGCATCAAAACCAGTGAAATCTCTTAACAGCCATCTCAATGTGGAGCTATGATCTCAAACAACAAAAGACAAGAAACCTGTTTTCTGTTAACTCACACTGTTGCCATTGTTTACATGGTGTACAAGGCAAATTACGGATAGACACTGATACTTGTCAAATGAAAAAAAAAAGAAAAAAGGTCCAGCATGTACATCACCGCTCTTAAATGATGTCTTTTCCTGAAAGTGTTTGGTTTGGGACTGAGACAGGTGGGGGGTGATTATTTTGAGATAGAGAAGCTTCCAAAAATATCTGTGTGAGGTTTCAGTGTTGCTGGGGGAGAGCGTCAAGAGATCAGGCAACTTCACTCTGCAGATTTAAAGAGATAATAAATGTCCCCCTGTGACAGCTCACACTCATCACCAGCCAGCGTTGAACTGAAGTTGGCTAAGATCACAACAGAAACATCTCAGGCTTGTCTGGCAGGAAGAGGAACGCAAAATTCCTTGTTCTGACCAATGTTGAGTTTCAGTTTGCTGCTGTTCAGTTTTTAAAACCACTGTCCTATTCAGGCACTGAGGGGGGAAGCATCTATGCAAGCACCTGCATCCCGAATAAGGCGTTCAAAGCAAAAAGTCTGAATACAAGTATGAGAAACAATCAACAGCAAATCTAAACAAAAAGAAAATACAACACAAAAAGAATTCCATTTGACGCTGAGAAACAAAAGGTTTGAGGATTGTCCTTCGTTGTATACAGTGCTATAATAATGTCACGAAGCAGTTTTTGCTTGGATGAATCTGATGGAGTGATTAGTGTTACCAACATGTCTATTTTTAACTTTAAAAAAATGTCAAACCCCAAAATGCAAAAACTGACATTTTTCCCCCATCAAATTTACATCACCTTCCTCCCGACAGATCCATACATTTAAACCATCTGTGACTGACAGAGCCTCAAAAAAACGTAAAAACATGTTATTATATCTTTAACCCACCCTGCACCATGAGAGTCAGGGACGCCCAGACCCCCTTATAATCAAAATAATAACTGCTTATTAAAACCTTTTCATTGTCTTCATTGTAAATCATAAAGTTTGTAAAATGTGTTGTTTTTTTGTACAAAGCATACATCCACAAGCATGTGATCTTAGAACTGGTGAGTGGAGCCACAGGAGGAGGAGGAGAAGGAGGAGGAGGAGGAGGAGGTGGTGGTGTTAAGGGAGAAAAAAGGAGTAAGAAAAGGAGATGTTAAAGGTAAAATGAGACCCAGTGGGGAATTAGAAGGGAAGGTGGAAACGGGAATAGATGGATCGAAATGCGAAGGTGAACCAGACAGAGATCCATGCCTTCTCAGGTGGTTTATTTCTAGCCGGTGTGTGTGTGTGTATTTATAGAGCAGGGGGATGGTAATCGATAGGCTCATTAAGTCCTCCCGGTAGGAACAGTTCAATAGAAACACACGCAGCTCCTGTCGCCGTCATTAAACTCGTCTGCTTCCGCACAGCTGTAAGCGCCGTCACCTCTCCCGGAGGAGCCCTCAGTTCCGCAATTGAGCCAACCTGGAGTGTGTGAAAAAAACAGGGAGAGTTTTATTGTTTGGTGCTCTTGTGAAATGAGATACAAGCCTTAAAACGGTGCAGTGCTCTGAATTACAGTTCCAAACTGTCATTGTTATAAACTGGGGTAAAACACTCCCTCTAGCTGTCATCAACATCTAATGACAATCTATATCAAATACTAAAATAAATTATACATATGGAGATCTGAATGACGACGACCTTTTTGGCTCCTTGTTGTTTTCACATCTCTCTGTAGTGCCCATGCATCAATTTCATGGTCATTTTTTGAGGTCATTTGGGTTTATTTTCTTCTTTTTTTTTTGTTTATTTTGTCCTTCGTAGTCATTATGTGTCTCTTTACTGTTCCTTTGCATTCGTTTTATGGGCATTTTTTGTTGCTTTGTGGTCATTTGAGTATCTTCCTGGTTGGTACATGTTAACATGAGTGACATTTTGCAGGTGGGTGGTCCCTGACACTTTGTGCCCCTTGGTCTGTGCCTGGTAGGCGCAATTAGGCATCCATCCATGATTATAAATATCCTGTAACACAATATAAATATGTCGACTGCCAGAGATTTTACATCACTGTTACATATACAGACATGCCCTCAGTAACTCTAGTTGCATGAGGCTATTGTGGGAAAGGTTGAAAACCCATTGGCAGGACTGATTTATGGCAGTATTGGATTTTTATATTATTTTTGCACCAATGTGATGAAGTACTTTTATTTATCAGGTATTTCATTCACTATTCATTAGCCACAAGTAAGATTAAGCAAGGTAACATGGACTTGAGGTCTATTTGATCGTTTTCCCCCCAGATTTTAGTTACACCTGACTGTTTTCATTAGTGAAGTATGGAGTACGTTCAGCTTTGATCACGCAACAGGTAGTAAGTAGACATTTCAATTGAGATTATTTTGTCAAACTGTTGTTTTCATGGTTAAGAATGAATCCCAACACTCAATTTCTTCATTAATTTACTATATTGTTGATTATCTATTAACATATGGTATAAAATTACAGAGAATATCCAGATTCCTCACTTCTACCCAGTACGTTTACAAACTTCAGCCAGTGAACAGTTTCTAAAGTTGCTTTCCAAACTTGCTATAACCACTGTGCCTCTTAAGAAATGAGCAGTAATTATAATCTAATAATACCACCAAAATAGATGAATGATCAGTCTCTCTTTGTGTTAAAGGTTTTGTAACAGATTTGCATGTGCATAAATGCTGGTCCGTAACAAACAAGAAATCGTTGAGCAGAAATGTCAAACATATGTTAGCGGTCAATGTAGATCATTTAGAAATGATAGTTTGTCCAACAGAGAGCACTTGCAAGATTATTGTTTAACAGTAAAATGTCCTACTCTGCACACATTTGATCACAATTCTTTATAAAACAAATTAAAATGACCTCTACAAAGAATATTAATATTATGTAATAATCATATTTCAAATCAGGACAAATCATTATCAGACTAAATATATCTGATTTACAAGAAACTTGATGTTTGAGAAATTAGTGCTAAAACCTAATAAACCAAGCAATCACAAATGTTGAGGAAATAGCAGTTACCCTGGAGACAGGGCCGTGCCTCCTGGTTAAGCAAAAACATAAATGTGAAAATTTTGACGTTTGCACACCTGACCCTGTGGTTCTTTCAAGCAAGATATTGTGGCTTAGAGCTGTGCATGCTGGACTGTCTAATTTTTCAACAAACGGCAACCAGAACAGAACAATGTGAAAGATAATCACATCACCGTTTTACAAAAAGGGCTCAAAAAATGGTCATAAATCTTCAGCAAGTTCAGTTTTCTTGACTTACTTTTACCAACTTAAAGCTTAAAGGGGAACACCACCTAAATTAAGAATCCAAATATGTTATGTCCATAGCCTAGTGAAGCTTAATTAATATTTGTGAACATGAGCTACTGTCTCTCAAAGCCAGAAACATCAAGTAAGTGTCTGTGGAGCAGCTCCAGACTTTCTACATGATAACATCACAAATTTGAGTTTGAGCACTCCAGATTTTGGATTTGAGAGAGTTGTTCATGTTAACTACTATATTTGGACTGTCTTAGAGCACAGGAAGAACATGTACGAATTTTGAAAATGGGCATAGTTCCCCTTTTAGCTGACAGTCTGCTTCAACGCGAAGCAACATGTTATCCTGTCAGAAATCTGTCAGCAATGACGTAACAGCAACACTTCTATATTTTAACACCTGCTTACTTTGCATCAGGTTGGCATGCAGGTTGCACAATAAACTTTTTTGTCCACTGTGCAAATGGCTGGTGAATATTCAAATTTTTGTAGTTATTTTTGGCTGGTGCATGAAGCAAAGCTACAAGCCACCTGCATATTTTACCAGCATCTAGCTAGCAGATGGTGCTAATTTTGTACCCTGTTGGCATGCTGGCCCCTGTGTTTTGTCCTAATTATCTTTACTAGAAATAACTTGTGATCATATGGAAAGACCACCACAATAGCTCAGTAGACAGCGAAGCACTTCAATGATATCAGCATCAGTACAATTATTTTAAGCAGCTCTTCTTGGCCTGATAAGATAGAGTCTCTTAACTCTATTTTTGAAACAAAATCAAGTTGAAAATATCTTAATTGATCAATTAATCTGTTGACTATGTTTTGGGGCGGCACGGTGGTGTGGTGATTAGCACTGTCGCCTCACAGCAAGAGGGTTGCCGGTTCAATCCCGGGTGTGGGAGCCCTTCTGTGCGGAGTTTGCATGTTCTCCCCGTGTCAGCGTGGGTTCTCTCCGGGCACTCTAGCTTCCTCCCACATTCCAAAGACATGCAGTTTGGGGACTAGGTTAATAGATAACTTTAAATTCTCCGTGTGAGCGTGAATGGTTGTCTGTCTTTGTGTGTCAGCCCTGAGATAGTCTGGCGACCTGTCCAGGGTGTACCCTGCCTCTTGCCCGATGTCAGCTGGGATAGGCTCCAGCCCCCCCGCGACCCTCAAGAGGATAAAGTGGTTAGAAGATGAATGAAGACTATGTTTTGGCTGATTGCTTGATATTGAATATGTTAGAAAACAATTAAATGTGTTAAATGTTAAATGTTACAATTTCTAATTTTGCATTGGAACCAGACTTTGGTGCCAGTTTTATTATGGTCAACGGGGTGGGCACGGCAAATCACACTATAACCTGTCATATCTCACCTATATTTCATCTTTGACTGAAAAATCCTTCCACACAATTAAAAAACACACATTATGTAACGTTGACTGATGTTTTTTTTTTTTTTAATCTAAATGTGCAAGATTGTTCTCCTTTTTATTGGTAAAAACGATCGAATCTGTTGAAAACTATGGGACAGCCCCAGATTGACGAGAGATTAACTAACAATTAAAGAATTTATTTAACTTTTTTTTTTCCAGTAACACTGTCAATCTGCAGATACTCTGAGTCAACCAAAACTTTAATGACCAATTACTACAAACTATGAGGAGGCAACATCAGAAACTGTGCATTGTGACTTTTTTGATTTAAAGAATATACTGTGCTGTGCTTCTTAAGTTAAGGCTGCAAAAGCCTATTTTTACTGCAATGTTTTTTATGTCAAAACATGACAAACTGCTGTCTACTTCCCCTACGATAGCTCATTCGACTTTTCTCATGACCCTTATCACATTAATACAACATCCTCCTTCTGTCTTCACTCATGACTTTGCGACCACAACAACAGTGTTCTGTGTGGGGGTAGAGTGCTGCGTAATCTAATTTACTCATCTCATGCTCTATTCTAACTGCAAAATTGCCTCTTCATGTGCTAGCTATTAGCTCAGTGCCAGAGAATCAAAAGAATTTACCAGGTGAAGTGTGGGAAGATTAAGTGTCTTGCCTAAGGAAACATGAGCCAGACATACAGATGTTGCCTCTAAGCTGTAACTCAGTAGCTATGGGAGGGAACATTACTGTCTTGATACTGGTCCTTACCGTCGAGACAGCTGGTCCTCCTTGTCCTGGCTCCGTGAGCTCTCTGCGCCCACTGAGGTGGCTCCTGCAGGCAACTGGCTGAGCTGGTCCATCACCTCCAGGCCGTTCTCCTCTGCTATTTGGTGAATCAAGTCATCCACCTGCTCCTGAGGCGTGGTCAGCGTCATTGCCGAACTCATAGAATCCTCCATCACCTGGTGCAGGAAAGAGAGTGAGGGATCTGAGTTGAATTTTTTTTACGACTTTAAAAAAGTATAGAGCATCTTACCATGCATAGTTTTCAAAAGCAGGGCACCATAACTGCATGAAAATACATAGACAAGAACAAATGTACATAGTCTGCAGCCACTCACTGAGGTGTGGACGTCGAGGTTCTGGACTTGGGTTTCAAACTTATCCATGACTGCAGAGACCTTCTGAAGATCCATGGAGGACAGAGCTTTGTCCAGAGCTTTGGTCACCTGGCCCATGTTTTTAGTAACCTGATGGAAAAAACGCCTTTAAATACATTTGTCTCATTCTGGAGAAACAAAAATGATGTGGTATTAAGAAGAATAGTTGCTCTATAACAATACATTTTGAACATAAAGTAACTTACCGACTTCATGGTGACAGCAGTCTGGACCTTAGAGGCTACTGCGTCTACTCGAGACGCCATACGCAGACAATTGAGACCTTCATTTTTTTTCCGGATAGCGTTCTCTGCATAAACTCTGGCACATTCCACATTTTTCTGTTGCAAAGCCTGGTGATGAGACAAAGACACTGTTAACATAACTGCATCTGCAAGTCACCGTTAGTTTACCTCATTTAGTATAATCTTGCATGTGTATGTACAAAAACAGTAATATGACTGACAGAAACACCATTGTATGATCTTTAGTGTACACAACATTGTACATGAGCTGAGATGTGGTTTTTTGGGGGGGATTTTATTACGTCAACACAGGCTGCAACTGATGATGATTTTCATCATGGAGTTATCAAGCATTTTACTTTTATCTAATCTATCAAACCACAAATATGCTACATTTGTATATTTCATATGTATCATATTGTATACTTTCCAGTCCATCAACATTTCTCAAGTGATGTAGTATATGAGCTGACTTTGTCATTGGGAGGTAGTGAGGATGGTGGATTGCATGACACTTAGGCAAGATGGATGCCAAGCTTTAGACCACTGTTTGGGTGCAACAGACAGCAAAAGCCAGGATAGTACCACGAAAAACGTCAGTTTTTCACCAAGATATCACCACGTTTTCGGCTTGGATAGTGCCACCAAAACTAGGTATTTTAAACCAAAACATGATTTCTTCCTAAACATTAACAAGTGGCGTTTGTGCCTAGACCTGACCAAATTTTAACCACAGTATTGAAACATAAATAAACGTGAAGTTTAAACATATTCGCTATATACTAACATACAAACGTAACATGTCCACAAATAAATATTAGGGAGGATGCATCACTGGTGTGACTAAATATGTATACAATAAACAAAATGATTTATATAACTTACTGATCATGTTGCAGATAGTGCTGCCTGATTAGACCAGGCATTTTAAATGACTTTTTGAATATAAGTTTGTAAAGTTCATTTATTCTTGTCTTTGTTTTAGATTGTTGTTTCATGTGTGTATTGCATCTTGAAAAGTGTGGCTCACATAAAGTTAGCAATACTAACAATCAGAATCTTTTTAACAGTAATAAAAACCAACAACAGCAGATTCCTCCCCCTCCATTTTTCAAATCCATGTGAGCTCTTAGACAGGATACGAGAAGTAAAGTGAAGAATTCCTGACCAGTGAGAGGATAAAGGATCATTGTGACTCCGGTTGTTTAATGAAAGAAGTCATATCTCTTCTGTAATCTCAAAACCAAACATGCATTTAAAACAGGAACAGAAATACCTAATGACCCTACAGCAACAGTATTCACCTCTAAAACACAGAAATTAGAAATTAGCCATTCATGATAATAACAACAGTGACATAACCAAGGCACTCATTGCCAATGCTTACACTCATACTGCCCCCTGCTGACTGATGTGTAAACTCTCTGAGTCATTTGACCTGTGGAATGTGCATGAATAATCTAATGATAACAAACTGACAAAGGAGAGTAAAAGGTTATTACATAAGGTGAAAATACAACTGAATATATCAGTAAGTACTACTTTTATTAAAATCTAACTACACTGAACCCAAATCTAATCGCAACACTGTTTTTAATCCCATTTTTTACTTGTTTAAGTTGAAGATCTAAGATTTTTTTCGTGCACTCCCTTGATATACTTGATATACTACTTTTAATTTTGGTAACAACTTTGTTTTAATCCGTGTTTGTGAGCACTTTCCCTTTTTAATAATCCATCCACCTACACATCTACAAAATGTCAAACATAGTTTTACTACATTTGATCAACTTACAGGATGCAAAGGAGAAAAGAAATGAGAAAAAAATTCAAATTTTTCCCTAAGTCCCTGACTGGATGTTAAGGGAAAGAAAAGGCTTCATATTTGTTTTTACATCCAATTTTAATTATTTACCGCCCTGTATTATCTATTGATGTATTCAGTTGTGATGGGGCTGTAGACACAATGACTTAATAGGTCTGGAAAAATAAGAGCACAAGCCCCAGACAGCCACGCCCAAACATCGTCATCATCCTTAGAGGCAGACTGGATGCTTTACATTGTGCACTTGTGCTAAACATAGAGCCATTGGTGAGTAAATACACTTTTAAATACCAATCCCAATACCAACATTTCCCGTCATTTAAATGCTTTGGCCAAATGAAGCTTGGTTTCTTTTAGGATTATTATTTTGGGGGGATTTTTGCCTTTGTTAGAGAGGTCATAATAGAGATAAAGACAGAAAATAATGAAGGGAGCGTGAGAGGAGTATGATGCTACAAAGGCCCCTGTAGATGGAATAGAACATTGTGTGACATTGTGATCACAGAATATGGCATGCATTTTAACTATTCAGCTGCCACAATACCCAGTTTTCTTGGTCTTAAACTTGGCCCGGTTTGCTCACCTTCTTGACCTTGGCTTGCTCCTTTTCTGAATCCTTCTCTGCCCTCTTGGCCATTCTCTCAAGCTGCTTGGCAGTGAACTGTGGACCACAATGAAAGATGTACAAGAAATGAATAATTAATCCCCTTTTATGGGCTATATCAAGCTGGTGTGGATTCAATCTTGTCAGAGATACATACCCTGAGCTGGAAGAGTGTATCTGCAAAGACAGTGAGAGGCAATTAGAGAGTTATGTAGGGTATATAATTTAAACTGTCACAATATTAACTATCCATTATAAACTGAAACACTGGATTTTCATTCTCTGAGATTGATGACTAACTTTTAAAGAGCTGTCTGGTCTACAGCTGTACGATATGCTAAAAAAAAAAATATCAAATTGCAATTACTTTGACAGACATTGCTAGTGCAATTTGACTTTCACTGAAAAAATGTTAAAGATTTTTGCTAGGGTTTAGACCAAACAAACCTGTTCCCTTACATCTGGAATATGATTTGTAGGTCAGGGCCTCTCTGTGGCACCAAAGTGTTTCATTTATAATGGAATAGTGTGACACATTTTCCTTTATTTAAAAATAAAATGCAGGTCCTGCGATTTGGATATTGCTCTTCTTTGCTTTAAGATAAGTGCACTTTCAGTGGAAGAAGTAGTGTTGTAGAGACTCATTTTATATTTGCAAAATATTTTTTGTGCTTAGAAATCTTGTTTATATTTGTGGAGGCGTTTTATTTTTACAAATTACACTTTTTAAACACACGGATTGTCGATCTGTTCACACAAATAATATTGAAACAAATGTATCCCCATATTTATAATGATATGACTTAGTGGGGGCCTCTGACTGGGCCTCTTTGTCATAAACTGGACAAATGCTGTTTAAAAAAAACTGCAAATTGTACCATAAAATCATAAAAGGAGAACATGCTCTGAAACACACACAATAATAAATAAATAAATGACAAAGAAGAAGTTGCAGTCAACACAAATGTTTCTGGAAGGGCTGCTACTGTTTTCCAGCAATAGGGCGACGATAAAACATTACTCACTGCTCATATAGTATCTTAATTCTATAGTTTAATTAAAATGTCACAACAAATATAAACATGCGAGGGGAATAAATACAACATGGACAAAATGCTAACCCACAAATACGGAATCTTTAGGTTATAATTCTTAATGTTTTAATACAAGAACAAGACGTTTTATCGAAGCTACACTAATCACATTTAGAGGGAGTGTGACATTCCTGACACATCAGTCATTTGTTAAGAAAAGATTCAGTGACAGACAGCGTTAAGACACCGTGTTAAATCAGACCATAGGACCATTAGTCAGTCTTGCGATTACATTTGGATTTGATAAACGAATGAACTGAGATAAAACCAGGTTTGACAGCTAGCCTCGCTAACCACCCACCCAAGCTAACAAGCTAATGTTAGCTATGTGTCATTAGATTGGTGGCACAGCTAAAAACATAAAGCCAGTTGTCATCAAAATAAAGCGTTCAGCTATTAAAACACGACGTACCATCCATGTCGAGACGACTATGATTCCAGGTGATCACAGGAAAACTAACTATCACCTCCCCAACAGTCTTGTCTTGGTTTGTTTTGTTATTACGATGGATCAGACACCGCACTTCCTGGTCCGAAAGTAGTCACGTGATCATAATGTCTCTTCTTCTGTTGATGTTTTATGGCGGTTGAAAAACAACGGAGTGGCGCATTACCGCCGTGATGTGGCATGAAGTGTGGATAGGGACTCAAAATGTACAGTTACTCTCATTTGCTTGAACACATTTGTCCATTTAGAAGTCACATTTCCAAAACAGTTCACACACAGGCCTGCTCTGAAAGCTGCTGGTCAAAATGACACTCACAAAACATTAAAAACATCCCACTAATGCAAACATTTCCATCAAACAATATAACTTACGATCAAATAAATACATTCTTTCAGTGAATCATTACATGTCTGTACACGTTTAATGTCTGTGTCATGTGCTAATACTTTTCATTGTTACAGTATATGCCAGACATTTCCAAAGATGACTTTACTGAGAATATAAAACACTGCAGCACTCTGCACCTGCCCCTTGTTACACTATTGTGACATGCTCTGTTTAAATATTGTAAAAAACAAAAAAAACAAAACAAAGACATTTTTTAAAGAAACATTTCGTCATTTATTTTGTCATATTCATATAAGTATTCATTACTATGAGCCTTTGGCAGCACAGAGCTGACAACTTTTATAGATAAGGACTGATTGCTAATTGATGAGTTTCACACAGGTGCATTAGAGATTTACCTCTACGCAACACAAGTAATTTCGATCAGATGTGAAGAGATGTTTTCTTTGTGTTTACCACAGTTAATACAGGAGAGTTTGGGGTCTTTCTATGAGATCTGCGTTAATTGTTTTAAAAAAAGGTATAAACACTGTGTGAAACCAATGAAAATGTTCCAACACATATGTAAGATTCGACCTCTGTTGTGCTAAGAAGGTGATGATGAAGATCAAATGGATCCCAGTTTCATTTAGTGGGTCTCAGCAATTGGGAAAAACTGTAAAAAATTAAATTTAAGGACTTCTCAGAGACTTTCCACGTCTTATTCCCTCAAATTCAAGGACCCAACACAGCATAGTTTGAGACATGCATCAAGGTTAATTATAGTTACACACAGAGAATTTTTATAATGGGAAGTAGGCTTTACAGAAGCTCACAAAAAAAAACAACAACAAAAAGAGTGACCATGTCTTTAAATTTGAATTCACTAAAGTATATTGTTTGGACCATGCTGTAAGTTAATAATATTTATATTAATTCTCTCTCTATTTGCATTAACATAAAGTTGTTATAGGCTACTATTAGACCAGACAGTAATGTTAGCTCACATAAACACATTTTATGGGCCAATCACAAACTCTCCAGGCAGGGGGAAAGCAACAAATGGAGCCAATGTCTGGTAACATTAAAATCTAGGCTTTTTACCTGATATTGTGGACTCTGGTTGGAATAAAGACATTCAATTCAATTCATTAAGCTTTATTGGCATAACATTTCATATGATGCCAAAGCAAAATTACAATTTCAGACACTGAATTGAGCCTCCTGTCTCCTCTTTACTCTGAGGACAGAGCTGACACAGCCTGTGTCTGCCAGTCTCTGTGACCGTCCATCATCTACCTGTACCAGCGCGCGCATTTTCGTTTGAAAGTGGTCTCCACAGTTACAGGCAGCCATCACTACAAACCCCACAGTCATCGGCGCAGGGCCACGACCTGGACCCTTTAAACTGCCAGTTTGTGTCGTAGCCAGCATCTCAGACATGTCTTTGCTTACCAAGCTGTTGAGTGGAGGAGAAAAAGTGAGAAAGACGTCCTGCCAACAAGAGGAGACAGAGAAACCTCCAGACAGAGAGGAGCTGCTGATGAAGAAAAGAGACTATCTGAAGAAAAAGATTGAGCAGGAACTTCTGTCTGCCAAGAAAAACTGCAGAAAGAACAGAAAAGGTGAAATATTTTAAAATGTGCTGATAGGCTCTGAATTGTCTTGTATAATTCTCACCTGTTCAATTAGCCAGGGAAGCTAATAGTGTTAGCCGAAAATCTTCCGTTAGCAAATCAGCTAACTAACTTGAACTGCTAAGCGACCTATGCAAGCAAATGAGACCATTTAAGGCTAACCCAAATGTATTAGCAGTCATGTAAGAAGTAAATTAGCATGTATTATATGAATGCCATTCAGTGTAGTCTACTACACATATTGTTATTGAATTGAAATCACATTAATGCATCAACAAGACATTTCACCAGTGTTGGGGAAGCTAACGTGACCTTGAAAGCATAGCCGTGCAAGCTAACGATTGATACACTTCAGGCTGGAAGAAGTTGAACTACAGGAGAAATCTGGGTTGGTTAAGTGAAGCTACTTGGTAAAAGTAGCGCAAATTACTTTGTAAAAAATGATCATTTTGAGAATGTAAATGTGATATGAAATTATAACAAAATATACAAAACACCCACATGCTAGCAGAAAAGTGCCCTCTTGTTCAACTGGTGTAACATTATGATAAGTTACACTGATCTGAAATGACATATCACTTTAGTGATTCAACAATCTAATATTATCTATGCAAAGGGAAAACATCGGTTTGTCATTTTAAATTCCCATGGTAGTCTTTGTGTGTTGAATCAAATAGAAATCAGAGACTTTTTGATATCAACAAATATCATTGTCCAAAGAATCAAATATAATATGGTTTTGTGATGGTACTTGTGAATTACACTCCTATTGTTCACAGGTCATAAACCAAAAAAATAAATAAAAGTCCCCGCTGTTCATTGAAAGTGCAGGAATGTCAGCTTTGGGTTGTGCTTAATATCCATCAGTCAGACACCTGCCAAGAAACCACAGTCCAGGTGGAGGTATTGCAGGGCTCAGTTAGCCAGGTCACTTCTAAAATAACATGCACCAACTTCTCTTTGTTAATAAATAGCAATAATGAATACTGCTGACTAACTGTTGTGAAAGGGCTTTCAATTACTGTAGAGAAGTAATGATAAAATAAAAAAGCATTCCTTTGCTTTTATGGCTCAGAAAGTTTAAGAACTTAACCACACAAGAAAATGGCAAAAAAAAAAAAAAACAACACTGATTGAACTACCAGCGAGCTACTGCAGAATGTAGTTAAACTACTAGTTTATTTCCACGTATTACACCACTTCCCAACACTGATTTTGACGTGTCGCTGGAAGAACAGGTGTGGGTAACGTTAATTACAATATCATGATATAGTACACTTGTTTACTAATTTACATAGTTGTGTAAAATGGTCTATTACAATGAGAGCTATTAAAAGGAGAGATACCACAGTGCAGATTGCATGACACAATGTCTGACCTTTGACAAATGTACAGAGAGCAAAAGTGTTGAATCCAGTTTATTGCCAAGTAGGTTTTCAGGTACGTAGATTTTGCTGTGGTGTATTGATGCATAACACAAATAAAGTGAGATAAAATAAAATGAAAAGAAGAAGAAAATACTAAGGAAATATGTACAATAGATTTGAATTAAAATGAAAGAGCAGTGCAATTTTTAGGAGTGGTAGTTTGTTCAGAATTGTGCAAGATTTTACAGGGAATGAGCAGATCTCCATAGTACGTTGTGTAAAAGTATAAGAAGAATGTGCAATTCACATTGTCCAGAGATATGGTCTCAAAGATGTGCATTAATGTAACACATATAGATGGACAGATGTGAAGACATTCATGTAAATACTGTATAATATTTGTCTTTCATGATGTAGCTTACTGGGATTATAATGAAACTGAGACATCGTTAATTTATAATTAGTTACATATCTGCGATTTTTCTGTTGTGATAAGTCAAAATGTCTGCTGTGAAAAAGGTCTAAAGTCAAGTCTGGTAATGAGGACTATTGTATTTTAATACTGTATTGCGCTATAGTGACAGAAACAGGTGTGTCTGTATTTTAGAAAATCATGTGCTGAGGAAGAAACCTGCATGCTTCCTGTATTTTCACACATCCCTCACAGAAAACTACTTATATACAGTAACAATTAAAGCTGCCTTTCAGATAACACTGCTCAACAGTTACTGTGTGATGACTGCGATGTTGCTGTTTAATCTGCAAATTCCCATGATTCTGTTTTTCTTTTCACTTGTTGAGAACATTCCTACTCATATACTGTATCTCGCTGTGCTCTCCTCACAGTGGCTCTGCAGGCACTGAGAAGAAAGAAGTGGTACGAGAAACATCTGAAGGACATCGACTGCACTGTTCAGGCCATGAGGTCCACTCATAAACACACGTAAGGGAAAAGATATCAGCGTAAATGGTCATTTAAATTATGACATGTATGGATATCTGTAAGAAATTGAGCAGGATGAAAAGAAGAACTCGTAAAATGTCAGTTATTGTAGATGATAGGTAAGATTTGGGATACAGTTTATAATGATACTGAAGCGAAGTGAACGTATGTGATGTTATTTTTTTAAATTTGATTTGAGTTTGGATCCAGCTCATAGCAAATGTTATAATATCCTCTTTATGTGTAAAGCCTAATAGAGTTTTAAAGAAGTCTTTAACTGAGACAGGAACTTTCTGTTGGCTGTTTCAGACATTTTGTCAACGAGGTGAATGACCTGATAAAAGACATTACAGAGGAGCAAGATCTGATTGAAGACATGTCAGACGCCTTCCACACATCTGTGATCTTAGGAGTGGAATTTGATGAGGTACAATGACCGTATTTCCTCAAGAGATTTTATTTTAGTGTAGCTTTTTTGATTTCAGGCGTTGACTTTGTTTATTTAAACTGAATAGAATTTTTGAATTTTTTGTATTCACACGTAATTCTGATAAATATTATTTGCCATATCACAATAAATCGCTCATGAAAACGGCCAAAGATGTGGTGATTTGTGGTGATATAAGCCAGTTGCTTTGTGTGTGGTTTGCTCAGGATGAGCTGCTGGCAGAGCTGGAGAGTCTGGAGAAGAATGTGGATCAGAGTGTCTTTGAGAAAGACAGAATGGAGAAGAAAGACTTTTGTCCCAAAGTGTCAACCATTGCATCACCTTCTCAACCTGGTAAGAACCATCTTAGGAGCAGATGCAGAAACATAGTTAGTTAGCTTTGTTGGTAAAGCAGAAGACTTGTCACACCATAGTGCTCATTTGTGTGGTAGTGCTAACGTGGTAGTGGGCTTCACAGACTTCACATGTTAGCTTCCCTAATAATAGTTGGAAAGCTGATGATAACTGCTAAAATACCATGGTGCAACACATTGGTGCAGTTGGCTGCAGCAACTACTAATTGATGCAAATTGCTCAGAGTCTTTGTCTTTTCTTTCCCAAAGCCAAGACGGAGGAAGATGAGATTGAAGATGATTTAGAGTACCTGCGGCGCTGGGCGAATGGACCCTTACAGCCACACCATCAACCACAACACACGGGTATTAAAACCTAAAAAGGGAAGGACGGAATAAATAAGTTGAAATGATATGTTATTGTTCATGAGTGTTCGATGTTTATGTGGATACAGCAAAGTATCAGTGAAAAAGAGTAGCTTGCAGAGTCAGTAAAAGTATTTCATGTAATGCTCAGGGTCTATATAGAGTGCTGCAGGGATGACATTTATTTGTAGGCCAACACAAAAGCCCTGGTTCCGTCGTCAAAAGGCCAATGGGATTTCACCATTCTTTCTTCTGTGGCAAACAAACGTTTATGATACCATAATCTTCACAAATGAAAACCGCTTTATGATTTTAAAGCATAATTGCAATCACCAGAAGTAAAAAGCTAACATTAGGCTATAAATGAAAAATACTACGGTCACATGACTTCAGCATCGCCACCACAACAAAGGCTACAAAGCCGTATTCGGCATTTTGACGTCCTGTGTAGCAACTGTCTCTTTTACGACACCTAAAAGCTTCGAAATTTACAAGTGGGGTTTTTACAGACATATTTTATGTTGTAGGAAAAAAAAATGTGAAAATGTGTTGTGATCACCACAGACCTTATTTCAGGAGTCTAACCAAAAACCCACTGACTTCAAGGTGAAGGAAGCAGGAGTGCTAAAATGCTAACTAATTTCTGGGTTTTAGGATTCATTCCTGCAGCATTCCATTATAGTTACTACAGTTTTTTTGTTGTAAGGTATTATGAGCTCTGTAACTATATGCACTATAATTTTAGGGCATTGTTTACAATACTAAATGAAATAAATGACTTCAATCTTGAGCTGTCCCCTTCCCCTCAAACTCCCAACATTGTTCCCGCTACTCATGCCTGCTTTAAAAGCCTCCTCACCAGTGTCTCTTGTTATTTGGTGAATTACTAAAAAAAAGTTGTTTATATATATATATATATATATATATATATATATATATATATATATTATTATCTTTGATGTAGTTGAGAGGTTCTCTGAAGACATTGTGAAACAGTGTGGCCTGTACACACAGACTACTTGAATAGTAATGAAAATAATTTGATCCCCGAACATGTACATGCAGCCTAAAGGTTTATGTTGGCTTTTGGGTTTGCAACGCCTCACAGACAGCCTGTCACTCAAGCAGTACCGCTCCTAAATATGCGTTACTTTGTGAATTTATGTTAATGGGTATGTTAAAAAAAAAAAATCTTCCCATGTACAGTTGTCATCAACGCTGAAATTAACAATAAAGATTAAAACAGTTTCATGTACCAGGCTGTAAACATGTTTATTTCTGCTGTAAAGTTGGGCATCCATGGGGACTGACTCTGTTTTGGTGCCAAACTGCAGTTTTTGGCACTTTGGCATTGGCTTTATTTTTCAGTCCTGGAGGTTGCTGCTTTGTCCCAACTGACTCACTCTCCCGCAGTAAAAAACAACAATATAATCAGTATAATTAATTGTAAACCCCCTGGCATGTGGCGATCCCTGAACTGCCATCTGGTAGCAATAAATACAGCAATTTGTTTTGTTCATAATAAAACAAGAGTTTACTTCACTTATCACTTTGCCCTTTAAGTCCAGTGTCTCACTTCTGCTGTGAGCAACTGCGCAGGATTAGTCTTCTGTCTGGGTGATTGTCACCCAGACAGAGCGAGTGACGGAGACAGGGAGGGAGTGGCAGAGACGGGGAGAGGACTGCTGGTTAAGCAGTAGCCTCAGACACAGCACAGGCTCCTAATGTGCTGTAGCATAGGCTGGTCAAAATGTGAGCGCCATATTTGTGGGCATGTAAGGACTGTACAACAGCTGACTGAAGCCAAATGGGGTCAGGAGCAAGCCAGAAGGAATATACAGGTAGGGATGAAACACACTTAAAGTGCAGGGTAGGCTTTTCTGTATATGGACTGTAGATGGGAATATTTCTGTGTCTACTGACCCACCACCCTGATAACTTTTGAAGCTTGTATTACTTTTTGCTATCAGCCATAGAGAAAATACTAAATTCATTAAGAAGGCAGCTATCCCAGTCCAGCTTTATTAGCGTTAGAATAATTCTATTATGGCTTTACAATCCTAACATCAAGGTAATTCATTTAACATTTATCATTAGTACAGATGGTAGATAAGATGTGTCCTGTGAGACGAAGGTGCAGATGACCACATCTCTTTGTTATTGTGATAATAATGCTGATTAGTAACAACCATGCCGACAAAGCAGCTATGGAATTATCAGCCCACCAAGCCCTCTTTATGATAATGTTTACAGTTCATATGATGCTTCAGCTCCATCATCCACCAAGGTACAACTGTTTCCAGTACTGCATTAATGTCTGGTGCCTTGTCCTCAAAGCAGTTGTATATATTAAGATATCTCATCATGGCTGATCATTGTTCACAATAATAAATGCCATGTTGCTGATATGATGTAGACACAGCTCTAACGCTCTTAAGAAATTAGCACAATCCAATTTAAAAGGTGTTGTTGCTCTTCATACCAAACAAACACTGTGACCACATACCTACGCACGCACACACACACACACACACACACACACACACACACACACACACACACACTGCTGGAAATCCTCCAGTCAGCGGGTTTACCTCATCTGACCTGCAGGCCTATGACAGTTCAGTGTTTCTCTTATATCTGTGAGGACTATATTTAGTAGACAAGAATTAAAATAGAGGCCAGAGAAGATGGGGTGTAAGTAAAGAGCACCTTTAATCAGTTTAATGGGTACATTCACCTTTACTGTAAACATGTCCCAAATCAAGGATGCTGTTTGAGTAGGTAAAAATAGTCAGTCAGTGTGAATCTTTCACCTCTCAGCTACAGAGAGCCCCCCATCATCACAGTCCAACAATGAGTCCGAGTCAGCCAACTGTTCTCCTCAACCGCCTGCCATCATCATCACAGCTCCATCACGGGAAGACATCCACGCCTCGCCATCCACCATTACTATAGCTGATGCCGTCAAAGAGAGGAGGCCTTCTTCTGCACCCTTTGTAGTGGGGAAGAAAGTAGAGACCAGACAGTGACTCAGCATGTCCTGCCACAGAAGGTAAAATGGGAATCAAACTTTGGTGAAGTCAGAGAGGGGAGCAAAAACTCCGAAACTACAGTTTACTGCATAAATAGTAGTAGTTGTTTACTACTGTAGCCTAGGGTCTGTTGAGCTTGCAACAGATCGCTGGCTATGTCTGATGACACAAACTGATGATGCCAGGCTGATCTGGAGCAGCTTTTCTCCATAAGCTCTGCAAAGGCATTTACATTTGCCCTATGCTTCTCTACCCTGGGCTCCTGTAGATCTTGATGTCTGAAACAATCTGAAGACCCATTGCCTGTCATGTCCCTGAGTTGCTTCAGATACTGACTTCTGTTTTCTTAAGTGAGATAGTATTTGGTGAACGCTGCAGTTTTCAGACTGAAACCCTTGGTTCCTCGGGCAGTCTGGATATCCTTGTTTACAGTGTCCTCAATTGTCTGGTCCACTGGAATCATACCAGTGGAACTTTTCCTGCCCAGCTGGACAGAAAACCACCATTTACAAAGTGATCAACCTGAACACCAGGATGATCAACCTCCAGGCAATATTTCCAAGCATAGTAGTATGTCAGGTATCTGGTCTAGTCGATCTTATCATAAGCAAAACACATTGAATGATGGTACTAATTGCTGCAAGATGCATGAATAATTAAAATATGTATCCATGTGTTTTTGTTACCTTGGAATGAACCCTTTATATCTACAGAGGGAGCAGATCCTCTTCCACAGGGCCCGTTATTTTGCACCGCTACGTTACAACAGTAGTTCAGAACAGACAAGCATGTGTAATTTTATGTGTGATGCAAACTTATGTATTGCAAATATTGGTACCTACAATCTTATAGTAGACTGCACACAAACCTACTGTGCAGTTACTGTAGGACAATAATGGCAAAAACATTGAGTGTCCCCCAAAAAATTGTTGTTCATTTAGATACATTAATAACACTTAAATATTTATAATAATAATGATAATATCTTCCTCCTATCAGTATAATAATAATAGCAATAATAATGAATGCTATTTGTCATTTTCAATTATATTAGTTCTATATCTAACAAGACATAAATCTATCATGAAAATATTCATCCTAATAAGATATTATATTATATTATTCTTTATATTATTATAAATATATAACGCACACACACATACTGAAGATAACAAAGATACATAAATAACAAAAATAAATAAATAAACAGTAAACACACAGTGATAATCAAACACCCTCCTCATTTCTGTACCTTGTAAAAATCATCTCCTTATACTTTTTTTTTAAACTGGTTTATATTTGGACATTCCCTGAGCGTCCCCTCCAAACTGGTCCATAATTTAACCCAACTAATTGAAATACAAAAAGTTTTTCTTGTTGTGCGTGCCTTCAGTGTTCTGAAATTAAATTTTCCCCTTAAATTATAACCCCCTTCCCTTCCAGAGAATAGTTTCTGAATATTTTCTGGTAGCAGATTATTTTTTGCTTTGAATAATATTTGTGCTGAGTTGAGGGTGGAGAAATGTGGGCTTTTAGATGGCAGGGTCTAATGATATGATACATGTGTTGGTGACCCTTCAAGCACATTTCTACTTTTAGTGCTACTGCAACTACATCCATGCTTAGGCCTAATATTTACTCACTCTGTACTTAAGTTACAGCCATGTATCCCATGCTGTTTTTGAGAGGACTAGTGTGATTGCATCTCTGGTTCAATCCTTATCAAGTAGAAAGGCTACATTTGTAATTTCTGTATTTTTATTTTATTACAGTCTTCGAAGAAAGACTCAAACTGGACTTCTCCAACACCACCCGGTGGCAAAACCGCAGAGACAACGTGTTTCAGTGCGGTATCCCCGCCTGTTCAAACTCCGGGAAAGCACCCAGTTGTCCCGTTGGTGGCTCAAACCAAAACACTATGGCGGCGCCCACCTGAGTGAGCTGCGGCCTGACGAGCTACAGACACAGCGGACGACACTCCTGTCTTCAGAGGTTAAAAACGACTCTTAAATTAAAGTATGGACGCCGTTGGAGAAGACGAACCGGACCCCATAAAGCTCAAGTCTATCAAGAACAACAAAACATTCACAGTGCCTCAAAATGACAGGGTAAGAACATTAGCTCTGTGTAGGGGAGAAGCGATGCCAAACTCCGTTCAGGACTTTGATTGTTTGATAATCTCGTGAATGTTAGCAACAATACATAACTCACAGGTTACAAATTAACACTTGTCACAGTACTAGATGGCCTAGTCTAAAATTCGGCATATATCTGATACAGGCAATATTAATTATAATGGGAACGTTTCACTATGTGGATGTCTTTAACTCAATATAAACTAACGTTAATCATAATCCACATAACGCTACAAAACTGTAGCACTAATGCTGAAAGCAAGCAAAACATTATGCACCACTTCCTGTACAAGTTGAAAATTCATCGATACGATTGAGTTTAAAAGGTATCAACTCTGAGGAAACCTTTTATTAAGCAACGTGGTCGCCGGGTGTTCAGAAAAGCAAGGTGGTTATTGAAACCGTAGAATTGTAAATGGTGTTTGGCGTCTCTCCATCAAAGAGAATACGACGGTTGTTTTAGTCATAAACTAACCTTACCTGAGCTCATGAGTGCACACTGTGGTAAATTAATTAGTTAGCCAGGCGCCTTTATGAGTAACTGAACTTTAAGGGTGAAATTAAGGTCTGTGTACACTTCACTACTTCAGTCATTGTTTCCAGCAGCACCAATCTCATTACAGGCTTCCATCAACACGTAAGCCCGCACGTTAAAGCACCCAAATCTCTACGTCATGGTGTGATTCCCTGGTGAATCTCCAGGGTGCCTTATTTAGGACTAAGTAAACTACAGTGGAATCGCAATTACAACCTTTTGACACTAGCTGTCCTAGTCTGGTTATCTAATGAGCATTGGCCTTAAGTTATTTTTCCATTTAGGTAATGGTAAATTCCTCTCAGATCCAGCTCCTCTTAGAGGCTCAAGGCACCTGTTTACTTTGATAATCACCAGTAAACCCCTTACCAATCGTCTTGTTGTTCATTATTGCATTTCAGCTTCACAATATGTTCATATAAAGTAGTTCTGAATACATAAAACATGTCACATGGAGCCATACAGAGAAATAGTGTAACTGTCAGTGTCTGTTCATTTATTCTTTATGTGTATCCTGTCCATAATGTTGCACTGAAAATCAACTCTCTCTGTCTGAGACAAGCATGATGATGAAGTTCACTCAAGTGTAGACAGCCTCTTTACCATTTCTTTGTCTCTTGACTTGTTTTCAGTTTGGGAGCTGCAGAAGTGTAAGAGAGTTTGAGAAACTCAACCGCATAGGGGAAGGAACATACGGCATTGTGTGTAAGTCATTAATATTGGATACTGTGGATTTAAAAATAGCAGGTCATTTAAACTGCTCAGTCAATAAACTGTTTTCTGTTCTTAATATAGACAGAGCGCGAGACACAAAGTCAGATGAGATTGTAGCATTGAAGAAGGTCCGGATGGACAAAGAGAAAGATGGTAAGATCTCTTCTTTAATGCTGATTCATGTGTATGAGTATTTTGAATGCAGTAGTTTTGTATGTACAAATTCTCCACCGTTTGGCATTTCGCCTTGCTATATTTGTGTTTTTTCGGCACTGTGTTTCTTGGATGTTCAGACCTTTATTGTCCCTTGAGGGGAAATTTGATTTGCAGTAGAGGGCAAAAACAGATACAACATGACATACAAGAGGCTTTTTGTTTACAGTCAGGCACCAGGTTGCCACCTTTTTATAAAGCACCAACCTCACCTGAGCACTGTGTGGATACACACTCATAAATGTCCTGAACATATAGATAAGAGGAAAACACAGGCACATGGCAGACTATTTGCAGATAGATACCCTGACATATTCTTCTGTTGGGTCACAAGTGATGATTGAGAGGGATTACCTATATACATTTTTTAGGAAAATCCTGCATAGTATACCTTTAACACTTTAACACTATACATGCGGAAATTTTGGCCTGATGGTGGTGCGTAAAGGAGTTGAGTAGTTGGCGCAAATGTCCAGTTGGGCTCAATGATGAACTGAGTAAATTTTGCTGGTCAAAGGTCAAGGTCAGGTGGCTAATTATGACAAATTAAAAAAAACAAAACATCCAATAAGATAAAATGATGAAGTGATGGCATTTTATATCCAATAAGGTCAAAGGTCAACTTGTGACATCGTGATGTTCTGCAAAAGCACTTCTGGCCATTACTCAACATCATAACTCAGGAACAGAGGGGGAGACATTTGGTCAGATACTGAATTGGTGACACTAATCTTGGGTGTCCACCTTGAAATTGTGCTTGTTGTACAGATCTTCTGAGCTGCCGAGGAGAAAATTTGTGTTTAGCGTCAGCGTTTTAGAATTAGAATTTCTTCGTAGCGATATCTATATTTGAAACATTATCTACTTTTATGGCTACACATGAGTTTGGACAGACATGGATGTGACCTGTAATTTGACTGACTAGCAGAGGCATTCAGTCGTGAGGTGGTAATTCTAGTTCTTGTTAAAATGACCAGTATAAGTTGTTAAACCTGTTGCTCTTTCTCAGGGATCCCCATCAGTAGCCTCAGAGAGATCACTCTGCTGCTGAGGCTGAGACACCCCAACATAGTGGAGCTGAAAGAAGTGGTTGTTGGCAGCCAGCTAGAGAGGTAGTACACACACACACACACACACACACACACACACACACACACACACACACACACACACACACTCATTTTAGGGGATTTACAAGCAATAAAAGAGAATATTCTACAGCAACAGTTAAAATTGCACATGTCTCTGTGTGCAGTGTAACTGTTCATAATCTGTCATATTAGCCCAGCTGGTTTTGTAACCTTAGTTACCATAACCTGTTTTACTTTTGTATGTTAACTTAGCACTTAATCATCTTATATTATGTAATTCTGTGTGTGTCTTGTTCAGCCTGTTTCTGGTGATGAGTTACTGTGAACAGGATCTGGCCAGTCTGCTGGAAAACATGCAGACACCGTTTTCTGAGGCTCAGGTAGGGCACTGATTTGTTCTTGGGTTGAATGTTTAGCTAAATTAAGTGGACTTTATTTGTCTTCAAATGAATAAAATGTGTTGAAAGCTTTTTTATGAGGGTCCATTGTAATCCCCTTAAGGCCCCCTGATTGTAAACATCCTTTTGACAATACCTAATTAGTTTGGTTTGCATGACTCTTTGATTGCTGGGTCAGGTTGTGTTGTCTGCATCACAACATTTTTTTTCTGCTGTCCTCTTTCAGGTAAAGTGTATTGTCCTTCAGCTGCTCAGAGGCTTGGAGTATCTCCACCACAACTTCATTATACACAGGTCAGTCTCAGACATTTATTGGGAACCAAACACTTAACTCTGCAGTTTTCTCTGTACTCAGTATACTCAGGAAAAACAAGTTTTAAAAAGCTGTGACAACCACTTTCTATTTACCCTTTTCTTATCAAGTTCTATACCAGTATCAGAAGTAAGAAAAGGGGCCTTGCAGTAACATAACACATCTAAATGAATTTGTGTAAAAAATAGCAGCCCAAATCCCCTCAGATTTCATCCTAATTTAGTTCAGATTTTATGAAAATGTACTGTCAGCAATGTTTAATCAGTTTATAAACTACACAACAGCTCTTTGATTATTGATGGCATATTTCATATGGGGATCAGTAATCAAAGAGCTGCAGCGACAATATCTTCACACTTTCTCTTGACCCAAAAACGTGAAGTAGACAGCGCTTCTGTTGACGCCTCTTCTCTTGTGGCTCTTGAAAGTTGTTCAGGAAAATGCAGTAAATTTGTTACTGATGTAGAAGGCAAACAAAGTCACACACTTCATTACGTTATGACCCAACATAAGGAAACTGGCCAGCCATATCTCTAGAGTTGTTTATCTTGTTTATGTTCCACATGCTTTCTTTTTCTTATTCTGCTTTGCGTCATTGAGCCAGGCAGTTGGATTAGTTAAGTGGACCCATCTGGTTTTCCAAGCTACGGTCGCACTTAATGCTAAGATGCAAAGGTAATCAATGGAGCTAAGGAGAGGTTTGTTGAGTTCAGAAAGAGATGTATAGAGATATATGAAGGTCTGATACTCTGTAAGTTTAGTTAAGGAAAGCTGATCTGTTTCCTTGTGCAATTAGAAACAATGTTATTAAGATTAAAAACCAAGGTATGCCTCAATTATAGAACATTTGCAAATAAGAAAAAAGAGTGAAAATCCAATGAAGAAAAGCTCCAGCATCTGTGTGTTCATGTTCATGTTCATGTTACTTAAGGCAACATTCAATCATTAACAAATTGAATTCAGTCACATTTTACTGCTAAGACCTTCAGTAGGAGAGTTTCCTAGAAACAGCAGCCACGTTTTACCACAGCTAGACAGCGTAAGAGCGCTTTAAATGTCAGGGCAATGATGTGAAGCCGATTACAAACGCTCCTCCATCCAAGTTGACCGAGTTCTAACAAATGTGCCAAGACAAAAGACTGTTACTGACAGCTGTAACTGAAAAGGTTCAAAGCAATTTTATATTTGCCTCTACAAACACATGACATGTGGAGGGGGTTGAAAGTATCGAATCGTCTTGGAGCAGCCTCATTATCCTCTTGAATCTTGTTATCAGGGACCTGAAGGTGTCTAATCTGCTGATGACAGACAAAGGCTGCGTTAAGATTGGTGAGTCATCACTATTATTATAACCCCCTCTACAGCTCTCACTATAATCATATTACTCCTGTACTGACATACATACCAAAGTCTGCCAGCACTGACCTTTGACCTCTCTCCCCCTCTGACAACAACTGCCTCACATGTGTTATGCTCTTCTAGTTTGATATGGTTTACTTATATCTGCTTTTCTTCTGTATGTAAAATAGGTTTGTTTTTTATGCAAATTCAAGTTTATTATTTTATTTTCCTAAACGTACAACAACATACATCACCCGCTCTCCTTAAACCCATGTTTCTGATATGAAAAAAATAAAAACAAAACCTTTAATTAAAAAAATGAATCTAAAGCAATTATCATAATTGTCATATTTTAAGCAAAACATGCCAAATATTTTAATATGTCACCTTGGCTCTTCGGAAATTTTTATCGTAATTTCTATCAAATTAATTATTCATTTATTGAAAAAATTATCAGCAGATTACTTGATAATGAAAATAAAAGTTACTTGTAACCTAACGACATGTATATAAATTAATAGCAGTGGTTGTATTTTTTATGGATCTCCTTTTTTTGTTTCTGCTCTATGCAGCTGATTTCGGGCTGGCCAGAATGTACGGCATCCCACAGCAGCCCATGACGCCTCGAGTGGTCACACTGTGGTGAGTGTCTGCTGGGCCTCGTAGCCATGTTTACCATGATTACTGCTTTAGCCTTATTCTAATAATGTGTGGATGGGTGTGGCATGCACTGCAGATAACCCTTGTGTTGCTTACGTTGCACTTGTGCAGCCTTAGTGGAAACTCTTACTTTTAATCTCTCTCAGGAATCCTTTATTAGCTCCGTTACCTTGGTTTGGCCTGCTCTCTGTCACGATATGCGCTCCCTCCCCCTCCTTCATCTGTTTGCAGGTACAGAGCTCCAGAGCTCCTCCTAGGGACCAAGACCCAGACTACAGCCCTGGACATGTGGTAAGGTTTCAACAGAAATACACAAACGTCCACTTCATGCTCTTATCACATCTTAGAACATAAGGGACTCCCACCCAGGGAGGAGAATCTTTATTTAAAGGAACACTTCACCTCCCAAATGACCATTTGTAAATCAGTTACTCACCCCGTGTTACATTGAATTCTTGAAGAAAACTTAGTTTTCCTCACATGCCTCCACGGTGAACAAAGAGTCCAAAAACAGAGAAAAATTCTTATGAATTGAAGTCATTGGGGATCACTTTTAACAAGAGCAAAACTCCATCAAAACATCCATTCACAAACTGTGACACAGCTCAGCAGTATAACTGAAGCCTTATTAATCCAGTTGTATGCTCAGTACTTTGCAAACACATGCACTGATACCTGACAACACTTCACACAGTCTCAAGCACAGACGAGTAGCATGGTTTCTTTATCACAGTCAGAGATATTGCAGACTTTCTCTCGCACCACATTAAGAGCCAACGGAAAAAAACCCGGCAGGATTCCTTAATAATCCCGAACTTGCCATGATGTGTTCTTTGCAGGGCTGTTGGCTGCATCCTGGCTGAGCTCCTGGCTCACAAACCTCTGCTGCCTGGAACCTCAGAGATCCAGCAGGTCGACCTGATAGTTCAGCTGCTGGGAACACCCAATGAAAACATTTGGCCGGTGAGACCTCAGCTTTCTATACCTCTTTCTCTTCAGCATAAACTAAACTCTTTGATGTGGTGATGTTAAGGCAATATGCCAAACTGAATTTGTGTGTGTGTGTGTGTGTGTGTGTGTGTGTGTCAGGGTTTTTCTCAGCTGCCCCTCATTGGTCAGTACAGTCTGAGGAAGCAGCCATACAACAACCTGAAGAATAAATTCACTTGGCTGTCTGATGCTGGACACCGACTGCTCAACCTGCTCTTTATGTACAACCCACAGCGCAGGTACAGTCACACACACACACATACTGCCTTTGTCTTTTCTCTCATTAAAAAACGTACGTGTACGGCTGACAGTCCTTTTTCACAGAAAACATTTAACAAGTCACAGTAATGCCGGCCTTACATCAAATGACTTCTAAGCAATTTCCCTGTAACAGACAAATATCCAGTGTTGGTATAAAATCATGAGAGTTTAACCTTGGTTTGTGCACGCTCCCTTGATTTCAGTTATTTGGTGTAAGGTGGTCTTAAAACTCACTTATAAGTATTTTGTTTTGGTTCACACAAATTCTGAAGCTTAATGATGTAAACATCATCAACAACCAATAGCTGCACTCCAGCACCAAAGCAGAAAGCAGCAAACAAGGTTGACAGATAGGCAGATAGATTAGAGCCATTTGCAATTTCTCGTCAGCCCCTGTAGTTCTTTTATACGCTTGGCACACTGGGGAAGTTTCAGTTGGTTGCAGTCTACAACCACATTACTAGATGTCACCAAATCGTCTAAACCAGACCTTTGGATTAACACAAGCAGAAGTACTGGTTTTACATTATGCTTTCCAGCGTTACATATTTAAGGATTGATAACACTGTTGCCCTGATATGTCAACAGCATATCTGTCGTAGGTAACAACAGCTAATTTGGAGCACTGTAATCTTTATTCTCAAACACTGTTTGTGTTAGCCCGTAATTAATCTTGATCCATGTCTTAAACTATGCTGTGTTGGATCCTTCAAGGATTTAGGCCTGGAAAGTAATTGCAAAGTCCTTGAATTTGATGTTTAAAAAGGTATGGGAACTTGAGAAAATAAACATTTCAGGAAAGCAGTAGCTCAGTCCATAGGGACTTGGGTTGGGAACCGTAGGGTCACCTGTTCAAGTGAAAAATGTAGCGTGGACTGGTGACTGGAGAGGAGCTAGTTCACCTCTTGGGCACTGCCGAAGTGTTCTTGAGCAAGGCACTGAACCCCCCAACCACTCATGGCGCCTGTGCATGGCAGCCCCCTCACATTTCTCCACTTTGTGCATGTATAGGTCCTGTTTGTGCATGTGTGTATTTCGGTGTGTGTATTTCGGACCTGTGTGGGGGATTAATAAAGTACATATTCACCACCCGCTCAATATTATGATTAATACATCGTGCTCTTTAAGTCAGCAGAAAACATTTCACAAAGCCATGATAGTTCTGTGATGAAGTCTGTACGTTGGACTGTCACACCTTGATGCTATGAAATTCTGTTTTTAAAATAAGCCATAGAGGATCTGCAGTCATTTTACTCTTGTAGCCTCGTCCAGTGGTGTTGCCATAGTTACTGCAAGGTTGGGATCAAAATCGTGTCCACCTCATCCCTGTGAATGATAATAGTTTACACTAAGTTACCTACCATATTCTCAGGATGACAGTATTTGATGTGTCTTTTGAAACTTTATACACACATACACATAAATTCCACAGATTAATTTGCTGTGATTATGTTTTGTATTATCATTTATTAATTATAATAAATCAGGAATGATCAATCAATAATTTTTTTGTAGTTCAAGAAAGAAAAGTTCGATTTCTCAGGTTCACTTCGGCTCATCTGCATGCACGTCTCTTATGTGTGCTGAGTTTTCCTTTCTGTGACGTCAAACTGCTCTTCTGAAGAACTCAGTGTGTGTGTGTGTGTGTGTGTGTGTGTGTGTGTGTGTGTGTGTGTGTGTGTGTGTGTGAGTGAGTGATTATGGTAGAGGTGGTTTTAAGTCCAATCCAACTTCATTTGAAAAGCACTTTAAAACAACCACAGAGTACCAAAGTGCTGTAAAGTAGAATAAATAAAAGGCAAATGTGTTTTGCTAGGTGTTGTGTGTCTGTCTGTGAGCCTGTGGAAAGATTTTGGCAACGCAGTAGCAGTGCAGTCACAAAACTTTACAGGTGTGTAGTTGTGATCAAAGTGGATGCTGGATTTGAAGATGGATCTGGTCTAAGCAAGGGGGGCTGAAGTAGGTGGGTGGGAAGTAGGGAAGAGGTCATTGCCCCTCTCGTTTACACCCCCGTCCCATAATGCCTTTTAATTTGTGGTTTCTAGTTTGATTCTGTGTCAGATATCATGTCAACATAGGACTTGTTTGCTGTACTATTAAAGGCCAGGGGCCTCTTTACAGAAGAATATCCTAACAGCTTGTCTTTTCTTAACTTTAGTTTCAAAGATAAGAAAAATCCTATCTTCCTCTTGCAGAACCAATTCCCAAATGAATGTGCACACATTATGTTTCAGTGTTCCTGTTGTTTCCCATCTTCATTGTCATTGCCATACAGACCTAAGCTAAGTGCTTTCATCCATCTCATTTTTGTGAACACGATATCTCAAGAACACCTTGAGGAAATTTCTTCAAATTTAGCGCAAACATCCACTTTGAGTCAAAGATGAATCGATTAGAATTTGGTGTTCAAAGGTCAAGGTCACTGTGACTTTTAATCAGTCTCATTCTCGAGAATGCGATATCTCAAGAAGGCCTCTGGGGGATTTTCACAAATGTGGCACAAACATCCACTTGGACTCATGAATGAACTGATTAGAATTTGGAGGTCAAAGGTCAAGGTCACTGACCACAAAAAAAATATTTTTGACATTTTATATCCAAACGGTCAAAGGTTAGCTTCACTGTGACATCAGAATGTTTCGCAAAAACACTTTTCTATTTAACGTCATACCTCAGGAACAGAAGAGGAGACATTTGGTCAGATACTGAATTGTTGACACTTATCTTGGGAGTCCATCTTGAAACTGTGCCAATGAAAAAGATTTTCTGTGCTGCCAGGGGGACGATGTGTGTGCCGCATCCATATTTTTACACACATGGGTGTAAGTTACTGCAACTTGACAGTATTGCAGAGGTATACAACTGCAAGGTGGTAATTAAACAGTATTGTTATATTTCATAGGAATTCAATGCACAAAGACTAAGCTGATTTAAATACAATGTTATTTTCCACTACTGTTGACCTACAGGTTTGTAACAAGTCTTTGTCAGATATGTTTAACTGTAAGAGCCATCACTGACTGCTTATTGTCTGTTTTTCCTGATCCAGAGCTACTGCCAAAGATTGTTTGGAGAGCTCCTACTTCAAAGAGAAACCTTTACGTGAGTGAGAAGGTTTTGGATGTGTCTCAGCTGTAACCCCTGCCCTCTGATGGACTGTAAGTCATTAATCTTGTCTCTCTGCTTCTCTGTGCAGCCTGTGAACCAGAGCTGATGCCAACCTTCCCCCACCACCGCAACAAGCGGGCTGCTCCTGCAGCAGAGAGCCACTCGAAACGGAGCAAAGTGTGATGGACACTGTAAAGACGAGACATTGGACTCAAAGACAAACCTGTGGTGGTGACATTCTTACAAATGTGCACTCAAAGGATGGACGTTGGTTCTGGCCACGGTGCGTGCACTAACGTAGATCTGCTCGTAAAGACTTACTCTGGAACTTTGAGCAAATGCAAAACAGAACAGTTCGTATCAGTTTCGGCACAGCTACAGCAAACAGACTCGGATTAACATATTGCTGGACTGCTTTCACAGAACTCTGTGTTCGGTATAATGCAGCAGAAGTCGTTAAAATTTCAAAAGGGTGTAGGAGCACATTTTCTGCTGTAGATCCAGTTGTTTGCAGCACTGTTCATGGGCTCAGTAGAAATCTCCTCTGTTAGGTTTCTGAAGTATTTCTTAATATTCCCATTGCTGCCAAGGTCTGCGCGCTAAATTAAGCGAAGGTAATGAGGACAATGTTGCCTTGACAAATATGCTGAGGCATTTTGTCCTTTGTGTGGAGCATTTGTCACATTTTTATATGTGCTATTGTAGTCACATTTTTATATGTGCTATTGTAACCGTCTCTGCTCTTCTGATAAAACTGTGAAAGGGCACGGCAACAAGGAACTGAACTAACTGGCATAAGCTCAGTCTTCCCACAGAAACACTGGGTCTGGGTGACAGCCTCTTGTAGGGATTTGAGCAGAAGAATCAAAGGAAACAAGAGTTTGTGGCAAAATCATAAAAAGCTCTCAGGTTTGGTCCTCCCAGCATCACTATAATGTCAATGACCAGCTGTGTGTCCTGTCGAAGTGTCCTTGAGCAGAAATACTGAACTCCTCAATGTACTTGCTTATTGTTATTGTTAAAGGAATAGTTTGACTTTTTTGGAAATATGCTTATTCGCTTTCTTCCAGAGTTAGATAAGAAGATTGATACCACTCTGAGATGTCTGCAGGCTAAATACGTAGCTAGTTCTTATGTTGAGCTAACAGGCTGCTGGCTGTAGCTTCATATTTACTGCAGAGCCGTAAGATTTGTATCAATCTTCTCAGAGTATTCCTTTAAGAGCCTCAGCTTCAATGCCTAAATGTACTGTAAATAAAGAGTGGCCTCATTCGTAGAAATCACTGAGAAGTGGTGTTGACTCCCAGCTGTCAATAAATAGGTAAAGATGATGGGAGAACTGCCTGAAAATGTAACTGTGGAGCGGTGATACCCAGCTTACTTTGCCAGGGAGCCCTTAATGCAAGGTGACAGGAGGCCAGGGATCAGTTGCAGCAGCCCTGTACAGGTCAGGTGTATGCATGGGCGTTTCCAGGATCTGAGAAGTTAGCCCAGATCCCCGTTGGCAGGGTCTGAGGAGTCTTCCCGAGACTCTTTTTCATAGTGTGAATACATTTATTTTTATTTTGACTTAGAAAATAGCTGGCGAGCCTCCTGGCAGCCTGTCATAGGCCAGATTTGGCCTGTGGGCCGCAAGTTGAGTATCACTGCTGTAGAGCCTCTGTACACGCTTGAAGGGACAGTTCACCCCACAATCAAAGAACATATTTTTCCTCTTGCCTGTTGTGCTGTTTATCAATCTGGATTGTTTGAACACAGTAAAAATACATTTGAAAACCTAACAGCAATATCTATCTCTAAATCATGACCCGATCACTCAGGATTATTCACAGACTTTGTCATGAGCAGTTTCATGAACAGTTTTCTTTCTACTGAACTACACCCGCCAACTGTATCGCCTCACAGAAGGATGTGCAAATACTGCTAGTTCACCTAGCACCACTGAACCTGCTAACGTTATAGCTCAGCCCAGGAAGACGCTATTAATAGCCCCTTTTACACTGCCTTTTTAAGGTGGGAATTTTACGCCATTATGCCGCCTCGCCATTCTGTATAAAAGGTACAGTCATGGAATGCAGGGACAGTGTTGTCTCATCATTAAGCCAGCATGGGAGGTAGTAACAGCCTCAAAAAGGGACAGCCAGCAGGATGGGATCATGGGTGGCACGGGTATGATGTTTTGGCAAGGTGTTATGTGTGCGACCCATTGCAGGAGATTTAAAAATTAGCTGATAGCAGTTAGCAGCTAATTCAAAAAAAGACAGATTGTGGCCAAAAATGTCAGAAAATTGAAAAACAATGTGGTGCAGGAGCTCCTTAAACCTCAGAGCAGAGGACAAGATCAGCCAGTATATAACACAGACAGTAAAAGAATGTTACTGACATGTTTTGCCATTGTTATTGTTTATGAAGTGCTACTGACGCATATATTTTACAGTACACTAGAAGCTGATGCTGTTGTGTTACATGTCACACCTCTTTTACTTCCATGATACGGGCATGCTGTCTAAAGTCACACACTGGGGCGACATGATGTGGCCGTTGTTGCTGGTTTTGTGAAAAAATGCAAAGGCGGTATGAAGAACAGTCTCTGACACAAGCACGAGCCTTTCATCCATTAGTAGATGCAAGCTTGAAAGGTCTGTGGATTTCTGTAAAGAGACATTGCTGTTGAGTTTATTCAATGTATTTTTGTGGAGCTTTGTGCACCACATGCTGAGTGCCACCTAGTTCTATTAGACAGGAGAAGAGGCAGACATCTCTACAGCTGATATCTTTAACACTCGGCAACCCTTGCCAATACAATCCAGACTGATAAACGGCTCTACAGGTAAGAGGTAAAATATGTAATCAGGTTTTTCAGGTGAACTGTCCCTTCATATCATCAGCTATTAAACATAATAAAACTGTCAAACCGGCAACAGTGCCATTGTTCATTTGAAATGTCAGTTTTTATTAATGCAGGTTAAATTAGTAGTAATGGTTACATGGCCAGTGGCAGGTTGGGTCCCCTTACAGGGACGTTAATAACTGACCTCCCACTGAACCAGTATGTACCTCCACAAACACACAGCAATACTAGCACTGAGCTATCACAAGAAGTCCCATCACTGAGTTAGCAGACAAGCCTGTGGTTCTGGTGCGATAGTGAGAGGTCAGAGAGTTGGTACAGAACAAACATCCAATAGCAGATTTAAAAGATTATTTAAAACTGACTAACTGTGTGGTCCTGCTTCTCGATAGCCAGCAGGGCTCGCTTTCCTTATTGTCTGTTAGCTGACAACAGGACACTATACTATTTAAGCAGGAGAAGGAAAGCCAGCCCTGAACAGACAGTAATGAAACAATATGGTGGTGATTGCCTCAGAGTTGAACTTTGTGTGTACATTTGCCTCCCAAAAGCAAAAAATAAAACAAGATTTTCACTGGAGCTCCTTCATGAAACATCAACAAAATAAATACTTCAAGTGTAAACGTTCTTTACGTCAATTATAGTCAGTCAAGTCACATGTCAGATGTGATCGAACAGGTTGTGTAAATAGTGTTCTGTAACACTGCAGGACAATTTATAGCAGGGCAAACAAGACAAAATCAGAATGTGCAGATTTAAAGAGATGTGCTTGATTGATTCTCTTACATGGGAGGAAAAAGAAAGAAACAAACTGCAACACAAACTTCAATAAAAGAAAATCCAAGAGGGAAGACCTCACATTCAGTGTATTCTGGGAAATGCAGTGCAGAAACTAATTTGAGCTGATTTAAATAGAGCAACTGGAGTTGAGGTTTAAAGTTCACCCTTGAAGTTGGAAGTAGCATTTCAGAAAACAGTCTGAGCTTTCGATCGTGTCACGTGATCTTCATCAGCAGATAGTTTGCCCAGAATATCCTCTGAGCATTTCCTGGACGTCTCATCAATGCTGGCTTAAAAGCTGTGGTGATGAAGATCATGTGAGATAATCAAAAGCCCCACAACAGCTTCTAAATGTTGTTTCCAGGGTCAAGTATAAATTTCAACCTCAAATTTTAAGCCAACGTGAATGAGAAGTTGTTAAAGTAAATTTAACAATACCGCAAGTGAACATCCGTTGAGGAAGCTCACCTGATAGTCTGAAAGCTCCAGAATAGCTAGTAAATGAACCTTGTGGTGAGATTACTACAAAGTTTAAAAAAACTTTTAAAAGTTTTTGGACTGAGGGAATGAGGTGTTGGACTCTCAATCAAGCACATCTCTTGTAATGTAAATATCGAACATGAAAGCCTCGCTCAGACTGCTGCTGGCACAGAGGCACAGGCCTGATGCAGACACACACAGAGCTGTAGAGGGACACTGAGGCAGTGATGATCAATTAACTCTTCATCAAAAAAACAAAACAACAGGGCTCCCAACATATAGACAAATACATTAAGACACACAAGTTTCATAAAAACACTTAGATGCATTCACACACTCGCATGCCTGGCAGGAGTACTATCTTTTTCTTTTGTTTCTCCTTTAAGCGTCACTGTCCTTCATTGCGATCCAAAGCAAAGTGCACGATGGCAACAAAATGTACAGTCCTTCAGTCAGAGAGAATCGGCTCAGAGAGGGACAAACTCAATGCATTTGGCTTCAAATGCAGCTTTCCTCGCATAAATGCAGGTTAGATGAAGAGTTCTTGTGGTGAATACACTGTAGCGGCTGCTTTGTAACTGAACATCTGAAATGAGGGTAAGACATGGGCTCTATTGTCCAACTACCAAATCACACCAAGATTTTCTACTATAGCATTTAGTCAACTTCCTCCAAGGATTCAAAAATTCTGGCCTGGATGATTAGAGGTAAGAAATACAAGATTTCCCACCCCTTTTATTTTTTTGTTCCAACAGACCAGTCTCTTCTTTCAAATCCATGAGAGGCAGTGAACCAAGCGCTCAGCTGAGAGATGAAAGCCTACAGGATGGTACAGCAGTTGGGGCATGGAGGGGGGTGATGAGTGTTGGTGGGAACAGTTTGACCCTTCTCGTGGACCGGGGAGAGGTGGGGCAGGGCTCTGTCTCTCAGCCCTCCATCCCAAAGTCCTCTGTGAACTTCTTAACCTTCAGGAGATCTTCAGTGTTGACTGTGGGACGGGTGGTGGACAGAGAGCGCAGCATGTCCGACTACAACAGGACAGGAGATACATGTCACTTTTGGTTGACATTGTTTTTTTAAACTCAATTCTCCAGACACTAGACTCATAGACAGGTTAAAGTGTCATATGAAAGGGTAAACTCATTCATAATTTCAACCTGGACCCTATTTTCCCATGTCTTTCTGTCTATATAATCCTCGTTTTTGCCACTGACAGGCTTTGAATGGTTTTGTAAGTGTCTGACAACATCGTGGAAAGGACACCAACAGAGGTTGTTAAAGATCGTCAAACCCACCAGACTCCATTTAAATAAACAGTAATTTTACCCTCGTAAAACGCACTTCATTCAAAGTTGACAGAAGCAAAATAAAATTCACAAACAATTCACAAACGCCCTCTCGGTTAAACTTTCCACTATTCACCCACTCTGGTTTGTTTGAAATAACCCCTTAATTTACCCACTTAGCTGTCAAATATGCTGTTTCTAAACATGCTAAAATTACTGTTTATTTAAATGAAGTCTGGTGGGTTTGGCAATGGTGATTTTAGGGATGTTTCTGGTTAAACAAAAAGGATCTTACTCTTTCACAAGAAGTCCACCTTTGTTAGGATCCTTTCTGAAGGTTGTCAGATACTTAAAATAATATTTTAAGCCTGTTGGTGGGTAAAACAAGCACTCTTTGTGGACGTGAATGGATGGTGCACAAATGCCTGCGAGTTTAAATGGCAGATGGTTGAGCTACTGCCGACTGCAGCGATCTCACTCAATGCTGGACAAATTTCAAAATTGTTGTTCCCATTTGTCACATGGACACACAAACATGGAAAAATAGGGTCCAGGATGAAAATGATCAAAGCTACCCTTTAACTGTGATTAATACAATTTATTCCACACAGGACTGGTTGATTATAGCTGCAGCCTTTCCACTCTTATTCCATCACTGCAGCTCCGGTGAAAAAGATGTGATTTTCTGAAAATGCTGTAGCATTTTTTTACAAATCAATTTCTATCACATAAATAAAATACAGACATGACATTTCTGTCAAACAGACCTTTTGAAGCATTCATTTGTTTCCTTAGAACAATTCAGTTCCAAAAGATTAATCATCTGTAATTTACTGTAACTTCGGCAGCAGAAACAACGTTGCTTTCAGTAGTTACACAGTGTATCATTTGGATTTATTCCTTACAATCCATCTACAGTCATAAGAACACAAATGTAATCCATTTGTTTCCCATACTTAATCTAGCCTACTTAAAGCACAGCACACAGAAACAATCTGGGCTTCTGTTGCTCCTTATTCTCTTCTTGTTGTGTGCTTACTCACAGTTTTAATTAGTGTGGGTGTATATGTGACAATGGTTCTGTGAGAATGAATTACCTTGCACATATACATCATGTTATTTTTTCTGAGGTAAGGTAGGATTATTGACGGGGTGTCCATTCAAAAATGTTGAAGCGCCTGTTCAGTTTTAGATCTTGTGTAGTTGTTACTATGGAGATCTGAAACGACGAGCTCCAGCACTGATCATTTCTGTGTTGTCATTAAAATGTGTGTATCTCACCATGCAGACTATGGGCTCCAGTAGCTTATCACTAGGCACATCCATCCAGGTCATCTCTATGGCTGCAGGGTCGCCAGGGGAACAAGGAGTCAAGAGGTCGTCCACCATCACCTGGTTGTTGCTTCGGGATGGGCCGCGAACCTGCAGGAGTGAGGACAAGAAAAAAACGTTCAATAGTAATGAAAGAATCATTAACCATAACAAATATTTGACTAAGCTTTGAAGATTTAACATGTTTCTATGGATTTCTATTCATGTCACCTTTTTGAAGTGGGTGGCAGACTGGACCTTCCTAACAGGCTGCATGAGAGCGTCCCGGACAATAATGCTGATGTCAGCGCCAGAGTAACCGTCTGTTTTGTGGGCGAGCTGCCGCAGGTCAGCCTCGCTCAGGCTGTGCGGCGTGTTGCCCAGATGAAGACGAAACATCTGGGCCCGAGCTGGCTCCTCCGGCAGAGGGATGTAGATACGCTTCTCAAATCTGACACACAAAAGAGGACAAGAGCCATTCAATTGCACAATCACCAGCTGTTCAAATCATAAAGGACAGAAATGCTTGCAGGTTTCGCTCACATCTAAGAGCTTCTGAAAGCTGCCTGGAGCTGAAACTGTCACTATAAAAAAGGACAGGATATAAAAATACAGGACAGTATTTTACAATTGTGTTAAGTGAAGCAGCAACATTGATAAAAATAATACAACTGTCATATTTTGGATTACCCCTGATGTGCATAAAGCCATAGTGTCAGGAGGTTATCTCGCTTTCTGAATGGGGTTAGTGAATCTACAGATTTACTCACGTTTGGCTTATTTCATGCACCTTGCATTTCATCTGACTTAATCAACTGACAATGCCACCATCTACTTACTTTTACAACTACAGCGTATCTACAGGTATCAGACACTTAAATTTAATGAATTTCAAGACCTTTTCTATATTATTTTAACCAAAGCTAAGACTGACTTTTAAACAAATCATCTTTCTTATTAAAGCTTTGCAGATATGTATTTTAAGTAGTATATATGTGGTCCTGTGCAGAAGCAGGTTTTATGTGGGAATCTGGTTATTAGAGAGAGTTTGGTAAATCTACATTTTGCCAACAGTAAAGTGCAAATTTAAAGTAAAAAGACAGCATGAGGTTCAGTGGTAGGTTTCAAGATTTGTAACATCAGAAATGTAGGCTTTCATACAGAAAAGCTTGACTCATTTTGACAAAATGAAATTAAAAGACAGATAAATGAAATGAGATTAAAAAAAATGTTTGTGGCAATAAGACTTCACACATTTAAATTTAAGACTATTTAATGACTTTTAAGGCCCTCTATTCATCAAATTGAATTCAAGACATAAAAATAAAAAACGACTGGCCAGCTCACTTAGTGTTAAAGTCCGTGGTACAGACAGACAGTCCAAAAATACCTCTGAGGCACTGTGACTGTAGTTAAAAATCTTTAATTAATACATGGATAAACCAACATGTTTCATGTTTATCCATGCCAGTCTTTGTTTTTTATCTTTATGAGACTATTTGCCTGATCCTAGAAGAGCACCTGCTTTTTTATAACTAGCTAAACAGCTCAAACCAGTGCAGCACTCCCTATTTCTTTCCACAATATCATTAAATTTAGGCATTTTAAGACTTTTAAAGGACCTGCAGGCACCCTGCTGTTATTTACCAAGATGATTAACAAATGTAAAACTGAACTATGAACACCAAAGTATACATAAATTGTGTTTGGGATAATTGGGCAGACAATAGGCCTATATCCTGTATATATACTAAGTTCCATCAGTTTCTTATTGCTCTGTATAATTTAAAGGGAGTTGATAAAAAATAATGAATGTTAGAAGGGTATGTGTAATAAGCTAAGGCTTCAGCCTGCACCTTTTCGGTCCTGTTTTGTTTTGTTTTATAATGCTAAAAAAGGCATTAACTTCATGTTTATTCATTGTCTATCAATCAGTACATTTGTGTTTTATAAGTTGGCAAGTGACCGAAATAAATGAACTAAATAAAATAAATACAAAATAACATATTTCAATCATTTTTAAGTCTCTAAATATAAATGATTTATATGCAATGTGAGTAAATTACTCTTAGACTTGTCAAATGCAGCCTCCTTCTGTCACTTCCTACGGAAGTTTCAAAATTTCTTATTGACTCTGACAAGAGTCTATGACAAGGCAAGAATATCCCACTTTTCAAAACTCATTACAGATAATAAAAACAACCCCAAATTCCTGTTCTCCACTTTCGATCTTTTAACTAGCACTAATTTTAATAAAACATCCATGACGTCAACAGACACCCTCGGCGAGGACTTTGCAGACCACTTCAGAAGTAAAATCGACGACATCAGATCCAGTCTTTTATCCCAACAGAATGTAATTTTTAACACACCTGGATCATTGCTTTTACCTGAGGAAACACTGGAGAGTTTTGCCCTGGTTGATGCAAGGACACTTGGTTGAGTTTTCTCCCAGGTAAACCCAACAACCTGCCTTTTAGATCCTATTCCCACATCACTTTTAAAAACATTTTATGGGTTCTTTGAGGAACAGATTTTAAATATAGTAAATTACTCTCTTCAGACGGGTGTCTTCCCCACTGGCTTCAAAACGGCAGTGGGGAAGCCCCTTCTGAAGAAGAGTAATTTAGATCCCAACATTTTTAATAATTACCGACCTGTATCCAACTTACCGTTTTTAAGTAAGATTTTAGAAAAACTGGTTCTTCACCAAGTAAATTATTTTTTAAAAGGTAACAATATTTTAGAGAAATATCAATCTGGTTTTAGGATGATTTTAAATGATATCAGGTTTAATGCGGATTCACAAAAACTCACAGTCTTGGTACGACTGGATCTAAGCGCTGCCTTTGATACAGTAGATCACCACATTTTATTAAACAGACTCAGAAACCTGGTGTGCCTCTCTGGTACTATTTTTAACTGGTTCAGCTCTTATCTCACAGGTCGTTGTTTCTTTGTAAGTATGGATACATGTTCCTCCAGAACACTTGAAATCAGGTGTGGGGTGCCCCAAGGATCGATTTTAGGTCCACTTCTTTTTAATCTATATATGCTTACCCTTGGGGACGTCATCAGGAGGCACAGCATCAACTTCCACAGTTATGCAGATGACACACAACTGTACATCGCTGTGTCTCCTGATGACACAGGGCCAATTGATACCCTTTTTAACTGTATTTTAGATATCAAGTCATGGATGGCAGTGAATTTCCTACAGCTCAACCAGGACAAAACAGAGGTTTTAATCATTGGTCCTAAAGGCAAGAGAGAGAAACTTTTTAAACCTTCACAATGTGTAAAGAACCTGGGTGTCATTTTTGACTCTGAGCTTAGTTTTATTCCACACATCAAAAATGTAACAAAGATAGGTTTTTATCATCTTAAGAATATAGCCAGAGTGCGCCCGTTTCTCTCTCAGGCTAACACAGAGGAGGTGATGCATGCTTTTATCCCTTGTCGTTTAGATTACTGTAATGCCCTGCTCTCTGGTCTTCCCAAAAAGACCATCTCTAACCTGCAGTTACTTCAAAACTCAGCCGCACGAGTGCTGACGAGGACCAGAGGGCGGGCGCACATTACACCAGTTTTAAAATCGCTGCATTGGCTCCCCATGTGTGTCAGGATCGATTTTAAGGTTCTTTTATTAGTTTTTAAATGTCTTAACGGTCTGGGGCCATCTTATTTATCTGACCTGCTTTTATCATATCAACCCTCGCAGATCCTGAGGTCCTCCGGCACAGGCCTTTTAATTGTTCCAAAAGTGAGAACGAAAACCCACGGTGAGGCTGCATTCAGCTATTATGGCCCTCACTTATGGAACAGCCTGCCGGAGAACATCAGGGCTGCAGAGACTGTTGATGTTTTTAAAAGGAGACTCAAGACTCACCTTTTTAATTTAGCTTTTAACTGATTTCTTGAACTCTTTTACTTGTTACATCATATGTTATCTTAGTTTGTAATGATTTATTTTTAATCTTTATGCATTTCATTATTATTAAGTTTCTAAATCTTTCTTTCTTTATTTATTTATCATTTTATCTCATACTTGTTTTATCTTATCATATTGCCTTTTAGTCTTTTAGTTTTTAGCTCCAGTGTTTCCTCATGGGGGGCCTCCACACTGGGAGGTGTGTCTAGTCTGCCCACGTGAGCGAGGGGGATCCCTCGGGTCTGGAGGACTGGGAGGCTCTGCACCATGTGTGGAGTCCACTCTAGTCTGTCTGGGTCGGGGTGGTCTCTGTGGCGGCGCTCCCTGTGGCCGTAGGCTGTGACACCTCTCAGTGTGGATGAGCTCCCCATAGGTGGTTCTTTCCTCACCTGGTTCCTCAGTGCCCAGCCATGTTACTATATTGACTCTGTGTGTGTGTGTGTGTGTGTGTGTGCGCACATGTTGTTGGGGGGGGGGGGTTCATTTCAATATGAATTTAATATTTTTGTTGTATGTTTTTATTCTGTGAAGCACTTTGTGCTGCATTTTTAATGTATGAAAAGTGCTATATAAATAAAGTTTGATTTGATTTGATGTGATGACACAACTGTCTGGTCCTCTGACACTGACGTTGTTGCTGTCTTTGCATGACAACTGAAATACACTACCATTAAAGAAGTTTAAGCTGAAAACCGCCTTCCGACGCAACTTATCAGTGACTTTGAATAATAATAAGACGCAGTCAGGGCCAGACAAACACACATTCAACTGAGGAGTATTGTAGTGACTTCTGACCTTCTGCGGATGGCAGCGTCTAGCACCCAGGGGATGTTGGTGGCTCCCAGCACCAAGATACCATCGTTGTTGTTTCCCACACCTACAAAATCAGAGATCTTCAATCAGCTCAATATGAGCACTTTCTGCTTCTCTCAGTGTCCATGCAGGGTTATGTATTTGCATTTTAAGATGTCTGTAGCTTCCTACTGATCTTTATCCTCATCTCATTCGGCTCACCCTGCATCTGGACCAAGAACTCTGTCTTGATACGGCGTGCGGCCTCGCTCTCATTCTCGTTCCTGGAGCCACACAGCGAGTCCACCTCATCGATGAAGATGATAGAGGGTTTGTGCTGGCGAGCCAAGTCAAATAAGTTCTTCACCAGCCTGGGAGACAAAGGGAGAGATGGAGGAAGTGAGACCGAGAGACACATGGACAGCAATATTGAAGGAATTAGTGAATGCAAGCAGCAGAGGTGAAGAGAGAACTGCCAGTCTGGATTGAAATGGATTTACGGCGAGTCGTAGGCATCCTATATTCTGTCAATAAAATGTGTTTAAGCAGTTTCAAAAATCAAAAATACACCCTCTGGCCTCTGATATAACATAAGAGATGAGATAAGAGAGAGGATATTGTCATTTATCTCTATACAGTGCAGTGCAGTTCACAGAGGAAGGAAACTGTGTTGTATTTAAATGGAAACTGGTGAGTTTGGGGATAGCCATTTTGAGGCTGTTTCTGGTTAAACATAAAGGGTCTTACTCTATATTGTATGGTATTCTTTCCATAGTGGTGTCAGATATTCTGAATAATAATCTGAGCATGTCAGTAGCAAAAACAAGCACTTTTAATGGATGTAAATTCACAGTGCACAAATGCCCTGAGTGGTTACGTTGCAGCCTGTTTCACAGCTGACAGTTGCAGTGGTCTCGCTGAATACTGAACCAATTTCAAGAACTGTTGTTCCCATTTGTCACTTTGACACAAAAACATGGGAAAATAGGGTCCAGGTTGAAAAATGCTTAAGTTATCCTTAACATTTAGATTGTTCACGTATTGTTGACAGTATGAAGAGTCAGATTTTCACTCTAATTAGGCTGAAAACACCAAAAAAACATCAACATCTAAAAGAAGTTAAAAACACATTCTGCTATATTACTGTACTACAACAAATGAGTCTTTCCCTGTGTAGAGTACAACTTCAGACAGCAGCCACCCCTGAGGAAGAGACGTACTTCTCACTCTCTCCCAGCCACTTGGACATGAGGTCTGAGGAGGAGACAGAGAAGAAGGTGGAGTTATTGGCCTCGGTGGCCACGGCCTTAGCCAGGTACGACTTCCCTGTTCCCGGAGGACCGAACAGCAGGATGCCTCTCCATGGAGTCCGCTTGCCTGAGAACGCAAAGACCAAAAGTAATGTTAGACACATATTGTCATACAATAGTACTGTCCGATGTGATGTTAAAATGCTATTTGAAAGTCATTTTAAAAAAATCTCAAGTTCAACTCATAAGCACTCATACTGAACTACGGCTGCAACTATCAACTTTCACAATTGATTAATTTATCATTTGAGAACTGTGAGAAATGGCCATCAAATATTCCTAGAGATCAAAACTGACATCCTTTGATCAATTCAGACTGTTATGACAGACCCGTAGCCCCACATCCAAAATGTATCAAAGTAAAGTAACAAAGAAAAGTAGCATATCCTCACATTTGAGGGGCGAGAGTTTGGGAAGTTTTGGCTACATAAATGACTGACTACATGCCAAAATTGTTGCCAAATAATCTGTTGATCAATCGATTGTTTTAGCTCTATGTTCACCCATTATCATCACATTATCATACATCAATGGATAATGTATATTTTTAGCTCCAAGCACATCTAAAAAAATTACTATTGCAATATATTTTAAACTACACTCAACACAAGTTTAAATTCAACACTTCTCTTTTTGCTCCCATTTTCACAGATTTGGGTTACAGATCCAAGACGTTTTTCATAAACTTACAAAACAGATACGGTTCTCTCAAATTTTGGTCGCCAATTTGTTAAAATCATTGTCAGTAAGCACTTCTCTTTTCCATCCATCCATAATCCATCCACCTGACAGGTGTGACATATCAAGATGCAAATTAAAAAGCATTATTACTACACAGGTGTGCCTTGGGACGAACCCATTAAAGGCCACTCTAAATGTGCAGTTAGATCACAAAACACAATGCCACAAATTTTAAAGTTTTGAGGGGCAGTGCCATTGCCATGCTGACTGCAGGAATGTCCAACAGAGCTGTTGCCTTTGAACTGAATGCTCATTTCACTACTATAAAACGATTTACAGGGAAAGATACTGGATGTGGAGGTCCTGAGCTGGTGTGGCTACATGTGATCTACAGTTCTGAGGCCTATCTTGAAAAAGGAGAAGCACACAGATTTTATGCAGATTTTAACAAATCTGCCACCAAAATTTGAGAAAAGAAAAAATCTCTTGAGTGCATTAAAATGTCTTAGATCTTTAAGAAAAAAAGCCCTTTGAAAAATGAGAGCAAAAACAAAAGTGCTGCATTTAAATTCTTGTTCAGCATATTTGATTTCAGTATATGATAGTTAATGGGTGTAAATAGAATTGGAGTGGGAATATCCTACTGTACCTGTAAAGAGGTGAGGAAATTTGATGGGCAGGATGACAGCCTCCTTCAGAGCTTCTTTTGCTCCCTCCAGTCCAGCCACGTCATTCCACCTGACATTGGGCTTCTCCATTACGATGGCACCTGGAAACACAGGCAGAGCATGAATAAGACTGACAATGCAGATGTCAGAAACACTCCAAAGGTGACTGTACACCTGTAGCCATTACACAAATAAGACCATATAACTCCACTGAACCTAAGACTACTACTGATAAAAATAAGAATTATGCAAAGTAACATTTGATCAGAGTGTGGTGTTATTGAGTTATACAAAATGATCTATTAACTATCTAACTATTTTCCCCCATGCACATGAACTCACCCATAAGTTGCTCCTGTAGTTTCTTCTTCTCTGGGTTTTCACCCTCACTGTCACTATCACTCCTACACCAGACACAAACACAGAGGTTGACACAAATACAGTAAAGCCCACAGACTTGAACATATGTTTTGAGAGCGCAGAAGACAGACAGCATACTTGTCATTGCTCTGTGCCTCCTTGACAGGCTTCTTGCCCTGTTTGTCTTTATTTTTCAGATAGTCTTTGAGTTTCTCCGCTCTGTCCAGGTACTGCATACACTTCGCTCGTATACTCTCCTTCGCCTTGTCGCTGTGGGCCTCATCTATGAGAAAGACAGAGTTCCAAACAACAATGTGAGAGAGACCCACTAATGTTAAACTAATTTCAACTACCTATCAGGCTGCAGCACTCACATTTGATGGCATGTAGGAAATATTCCACAGCATGCTGGTACAGCCGCAAGGCCTCCTCATAATTCTTTGCCTTGTCTTCCTCTGTGGCTTTGGTCACAAGATCAATCGCTTTCTGCAACAGACGCAGAGAAACACAGTCAGAGGGCACATCTAGGCATAGATGAATTAGGGGTGGAGACACAATAAAGGCAGGGAATGTCCACATTAGTCATCCTCACATCAGCCTGCACATGTCAACACTGGAGCTTCAACCAAAACAAAGCCAAAGTTATACAACTAGCATAACATGTTACACAATGGGATCCTGATAGTTTCTGTGATATACAACAAAATCCACTGGTTACTTCTCAGGGCAATTAAAGCACAAAACATAAAATGTTCCGTTATGTTATAATGCTTCTTTTCTTTATAGCTGTCAGTGAGGAGGGGCTATAGCCCGGCTAACGCTGAGAGAACGGTTGCTAACGTTATAAACATCATCCAGCAGAGCTTTAACGTTAGTGAGCAATCCACAAATGCACAACCTACATCAGAGTTAGTTAATATTATTGTTATACAGCAAGTAGTTAGCTAGTGCAGTAAGGTTAGCTCTTGCTAAGACTAATCTTATATCCAAGACAATGTACTGATAGACTGTTTCCAGGCTCAGTTACTTAAACTGGCTTGCTCACAACATTAGCAGGCTTTAGCGTCAGCTGTTCTGCTAGCACGTTAGCTTGCATTCAAGCAGCTGTATGAGCTAAGCCGAGTTATATGCAGTTGTAGCAAGCTAACGGTAGCTAGCAACTATTAGCCTACCTGTAATGTTGACGTTGTCATTTCATCTCAGTCTTGCGCTCTCCTCCCAGATTTCTATCCTCTGACCCTACCAGAAGGCGGATATGTGAAGAAATGAAGTCGTTAGCAGCCCTGTGTTGAGAGGGGGAAGGTTGTTCTTGACATGACAAAACAGTAGCTAATGCGTTAGCTAGCTAGCTGATATGACAGCTCTGCCTCGACCCAACAAACCACAGCAACAACGCTGCGACTACCAACCACAAGCTAGCTGACACAAAGACAACTTCCGGTTGACACTTTAAAAATATAATTATTACAAGCTTATGTCTGCAAAATGACGGAATATACACATCGAACAGCTTAAACAATATTTTATCGATACGATTATCACTGTTAAATTTTATTTAGTTTTTACTGATTTCTTCCGTTTTTTTAAAACACAAATTTATACGAAATAAGTCTGGGAATATATGTATGAAGGTACATTGTGCTACAGCACAAATACAGAAATTAACAATAGAGGTAAAAGAGGTTTTCTTTTGAAAATTAAAAGAGAAAAATTAGTGTTTTAAACGAAAAAACGACAAAAATAAAAAGGAGAGACAATCAGGTAAACAAACAAGGAGCACAAAAGGCAGAGTAAGAGACATTAATTACACATTAATACAGCTTTTAGCTTTACTAGTCAGTTTTTCCCATATATGTTAGCAATTTGAAATAACGCTAATGGGCAAAGTAGCCTAATTTGTAACCACAGTGAAAGGGGGAGCACCTTCCACTTACAATTATGAACACAATATTTACCCAAAATAATCCCAAGATTAACAGTTATGAAATGTTTGCATTTCATTTTTGTTGTCTATAAAATAAACTATTTCAGTGTAAACAAATGACGGTATATTATCATTTTTATTACCAGATCAAAACAAATTTACATATGGACATTGGAAAAAAAAAGTCAGTGGTTTCTGTGAAGAAAAATAATTAACAGGGTATAATGTTGACACAGTTTTAAAGGAGCAACATGACATGGTAGGTAAAATAAAGGACATTTTCCTTAAAGGGACCTCTATATTACCCAATACAGAGCATGAGTTGAAGTCCCTCCAAGTTCTTTGTGTAAAAACTATGCTCATCATTTTGTTAACAGATTTTTGATCCATCAAGTTAACATCAGCAACTTCATGAGAGGAAGAGAAATCAAAGAAAACGGCAACATTGCTTTGTATCATATGAAGTAAAGGATTTGGAATTGCTTTTGTAGATTTGATGATAACCTTTTGTTCAAAGAGTATTATTAAACTTTCAAAAAAAACCAAAAAAAAAAAAAACCGAGTAAATCATATACAGAAACACTTAGCAATCAGCTTTTAAAAATGGATTTTCCACTGATAGTAATAACCCTGTTGTTCAATGATAGAGAATTGTGTGGTGATAAATCCAACAACGTGACAAAGGCAGCTGCTGCTGGCTCCACCTAGCGGCCATTTTGGTGCCATAGCAGTCGTACTCCCATAATTGAAAAAGACACATGCTCACAATAAGACAGGGAATATATACATTGAAACACGTGTGGACCTAAACGCCGAGAAAAACAGTCAATACGTAAAAAGAAATTAGAATATTGTCTTCATTACAGCCTACAAGTAAATCTCCACAACAAACCACACATCAATCTATGTAATTTGTAACGGTTTTATTGGTAGGTATTTACATTTGAGATTATTACATTGCTATCATACATCGTATACTGTATCTTGGAAGGAAGTCTAAAATACTTTGCATATGACAGGTTGTTGCAGCAGCACTGTATCCTGTTGTGACTTTTCAGTTCAATGATTGTGTTGGACGCAAGCTGCCACAGATATTACCTTTGGTTTCAAAAACCCCTTCTTTGAAGCATTGCTTTGCATAGACAGGATAGCCACGATTTCAGAACATATAGAGAAAAAGGATGAAAAATAATCACCTGGAAGAGGAGGGGGAGGTGTACATTCACAGATTTAAAGGGGTTTGTTAGGTTAGTGCATCAAGCTCGAAGAGGGACGGCCTGTAGCTCATTGAAAGTTCACCGACTTAAGACAATCAGATCTGTGCAGTGAGTTAGAGGAACACGATTGATATAAAATGAAAAGTGTGGTTAATAACTCGAACCTCCCACATGCAGATAATAGTTTAGAGGAAGCAAAGTCTGCCTCGCCTATTGACTATAGCTTGAAAAAGAACTACAAGCTACAACAACTCGTTAGCTTACATAAGAAAGCCCCCAAAAAGTTGTTTAAACCATCACAAGGACATCAGCGTCCAAAATAGAATAAAGGTCATTCAGAGTGGTGACTGTGTTCCTTATCCGAGGACAGAGGGGATATCTTGTTCTCCTATGTTGCAGGTCAGTGGACACAATGGGACATTGTTTGAGACCCAAAAGAACACAGAGGCTCTACTGAAGGGAAGGGCTGCTTTAGCAACTTGTACCATGATCCAGCAGAGAGTTATGAAAATGTTAATTACAGTCATGCTGAAAATTTATAAACGATAAGGTCTCAACACAATATGGAAATAGATTTGCCTCAGTATTATTTGTGTGTTCAGATCAACAATCTTTGCTAATGTGTAATTCATACATATAAGATACAAAAAAAAAGATTTGTAAACTCAAAAATCCATTTTGTTAATATAAAATGAATCTGCAAATACACAAATACATTTAGATTACAAATAAATGAAAAGCATTTGTAAATATATTCCTAAAATTTACAGCTTTCAAACAGATGTGTGTGAATCCAGCTTTTACTTGTGAATCTCAAGTCTACGCATATTATGCACACTCAGTCTTTTTCTTAAAGTTTTGGAATTTGTGTATTTTCCATTCTGTTTTATATATGCAAAGTATTTTTGCGAGTTTACAAAAAGGATTAGGGTTTTTTTGTGTTTGTGAAAACTGTTTGATATTTACAGATCTACAGATTTACACACAGACTATCGATCATCTCACACAAATAATATTGAGATAAATCTGTCTCCATAACACAGGCACCGGACTGAACAGAAGAACTGAAGAGAAGATTGTATTGAGTTTAGTTGGATAACTTCAACCCACCACAATTTTTGTAACAATTTAAAAAATGAACTAATATAGGGGTACTGTACCAAAAGTGGTACGTAAAATAGATAAATAAATGTCTGTTTTGGTGGTATTTAATATTGGCAGAAACTTTAAAAATAAAGTTCCATAAGAGCGTAAAAGTTTATTCTTGAGCTTGGAAACGGTAGTTTAACAAATAACCTTAACTCTAGGTCCATTTACTAACTTTTTCCAGGGCTTTCAACTGCACCTCACGGTCTTCATCAGTGGATGGAGTTTGCTCATTTGTCGTCAAGTGACCACACTCTTGACCTCAGTTGGCTCTGTTGTTAGTGTGAATAATAATAATCTAAGACTTTTGATAAAAACTGGTCCAGACCAAAAGCATCGACTAGGAAGTGGGCAAAATCTCATCAATGTCAGTGGTACGGCTGGAGGAAGGTCAAAGGGTCATTCACGTCTGATAGCAGAGACCATCTCCCCCAATCTACTACAACGTAAGTTAGAGGGGCTCTATGCAAAATTCAGAGCGTATGAGCTGTCTGGACATGGTTCCCAACATGGAGGTGGCTGAGCCAGTGGCTAGCAGCTAATGGTGCTAACTCTGTAAACAGTGCTAAATAACAGCAACAGTGCTGACAGAGCTAATGGTGTTAACCAGGGGGAACTGGGAGGTGGCCGCTAACTAACTCCCGATGTCAGCAGTAACCGTCCTATGAACGCAGTGCAAAGTGATGGCGATGAGCTAGGCAGTGGGACACACACATGCACTAACATGCACGGACTTAGCTTACCACAACAAACCACAGAGAAGCTCAGATAACGACACACACAGAGGGAGCGTAACTTTGTTCTCTGCTCAGAATGTCTTTACTCCACTATATCTTTACATAGTAAATAGTGGTTTGCTGCTATATTAGTGATCTGCATGCCGTACGCACAACCTTTAAGTTCTAGGCTTCGGTCACGTAATGACAGCCGAGTCATCTATATGACAAGTGAGACCATGCTATGTAACTGAGCTCCAAAAAGAAAGCCAGTCGTGGACCTGGAGTTAAGATCATTTTCTTAAACTTGAGACAAAAACGGAAGGAAAGGACCACAATAAGCTGAAGGACATAAAGTGTACAGTAACCTCCCTTCTGAGGGGTTTCAGAGGAGGTGAGACGTGTTTGACCACTGCAGTTCGGATTACGAAAATACAATGGTACTTCTGTCATGTGGTGGCCCACCTTGACATGAGTCTGTGAAACAGTCCTTAGCCAGAGAAACGCTGCCGTTGGAATGGTAACAAGAGACCAGTAATCTCACGGAAAGTGGAATGAGATGATGGCGACAGCGAGACGGAGACAACGTGGTAGTGTAGGTAAAGAAAGGGAGGTAACACATGTCGTATATCATCATCTGATACAGAGGTCAATGTCAGGAAGTCATGCTATCATTGAGTATACACTTAAAAAACACAAACGCCATAAAAACAAAGTAACATGGTTTACACTGTAAGAGTAATACTATTGCTTGCACATGTTGAAAGCTTAAAATTCTCTTATTGTGTGAAATAAAAAAAAGGAAACATTACAAAGAGTGTCTTTGACTACATGTAAAAAGGCACAGTTGGCAATCCTGATTACAACAGTAGTTTGGGATAATGTGCTAAAAGGTGGGTCTGTCGGACAGTAGTCTGAGTGGGCGGAAGTTCGCTGCATAGATCAGCCCCTCATTGGGCGGAACGAGCCACCCGCTGAAGTACCGCCCTACCACCTCCGGTTGTGTAGCAGTTTTCAAGCGCACCGTTGCTGTGGCACCGCCAAGAACAATTGTGATTGGTTGAAAGAATTAAAAAAAAGCCGGGGGTGTTTTTTTTCCTCCAATCTTAAAGTGATAGTCGGCACAGCCAGACCTTTCTTTTCTTGAGAAAGGTCTGGTGAGGGAGACTAGTCGGACAGCAGGCACACTATCAAGCCAACAGAAGCGTGTAGTACGTACACACACACACACACACACACACACACACACACACACACACACACAGACCTTTCTTCATTCACATAATCTCTGTTTAGTTAACTGCACTCTGACTCTAAAACAGCGTCATTCACTCACACGTCGACACAGACACAAACAAATACATTAAAAAGAGCCCAAAGTACATTGGAAGGCTGTCACGGAATGATAGGCATAGAGTAAAAACAGGGAGCGTTTACCAGTCTGTGCTTGGCTGTGTATTACTTGTCTAAAAATCCTTCCTTTCCATAATATATTTTAGCAACACTTTGCTTGAAGTGCACTGGTAATGGAATCTCATAAGCACATCACAGCATCTTAACTTTTTTTTTTTTTTTAACATATTAGATAATTAAATTTAATACATTATCACATGGAATGTTATGAGATTGTTAATAGCTATTTTTTGCACGTTGTGACTGTTTCCTAACACCTCATGACTTCAAGCAAAGTGCCACTTCCTTTTACCTGACCTCGCAATGTAAATAACTGCAAGGAAAAGTTTGGAAGAGAAGGCACAATTTCTAGACAATCGACAATACAACTCGTGGGTTAAATCTTCCCTGCAGCTTCAGCTGTGAATGGAGGAATTGGAAAAAAAAATTAAAATAAAGAATCAACCCCCGGTATCAACATTTTGGGAGCATCTCCCCCCTCCTCGCTGTGCCTGGGCACGTCCTCTGGTCCACGCTGCTGCTGTTGGTTGTTTCACGTCAGCAGGCCCAAACGAGTGAGCTTGGCTGACAGGAAGGAGTGGAGGACAAACACTACTGGCTTTGGACCGGAGTGGAGGTCAAATACCTGGAGGACAGAGGGAGGAAGTGAGGAAGGAAAGGAAGGAGGGAAACAGCAGAGTAGATGGAACGGGAAAAGACAGATATTAGAATGTGAAAAGGGGGTCAAACTACAACCTCCTTGCATATGATGAAATGCAGATTAATAACAGTATATTATGCAGATCACATTACTACAGTAAACACTTAATTTGAGTTCCTAAATTATGTGTACAGTCATTTTGTGTGTATCTGTCTGTCCGCAGTTAATTTCGTAAACTACTGAGCCAATCTGCCCCATATCATGTGTGCACATTTATGATTGTATGCTCAAGGTGCTCTTGTGGTTGCAGTGACTCACAATTGTTAAAAACCCATGTTAATGACTGTTTCATGCATTTGTTGACTTTTGATTCCCCACTCCTCCTAACTGGCTGGTCGGGGCAAGTCCTTAACAAAATCACATAGCAGCAGCAGAGAGCAAAATGCATTTTTGGCACATCAGCTAGGCTAAAACAAGAAGCCACGCTTGTTGCAGGACATATTTTAAAGTTTGGTCTCATTTTGAACCTGAACACCTGCAGACTGATTCCATACCTGATATGATACCCTAAAGTTAGGCGTGATACAAAATAAAAAAAAATCCCCTTTTTTGTTATCTTTGCCGCCATATTGACAGTTTAAAAAGACGTATAAATAAGTAATTTTTACAAGGTACAGAAATGAAGACTGGGATTGTTGTGCACACTAATGGTGATATTGACATTGTTCTTGGTTTTCTTTTTTGGGTAGTGTTGTTGAAAAACATGAACAGACTAGTTCATGTTTCATAAAATACAAGGCAATGTCACATCACTTCAACTGCGGAAAGTCTCTGACAGATGTCTTTATATATGAGTTTCATTCTTTCTGACAGCCAGAGACGGTGTAAATCTAGGTATTACATACCATCTCTGGCCGTCACCTGAAAGTCACAAAGCTGTATTTACATGCACATCTCTCCGGATCCATGTGTCACATAGTTGGAGTTCCCCTTCAACATTTCAAAATGGTGATTTTGGTGCCCCCAAATGGTATAATCAAAAAAGACACTCTGGCCCCCCCGAAAAATCTCACATTACGTTTCCAAATCACTTAAAAAAAAACTACATTAAATTATTTTAGTCTAAACAACTAATTAAAAATGTTCGATAAATTGATGATGAAAAGTTACAATGATGTGTCACATGATGAAGTAATCCACCTGCTCTCCAGCAGGAGTATAAAAAGTCATGACATCATATCAAATATTACAGTAAATCTTATTTTTCCCATTAACTTACCATTTCTCCCTCTGGACCTCCAAAGTCAAGGTAGAGGTTGCGTATTCCGTCATCGGCGGACATTTTGAGCTTCTCGTAGGGGTATCTGAACAGCACAGCACCCCCGGCTGGATCTGCCGGCTCCCTTGTCACAGTGAAGCCCTTCTCATAGTGCAGCGTCAGTCGAACATCCTGTCTGTTCAACGTGCAACCTGTAAGAGAAAAAAAGACAGCTTCAGAATGGCGGGGGAGTGGGATGAGAAATGTACCAGTGCGTGAGTATAATGTGTACTGCATGTTTAAATAACTGCATGGGACGCTTTTTTGGTCCCAACAGTGAGGCTTTCTGTCACCTGAATAATAACTTAGACAAAGTTAATTTACAGAATCTGCTCCCCTCTGCTGCAGCCCAAAGACAAGTGCATCTTTCATATAAAAATCCTGCACCGTGCAGCTTAAGCTGTCATCATTTGATCCGAAAGCATGTGTATTACTGTAATTTGACTTGGCTTTAATGTTCCTGCACAACTGTAGAAGGACAGGGAAGACAAAAAAGGAAAAAAAAAGGCTGATTCTTTCCAGTGCTGTTGCTGCAGCCAACTATTGTTCGGCACAGAGTGGAAACATTCCCCTCTGCTGGCTCCCACTTCTGCTTTTCCTGCACAGAGCTGCTCTCTCTGAGCTACGGCACACTGTGAGTGTGCCAGTTGCTTTCAGGAGCTTCCTGTCAAAGTCAAAGTACATTGGCATTTAAAGGCCTTTGTATGTACATAAAAACATTTTATCTGTGCTTCCCTGGAAAAAAAAACTCTTGTACAAGCATTACATGAGGTATAATTTCTCTAGAAAAGTAACTTCTTGTTATTCACTTATTAGAATGATGATTTCATGCACAAAGGTGTACCCACATCCTCTAGTTAAAGGTCTGCTCACTTACTCTGCCATCCTGCTGCCACCGACACAAACCACACACACTGAATATAAAACAAGCACATTCATCAAAACTTGTGTACATGAGCCGAGCATCCCTGTGGTGCTCGGTCCACTCTGCGGCATTATTTGAGGTTGTAGCCTGTGGTGTTGTATTGTATTGCAGTTTATAATGAAGTGTTTCCTGTGGACAAGAAAAAAATGCCTGGGATGACCTTACATCTAAATCAATAAGCATTACCAACATTTACCTTGATGACACTTATTGTGGCGATCATATAATTTTGGCTCACAGGCTTTTCTTGTTTAGTTAGAGTATGACCAAGCAATTAAAGATAGGCTGTTGGTCGGTTGTTTGAATGTCTGGTTAGATGTTATCAATGGTGGAAAAAATAACATCAACATCCTTTATTCACACCTTCAGTAAGCGGTTAAAATAAATAAATGAATAAACAGCAAACAGTTGCCAATTTAATTTTTACACATTCAGCACATAGAAAGCTATATTAACATTCACTTAGAGGCATGTTTGTGTCTAATATTCACTCCCCTTTTAGCTCTGTTTTTGGTCTCCACCAACTCCTGATGGAAATATGTTCGCCAGCTAGTTTGTCTGTCTGCTGTTTGGTGCTGGGCAGGTAGTTTTCAGTGAGTTTATCTGAGCTTTTTTGCTAGAAACAGCTGCCTGCTGCTGCTTGAAACTGTGCCAATGTTAGTGGTTAGAGTGGACCAAGAAGTTTCAGAATAAAAAACCAAAACAATGAGGTGACAGATGCTGAAACCCTCTGGCAAGATGAAGTAAACTGTAGAGTGTCTAATAATTCTTTGAGGGTTCATCACAAAGAGCAGTTTCATTTACATTATGTATAAATATTACATAAAACATGACAGAAAATATATATATAAATACTGATTATAGCCATTTTAGGTAAAAGTAGCGATGCCAAAAATACTCAATTTTAAGTAAAATTTTTTTTTTTTTTTTTTAAAGTACCAAAACTATTAAAACTATAAGTACTCACTGTGCATAAGTCCCTCAAATTGTACCTCAGTTTAGTACATATTACATGTAAATGTATACAGCTACATTCCACCACAAACTGTCCTTAGTTGTTACAGCTGTTGTTAGGGGGCAGCGTCAGACGCCTGTTATACAACGCTATAAGTTGTACGTACAAGTATAACAGAAACATCATATGTTCCATAATAACCCCAGCATATGTTTGCCTTGAAGCTTGTTTCAGCCTTAAGACTATTTGGATGTCTACAAGCCCACAGGGACTGACTGAACTTTAAACTCTTACAGACTGATCACCTATTGCACACACACCCACACTCACCAATGGAGACCTCTTTAATGAGCTCAGCGGCAGCATGTGCCCCCTGCACGAGGGCTCGCGTCCATGAAGACAGATCCCAGTGGGTCTCCACTCGGAAGATGTGGGACTCGATGCCCCGCCCTGTGCCCGTCCGAGTGGCGAACACCAGGTCTGAACCCTGGGCTGGAGAACCCCGGGCGCTGCCGGAATGAACCAGTCTGGAGGGAGAGACAAATGAAAATACAGACACGTTTAACATTCTCAAAGACCACCCGCATAGATAATCTGCATTGGCGAGACTCCTAATTGAAATTGCTTAGCTCCTCTTAAGCTGTTTATTAAAGTTGGCAAGGAGTCCTGGTCTCTGAAGTTACTAACCCACAACATCGACTGGTCTGGTTAGTGTAATTTCCTAAGTGGAATGAACTGAGTGTTGAAATTTGAGTCATGTTTTACAGGTGGAGGTTCCACCTGTCCAGCTGTTCCCCCCTCATAATTCACATTTACACTGCAACAAAACTGAACTAAACTGAACAGGTCACCACTGACCTAACAAAACTTTATTTCACTTTCATTTTAATGTGACCAACTGTAAACTTCCAGGTACTTACCATAAATTACACTTTGTTGAACATACATTGACAGTAAATGAAAAGTGCTTAACTGAAACCCAGCTAAACCTTTTGAAACCTTTTTCCCCTTTTGACAGTCAGCTGACAAGCTGTTGAATATTTACTGACACCTTGCAGAGAATCAACAAAAAAAAATTCCCACCCATGTGCATATTAACATTAATATAAATATCTGTACCATAAAGAAATGATAAACTCATTTCACAGGTATGATGACAAGGAACTGTTTTGTGCAAAAGTTAAATCTGTAAAGGAGTCATTTCTACTTGTGACTTTCATTTGACCCACAGCATGACATATGTATATGTTTCCTGATAGACCTAAAGCAGACCAGTCAGGTAGGATTTGAGCGCTCTGGCTTTAGCTGAGTGCACCTGCTGTCTGACGTCTTTACCTTGTTGCTAGCAGCGGGTGTGTGAGCAGAGGCATGGACCAGGACTCTCTGCTCCACGGCACTGATTCAAATAGCAGGATGTCTTTCTCGGTCAGTGCCATGACCACTGGCTTGTACTGCTGCCGTCCACCTTCCAGCTGGACCTACAGAAGAAAGTCAGAGGGAGATGTCAGTACTAACAAGTTAAACTGATACATCAAAAGAAAGTAAATCTCTAAATTACATTTTTACTTCATGTTTTGTTCAGTAATTTACAGTAATTCTATCAGTTTACTGCAAAAGGCAGCAATATATCCACTTTCACCTACCATTAGTCACCTTACATCATAGAGTCATTCTCCAATCTCATGAAAAGGGTGTGTTTTTATTACAGGTAAGCCTGTGTATGTTAAAAAATTAAGCAGATGTGTTCTCCAAGTCCATAATTAACTTACATATGGCATATAGATCTAACTATTCAGTTCAGTTACTAAATAGAGACAATTTTAATGATGTAGTTTGGCAGTGTACAGGTATAGTGATGTAGTTTAATGAGTTAAAAGTATGGTGATAAACATAGTTTAATGGGGTATAAATGACTACAGCATATGGGGTATGGTTATTGCAGTGTAGTTTGAAGGGGTACAGGTATAGTGATGTAGTTACTACAGGCATCATGATGCAGTGTGACATAGTACAAACCATTACAGGGTATGGGTACAGATACAGTGATGTAGTTTGCTGGGGTATGAATTACTATGGGGTACAGGTATTGTGACGTAGTTTGATGGGGTATGAATTACTATGGGGTACAGGTACAGCGATGAAGTTTGATGGGGGACAAGTATAGTGATGCATACTAACTACCACAGGGTTTGAAGTACAGGTGCAGAAATGTACTTTGACTGTGTAGAGTTGTAATGATGTAACAATATAGTTTAACAGTGTAAAAACAGTTGCTTGGGTGTGTGTAGTGATGTAGTTGGACAGGTACAAGTATAGAAAATTGGTCTTACAGATAAAAGTGATTGTGATGTAGTGAGGTACAAACTTGTACAAGGCACAAAGTGTAGCACTTAAGTTTAACAGTGTACGTGGAAAATTGAGTTTGACAACGTACAGCTGCGGAGGAGTTAAGTAGCTCACTCTAACAGTCTGACCTGAATTTTGAGAGCATTGTGGTAAAAATAGGGCGGTGTGTATTTGTCTGAGTCATGGCTGGGTGACCGGAGTGTCTGTGGAATTACAATGAAAAGCAATGACATAAAATCCAGACAGTGTGTTTGTGGGTGCAACTGTGGTGAGTAGGTGGGCTCTACAGGAAACAGTGTAATGCAACGGAAACTTGCATTAGACTGTTTCCTGTGTGAGCCGGGTCAAGATAAACACAGCCAGGCATCCATACATTCAACATGACCTTGAATGAACACTTCATCAAGGTGAAAAGATATTATTCACAGTAAGAGCATGTTCCTGGATGTGAATTGAGAACAGCCCTAGTTCACTTTTCAATGGACGTGTTTAAATTTAGGACTGAAGCTAATTCAAGAAAACACGCTCTTCCTGTTTGCTGCTGCTGTGGAGCAGAAATGCCAGTGTATATGCTTGAGATCTATGTGTGTGCAGTGATTTAGGAGTACTGAAACAGGTACTGTAACAACCTACACTGAAAAAAACACTGATACCATTTCCTTTTGAGAACAACTCGTGTTTCAAGTATATGTTTATCTGACCTGATAATGAACTGTGTTCCCACAATACCATCAAAACGTGCTGATAAAAAATACTTTACAGTGTGATTATCTTGGCCAGTGCCCCAGAATATATATTACCTTGACATGTATTGAATTTTAAAATTTAGTGGCATCATAATTCATGACTTCAGCAAAACATTTCTTTGAATTGCATTTCAATTTAATTTTAATTTTAAACTTTATATCTTTGTTATGAAAATGTAGAGATAGAAACGTTAATGTGGTTTTAGAAACATCTTTATTGTGGAGCTACGGTATTTCTTGACCAAGCTGGGGACATGACTAGGTTCAGCATGTCAGTTGTAGCCCCATCATAACACAATGAGCTAGATTATATCACTTAAGAAGACTCACCACTATTTTGGTCTTGTTAAACTGCAAATCAAACAGTCCCCTCATAACAGTGGTGTTTCTAACCACGATCTTTGGCTTGGGGGCAGACACTGGCTTGCAGAGCGCATTAACCAGACAACAGAAATGCTTTATTTTGGCGTCATAGAATGTTAGTTGTGGTTAGCATTAAACAACCAGAGATTAAATTTACATAGACATACTGGAATCTTCAAAAATAATAAGTCATTGTTTTTGTGACTTTGTTTTTTTGAATATATGGTTTAGGTCTATTTACAGTATGTAGTTATTTGCTATATTATCATTATGTTTGCTGTTATTCCATTAGTGTTATTCTTGTCTTCATCCTGCTCTGTGATGCTGCAAAGCATCTCATGTTTAAAGATTAGCAATGAGCCCTGAGCAACTGCAAAGGATTATCACCTGTATAAGATAGCATGCAGCTGTTGAACTAAACAGAGTTGAATATACCTGTTCAGCCAACCAGCCAATGTGTTTGAGATTGGGGTGCGTGGAGGCTGAAGACGAGGCCCCTAGGTAAGCGTTGATGTGAGCCAGGGTGTGAGGCAGCAGGGCGGCAATGTTGGTGTGGACGGCAGTGAACCAGGAGTTGGCAGTGGGGCCGTCCTTACAGCGCAGCACCACCGTGTGTTGGCCATCTGGGGAATGGAGCTCCAGAAGTCTATATGGGACAAAGGAAATATATGAACTGTATCAGCAGCCCCATACAGGGACTAGACAGAATAATGTTAACTTCTCATGGAAAAGAACTAACCACAATCACAAACGTGAACCATTAAGACCAGGATTCTAAGCTATGGAGTTGTCTGATAAAACAGTTTTCTTTGAGAGTATTATTTCTTTTAGGATATATTCTAGATGAGCACACATTTTATTCTTTGAGATATACTTGAAAATTGCAACGAAATATATAATTATTCTATGTAATCTCCTTGGCGCTTCCTCAATGTTCTAGACCAGGGATCTGCAACTTTAACAATCTAAAAAGACATTTTCTGTCAAAAAAGAAAAAAAAAGAAATCTGTCTAGAGCTGCAAAACATATTTGAGCCTCATAATAAAGGTAACACAGCTTTTTAAGTCTAATTTGGCCTATCAACATTGCTAATAGATAATTAGCATTCATTAATATGTTTCAGGACAAGGTGGCTACTCTGCAGTGGATTATATTTGATAATTTGATACTTTAACTTTGCATGCACTATTGAATTCTCTACCTTCCCCTGAGACATTTCCCTTTTTGTATTTGGAATCCACAGCTAGCCTAGGAGGAATACTCAAGACTACTTTACTGTAGCAATTGAGAAAAAGGCGCCAGACCAGACATATGATGCACATTTTGGTTGACAAAATGTTAAAACATTTTTCAAATTGGTGTAAAGGCTACGCATTTTGACAGTTGAAGAATGTAAGAATCACTTTACGCCTACAGGTTATCAATGGTTATTCATTTCCAAATAATATATTGCCAAAGGTTGCCTACCCCAATATAAGAAAATTATGGCATATTCAAACCTGACAGGTTAATGGGGCCTAAAAAGGATAGGGATGGTATTATTTTTACAAGTTACTCAGAAATGCCATTATTTGGCTTTTGAGTGGTATTGTACATCAGGGACATTGAACTTGACTTGCTGGGAGGAGGGACCTTTGCAAGATGACAGGTGGCCAGGAGCCAGTCGCAGCAGCCCTGCACAGGTCAGGTCAATTTAAATCAATTTATTTTCCTTGTGAATTTGAAAATGCTGGCAACAACTTGGCACCTTATCATGGGCCAGATTTGGCCTGCGAGCCATATTGAGTAATGGCTGAACTATTTTTCTGCAATAAAGCAATAATAGTTTAATATTGTGTCTGTTGTGTCTGTTTACATTTTGGCAAATCTGTGCAAATCATGCTGCATTAGCTACTGGCATTCCCTGTTTGAACTGTAACCATGGATGTACAGAAACAAAGAACCCAAAGTCAAATAGTGTGTGTTCAAGCTGCAGATGTATCAGACCTGCTGCATGATCTAATTTTCACTCGTGTATCTTGCTGACTATTTTTCATCCTTGATCTTTGATTTGATGACCATGTATTTAATAACTCCAAACATAAAGAGCATTTAGTCAGGATAATTATCTCTTACACAACAAACATTCCAATCTAATGAACAGAAGTTGAGCACAGGGAAAAAAAAACACACCCAGCGGTAAAACACACACACACCCAACTACGCCTATACTCCTACATACTCAGCTATTTCTCTGTGATATACACACAAACTTTGAGGAGATTCACATCATACCTGTTCTCCAGATCTGGCATGGTGAGGTTCCTGCTGATGTAGCACATCTTCAGGCTTATCACTTTTCTGTCTTTGGAGGATGAGGAGCTGCTGTGTTTGGGCGACCCGGAGTCCTCGCTGCCACTGTAGCTGGGCGACTGTGGGCGGACGCCGTCCCACGGTAGGTCGGCCACTAGGGACGGCTTCTTGAAGAGCGGAGAAACCTCGCGGATGTACTTCACTGTGGAGGAACACAGAAGAGACATGTCAAACTATGGGCATCCAGTACAAAACTAATAAAAGGTGACATGATTTAGTAGCACTCAGGCTGGCTGATATGGTTATATCATGACAGTGTCCACTATTTCAGAGGCTTTTTACCTTTCACAAAAGAGAATCTCAGGGGTATCTAAAACCTTAAATATTTTGTATTTGCATATACTGTATATTTGATGTTTAATTTAAAAGCAGCAGTAATTTTATTTTGCAGCTTGGGGTGATTGGAACAAGTTGAATATACACTGTGTGTGCAGTTTTGTAGCTTCCTCTTGGATGCCTGCTGCTACTACATGATTGCTACTTTTTTTATAGACCTCATTTGCACCCTACGCCCACAAATACAAGCAGAGGGAACAGTCTGTGCAGATTCATACACCACTACACACTTGTAGTGGGTCATCAGTGATGATTAAGAGATATTACTTTTGTATGAGCCTGATCCTGCATAGTATACTTTTAACATATTATCACCATATAAAGTGAATAGACCGTTTCATTGCTATTCAGTTGCTAGGGCAACAGTTTTTTTGCCTGTTTACTTACTGTCAGCTACCAAGGAACCTATAAATCTATAGTTTCCTTGACAGCTACTGCATTAACAAATACTCTAAAAGGAAATACACTTGAACCCATTTAGAATTTTGATGTTGTCAAGTTTGACCTGGTCTATATGACTAATGTGTAAGCACAAAGCTGTTTATGCATACACAGCTTTTTTTGCTCTGTCTTGGTCTTCACCCACAAAAATCTGTCTCTTTACCTCTTAAATGCTCCACTACAGCTAGCTGCTAGCTTTATCCATCTGCTGTACTGCGCTGAGCAGGTCACACACAGTGGCTTTATCTTGCTCAAGCCTAGCAGTACGCATGTTTATGTTTTTCATCTTTTCTGTTGACGCCCGTGAACCTAAATACTGGGATTACAGAAACCAATGAATGAATTCCATATAAGTGAGAGAGGTTTGCACTCAGAAATGTATCATTTAATAAGGTTACTCGATCATTTGTCTGGACCTCCGGTCCTGAAGGGCTAAAAAGTGAAACCAACATAGAAGTGCCAAAAACTGCAGTTCTTTAAATGGCCACTTGAGACTGTTTCCAGAAGCCAGTCAATCCCCATGTTAAAATGCCCAACTTGACAGCAGAAATACACGTGTTTACTGCCTGGTACAAAAAAAAAATGTTTTTGGTCTCTAGAGCTAATCTTCCCTTCATAACAACTGTGCAGGAGGTGAATTTTTATACAACTCACCCGTTTACATTTTATTGAGGTTTTAAGTTACGCATAATTAAGGTCAGGCCACTTTGATTAACAGGCTGTCTGTCAATAGTGTTACTAATACCAATAGCCCTAAAATAATTAACCACTGGGAAGAAAGTTAAATAACAATAGGTTTGTTAATCAATTAAATTATTTGGGGAAATTCCAAACATTCTCTAGTTCCTGATGATGAAATGTAGATATCTGATCTACCTGTTTTATATTATTACAATTTATATATATTTGTGTTTTGGACTGTTGTTGGAACGAAACAATCAATCTGTAAATGTCACCAGAGACTCTTTCCAATTCTTATCGACCATTTCATAAAGCAAATGGTCGATTCCTAATGACTCATTAGTTGCAGCTCTGAATTGGAACTGGCTAAATATTCAACCCAAAACATTAAATTTGAAATTTTGTAAAGCTTTAAAAGAATGAGTGACAGTGCAGCAGGTTTTTAATGAGCACTGACTCAGTCACTGAATCATCTCCAGTAAGTCTTTAAAATGTTGCATCAAATGCTCCATGATCTATCCTTTGCTATGTCTTCACACAGAGAAACAACAAGGGTCACACATAACTGCCTTTAACTTTTCCTAGGTACAACAATTCTTCTCAAATTAAGCAAAATCTTTCACTCTGCCGCTTATCATAATAAATTAACACGTCAGTTTGCTTTAGTTTGGCAGGGGCAGCTGTTGAATATCTACAGATCTTGAGGAAATAGTGTGTTGATAGTTTGACCATCTGTGGGATTCCACCCAATAACACCACGTCACTCAGGATATATGGTGTGGCCAGCCATAAACCAGGACATAAGGAAACACTCTGTGAAGTTTTCTGAAAGAAGTTAGCATTTAATCTGCGTCCAAAAACACTTTGGGGCCCCGTTAGGATAAGACTGTTTAAACATAGCTGGAGAAAGCTGAGGTTTTATTCTGTCAACAATCAGCTTGTAAATTCATGTGGGATGGAAAATAGATTGTGTCCTGTGTTTGTCCAACCTAAAGTTTAATCATACCGAATTATTCATACGGTGAGTTATTCAAATGGAAAGGGCACTGATCATATTTCAGCCAAGAATTTGGAATGTAAACAGTGCCTGCTATCTTCCAGCATGTCTTAAAAGGACATATTGGTCCCTTGTGTGAATTTATCTAAGAAAAATAAGAGTCGACTTGGCCACACAGCTGTGAGCTTGGCAGGTCGGCTGTTTGTAAAGCAATGGCTTTTGCTCCGAGGTGATGGATTCACTTTCCAAATTTGGTCCCACAACCTCGTACTCCTTCCACCCCCACCGACACAGTCACGTGCCCTCACTTACTCTTGCTCTCTCTTCTCCTCCTTTGCACATTTTATCTCCTCAGTGTTTCCTCCAGTGCATGCCCATAGTCTACATGTGTGCACATAATAGTGTAGTGTGAATAGGAGAAATGAGAAAGACAGAAACTGAGTGTGTTCGACCATCAGGTTGTTTGGCTCTGTATGAAACCTGAGACAAGACTCTCAAGAGATGAGGTCATTCTTGAATGCATACTGATATATTAGGCTTGGGAAGTTGTGTGTGAGTATGCATGCATGAGAGCTACAGAAAGATGAGATAAAGTCTAAAGCGTTGTGCTTGTTTATGATTCTAAAGTCAACAAGAGATCCATGGAGTTTATGACTGAGCCTAAGAAACAGAGAAATCTGCTCAATGCATGAGTCCCTCCATGCTTGTGTATACATTACACTATGTATGAGTCAGAGTGAAGGGCGGGGCTGGTAGTAATGCTGAGGCAACAAGCCAAGAAACTGAAGCCGCATTTCACCGGCCCTCATAACCACACCGCCCATACCAACAAGGTCTGGGACCATTTCTGCAAACGTAAGTGGTTTAGAGTAAGTAAGTGACTGTGAGAGCATTCCTGAATGCCCATGTTTATGTCTGAGGGTCATATGGAAGAGGATGTCTCTGCTGCAAAGCCCTACTTTCAGCCTAATAATCAGATTTGCTGCAGAGATGTTCGGCCAAGATATTTTCCGTCCACAGACCCAGGGCTCTCTGTGGTCGTTCTTGTTTATATCTCCAAATACTAAATGAACAGCTCACTGAGCATCACTGTACAGTGGTTATCAGCTTTCAAGTCATCTGTTAGCAGTTCTACAGTTTTTACCAAATGTAGTTATAATACTGCTAATAACAAAGCTATTAATAACACTTTCACTACCTCCATGACTATGACCACAATATATGAAAAAACTGGGATGAACATTATAGGGAAATAATCAATCACAGCACATGTTGAAGTTGGAACTTAAGACTAATGCCCAAAATGCAGAAGTTGGCACGTTGCATAAGGGGGTCAAATAATTTTTAACAATATATAATAACTATATATGTTAGCCTTTTAACAAAAGTGAAACAACAAACACTGCTGATTTTTACTACATTCATTTGCATTTGCTTAAAATTTGTCATTAACCAATACTTTAAAAAGTTTTAAATAGGCTGCTGCTGAAATGTCTGGCCCATTGATATATATTCCCTCATTTTAAAATCTGGCCCAATTAATTTGCAATCGAATAGCCTTGCTCTTAGGGAAATATTGGCTTTACGGGACAGAGTGGTGTCTAGTAATATGCTGACATTTTTGGATGGCCTGTGTAGTATTTCATTACTGACTGATTTAGAGGATGAAATTTTCCATGGAAACTACGACTCTTATTGAGACCGAGTTTGGCACAGTGAGCACAAATCCAACTAGAGATGACATGTAAATGTGCAGGCATGTCTGAACCTGAGCGTAAAAGCTGAGAAAGACGTTAAGTTCAGTGTCAAAAACTGGCAGGGAAAAAATTGTAGTAAGTAATGATACAGCAAGAATCTAGTGTACCGGGAATAAAAATGAAGGACCCATAGTGGAGCCCTGGGGGACCCCAATGCATTACAAGTAACTCTCCACATAGTCTAATAAGTGCAATGATAGCAATGGTGAATAGGACTATGTATGAAATCAAATGGGGGGCTCTACAAGTCTCTACATAAAAGTGAAAGAAAGTAGGCTCAAAACAAAACTTTTAAATAAGTTAGTTCTGGCCTTCATATTTCTTATATTTGTGACTGGTAAAGTAGCTCAATCAGGTTACCCTAAAATCTGTGCAAGACACAAAAGCCACACACCATTTTTGTATATAACCAAAAACTCTCACACATCAAATGTGAGTTTTACCCAAAACATAAACACATACATGCTGTATCAACTACACTCTCTGCAGCTTTCTATTTAATGCCAAACCTAATTTATATCTGGCTGCTTTAACTTCACCGAGACTGATTTGAGAAACATACAGTAGGACTTCAAGCTGTGCATGCAGGTGTTAATGTTTAACAAATTAAGCCTTTTAATCAGCCAGACGGGAAAAGAGGATATGGGAACAATTCATTTCCCAGCACTCATACGGAGTTTCACAATCATGGTTGTTCTCTGTAAAGGGGAACATGAAAGCACTGATTCATCAGCAGGTTATCATCATTGTGAGTAAACCCTGACAAAGTTCAGATTTATCTTGACACTGGATTTGAAGAATCTGCTAGTTGGCAACCTCTGAGCTCCAGCAGATTATATCCCTCCAATCAACAATAGTTAGAGAAGTTGACTGTAACAATTGTGACAATATATTTAAGATTATGCTAATCATATTCCTTTGACAAACATGCCCAAAAATGGGAAAGGAGTGGGACTGATTATGCAATGACAGTGTTAACTGATGGAATCAGATTATAAATCCTATAAACTGTCATTTATCGTGTGTGAAGCCTGTAAAAAACAAAACTCTTTTCTACAAGCAAAAAACGCCTAATCAGGATTGCATATTGCATCATTGCATATTGTCTGACACTACTTTGGAACTATTTTGGGTGAGGACAGGTCACCTGAAAGCAGACGAGCCTGCTCCCTGATAAAGGTTGGCTAGATTTCAACCTGATGCACTGTTTTCAGAAGAATCATTTATTAACAACAAAAAGCTGTCATACTGGTAGCACTACACTTGAGACAGTTAACAGAGATCTGACAATGGAGTGGGGTTACCTGAAATTCTGTTAAAGATTATACCAAATCCTATTCTCCATTTCTCTGATTCTGTGATTTTAATGTGTATAATTAGATTCAGATTTCATTGTCAGATAACTTCACAAACAACACTTCTAGAATCTTGGTTGAGAAAACCTTCTGCTGCTGTGAAGCTTATGAATGCTCTCTGTTGTGTAATTTGCTGGCAGTGCGGACCACTGTACATCTGCTCCCACTCATTTTGTTTTTTGTTTTTTTTTTTGTCTTTTTTTTGTTCAGTCAAAATGAAAGGCCTGGGAGCAGTTGCAGTCTTTGATGTAGCCACAGAAATCAAATCCATCGTCATGGGATGTAGCCTCTTTTTAACTGATGCCACAAACACTACAGGTTTATCCACTGTGCTGTTTTTTACCTGAAACACTGTAACCTTGTTGTTACTATAAGCCCCTTTTACACTGCCTCTTCAAGGTGGGAATTTCACTGTTTTGCCACCTTGCTGTTCTGTATAAAAAGTACAATCGCGGAGAGTTAGGAGAGGTAGTAGTAGTAGTATTAGCGCCAAAACAAGATCTCTATAAAAAAGGCAGCCTGCAGGATGGGATCATGGATGAGATGGATGTGACTTTTTTTATGATGTGTTCTGTGTGCGACCCGCCCCTGGGAGATTAAAAAAGCAGCTGATAGCAGTTAGCAGCTAAGTCAAAGAGGAAGAACAGTGGCCAAAAATGCCTGCAACTTGGTAAAACAATAAGGTTTGAGAGGTCCTTCACCCTGCGAGCAGAGGATAAGATCAACCGCCATAAAACAAGGACAGTAAATAATTCTTAATATCAGTAATAGTTAATAATAATAATTATTATTATTATAATTATATTCAAATCAAAGGAAATATCCAATTGCACATTTTCTGGCCAATACTTCACAATTTATTTTCCAATGATTTCCTAACAAGACTATAAGCCATGCTAGCAGCTCTTTGAAGCTGTACTCATGAACAGTGCTGCTTTGAACTAAATGCTAATGTCAGCAAACTAACATGCTCACATTGACAATGCTAACATGCTGAGGTCTAGAGGGTATTACATTTACCATCTTATTTAGTGTGTTGGCATGCTAATATTTGCTAATTAGCATTTCACACAAAGTACAGCCAAGGCTGATGGGAATATCATTAGTTTTGCAAATATAGAGACGCGCCGGGATGATGTTCATTTGTAGGCAAACCTGAGGGTTAAACTCACCCTGGTTCTCTTGACAAAAAGGCAATGGGATTTTTCCACTGGATTTTGAACTATTGCAGAGAAGAAGCTTGTGGCAAACAAAGGTTTATAACACTTAAATGTTTTGTTCAGCAAGATAATCTTCTCATTGGTGATTTACGAAGCATAAATACAATGGCCTGAAGTAAAAAGCTAATGTTAGGCTATAAACAAACTACACTCCAGTCACATGACTTCAATGTTGCCATTATGTAGTCTCATTCAGCCACTTGTTAGCAACAGTCTTTTTTAAGACACGGAAAGGCTTCACACTTTATGTTGTTGAACAAAACCTGAAAATCTCTTAAGCTTGTGTTAACAGCAGACCTTATTTCAGGCATCTAACCAAAACCCATTCAAAAAACCCATCAACTTTGAGAATAGGGAACCGCGAGTGCCAAAATGCTAACTCATTTCCAGGTTTTAGGACTCCTGTAACACTATAGAGCACCTACCTGTTGTTGGCAGATATCAACTATCACAAACAGAGCAATTAATTAGTGTGCAGCAGACTTTTCTGCCGTCTGCTGAAACTGATGATTAAAGTCGGTGTCTGTGTTGTAGTTGAAACATTTGATACTGACAATCTATAGCTGTGCAGGATAATCAGTTTTATTCTTTAACTGCATAGTGATGATAGTCTTGCAGGTTGACCCAGTCTTTTATTATTGTTGGTTAACTGTCATGCACTTAAAATAAACCAATGTTTCAATTCTGCATTTAAAGGAAAACAGAAAGTGTGAATTGACCCCAAGCTTGAAAAAACAAAGTGAAACAAAACTTTATTTTTTGGCCATATCTTCCAGCCGTCGAGAAGAATCGGGGAAATACATGAAATACCAGAAGATCATCATAGGATGTTTGCAGTGGCACTGGGGCTTTTCCAAGTTACATATTTCCCCACTTTTTCCTGCCAGAAACTAATAACTCTTCCTCTTTCCAGTCTGTCTCAGATCAAATGCTTTTTTTTTTCTCTTTCCATCATTACAGACAGATTCAGGGCTTTCTTCTTGCATTGCATGTCTGTTTGTCTATCTCTGTCTCCTTTGGTGCCGTTAAATGAACTCATTAGTTCTGTCAGGCCTTTCACTCAGCTCCACTTCTGCTTCTAATTAGGCCTGTACACAGAGGACTAGATCATTGTGTGTGTGTGTGTGTGTGTGTGTACGCGCGCGTGTGTGGGCTCTCACACATTTTTGCTTGTGTATGCATTTACATTAATGTGTGCATGGGAGATTCCCCAGAGATGCCAACCAATATCCCATGAGGCCGACTCATCTGCCTCTCTTCATACCTCTCTGCCTGCAGCAACAGAGGGACAGAGGGAAACAAGGAAGAGGATGGGCAGAAGAATAAAGGATAACATGCACAAGAGGGGGGACAGGGAAAGTCAGAAGAGTTTGACTCAACACATATTTGGTTGTGGCGTTAGTTGTGGCGAAAAGCTATCCGTAAAACTGCCCGCCTTTAAACCGCCTTCTACTCTTCTTTCTCACCACACACACACACACACACACAAGTAATCATCTTATGGTATGGCCAAAATAACGAAATAATAGCTTACAGAGCAGCAAGTGAGGCAGTCAGACCCCAGCCTCTGTATTTTCCCCAAAAACTGCCCAGAAATTCCCCTGTGGTTTGGCCTGCTACTCTGTCCTCACTCGCTTCTCTCTCATTCCTCTCTTACTCTATTCCCTCCTTCCTTCTACACCATCCCTCCTCCTCTTTTAGCAGTCCTCCATCTTTCACTTCTCTCTCGCTGTCTCCCACTCCCTCCTGTTCTTCATCCCTCTTTCCTCTGTTCCCTTGCCTCTCATAAAGTCCTTCCTCTGTCTTTTCCTTCTTGATCTTGTCTGCTCCTTCTTTCTTTCACCCTCTCTGCTGCCCCCTCCCTTGAAGTCCATTTCTGCCAGAAACCTAATGAGAACAATGTGTCAAAATATGTGTGTGTGTGTGTGTGTGTGTGTGTGTGTGTGTGTGTGTGTGTGTGTGTGTGTGTGGGACAGATGTCCTCATGGGGTCCTTCCACTAGTATACACATGTGCAGATACATTCACAATAGCATTATGAACAACTGCAGGTCACTTTGTGATACAGAACAGTTTTTACATTTACTAGCTGATATTATAATATTACTTATGTTATAATTCATATTTTAATGTTCAATTCTCTTGATTAAACAATTTCACTTTACAGTTAATGATCAAGCAAAAACAATTAGTCAATTCTAGGGCTGTCCCGTGAAAGTTGAAGATTCAAATTATCAATTGACTAAAATTTTTCAAGTTGTGCAGTTTTGAGGGTTTTGTGGCAGTCAGTGTGCGGTTTAGCCTACTTCTTGGGATGTTGTGGTCCCCAGAGTTAGCTGCAGAGTGTGCACCCCTCTCTTTCATGCTGCTCTCAGGCAAAGGCAGTGCGATGGAGCCAACTACCCGGAGAAAGAGAAGCTTTGCCTGGCCAGGCTCCGAGATAACGTTATCTTCTGCCCTCTGCTTAGAGGTGGTGAATTTACAGCTCACAGCAACTTAATACGCCACAGTGTCTGGCTTTTGATATCTAGTGCCAGCAAAAAAATGCTGTTGCACATTTCCGATCCATCATTATCGTAGTTAGCTCGCTTTAGCTCGGAGGGTTAACTTGGCTTGTTCACTATATTACATAAGCCTCGCTATCACCCTTCAGGTCCCAACGAACCTCATTCAAACTCTTATTCCCTATACGGAAAAAAGGAGCAGTCTAATATTCCTACTGAACAACCGATTCTGATTTTACTGACATAATTTTGGGAAAGGCAATTGATTAATTGATTAGTTGATCAACACGGAATGAATTGATTTTTCTGTAAATAAAAACAACTATGCTCTGGTTCCAGCTTCTCAAATATGAACATATTGTTTGCAAGACTACTTCTATGATAGTAGAAGTAGACTCATCACAGTCGCAAAGCGCAGGTGTTACTAATGACATTAATGATGGCAATGTTCTATTTAGGTGTCACAGTCAACCATGACAGTGTGACAGTGAGACAACATGAACAATAACAGGACCCTGAAGGGGTCAGTAATCTGGCCTTGTCAGGTGGTCAGATTGCTTTGGAAACCCCCTCCCAAAAAACCTCTGACGGAAGATTGTGAGGTCTGTGTCCAACAGTCTGATATTCACACCCACTTCACACAGTGATTGGCCAGCTGTGCAGACAAGGAAAAAAGGTTTCTTAAGTCTGGCAACATTATGTTCTAAAGGCCCACAAGTGCTTTCAATTACTCTTGCTTATTAGACCACTGCTCAGGTTGAAGCTGGGTGGAGCTATGTTGGAAATTACATGAGGTCATTGACTCAGAGGACATATGAGTATTATTTGTTTAACCTAACTGGTGCACCAGAGCTACATAGATGTCAAGCAAGGACATGACCACAGGTGTGTCAAGTTTTGAAAAAATACATCAGTGTTAAATAAATACTGTTGCCTGAGTAAAATACACATTCAATTTAGTAATTAATAGATAGTTAAGTGACTCAATATCTCAAAATGACTTACGATCTCAAAATAATGACTGACCTACTTCAAAATAATGACTATCTCAATATAATGATGCAGTATCTCAAAATAATGACTGACCTACTTCGAAATAATGACTTAGTATCTCCAAATAATGACTTAGTGTCTCGAAATAATGACTTAGTATCTCAAACATGACGTACTATCTCAAAATAATGATGTAGTATCTCAAAATAATGATGTACTACTTAAAAAAAATGACTTAGTATCTCAAAATAATGACTTAATATTTCACAATAATGACTCACTTTCTCAATACAATGACGTAATACTTCAAAATAATGACTTAGTATCTCAAACATGACGTACTATCTCAAAATAATGAGTTGGTATCTCAAAATAATAACGTAGTACTTCAAAATATTGACTTAGTATCTCAAAAACAATGACTTACTATCTCAACATAATTACTTAGTATCTTAAAACTGTGACTTGCAATCTCGAAATAAAGACTGGCCTACTTCAGAAAGAATAATGACTTATCTCAATATTATGATACAGTACTTCAAAATAATGATTTAATGATCTCAACAGTGACTTACCTATCTCATAATAATGACATAGCTATCTCAAGTTATTAACTATCTCAAAATAACAACTATCTCAAAATGACTTAGTATCTCAAAAATAATGACGTAGTATCTCAAAACAATGACTTACTTATCCCAAAACAATGACTTACTTATATCACAATAATGACTGAAATTATTTTGAGGTATTAAGGCAATATTTCTAGGAGGTTTCTCATTATTTTGAGATAATTACGTCATTATTTTGAGATAATAACTCGTTATTTTGACATAATACAACATTATGTTGAGATATTTCTCATTATAATGATTTACGGGATCTTTTTTCCATCACACTAGCAGAAATGGGCTTCCGTAGTAGCTAAGTCTTTAATATCTGTGGTTGCTTTCAGCTGTCGCAGTCCATGTTGCATGTCAGTGAGCAAGACTGCTTTATGGTAATATGGATTTACAGGATTTTTACATCAACATGATGAAGTCACTTGATTTGTTGGGTATTTAATACACTGGATTAGCCAAAAACAGACATTCCATTAGGTTATTTTCCCTATAAATGGTTTTTCAATTTATTTTCCATAAAATTCACAATATCAGGGACATCCTCGTGACCCACAGTGTTCAGATGTACCATATAATTGCAACATACCCAATTTGGTTCAGGCATGTCATGCTGCTCTCTCTCTGTCTCTCTCTCTGTCTCTCTCTCTCTCTCTCTCTCTCTCTCTCCCTATTTCTTGTCTGTATCTGGACTGTAAGATCAACACAGAAAGGCCAGAAATCTGCTGTATTACAATAGATATTACATCCTTAATCTGGATCTCTCAAAATTAGTCACTGGTGACTATTTTATGGCATAAATGACTAAATGACTTGCCAATAAAAATCTCTACATATACTAGACTGCATGGCAGTATAACCACACACATTACGGAGAAACAATTTCTCTCACACACACAGATCATCATAACAAGAGAAAGTATTCCCTTGATCCCTGGAACACAGAGTCACACCTGCCCCCTCCTCTTTGTTGTCCTCTAACGTGGATCAGAGAAAAAACCTTTGGGAAATCACGCTGTTGAAGTGTAAACACACGAGTGTGTTTATCTGCAACACCACACTATAACATTATAAGATTACATAAATGAGTTTTCCAAAGGCCAGTGTATTCAGTGAATAGCCTGGAAGTGTATCTGAATATGTGTGCCAACTTTCTACAAAGGATAAAGCAGATTATGGACAAAAATAATCATCATTCTCGACTGTAGTGACTGTTAAAGATTACAAATGTCTGCCCATCGTGCGGGCAGTGAGACCGCAGATTGATGCTGGTTTTAGGTCCTGACAGGGTGGAAATGCTGGATGCCCTCTGATGTGGTCCAGTTTTACAAACAAGGAGAGACGTGAGTCTGTAATACAAATAAAAAGACTCACTTTCCTCTGTGACAGGATGCAGGGACAAATATTAACAGACCTCATACACAAAGTCAACGGGAAAATAATAGTCTAGAGGCAGTACCAAGGGGGGGAAAAACGGGACAGTGCAGGTCTAATCAGTTACGCTATTTCTTTTCTTGTTTCACGTTTCATGAGTGAAAATAAGGGCTGCAACAGTTATTTTGACTACGATTAATCTGCTGATTAGGCCTATTTTATTGATTAATCATTTAGTACAAACTAGTGCAAATACATTTATAACATTTTTATTATATTCTAACAGAAGAGAGTGTCACTAATATCTCTGCCAGATACAACTATTACAGTGACTCATACTGTATCACTTATTGATGTAGTGAAATGTTCCTTGTCTTGTTTGTTGAGTGGCCAAACACTATATGAGAAATCTAAGCCACATAAAAATAATACATTAAATGTTGTTATGCTACAATTCATTATTTCAAATGGTTGGTGCTTTTAGGCTCAATACTGTAAATGGGAAACACCCCAAATGAAATGTGCTCTGAGGGAGACCACACAGTTTCCCCATAGTGGCTAATGAATGCTTCCACTGAGTCAGTTTCAGGTTTGCTCACACTGGACCTTAGTGGGGCTTTGATAACGACAGGGCGGCCAGAAAAACACATCACAGAGCATGACGCCACAGTAACGAATAAATACTGACCAGTGATTTTTTTCTTTTAGTTTAAAGCTCAATTAATCAGGTGTTTGGTTTACTTTGTTCTATAACTCCAACCCAAGATGAAGATGACGCACTTATTTGACATATTATCGTCATTTAAAGTTGTTACTGCTAAAATGTTAGCATATATACATACTAAGCAGAGTCAGAGGAATATTAGCATACTGTAAAACTTCAATTGAAAGCCTAGTCCCAATCAAATGCCCAGTCACTTTTACTAGCCCAGTGTGGCTACACATTCTGACAAATGAAGGCCTGCCTCAATTAGACACCTGGTCTAGTCGCCATGTAGTTCATTTTTATAGAAGTTCTTTGGAAGTATAAAACCAGGTTGTTGGCTATCCACTTGAGCTAATATTAGTTAGCTGTTTAGATCACACAAACAAATATAAATGCTTGAACTTTTGTGAATATGGAGATGCTACATATTGTTAGCTAAGTTAGATTCTCCATAATTCAACCGATTAGTTCACTTTACTGAAGCTATGAGGGCCAAAAATTATGGTTAACAAGAGAGACGGGAAAAGGTGGTGACTTCCTACCTCTGAAGCAGTCATTAAGTCAGAATATGTATCCATTACTCAACTACCTGCTAAGTTATTCATATTCCTTAAGTCTGTAAGGGTCCATTTATCAAAAGAATCAAAAGGGTTTTTCATAAAAAATCATCCAAATCGGGAGTATTGTCTCTCTCTGATGTGCTGTCTGTTGGAGATAAATCAAATGAATGTGTGAAAGGAATTAAAAGCCTGTCCCGTATAGATGCCTGTCCCAAATATAAGCCTGTTGAGTCCAGTGATTATAGCAAATAATAGCACAGGCTACTAAAGTTTTACAGTACATTTGGAGTTATGTGTCTGCCAACAAACATACATACATCTAACATTCACTTTCCTTTTAGCTTTCATCTTTTTAACTTTTCTCGTCTGCTAGTTGTTAGTTGCTTACACTGTCAATGTTTGGTGCTGGGAAAATAGTGTACAGTAACTTAATCAAAGTTTTCTCACTGAAGCAGCTTCCTGCCGCACATGGAAACAAAGCTTATGAGAAAACAGAAAAGTTGTGGGCCACAAAACCACAACAATGAGCTGAAAATACTAAAATGCTAAGTAGAGATGAGAAACTTCAGAGTTGGTGATATGATTCTCCGTGGGTTTGAAATCATTTAAATCTTACATGAAGTTGATTTGAGAAAACAAATGGGGGGATTTTTGTTTCCATCCTTGGACAACATTAAAATGGCTACAATTAGGAGCAGTAACAACTTGTCTTACATGTAGCTGTTTTTGTATTATGTATTTAGTACTAACATTTGAATAGCTAATAGTTACTGTATCAGCCAAACGAATGAAAACACACGTAATTCAAAATTCAGTTCCTGTCACATTCCAGAGGGTCATTTAAAACTCTCTGTACAGCTGGATACCAGAGACACATCTGCACATGGATATCAGAGGCAGTGGGGTTCATACTGAGACAGAGCTGACAAACTGATGTGGCCTGTTCCAGGCTGTGCAGACTCATACTCCGTGGCAGATCTCGCCTCACGAGGACAGCCAACGACACAGTGAACAGACGGTCGGCTAGTTTTGGCCTCGGAACAAAAGAAAAAGAACTGTTCCTTGTCAGGGCTGTCCCCGTTTCATCAATAGCCTCTGTGTCTGGTATGCGCTGTTTTTATTCCTCCAATTACTAACACAAAGGGCTTGTCCTGCGTGTCCTTCCACTGACCAGCAGGCTAACCCAATAAGACACAAGGGGTGGCCGCGGCGAGCTTCAACTAATCATTTGGACATATGGGATATTATGTCTATCAGTCAGCTGGCGACGGGAGGGGGATTAACCAGCGGCATGTCGTGTCTAGATTATATGTATATCATGTGTTAATGGACCAAAACCAGTCTGTTTGAAAGGAACTTGTTCATTCATTCCTTTGGCCTCTGAGAGTTCAACAGCATCAACATGAAAAAACATCCGTCATCACAAGTTATTTCCTTTGATTAGGAGTATGTTACCACAACTCACTGGCAGATTTTTTCACTTGTTTAAGGAAATACGATTTTAACTTGGTCTCAGAAATAGTAGAGCTGCAAAAATTAGTCAATTAATCGATGAGTCAGTCAAAAGAAAATGAATCCCCAACTATTTTGAGAATCAATTAATCTTTTCAGCTATTGTTCATACAAATATGTCAAACATTTGCTTGTTACAGTCTCTTAAATGTGAGAATTTGCTACTTTTCTTTATTATTTAAGATAGTGAACACAGAGTCATTGGGTTTTGGACTGCTGGTTGGACAAAATAAGCAACATGAAGATGTCACTTTGGGCTCTAGAAATTGTGATGGGCATTTTTCATATTTTTGGGCATTTTATAGACTGAGTGATTATTCAATTCATCGTGAAAATAATTGGCAGCTTAATCGGTAATGCAGCCCTAGGTGATAGGCTAATTGACTGGCTAATATGGAGATTTCACTGAGCTCAAACTTGTTCCCCTTGCTGTTGTTAGTTGTTAGTTATTAGTACCAAGGCTGAAAAAAAGCAGATACAATATATTGCAAACAAAATATTGTGTGAGCTAGAGAAGTTACCCGGCAACCAACTTGGATTTTGTGAATTAAAATTGGACCTTGACAAAACACTGTCTGACCTTAAAAGCAGTAAAAAGTAAAGAAAATGAAAATAAAAAGACAAAAGGCCAAGTGTTGTTTGCTTTTCACTGAAAACTGCTGTCTGCTGCTGGAAGCAAGACAGATTTGAGCAGTTTGTGGGCCAGAAAAACAAAACAATGAGCTGAAAGACCCTAAAAAGCTCTGCAGGTCAACAGGGAACTGCAAAGTTAGTATTAATTCTCTGTGGGTTCAGGACTTTGTGCAATAACTCACATTCTATCCATAGTTATACAAAAATATTCATAATGGAGTTTTAAAATTGGTCTGACCATTGAAATCTAGTTTCCTCTTTACAGACATCTCAATTATTAGCGGGACAACCATCTTGGCAGGAGACAATAGGAAAATTTCAAGTCATGATTATGCTGCGTTGAAATGGAATCAGGCAGACGGCAAACCAGATATAATTTTAGTGGATTAGAGCAGGACGGTAACATTAGGCCGGCAGAGAAAACCAGCACCAGACAACAATGGCACTCAACGTTAAAATATTTTAACTTTTTGTGGTCCTTCATGATGGAATTTACAACCAGATGCAGCATAGATCTCTCACACAGAGAGAAAACACGTGTGATCTAGACAATTACTGTAACTAGAATAATTAAATGGCATAATAAATCAAAATAATTGTATTACACGTAAATTACTGCATTCTTTGTAAACAATACAAAATCTCTGTCGCAAAATATTGTCATGCATATTTCGTTTTACTGACCTAGGTGTTGTCTGTCTTTGGTTTGCCATCTGCCTGATTTTATGGGAACACAGCATTATCCTGTCCAATTATGATTCACAATATTATCCCAATAATAAATTACATATGCTTAAAACTCTTGAAACGGCCCTAAAACATACAGGAATCATTCTCCCTTACATTTTCTTAAGAAATAAATATTTTGAATGCGTCACAGATAGGGCACACGTCATTTTTTTGCAAACATCCTTGAAAGCGAAAATGAAACATCTTAAAAAAACAGGCTTTTCAACTATTTGAAATGGCATCATGTCTTTCCAAACAAAATATCTCAATGCTTGATTAAAATCTTTTGTGTTTATTGAGGTTGATGCGTATACAGCTTGTTTTTGTGGAGTGTTTGCCAAGCCATCTCTGTGAGTGCTGCTGGACACGATATTCATGATCATCCTGATAATGGAAATTCACTATGACCAACTTTTTGTGAGTGTTTCTTGTCCCCTATCCACAAAAGTGTCATATATTGTCTCATCCCTACAACCATCCAAACCTAACTTGTTTGTATGGACTGAACATCTTGAAACAACAACAACTGCTTGACAAGATTATCTATCTTGGATAAAAACAAACAAGATTGAATCATCTTAATTAAGATAACATGACTTCCTACAGCTGACCTTTGTGCCATGAAGCTTCAACAGTGACTAAGAAAACAAGACATGATTGAGAGCAGTAAGTTGACTTGCAGTGTGAAAAAGACTCAGGCCACTGGCAGATTTCAGTGCTTTTGCTGGGTATTTACAGCAGTGTACACAGATATGGGCCAAGATTAGACTGACAACATGCATCTCAATTAAATGGTTGGTGACGAGCTTTCCTAAAAAATAAAATCAAACAAACACAAGACCCTGCCCTTTGTATCCATCCCCTGCTCATATGTGCATCTCTGCTCTCTCTTCTGTCATGCAGCACCAGCAATAAAAATCACTGAAAGTGTGTCTTAAGCGTGAAGCAGCACAAATCATCCGAGCTGGAGCCACCAGTGTTGACCTTTGCCCTAAATACACACATGCAAGCGGAGGTCAGGAATGTGGGGCACCTAAGCTAATTGTGAGAATATCTGGGGGTTTATGTATTGTGTACATGGCACAGCAGTCTGGAAACTCAAGCCTCGTTCTGTCTGACGGCTGTTTCTTTCTCAGGGCTGTGGGAGCCGAGCAGACGCACAGGGGGACTGGGAGAGGGAGCCAGTCCACAAACAACACGACTCAGCTCCTGTCAAACTGACAAACAGTGACAGGCAGCTGACACATTCTTCCAAACAGCGGCCCACGTCTGGACTGTGGCACGAGGCTACACATCCTGCCTGTGCCTGAGGGTTGCTGCAAATGTTTTGATACCGATGTCAGTTGCAATAAGCCAAATTCCACCAGCAGTTTTGATGTGATACAAAGTGTTACACTCTGTGCATGTCAGATTCGCCTATCTGAAGATCTCCATCAACAAGCTGAAAAAACTAACCAAGTATAACAACAAAATATTTTGGATCATTTGTGGTTAGGGAAAAACTGATGTTGATACAATTTTGGAGCAGAGCCTCGGGTTTTTATTCAATCACCACAGTGGATGGCTTAATGACTCCAGAACATTTTACCTTGGTTTATTTTGGGAGGTGAAAAACAGGTCTTGTTTTGACTTGAGTGGAAATGTGTCACACATTGATTAGTTCCTACAATTCCTGCTCATCAGTATTCATCCAGCGTTCATTCCAAACCATTAAACACTGCTTTTAGCCGTTCCTGGCCTGAAGTTTCCGAACCCCAAGGGCTCTGTGGCTTCCCTCCCTCCAATTCACTCTTTTTCCACTTTTCTAAAGATTGAACTGTTCTATATCAGCGCAGTTCAGGATCTGAACTCATCTCCATGGAGCTCTGTTCAGTCCCATAATGAAGCCAGTACGAATCTCCTAACTAACACATTTCCCTTTGAGAACTCAATCTACAGTACGTACATGTTACTCTGAATGTATTACAGTCCTTCCATCTGAGGGTTAGTAGACTTTTTGATATGTGAATAGTCTTGTGGAATGCGTGTCTGCACACTAAAGCTTTAGCAGAACCAATTTATTATGAATTTCTGTGGAGCTGCTTATGTGAATACTACGCACATGTGATGCATTCTTGAAGACAAAACCCATAAAAATAAATTTCCCCCCATATCGAAGTGATAACGGTTAGTATTCATTCTTTCTTTAGCTGTTTAGGCTTTAGCTGAGATGCTCTCTCATTACACAGTCATTTGATTTAGCCTTATTATAATAATAATTACTGATTAATTCATTTTAAACCAGATCATTTTAAGGTCATTATGTGGCTTATTTGTATTATCAATTCTCTTCTGTTTTTTAGTTGTATTGTATAAAGTACAAAGTTAGTTGCCATCTATTAAAGTAATTGCCAGAAAAAAGTAAAATTCTCTGATTCCAGCTTCTTAAATGTGAATGCTTTCATTTTTTTTTTACTCCTCTATGATATTTCACTGAATGTGTTTGGTCTGTGGACAAGAGATGTTGTCATTGAGGATGTCATCTTGGGCCTTGGCTTGGGCTCTTTTTGACCAAACAACTACTTGAGAAAATATTCGACAGATTAAAAGACAATGAAATGAATCGCTAATTGCAGCCCTATTGTATCAGAAGACAAACTAAGAAAAAGGAGACAGAAACAACAACAAAGAAGATGACATAAATGTTAATTCCAGTCTGTCCCATACCATCAGTAAAAATGACTGGACTTACAAACAAATATTACTTCTAAAATCTGATATTGGCCAAAATGAGTGACGTTAATTTACATGTTTCATATGTAGATGTCATCCTCTAAATGCAGTGAGTACTTTTTTTTTTTTTTTTTTTACAATATGACTGAATTCTTATCTTTTCACATACAATATTTATCACACTGCATCTACTATAGGGTGTGTTTTTTACATTGCTGAGTATATCCCACTGCTTTTGTTTGGGCCATGCTTACACAACTGCTCATTAATACATTTCTGCTTTTGACTTTCCCGAATTGGTTATATTCTAGTTTATATGGTTGCAACATGCCAATTCCCCCACAGATCATTTACATGTTTTCCTCTTTCTCTCCCTCGATCACTCTCTTGGGCAGTATCAGTGTAATAACGCAGACTGATCTCATCTGCTTCTGCTTACTGTGACCTCTTATCTTTAGCAACCCACAGCCATTCAAATGTACAGAGCACAATGTATCCAACTCTGACTGTGACCAAAACTGTGGTTACTTTCCTGTTTACACTAATCAAAGGCTTTCTGATCTGTTGATATTCAAGCCTTCCTCCTCTTCCCCCTCCTCCTGACCATAGATCAACTGTTACTGTGCGCCTGTTTGTTTATGTCAGACTGTCTGCTGTTGTGTCATAACGTGTTACAGAAATGGTTGTGTGTGGGGAACATTAAAAACCAGAGCGTGTGGAGTATCAATGAGCTTTAGTGATGGCATTGTGCATCCTATTACTCTTATTTAAAAGGCGCCAAAGGTGTGGTGCTGATCGGTGCACTATGTTAGTGTAACAGGAGCATCAATTCACTTAATATACACCTCCAGCTATTCTTGTATTTAATGTACTTTTCCACTTGCAGTGAACGGTACATTAAAGTGAAAGTTGAATAATAAAATAATCATTGACGTTATTTTATTTACATGCTCTATTTTTCAGATTGCTTTATAACATTTAATAATTTAGTCTCTGCATGATAATGTGCTGCATGCTCAGGACGGACTCACAAGAGTACTGATGTGCAGAGAAAGTGGCCCACCACACAGACGCCCATGCCTGAAAATGAATAATGCACAGAGGTGTGCAGCCAGACCACAAGAGTCTAATCTCGGCCTTTGCAAGTCCTCGCTCTCGCGTTGGCCAACTTACCCTCCAACGTTACTTCTTTCCCCGCCTTCTTAAGCGCCTGGACCGCCAGGTCGTGTGTCGCCTCCCGGAGGTCGTTCCCATTCACCGACAGGATCGCGTCGCCCACCCGAAGAGCCCGGCTCTGGTCGGCAGCGAGCCCCGGGAAGATCTTGGAGATGAGGATGGGCATCCGGTTCTCGCGCCCCCCCTTGATACTGATCCCCAGCCCGCCAGACTCCTGTTTGACAACTCGGACCTTCCGCACAGCCTCAGAGGAACCGTCCAGACTGACGGGGACGTCGCCTTGCCTTGACCCGAAGCTGGACCCGGGACTGCCGTAGCTGGATCCGGGGCTTCCAAAGTCAGAGTTTGTGCCGTTATTCGGGTACTTTCCAGGGCTGCTTAAACCGTAGTTGCCGTCATATTGACCTCGACTGACACCCCCGCGCCCCGGGCTGCTGCTGCGCCCCCTGCCCCCGTGGTTCTGGTTCTGGAGTTGGTCTTGACCCGAGGACGGACCGCGGCCAGGGTTCCCCGGACTCGCTCCCGGGTCGTTTCCGTTCGACATGCCATTTCTCAGGCCCGCCGTAGAGTTGTTGTAGTCCCAGTGATTGCCCCCCTGTCCGGTTGCCTCCGCTTCGGCCGTTAAAGTCAGCGTTTCTCGGGTGAGTTCGGCGGCCACTCGGATCCAGCGGTCGCGGAGCAGAAGGTCCAGTTGACCGTTTTTATCCGCTCTGGTCCAAACTGCCATTCCTGTACGGTTAGCCTGCTCCGAGGCGGGCCGCTTTCACACTAAACTCATCATCAACTTTTTCCTCTTTTTCAGAGTGCGCACAAGCTGCGACTAGGCTACACTGGCCCGCATCGACACACCCACTCACACTGGGACTGCAGGCAGAGGGCGAGAAAAAACAGGACTCCCAAAAAAAAGGAGGGAGAGAAAAAAGAAAAGAACAACTGGCTGTGATGGGCCAGCCTGAGAGGGCTTGTTGTTGAGTTCAAGCTCTAAAGCTGTCCGACTTCCACTGGGAAGTTAGTGACAGTTCAACGACACAATATCCCTTTGATGCTTTCAAAATAAAAGACATGCACATGAATTTTGTTAACACATGTTGGAGTCATAAAAAAAAGACGAAAGTAACAACTGCAGACACTGTGTCCAACAGAAAGCTTTCTGGTTGTCAACGAGGAGGGTTTCCTTTACTTTCAGTCACTAAATGTAAAATAAATAATCCCCCTTTTTTCTCAAGAATATTAAAAAAAAATTTTTTTAAAAAGTGTTACAACAGCACACAACACAGGCTGAGAGTAAAGGAAATAGATTTTTGAAAAATAATATTAGTAATAAAATAATATAAATTATTAATATAAAAACAGTATATTAATAATTATAGCCTATAAAACATAATAAAGGATGAAACAAACAACATTTAAAAGCTATGTATTATTATATTACAATATATTACGACTGACCAAATTTTCATAGGCGCAGATTTAGGGGGGATACAGGGGACATGTCCCCATCAGTATTTAAAACATGTGCATTTGTACCCCCCAATAAAAACATAAAAGTAAGAGAAAACTTACCTTCTTTTAATACAGAAATTTATACAGAAAAGGCACAAACAGGAGCATAGATTTTCACCAAAACACAGAATAAAACCTCCGCCCAAAAGAATAAAATAATAAAACATTTCCTGATATATATTTAGTCGACTTAGGTGGTGCACCTCTGAATTCCTCACTGCCGTAAGTGTAAGATCAGGGTTTGAACTTAGACCAATAAAGATATTGACACAGACTGAAGCATTCATCACAGGTGGACCTCAAAGTGACCATAAAAAACATTAAAAAGTCAATGAATGCAAAGTAATAAAAGTTTATTACATTTTACGCTTTTATTTCGAAAATATAATCACTTAACTTCCTGTTTCCCTCAATGTCATTCATTGTGTCTTCACGCAGCTTGTCTGTCTGATGAGTGAACTCAGAGCCGGATGACAGACACAGCCAATAGACATGTAGACCTGTAGATTATTTATTCATGATGATAGAGGCGGGGCGTCCACAGACGCATTATGGATCCACTGACCGGGGACAAAGCCTACTTAAGTTCACTCACTATGTTGCCTCTTATAATGGATTCTGCGGCCTTCTGTAAACTTTGTCCTCATATTCTGGAAGTTTATTGACATTCACAAAGAGATAAATACTCATGAAGGCAAACAGTCAGGATGGACCTGTTGGCATTTCACTATGATCATTGTCCTCGAAGTTAATAACTGCTCTGTCTGAACAATCATAATGATTTGCCACTGTTTGTTTCGCACTTTTCTTTTTGTTCAGAAGCTGCCAAAACCAATTTGTTGTGCAACAGAACAACCGTTCAGTGATCAAACTGAGGCTGTGTTGTTGAGATGGCAAAACATTTCCTCAAGAAAACTTTAAAGCTTGTGACAAGTGTGAAATCTCTGGCTCTTTAATATCAGACTGAAATAACTCAAAACATTGTTAATCCCAAAGCAAGAACTCCCTCAGGCCATGTGTGGTATCACTTCAAATGTTTTGTTTTCCTTTGATCACGAAATAATATGCAACAAGAAGACAGTCTTTTGTTGAGTTCACAAAATATTAATGATGTGATGTTCAGATTCTTTTTTCTTGAGCTCACAAAATACTTTGCTCAAGATCACAATAGAATAAACTATTAAAAATATTTATCTTCTTTAAAGTGAGAAAATTAGTTCTTGACATTACAGGTGACCAGACAATATAACACGGTCATAATGATTACACATGATTTAATGCAGTTTCTCTGTCTGTATTTTCTGGATGTAATCTAATGTAGACCTACTGTAAATGATGATCACATGTTCACCAGGTGTCACTTAGATTAGATTCTTAGATTCTTTTAGTTAAAAAAAATCACATCTTCCATTTATTATAACTGAGACATTTTAACAGTAACACCAAGCTGCAATGCAGAGACACACTCTCTTCACAGTTCAGACCTCCAGTGGAGTCACAACATGGGCTTTGCTTCCTGTGCCTTTATTCTTCACCACCAGCAGAGTCACATCTGAAAGCATTTTACCAAGCGATCAGTTGGATCCATTAATTTTCAATGAAAGGAGCTCAGCTGCTGCAAACCTGCTTGTTCGGAAAGCTCTGTCTACACATTAAGACACAAACTACAGCCTCCAAAATGATCACATAGTAAAACCAATATATTGCAAAACAGAACATGTGGTAGGATTTACTGTTGTTTTACCGCTATATAACACAGAGTTAGTTTTAGCAAGGTGAACCTAATAAGTGACAACTGAATGTAGTTAGCAGAACATTACTTTTTTCCTTGTTAGGGACAGTGGTGTCCCCAGAAATCTGTCATAAGTGTGGCCAGATGGGGCCACTGAAAATCTTGGATTGGTACACCAAAACCAAATTCATAACTGAATTTCAGGAATTATATTGTGCTGTTGAAGTATATATAGGCTAGTTGAACATTAACCCTTAGTGACCCACCATAGACCCATTTCTGTCTTTTTAGGGGGACAGTGGATCTTTTAGTGGAGATAGCAGGTCAACAGTCTATGCCACACAGCAGTGGTATCCATCATCTGAAAGCTTAAAACCTGAATATCAGTTGAGATGCAGATCAGCACTGTGTGTCTGGTTTTTATAGTCATTAATCTGTAAAATAAATACATAAATAAAATATGTTGTTTGGGTTAGGCATCTAATAAAATGTCAGAGTTTGAGTATATAGGGGCTTAGAACATTATGATAGCAGTATATGATGGCCATTTCCATAGTCAATTATGTCTCACCAGTTGTTGCAGGAGTTTTGGGGTTGGCTACTCAAGAGTTTATTTAAAAAAAAAAAATACTCAAAAAGTACCACAATAACACACAAGGGAGACTAATGAGCCCAGATGTGAGAAATACAATAGGAGTTATCAATGTTAATCCCAATAGCCTGCTTACAGACCTCTGAATTGCCAACCACACCTTCTGATCCACTGATTCAAATAGATCTGGTGTTTTGCTTCCCCCAGGTAGAAAAACAGCTGATGAATGATATCTTTTTAAGGACGGGAACATCATCAACTTCTCTATAGTTTGGTTGGAGAAAAGACATGAGCTGCATCCATGTCTGGTTGGAGAAAAGCGTGGCTGAGAGTTGTACAAGTTGTATACAGTCTCTGCTCTTGATCTGTACCGTTTCTTCTAACCCTAGCAGCAAGCATGTACCACAACTTGTGTGTCAAACATATTGTTGGTTGGACAGATGTGCAAGTTGTTACTGACTGGTACTCCCATAAAGTCTGCAGACAGGCACAACAGCTGAAAAACTGAAGTGACATGAAGTGGCAGTTGAGTCTGATCAACAGACTATAACCCCACAAGAATTGTTCCTACTTTGCCTATCACTCGTAACCTCTATCAGATGACCACAGCAATGCATAGTAGTGTACTGTAAGGCTTGAATCTGAGTGATATAGCTGGTAAGAGGTCTTGGAACAGGTCTTAGAGGGGAACTCTGGTATTTTCCAACCTGGACAGTGTTTCCCATGTTTTTGTGTCTAAATGACTCACGGGAACAACTGTTTTTGAAATTGATCCAGTATTGAAAGAGAGTAATAGGTATAATAAGTATGTTTCATCATTCTTATCATTGTGTTTTTATTACCTAACACTGGCTCTAGATAGGACAAAGTTTTAACACTTTAAATCAATGGGTCAAGTTTCAGCTGGTCACAATATGCAATTCTCACAGCTAGATGCCACTAAACCCCCTAAAGCATACACACTGTTCCTTTAATTGTGCCTGCTTTTGCCGCTGACAGGCTCAAAATATTATTAGCAGTGTCTGACATCATTATGGAAAGGAGACTACATAGAAATTATTATTTTTCCATATCTTACTCTTGTTCCAGTCTGCTCTCTGTCCATGTCTTGCTAAAGGAGAGGTCTCATTATGAAATCTCACAAGAAGTGACTCGTTGCAGGAGGAGAATGGTGGAAACGTGAGTGACAACTGGAGAGAGGAGTGAAGGTAAGTTTGTTTGTTGGAGTACAGAAAACATCTTACTCTTATTTGGCTAAATATTGAGCTGATTTTGGTAACGCTGAGAAGTCCACAGCAGGAACAAGCTAAAGGTACAGACAAATATTTCATTTCTCTGTAGGCTACTTTCCATAATGTCTTAAGACACTCATAGTAACAATCTGAGCCTGTCAGAGGCAAAAACAAAAACCTTAAATGGACATAAATTGAAGGGGCGCACCTGTCTCGAGTGGTTACATTATGGCCTCTTGTGGCTGCTGCCTCGCTCTCAACACTGGACCAATTTCCGAAATTGACCTATGGTTAAGTCCCGCCCTCAAACGCGATGATCCAATCACAGTGCATATAGCCATTCCCATGCACTTGGACATTCTCTGCCTGAACGTCCATTGAAATGCATTACAGAAAGTCAGTTTTGATCGGTTTTATGAGCTTTTTCATAGATTTGAAGTTTAAAAATGGTCAAACAGTGTGCATGGGTTAACGTTACATGCAACTCCGACACAAGGTATCCTGAGAGGCTGGGTGACGAGATGTTTTTTTTTTACACCACCAAGTGTCTCCTTTGGATAAAGTTGCGTGGTAACGTTAGACCACAACATCAGCTCAGCGTGAATAAGATTAACAAGGATGTCTACATCTGTTTTAAGGTAAGACAACATCGTGTTTGAGGCAACATATTGTCACTTTGCTGGAAAGAAATATAAAGTTATCTTTAACATTTATAGCTAACGTTAGCTAAAGTTAGCCTAACGTTAGCTCCTAGCTGCGTTGTTCATCATGTCACCTTGTTTGCTGGGAGTTCATTAGCCTATTTTGTTCTAGTTTTGTACTTTGGTGATCGTACATCATTGTTAGCTGTTGTCCAAAGGGCTCTAGTTAAGCTAACGTTAAAGCTGCCCTGTGGAGTTTTGCCCATTTGCGCCATCTGCTGTGTTTTTCCAAGTACTGCAACAATAACAGTCAGCGTGCGCCGTTCGATGACGTCGGCAATAGGAGTGACGCTCCCGCACCGCACACCGCCCCCCTCTCTCTCCCCGTAAAGGTAATTTTCCTGACCAGGTAACTGGCGAAGTAGGGAGAAAAAACTTTTTTTTTTTGTTTGTTTGTTTTTTCATTTATATTACGCTGCATGAATGTGTATTTTGACACTAGTTAATAAGCTGTTAGTGGATGTCCACACACTCTTCAAAATGGTAACGTTAGCTTTTTGCTTTATTTATCCAGAGGTCAGAGCTAAAGCTAAATGACACACCTATTTACCACCCAATAATTTTCATTGTTTTATTTGCTGTGAACAAATATACAGACAGCTCGGCGGCAGAGCAGTGCACTCTTGCGCCGCGGTAGCACATATACAATGAATGGGGTCATCGGCGGAGGTATGCGCTTTGCGCGCCCTGTGTAAAATGGGCTTTACTCTGGTTTGATTTCTGCGTTTGTCACTCTCTCGTTTTTTCCTTTTTTCCTTCTTCTGAACGTCTCAGAGGTTGGGGAGGACCAGCGGGACCAGCTCCAGAGGCTTCGGAAGCTTTCCTGGGCCGTTTCTTTGGGTTTTCAGACATCTTTCAGTAGCTCCTCTGCTAGCCTCGTTGTCTCCGCCATTTCCAACTGCGCATGCGCTCTTTGAACTCTACGTCATTTCCTGTGTGACAGCACGGGAATGTCACTCCTGAGAGGCAATAGCGCTTCTAAGCAAACCAGAGACTGTTGTGTGGTGGAGATGCGTTCAATGATCATCCTAATAACCCGTTTGGTAATGTAGCGGACATTGATTTATACGTAAAAACTCCACAGGGCAGCTTTAACTTCTGGAGCTTAGCTTCATTAATTTATCTGTAATCGCAGAGATAACAAAGGTTGGCAAACGTAATGCTGAATGATTCAGTATAAATACTGTGGCACCAAACTAACGGAGAGACACTCTTGGTAAAGATGGTAAAAAAGCTGTTATCTTTTTCTCATATTCTGAGCCAAAAACCTTAACTTCAGTGGCTCTTTAACTTGTTGTCTTTGCACAACGAGGTGCGGTTCACAAGCGTACACTGTGACCTGTAAATTTTGGCTTGTAATTTAAGCTCTTCATCGACCTTCTCAACAATAAAATGATGAATATATCCCTCCAATGCGTAGTTTAGGCCCTTTTGGTTACTTCTCAATGACATCTGATCGTTATGTCCCTAAAAATCATCAATTGCCTCCTGCAAAATGCCGTGTATTGTGACACCTGCCATAGCGCCCGGTCACTGGATGTTGATAGTTTGTCCGAGTGAGTGGAGGGGGGCGTGGCTTAGCCATAGGTCAATTGTTACAAGTCCCTTAGACAAAAAATAACACTGAAAAAATAGAGTCCAGTTTGAAATATACCAAAGTTCTCTTTTCAGGAGTCCCACTGTGGGGACTGTTGTCAGAGTGCATGGACAGGAGGAGCATCACACAGATGTTGGGAATTTGACTTTCAGTTTCTACTGGTGCAAGGCGATATGGAGAAAATCAAATATCATGATATTTTAGACCAAATGCCAAGAATCTGATACTGTGATGGTATTTTAGTGTTGACTAGTAGTGAATTCATCATAAGTTTCCAGAATTAGATTTTAATACATAATCTCCGAACCAACAACATGTCGAACCTTGAAGCAGATGCAGCTACAGCAGCAGAAGACCACACCCGGTGCTACCCTAGGCAGCTAAGAACAGGAAACTGGGGCTACAATTCACACGGGCTCACCAAAATTAGATACCGAAAGATTAGACAATAGAAGATTGGAAATACGTTCCCTGGTCTGATGAGTCTTAATTTCTGCTGTGTCATTCAGATGGTAGGGTAAGAATTTGCTGTAAACAACATTAAAGCATGGATCTATACTGCTTTGTATCAATGGTTCAGGCTGGTGGTGGTGGTGTAATGGTGTGGGGGATATTTTCTTGGCACACTTTGAGCCCCTTAGTACCAACCAAGCATCGTTTAAACACCACAGCCTACCTGAGTATTGTTGCTGACTGTGTCCGCCCATTTATGACCACAGCAGGATAACGCACCATGTCACAAATCTCAAACTGGTTTCTTGAACATGACAATGAGTTCACTGTACTCCAGTGGCCTCCACAGTCACCAGATCTCAATCTAATATAGCACCTTTGGGATGTGGTGGAAGGGGAGATTCGCATCATAGATGTGCAGCCAACAAATCTGCAGCAACTGCATGATGCTATCATGTTTATATGGACCAAAATCTCTGAGGAATGTTTCCTTGTTGAATGCCACCAAGAATTAAGGCAGTTCTGAAGGCAAAAGGGGGTCCGACCCAGTACAAGCAAGGCGTACCTAATAAAGTGGCCAGTGAGTGTATATTGTATATCTAAATATGACCTAGTTTGTAATCAAGCCAACTTCCCTGCTTAGTTCCTCTGTCTGATTGCTTTGATTACAAATGGTTTTGTATGTACAAACAAAATGCTTTTGTTTTAATCACCCCTCCAGAGAGGGTTCAGTTATTACTTTTGCATATTTAATATGTTCCAGTTGGATTTTTCTTCCAAGACAGTAAAAAAGGAAATGTACATCATGTTTGTATTTATTCATGAAGTGCAGCCCTGTGACCACAGAGGCTGTTATGTGGCCACACAGAACAGCTGAACACAGCATGCAGCAGTAAAACTCAGACGCAGCACTGGTCTTGTTTGTCATTAGATTTTATTGCAGTTGAGGTTTACTTAGTGTTTACAAAACCAGAGCAGATTGCAAGCGTCCATGGGGAGTGAGAGAAGCAGGAGTTTCATCTGCTCGCTTCACATCAGCATCGTCATGCTGCGTCAGTTAAAGGTGCAGTCTGCAGCTTCACCCTGATACATTCACAGTGTCGCTGCCGTCATACCTCGTCCAGCTGTACCTGGGACTTTACAAGCACGTCTAAAATGCAAGAGGCCTCGTTAAGCAGCAGCCGTTCGTTACAAATCCCTTTTTGGATGATTAAAAATAAATGTTACTATGCTGTGTACAAGCTTATCGTTTTACAATTCTGATTCTGTGTCTCTAAGTTACATTCATGACAAAAACAAGGCAACCACAGAGAGCTAAAATGCTAGGGTTACATGTTGACTCTATGCTGCGCAGCTTTTGTCCTCCACACCACCAACCAACACCACCTCTACCCTCTCTCTCACAGTGTATACTCCAACAACTGTCAGTACTTTCCTCATCTGCTCTCTACTCCCCTACGCCTGCCTCCCAGCAGCTACAAGCATCAGGGAGTGAAGTCATGGTGCTGTAGATGAGACAGATACAGACAGAACTGCTTCTTATTCAAACCTTATTAAGTGACGAGCGGGGCTCTGTTTGCGTGTGTGCGCATCTGCTGGGTGAGATGGTGGGATATGAAAGATGATATAGTTGGGAAGTGGATAATGGGTGAGGTGGCGGTGGTTTAGAGTCACTAGATTCTTACTAAAAAGGGTTCTATACAGCTTCAGAAAAAGTTTTTTATCTGTATATATCATAGCATAACTGTTAAATAACGCACTTAATACTCCAATATGTATTCTCATTTATGTGTTTGAACCAGTCCAATGGCTTCACAGTCATCACTGACGTGCATGTAACCACCAGAACCCTATAAGAACCCTACTCTTTCTGTGCATGTGTGTGTGAACAGTGCAGTGCAGGAGCTCAACTCATTTGGGAGTGTGTGTGTGGGCAAAAAGGGATAAAAAGTCAGTCATTGGTTCATGTTGTTGATCGTCTTGGTGTGGAACTGCGGCGACAGAGACGGCGATGATGCATGAAGCCGCTGCTGTTGATAATGAGACTGGGGAGGGAGCGGGGGTTGACACTGTGACTGTGGGTGAGGTGGAGGGTGACACTGAGGGTGAGGCTGGGGAGGGTGTGGTTGAGGGCAAGTCTCGAGGTGTGATTGACGTTGCAGCGGTGGTCTCTGAGGGGCAGCAACAGCTTTGGCCTCCCTCTTGGGAGTGTTGTTGAGGATGTCTAGACTCCGGCGGCTCGAGGAAATGACATCAGCCACGAATTTGGTGCATTCAGCGCAGATGTCGCGCAGCGTGCAGCCGTGAGCGTACAGATGGGGGAACTCCTCCTCCACTGAGCGGCGGGATAAGGTGCGCAGGGACCTGCAGGGGGACAGGAAGGGTTGGATTTGTAGGGTTGTAGGTTGTGGATTTGAAGGTTTTGTATGAATTAATACAGTGTATGAGTATGAATATAGTGGTGTAGCACACTTGATGAAATGAAGTTTTACTGTTATTTCTGACTGATATCAATGTCTGAAAAAAAAATCACAGCAGAGATCTGACTTAGCAGCTTTAATCTAAGTATAATAAAATAAGATTTAATGGACATATCATAATGCATTTAAAACAGAAAAGATTTAGAGGAAAATAATTTCATCTCAGTGAAAGCAACTCACTGCGACGTAGTGCAAAATGCTTAAATCTCTCACCTTTAGTTCAACTTTGGTGAAATCAGACGTATAAAGTTGTGCTATCACCAACAGAAAATTGTCTTAACAATGCTGACCTTTCAGGTAATGGAAAACCAAAGAGTCTAAAACAGAGGAAACTATTACAGACAATCAGCTGCATTAAACCATCAACTTTTATTTAACACTCCTCTGTTGGGAGTATAAACTGATCCACAAAAAGAGGCCCAGTTTATAGACATTCATGAGACAAGAGTCAATAGTGCTGTACATCTCTTGCATAAACTCATAACTTACTGTCCAGTTAGCAGTGTCGGAGGTAACGTAAAGTAACACAATTGCAATAAGTGGTTAAAGCAATGCGTTACAAAGTAAGCCGATTACAGTAACATGTTCAGTAAAGTTCTTCAATTATCTGCATAATGAGCGTTTAGAAAAAGACATCATCAAATGATCTCCACCAAAGGATCTCCACCTCATAATATATAACCACTACTTTTGTTATAAACAAGTCGAATAAACTGGACTAATAAAGTAATACTATAAAGTTATGGTTGGTGGGTGAGCAACTCGAGTGAGTGTGAGTGCAGTTGGGTTGTTAAATGCAGTTTATATGCCATTTAAACGCTTTTTTCCTTGTCAGTCTGTCGTCATCTAAAGGTGTTAGACAGGCTAGTTTCTTGCTTTATTTTATTCAGGCCAAGTGATATGTTATTTTGAGGTAATACTTGTATATAATAATAATAATAATAATAATTTATATCATATTTGTACTGTGCAGTGTTAGGAAGGGCAACCTCTTTTACATATGTATATAGATGTTATTGTGAGTCAGTTATAGCCCACTGCAGTGCCGTCCCGATTCTCATGATACTTGTTTTGTGCGTAAATGTGGGTGTATGTGGTTAACATTATGTTAACTTCAATTACTGCAAGTAGCTATGAGTCAGTGTATTTTAGGCAATATTGCAGAGTTGCAAAATGAATGCAATAAGTTACTTTCAACAGGGCGTAATTAATTAAAGTAATAAATTGGGGTTTTTTGTTAAAAGTGACAAGTAATGTATAATAGATGACTTTTATGAGTAACAAGGACCCCAACACTGCCAGGTAGTGACTAGCTACAGGAGTTAGCTTCTTCTTGTTCTTCTGAATATTTTATTGCAAATTATTTTTGGATACAGTTCACATTGGTAGATAAAAGTAATCTAATTGTTCTCCAAATAACTACATTACATATAGTGGCATAACAGAACATGAAATTACAGTTACTTGGTGGCTTTTATACACATTAATGGGCGAGGTAGTTAAAAAGCAAGAGAGTAAAACAATAAAAAAGGAAGAAAAAGTTTGTAATACAAATAAACACATACAGCTACCACCTAATATTTGTGATCCTTCATCCCACACTTCCATCCTCCCATAGACCCCTTGAATGTCTCCATACTTGTCCACATGCCTTATCAAACATCATCCACCTTTCTGCAATCTTAAATCTAAGCTCTGTCAGCCATCTGTCACTGCCAGAGTTCACAGCAGTGTCACTTTTACACCTCCGAATTGCCAAAAGGGCATCGGACTGTAACTAGCTTCTTAACGTCTTCTTAAGGATGCATGGATGAACTCAGCTGTGCCTCTCTCTGGTGTGACTGAGTCTTATCGAAAAGATGCTGTCCAGTTAATAAATGGAAAATAGCATTTTTACAGTTTGAGTCCTACTAGGGACTAAAAGTCAGGATATCTTTGTTTCTGTTGTTTTAATTTTTACCATCTTATTTTTTAAACTTGTTTCTTTTGAGTCCCCCAACTCTATGAAAGTACTAATACTGTAATACAAATATTATATCGTTGGAGTTGTCTAGGATTAAGGATTAAGTATCCTATGAAAAAAAGATGGCCATTGTGCCACTACATTACATCTACTTAGTTCCATTATGTTTCGTTTTCCTGTTATGTGTAAATAATGTAATTTTCTCAGGTTATGATGACCACCAATGGGAGATTTAAATATTACCCTAACTTCACATTTGTCTTTACACTTGTTATACAGTCACAGTCTGTTCTCTTCCTCACTGAATGAATTGTCCCACCTATAATTTAATATCTTTCTTGTGGCAGCAGTTTAAAATGGCATACAAACTGATTAATATTGACCTTTCAAAAGATAAACAGACACATAGTGTAACCCATTACTCACAGTTAATCAGCTGAGCAGCTGGAAAAATGAAGCTAGGCTTTATCTTGTTTGCCTTTCTAAGCTTATTTAATACAAACACAGCATGATAAATTGTGCAACAAAGAAAAGGGAAAAAAAAGAGTGGGGTGAAACCATCACAGTCACTAATAAAAAGCTTAAGGTTGTCTTTGCCGATTAAAATAATGCTAACATTAGCTGTTATAAAACCTACTATAGCTGCACGGTTGGTCGCGTAGTGATGACAGGTATGAGACAGCGGATCAGCACCACACTCCACTCTCTCTCCAACTCAGTGTTGCACCGTCTCTCTCTTTCCGTCCACCTCTTACACTCACATCCACGTCTGTCTTCACACAGGCACGAGGAGTGAGGATATTAATGACAGCTGGGTAATTATTACATAATGGCTGCTTCGAGGCACTGCTCTGATTATATAACAAAGGGATGGAGGGGGGTGATTGGATTGAGTAGGCACTCTGCGATTGGTTGAGGTAAGCACAGAGGCTGTTTCTGCTTAGGTTTGAAAAGGTTAGCAATCAGTGGCTTGAGGGAGGGGCAGACTTAAATAGATTTAACCTGTGTTCTTAACTCTAGCTGTGAATTTGTCCTTGGATTGAACAAGCCTGGTGATTGGCTGAGAGGACTCTGGGGAAACTGGGTCACAGTCTCCGTGTCACAAGCTAAGAATCCGTCCAAATGGCAAGTCAACTTTGCCTTGAGTGAACTTTGGAAATGACACACAGAAAGGCTAATCAGTTGCACTGACCTCAGATAACCTCCTTAGCATCAGTAAATAGTCACGTATATGTTAGAAGAAGAAAAGGAAGACGAAGGGCTTTTATGGCTGATATTCATTACACCTCACCATTTTAAAATATCAACACTGCATACAGATTATTTACATTTTTAGCCACAGTATTAGTACTAGGAATATCAATGTGGGTCTGTCGATCCGTCACTTGGGTCTAGACTGAAATATCTCAGCAACTACAGGATGGATTGCAACTTAATTTTGTACCAATCTTCCTCAGGTGATGACGCCTAATGACTTGCGTGATCCCCTGACTTTTCCTTAGTGCCACCATGAGGTTGACTTTTTTTTGTTTTTTCCATTGAAACATTTTGACGACTATTGGATGGATTGCTATGACATTTGGTACAGACATTCATATCCCCCTCAGGACGAACTGTAATAGTTTAGGTGTTCCTCTGACTTCATCCCAACAAAACTGTTATTTGTCCTGTACTTTAGTTTATGACCGAACACATTCAAAAGTAATGGATGGATGAATGGATGACTAATTAGTGCTAATTAGCAAATGTTAGAAAGCTAGCACGCTAAACTAATATTGTAAACATGGTATACATAACACCTGCTAAACACCAGCATTTTACCATTGTCATTGTGAGCATGTTAGCATGCTGACATTAGACACAGCTGTGCAAATCTTGTGAGAGCCCTACTAGTGTTGGTCTGTCATGATGGTGGATCTACAGGGAAAGTCATAGATATTAAAAGATGTATCCAGTTGGGAACATGAATATACCAATTAAATGCTAGTTGTCTGTTGGATTATGATATATGATGTCTAAAATGCTGAAATTTGAAAAAGGATGGCACCATTTTGGACCAATTGAGAATCCAAAATCAAAAGGGTGCATCCTCTGAGGAGTATGAATGTGATCAAATGAGCCTCATGACAAATTAACTGTTAGATTGTGATGTTACTTAAAATAAAATTTATGTAAACTTGGGACCCCTTGTTACAGGTTGCATCCATCACAGGACAGGACAGTTTAAGCAAAGATGGATTTTTCCTCCTCAGATCATGTCATTTAAAAAATATTAGGGGCCGTGAGATGTAAAATTATCCAGTAATTCATGAGCAAAAGGCATCAATTAGAAAAATGTCAGGAAGATACAAATTGTGTGTGGCAAAAATACATTGTCTTGACTTTACAATTCGGCTTACTTGAAACCTCTGGGATATATTTGTGCCATCTACACGTATGTAACGTAAAAGTAGTTTTCAACCAGGGGACTGGTGACCCCCAGAGAGTTCACAGCAGTCCCCAGAAAAATGGGAAATAGTTTAATTTCCCTATGTTATTCACTATGGAAGTGAGCCTGATGTGAGTAAAAGTCACATGAGTGACTACTCTGATCATAGGTTCCACTTCGTCTACGAATATCTCATAAGCTGTAGATAACAGCAATAGAACTTTGGTTTTAATCATATATAACATCAAAAATCTTTTCAGATGGAGGTCCCTGAAGCTAAATCTTATCAAATGGGGGTCCATGACCTCATGTGTATCAATTTAGGGGTCTCTGTCACAAAAAAGGTTGAGTACAATCGATCTAAACTTAAGTGTCTAATGCATGGACTGATCAATCTTTTAAACCATTCTGCTGTCTGGGAAAAAACCTTTTATGTTGAAATTATAAATCACCAAAAGGCTCCAACAGTCTCTATAGATAAACACAGACTCACTTATAGACTTGGCTTTTGTGTCCAGTGTTCTTTGGAGTGCTGTGGAAGCCTACAGTGTACACAGGAATATGGGCCATCTTCTTTGAGGGAATCTTCATCTGGAGCACAGGAAGAAGCATGAGAAAAAACCCCCCAATGAGACAGAAAAGAGAAGAGAAGCAGAACGGCATTATGAAAAGACAGACTTGATGACAAAATACTTCAGTCTCCAAGTCCAAGCCAACAGATTCAAATACACAAACACTGAGGACTTCACACGTACACAGCAAATAACCATGACCATTAGCTGTGGCACAAATCACACAGACACAAATGAGTAAATAACTCAAACAAACATGTATTTCAAACCACAATAATGTCACAAAACATAAATGACTCACGGCACCCCAACAAACGACACAACACACATCATTTATAATAATAAAAAACACACCAAATCCAAACAGCCTAAATCTCAAACCTACAGAGCACAGAACCAAACATCCGACACGGTCTGGGACTGAGGCAACAAATCAAAACCAACAAAGAACAACAGAAGAATTGACGTCAACAGAAATACCAGCCACTTTACTAAATGATGTACTTGACAAACTGAAATAATAAAAGTGTTAACAAGTGGTACAGTATCACATTTAAAACCCTGATGTAGTTTTATAAAGCAATAAAGAGCCAAATAAGCACAGGACCATACTGAAAATAAAAATAAAGCACAAAGAACTTGATCCATCATTACACTCAGACTATGAGTAATTAAAGTTACCTTGGCACTGCAAGAGCTGCACACAGATCTGTAAGAGAAATACAAATGAATCAACACACCTGTATTCCTGAATGTTGTAAAAGGTAAATAGGTTTTTTTTACTAGCTAAAGTAATAAAATGACCATGATAAATCTGTGGGGTTAACTGGGCAGAGTATCAAGAGCACTAACAATAATCAGCTTGGGTATTCAACTCCAATATTAAAACTGTCAATTTCAGGTCACCATAGCTCTAAGGGGCAGTTCACCCCAAAATCATGTAGATTTTCATGTTGTCAAGAAAAAATTACAGAAAATATACTAATGAACAGATAACCCAATAAATAAAATGTGAATGATGGTGGCATCAGTATTACTTTTACACTTAATAACAGCCCTGAAACAAACATCAGGTAGGATTTAAAGATAAATGTGGATTAAAAAATTTTATGTAATACCTTTTACACAGTAAGCAGGTAGACGGCCATGAGAAGAGAGGGAATTTCACTCTGCAGCAGCAGCAAACCTGAGAAAAACACACACACACACAAAGTTACTGAGTCCATTTACTGTAAACACAGCACAGTGAGAAACAGCAACAAGGGAAGTTCCACTCCGTTACCTTGCCTTTCTTCAGGTTATTGTAGAGCTCTTTGCTCTGAAGAAACTTCTCCATTTCTGCTTTTACCAGCACTCTGCGCACGTTGATGACCTCATCCACTGTTAAGGCGAGACTCTCCACAGGGTGGCTGAACTCCTCCTGAGCACAGCCCACAGTAGAAGAAGAGAGTAGAATTATCAGTCAGTCCACTCAGTAGTTTACTCTATAGTGAGCAGTAGACAGATAGATGTCAAATAACAGCTTGTAACACTTTGAAATCTCAAAGGCAAAACATTGCACCAAATAAAGTAAGTCTATATGATATCAGCACTATTTTATATGTTCCACTATAAGCCTTTTTGAGGACAATGTATTGTAGACTATATTTTAAAGTAAGATTTGGATGCTAAAAAATAGCTAACACTAATTAGCAACAACACAAGAGCACAAGAAAAGTGAACATACTTTTCCCCTTCAAACAAAGAAGTGTCTCATTATGAGGTCACATATGCTCTCAGCTTGCTTCTTAACAACAAACCCTGCATGCTGATAATAGTTGTATCTGACAGAGTATTGCCTGCCCAGCATCAATCAGCACACAAAGTAATCAACTAGTTAGAGAACATCAATCAAATAAAGAGTAAGATATTTGCACCAGGAGTTTGTGGCGACCAAAAGAGAGCTAAAATGAGGGTTAATATTTGACTTCATTCATCAGGTGAACACAAACATGACTCCAAATGAATGCTGATGTTTCTCTGTGTCTGCTTCATGTGTAAATAGGCACGTATCAACATTAACCGATACCTTTATAAGGTGACAATATGTTACTGTATTGTTTACAAGCTTGTCCCAAAATGGCCAAAGAAGCCAATAATGCAGGTTTACATCCTATATATGTGTATGGCATGTATGCGGCATCGATTTTCATTTCAATAAAAGAAAATACTTGTGTAAAGTGACCAGCTTGCACAATTCCATAATATTTTCAGTGTTCATTCTGTACCTTGAAAACAGCGGCCAAATAAAAAACTTACTGCACAGTTCATACAAGGGTGTCAAACATACATCCTGCGGGACACGACCAGCCTGTCAAAGGGTCCAGTCTGGCCCACTGGATGACTTTGCACACCTAATATTGATGCATTTGTGAAGAGGAAGTGTCAGTGTTAGACAGAGGGTATGCCTGCTTTATGTAAAATGCTGTTTCAGAGGCTTCATCCTGACCACAATACACTTCTCTGAACAAACAATGAATACATATCATGGTCATATTCAAAGTTATGTAACATTGTGCATAAATGTTGTTAATCAGCAGCTTCACTTCAAAAGAATCAGCATCAGACTTCTATCTTAAAACAATACTGGTGGGAGCCTGTTGATAAGTCACTGCTGAAACTTTAGGTTTGTAAATGCTTTGTAAGGCCAGGGATAAGTTTTTTCTTTTTTAAATTTTTTTAATTGTGTATGTTGTTTGTGTTTATCTTATGGTGCTATGGACCTCTCCTTGAGATGTGTCTTTAATAAAGTATGAACTGAATTGAACTGAATTAAATTGAATTGAATAACTTAACCTGCTTCCTCAACAGCGTCCACTGTAGTTTGGTGTGATATGCCATTGTTAATACACAAGAGTGGAAATGTGTGGAAAAATGCATATGTAATGCCTGACTGAATGTGGGGGAACATACATATTGTTTTTCTTAAGACATCTTGGGCTTCATCATCTTCAGACTTTGGAGGTGTTATTATGTATAGGTCATTCTGCAATGGTTCTACTGGTCCGGCTCACGTGAGATCAAAGTGAGATGTATGTGGCCCATGAACTAAAATTAGTTTGACACTCCTGCTTTAGTAGATCTTGTTGCAGTCCTGTGATTAGGAGGACGTCACAGTATGGCACACACTATTTGATGGACAGGTAGGGTCATGGAATTGTAGATGTTCAAATCACTTTCAGAACCTTTTGTCCATCTTGACTTTGAAGTGACAAAGATCATGCGACTAAAAGCTATACTATAGGTACAGTCAACTGTTGTTTCCAAGATTAAAATGAACTTTGAACCTTTGTTTTTAAGCCAATATAGATGAGAAGCCTTTAAAGCGCTCAATTTCAACATTTACAGTTCCATGACTACAGGGCAAACTCCATCTGCTAATGAAGATCATGTGATATAACTGAAAGCTCCAGAGCAGTTCCTATATTTACCTTGTGATGACATGAAAGAAGATAATTTTGACTTGTTAAGAGGAGTTTCTTAAATCAAGTGTAATCTTTCTGGAATCTAATGCATCAATCTGTCACATTGTCTTCTGAAAAAATATTGATGCTCATTTCCAGAGAGTATTTGAAAGAGGTTGAAATCATCTAAGAAGGACTCAATAATAGATGAAAGTGACTTGGGAAGATGAATCATTTTGCAGTGCACTGTCATCACCAGTGGGACCACTGAGTGTTCACATGACACAAAGGACCGACTCTGATGCCGACTTTGATTCTAACTCACCATCCACTGGTGCTCGTCTCCAGCTCTGGAGCCAGACGTCGTTTCTGAACCCTCTGTGGTCTCGTCGACTGAACTCAGAGACAGGCGGGCCGGAGAGGGCGGCACCCAGCCGTGAACTGGGAAGGAGGCTGGATTGGGCAAATGGATGAAAAGTGTAAGAGACGGGGAGGAAATAATGAGAGTCTAAATGGGGAACTAAATACCACCAAATCAAAATGGGGACAACATCAGACAGTGAATGAGAGAAAGCCACAAATCCCAGTCTAACAAGTCCATGAATTACACATCAGCCTCTTTCATTCAGCTCCGTCTCAGATCTCAGTCCCTCAGAGTGCTTCTCGATTGACTCCAACACTGTCATGTATTATTAATCTGATTCCAGTGGAGGGATTCAGCCCATGCTGCTACATCTGTAACTTATATCACAGTGAGAGGTCTGAGCTAAAAGAGGAGCTCAGGAAAGGCTCAGTTAACAGACTGTGGGAGGGGGGTTAAAAACAGGCCACACACAGCTGAAACTGGGTGCCTCTTCGATCCTGCAAATGGAAGGTGTCAATTTGGCTCTAATGGAAAGTAAACAGGCTGGGAGGGAGGCTGGAACAGGCCAGTAAACATCATCAGTACATATAATTTGGATCAGCTGCCGATGACAGCCGGGGCTTACAGGCTTACATCCCCACATGTACAGTCAAGGCTGGAGAGCCCCCTGCTGGCAGAGTTATGTACTACATAACACATTACTCTCTCATTGTCTAAGGCCTGTGGCATGCCGTGGAGTGGATCGGCTTGCAGCCATCTAGAGACTGAGAATGGATTCAAGTCGAGATTGTTTTTCAAACAATTACCTCTGGATATGGATGGCTGGACTGCTAATGCATGAATTGTGGCCATCAAACAGATAACATCCTCCCTGTGGGTTACATGCAGCACCGATACAAACCCATTAGCTCTTACCCTCCTTTACTCAGTTAGACTTTATCAGCACATCTTTATATTTGATTAGAATCCATCACAGCAGCTTCATGGCAGATTTAATCCCTGTCAACTCCACGGCAGCAAGGCCTGTGAGGACTTTACCACAGTGGGCTGACACATTATTCAGCTCTTATTTCAGTGAGGTAACAGGGATTTAATGAGGTTAGTGCTTGAGGTATAACTGAGGACAGACTGAAAGTGGTGGGGACGTAATGTCTCCACAACGAGTGAATCATTTTATTGCTGTTACAGTTGAAGCAAAACCCTTGAAAAAACGTTTAATTTAAAAGGCAACCCCAATGCCAAAAACGTTGGGACACTGTGTAAAACATTAAAACATTAATGCAATGATTTCAACATTGCTTTTGACCTACAATTCAATTAAGTACAAAGGCAAGATATTTAAATTTTAAACTGATAAACCGATAAACAGGTGCAACAAAAAAAAAGGGGACATTGCTGAATGCTCAAAAACACCTGTTTCAATAATTCCAGAGGTTAACTGGTATTATGGGCGGGTTCGAAAGGATACCTCACAAGCAAGGATGGTTACTTTGTGAGTACAGTCCAACAGATTTAAACTACCTTTTTCAAATCACAGTTGCAAGGAATGTAGGGATTTCTCCACAGTCCACATTTCAAATTGCTTTTGGAAATCATGGATGTCGTGTCCTCGTGGCTGAAGAGGAAAAAGACCATCCAGATTGTTACCAGCTTAAAGTTCAAAGCCAGCATCTGTGATGGTATGGGGATTTGTTAGTGCCCATAGCATCATGGGTAACTTGAACATCTGTGAAGGCATCACCAATGCTGTAAGGTACATATAGGTTTTGGAGCAACATATGCTGCCATCCGGACAACGTCTTTTTCAGGGACGTCCCTGCTTATTCTAGCAAGACAATGAGATACAGTGGCTTCATAGAAAAAGAGTGAGGGTACCAGACTGGCCTGTCTGGAGTCCAGACCTGACTCCCATTGAAAATGTGTGGCGTGTTATGAAGCGCAAAGTACGACAGACTGTTGAGCAACGCAAGTCAAATATCAAGCAAGAATAGGAAACAATTTCACTTTCAGAACGTCAACATTCATTGTCCTAAGTTTCCAAACACTTACTGAGTGATCTTAAAAGAAAGAATGATGTAATATGGTGGTAAACACGTTCCTGTCCCAACTTTTTTGGAATGTCTTGCAGGCATCAAATTCAGAATGAGTGTATATTTACAAAAAACAATAAAGTCTGAGCATTAAATATCTTGCGTGTGTATTATAATCTATTGATATATGTCAAAAGGGATTAACAAATCATTGCATTCTGTTTTTATTTATGTTTTGCACAACATCCCAACTTTTTTGGATCAAGGTTGCAAATACTCTATAGCTACAGAAGTATAGAGAGGGCTAATTTTCAGCTGTAGTTGTTGGGTTTCATCATGATGTTCTGGTTAATGCACAACTGCTTTCCTTCCAGGCCTCAAGGCAGAGGAGCTGGAAACTTTAAAAAGGGTGTTTAGGGTGCTAGCCGCTGTATCGATGATCTAAGCGCACTCAGTTTAACTGTTTGTGGCAGCCTGGGTTTGACGTCATTTTATGGTCAAACTGTTTGTGAAATCAAAATCCAGTTCATTAATTCATAAATGAGGAGAGATGTACTGACTGTGGAAACCAGACTGCACTGTATTATAACTGGCACTGTGTCTCCTTCTGTGGGAGGAGGATTAAAACTGCAGCGTGTGTGAATCATCTATCACAGAGGGCCAACAGTCTGCAGGTTTTCATTGCGAGCAAACACTACGGCAGCTGATCTCATTAATTATCTTTCTTTCAGCCAAATAGGAGGAACTAAGCAACGACATGAGCTGCAGCACTGTTTGATTCGGATTAACTGACTTCAGACTCCTGAATATCAATGAATCCTGGTTGAGATGTAAACTGTGAAGAAACAGAAGTAAAGATGTGTATGGCTACAGTATGTTAAATGTAGAGCAAATGAAAAACACAAAAACATGCTACAATCCAGCCCTGAAATAAAACATTGATTATAGTTAAAAGACTTTTTTGCATGAGACATTTTGACTTGTCACAGTATGAGAGCACAGGTGTTACTGATAACCTTAATGTTGTGTCGCAGTGAAACATGACGGTGTGACAGAGAGCTTCCTTTCAATGACATCTGGTGGAAAGTTAGGCCATGACCAAACTTTAACAACTGATGTTTGTTTGACTGTTTTTTGCGCCAATAGTGCCACCATGTGTTCATTTACGATGCACTTAATATTTTTTTCCCTCACAATTCGAGAAGTAAAATTCTTTCTCTTGGAATATTTGGGCTTTTCTATCATACCCTCCATTTGGAAGCTGAAAACAATTGTGTTGTTTTTTCAACCTCATTAATTAAGAGAGCCACCATAGACAAGAGATCTTTAGGCACCTATTCCAACTTTTAAAGTTTAGAGTCTATATGGGCTTAGAACATTATGATGGAAGTATATGATGGACATTCCCAAATATGTCTCATAAGTTGTTGCAGCCAATTTTGGGTTGATACCATTTGTTACACAGATTTGCTGTTAAATTTAAAACAAGACCTTGGTGAGCACAACATACAGTACTGTTTTCAGTGGCTGGATAGTGAGCACCTCTGTTCTGGAAACTGCTGAGAAACCTCATTATTATCAATATACCTATGACAGTCATACAGCCTCTGAATGCCTGAGCTCTCTAAATTGTTGTTGTAAAGTTTCACGTTCTGCGATAATCCTCGAGATCACAGTAGGTTATTTTATATAGTGATGTCAAATTTAAAAAAAATTGTCTCACTGCAATGAAATGGCTACTATGGGAACAACCATCACCACATATGAATAAAATTGGCCTCATAACTCCATAAGCTTTCGAGTCATACCTAATTGATGCATTTCCAAGACTGATTAGGGACTGCAGTCTTCAACAAAAGTAAACAAAAGTTGAAAATAATACATGTATACTGTGTGCAATAAACTAAATGGGAATAGCATACAGTAAAGAAGGCATGTTTGTAAAGGGGAGACTCATAGGAACCCATAGAGCCCATTTTCATTCTGATGTATTGAGGTAAGAGGCCAAGGGACCCCTTTAAAAATTGCTGTGCCAGTAAAAAAGAAAAAAAGAGCTAAACGTAAAAAATGAGTGCGCCACAACCAGTAGTGTCATCTGAGATCACTGGCAGTCTCGTGGGTCTTTTAGAGATAACATTGGGGACACTAGTAACACAATGAGCCGAGAAGAATTTATTCAAATTCCATTATCCAGACCATCACCTGATTTTTCCTTTCATAAGTTTTCACAAAATGAAACTTTCCCCAAAGTGACAGATGTTTTACACACAAAAGCTGTCAGGCTCTCCCGCGACACTGAGAGTGACCTCAAGTGCATGATGAGCTTCATTATATCTTGAATTTGACTGACATGTTTGCTTAATGAGCATCACCGTTTTTTCTTTTTTTACCCTGTCACAAAATATCCATCTTGTACTGAACATGTTTTTTTCTACATAAATCTATAATAACAATAATGAGAGCACTCATGTTGTTGTTCCCGAATGAATCAGTCACAAGTCTTCTTCACAGCAGACACTTTGACCTTTCATAGCAGGAGAAGCCCAGATGAATCAATTAACAATATGATGGCTGAAGCAGCATTTTATAACATCGTTAGTCATGCTTTTGTTTGACAGGAAAAATGTCTATAGTGTAAAAGGTCTATTCAACTTTCTTATTTTCCTCTCTTAATGTGTTACTATGTGGGACTGCTCGCACCTGAACAGATGTTCTGCAAACTTCTTCAGCAATCCTTTGATAGATTTTGTCTCATCTTCACCCGAGTTCCGTACATGGCATATTTGGATAACCATGACAAAATCATGTGTTTATGATATGTCAGATGATTTTCTCATAACTAACCAAATGATTGAAAGCAAAGCTGATTTGCTTCCCAACAGCCTTATTTCATTGTGAATTTCACTGTGAATCATTGTGCAGTAATTTAATTTAGATGACATGCACAGAGCTAGTCCATGCAATCTCACAAAACTCTCATGGGAAGTGGCCTGCGCATGTTGCTATGGCAATATGATGCAATAAGTTGCTCATCCTGATAAAATAAAACTGACTAAACTTGAAAATTATCCCGACGTCACAGGTATATAGACTTTGGAGCCTCTGTGGATGTACACACTGTAGTGTTTGTAAAAGGTTCCCACTAGTGATGTCTGGTTATACTGATGAGTCAAAAACCTCCATCTAATGAATGTGTGGAGCAATTAGACTCCAATATCAGTTTCCTATTTTCAGTGCGCAATTTCTCTAATCTCTGTGATACTGAAGGAATACCATGACCAGCTTTGATCTAAAAATGAAATCAGAGGGTGTTGTGTTTGTATATTTACTCTCTATATAGAAGTAATCATTTATAAACTGAAGTGTGAACTGTTACCACGGATGATCAGTCTGCTTCTACATACTGACCTCTGTGATAAGGAGGAGGCCCGGCACCGGTCAGCGTCCTGGAACGAGGCCTCTCACCCCTCAGCCTGACCGCCCCGACCAGCTGCCCCGACTCAGAGAGTGAAGGCAGCATCTCGGCACGGAGCATGGCCAGGTCGTGCTCTGAGAAGGAGCGATCTCTTTTCAGAGGTGTTGGGGAGCTCTCTGCCCTCCTCAGCTCCCCGTTGTCTGGGGACTCCTCCTCCTGGGTTGGAGAAGGAGAGGAAGGGTTAAGGAAGAGAGGAAGGGAAGAGGTGTTGTGGGTGGTGCTTTAGGTTGGCTCAACTGTTTTCAACATGGCGGCCAGGTCACAGACTTTCTCACTTTACACCTCAACAGTACACTTAAATATGTGTCTGAAAACATTTGAGGTGAGAAATGGGCAGTGCAGCTGACACTTTCATCACAGTTTATGAGCAGTGCTTGATGTGATTGACAGCTAATTTAGGGTCTCCTCCTTGCTCTGTTGGTTGTTGTCGCTCAGGCATGGTGGCGTCTTGTCATTGCCGTTAGAAACACTACGAGGCAGCAGACGGACATGATTTTTTTCATGTATTTTTAGTCTCATGCACTACTGTCAGGGTGTAGTGACAGATTTAGCAAATACCACAAAAGGCTATTTTCATAAAAGTTACCACCTGTAGCTTTTGTCAGATTTATTTAAGCCTCCTTCATGAGAATGAATATCCTAAAAACAAGCCTGGGTTAACTGGTAATCTTGGTTTATGAAACACCCCTCTGGACTGAAACTGAATTGCTGTCATTTAAGGGGATTTTAGTCTCACTCGGCTTTCTCACAGTTTCCGTTTGGGGCCACACAATATGCAGACCGAGTCATAGAGATTTCATATATTGACCACAAGTACAGCAGTTTCCTAACTTATTAAAGTCCCGTTCTGCTTGGATTGCTAAGATAACAATTACCTCGGCAGTTACAGAAATGCAAAGCAGATCTTAAAAGAGAGTCAGGGTTACTGCAGTACTGCACACCCTCAAGTGATCATTTTACACCTTAATTCCTTTTCCCTCTCCAACTGAAAGGAGATAACATCTATCTATTATTTAGCAGCTGTTTCTACAAGAAATATCTGCAGAGCTTAAACTCCAATCTGCTTTAAATTGGTTCATTTGGGTAACACAACAAGAGAGGGGAAAAATAATTCCCAAGTTGTTGAGTCTTTGTGCAAAAAAGGGATTCATCTCAATCAGTGTTTCGCTTTCCACCCTCTGTGCTATTCTGAAACTGCACAGAGGCATCTTAACCCACTTAAGCTGGGAAACAAAGCATGTTCTACTGTGAAAAGCACCAGTCAGCCAACAATGATTCCAATTATTCAACCCCTCCCTGTCTACCCTCACCTCAGATATGTTCATCTCCTCCATCTCAGCCAAAGTCGGAGCCTTGAGCAGGATACGAGGGCGGGACGGCTGCCGGGGCCCTGGCTCCGACATGGACAGGTCGATGCATGAAGTTGATTTGACGTTACAAGGACAAGTCTGAGCCAGGCAGGGCAGAGAGCCAAATGCTGAGTGAAGAGAAACCAGAAACACCTTCAGTGAACAAATAAGTCAGAAACAGTGAGATCAGAGGGCACTGACTCTGAGATGTACCCTGTGTAGCAGTTTAGCATCAATAACTTATGAACACACTCATTTTGAGTTAACACTCAAAAGTTAATATTGTAAACCAACAATATTGGAAGTGCCATGTTGCAGTGTCGGAACAGTTGCTGTGTAGCCTTTTACTGACTTTACTGAATGATGTGAGTCAATGAGTCATATTTGGAGGAAAATGTGTTGAACTGCTTCACAGCAAAAAGCAGAAAGAGTATTCCCTTCTTACAGTACAAACATAATGTAAAGCTGCATTTATTATTACACCCAGATTAACAATGGGTCAGTGGACTATATGTTAGGGAAATGAGGTCACTCATCATGACAAACCCACAGAAGATTATCACTCGACTCAGCAGTTACTCTCAGCTCTAATAAATTTTTAGCATCTTTCAGCTCATTGTTTTGGTTTTACAGTCCACAGCTACACTGTTCTGGTTCAGTCTCACCCAGCACCAAACAGCGGACAAAGTTAGCAGCTAATTGAAGAACATAGTTCATCATATATTTCCCTCAGGAGCTGGTGAAGCGCAAAACAGAGCTAAAAAGAGAGTTATTATTGGATAACTGAAATTTTCCAGGTCACTTAATGCATCTTTAATCTTTCTGGCAAGAGGACTGATTTTACCATGGTTACTGTTGGTTTTTTTTTCCTGAACAGATTATATAACAGCTGTCCCATTAGGTTAACCTACAAAACGGGGTGCAATTATCATATTGATAATTAATATTTTTAATATTAATAGTATCAATAATAATTCAGACTTATAATTCATTTCCAGATATCTGTTCAGTCAGTGTGCTCTTTAGATGTGCAGTGTGAAAAGTCCTTTATCAGCAGCCCACACACTGAAATCAACTGACCTTGATCTGCAAATAGCTGGTCAATATTTATGAAATGCAACGCCACCTCCACATGTACTGTATCTCTAAATGGAAAAATACTCTTGTTACACACTACAGCTTACAGACTAGTATACAGTGCCTGACTGTAGTGTTACCCACACAGGCTACAGTACAGAATGTACAGACTAGAGCATCAGCCCTAAAGTAATTATTTAGCAACATGGGTGGTCCGCTCACCTTCACTGTAACATTTGCTTTGTGAACAGCACAGCAAGAAGAACACTGAAAGTCATGCAATGACTTTAAATAGGAAAACACACTGGCACAGGGAGAAGACGCAGTGACCAGACTTTAGCTTTTACTCCACTATCACCATAATGCTTCTCCCCGGCACCATCCAACTGTTTTTGATGTTAACAAATGCGTACAGACAGTGGTGGCACCTTGATAGAATTGCTGCTTCAACTAGCTTTTATACTTCGACAACATAATAAAATTAATGAAATTTAATTATGGCTTTTGTTTTTTGAGACTTTCTATGGCCCCATCTGGCCACCCCTATTAAAAGTTTCTGGCACCACTGACAGCCAATACACTTTTTTAGTCTGTTTTATTTTGAAGTACTTTTGGGTCTGTCTAATGGAAACAAAACAAGGTCTGCTCTCAGTTCTACAAAGCACCACAGGTTAAATGAAAAAAAACTTTTATTGTAACCAAGTAAAATGTTATGTTTAATAAAGACAAACATACATTTCTTCATATGGGTCTGCTCTGAGAACTTAAATTTTTTATGTTTTGCATTTAGTTCTTAAATAGTGATGTGACCTGTGTTGGAGCTTTAATTTAGTTATGGCTGGGTAAAAGAAACAATGGTGAATGATTGTCCCCTTACGTCTGGAGCTGGGCAGGGATACAGGCCTGAGCTTTCTCTCCTGCTTGATTTCAGCCAGGACCTGGTCATGGAGGGACTGCTGCTGGGGTGGAGGAGGCGGAAGGCTGCGCTCTGAAACCTAATGAGGAGGAATAATTAGAACATATCCATACTTCTGCGCAATCTCAGATTAGAATTACTGCCTTGTGGTTGGATTCCTCCACAAACCAGTCAAGCTGCAGTTACAGTTTACATCTATGTGTGTGAATATTTGGATGCTTCATACACATCTATCTCCTCGGCAGCACAGATCTATACAATCAGCACAGTTTCAATATGGAGACTTAAGATTAGTGTCACCAATTCAGTATCTGACCAAATGTCTCCCCTTCTGTTTCTGAGATATGGCTTTGAATTATGGCCAGACAAATGTTTTTGCAGAACATTATGATGTCACAGTGAAGTTGACCTTTGACCTTTTGATTACAAAATGCAATTACTTCATCATTTCATCCTATTAGACATTTTTGTGAAATGTTGTCATATTTAGTGTATGATTTCTTGAGTTATGGCCAAAAACATGTTTTGTAAGGTCACAGTGACCTTGATCTTTGACCATCAGATTCTAATTAGTTCATCGTTGAGTCCAAGGGGATGTTTGTGCCAAATCTGAGGAAATTTCCGTCTTTGAGATATTGTGTTCATGAGAATGAGATGAATGCAAAGTCACAGTGACCTTGACTTTTGGCCACCAAAATCTTATCAGTTCATTGTTAAGTCAAAGTGGATGGGTTTTTTTTTCATTTGAAAAAATTCCCTTAATGCGCTCTTAATATATCACGTTCACAACAAACGATGTATGGGCTGACGTATGGGCTGAGGGATATGTATATGTACATACAGGTATGGCTGAAAAAGGTGCCAAGATTTAAAGATATGATGTGACCATCCATTCAAAATGTCTCCAATGTTTTTTGACTGGGTCAAACAATACAGTTATTATCATGGTAAAATCCCAGTAATACAGTTTGAATATAATTTGTTACAATGTAATGAAGCAACTATCACCATAGTCATGATATCAGTGATGAACACAGCTGACTCAATATATAAAATGCCTGATAAATTGATGTAACACTAAAAACAAAAACTGCCAATTAGCAATTGACACCCATTTGGAGAGATTGGCTCCCAATACTTAGCCTTTGGTTGCCATAAATTGGAACCACTCTAACATAAAAAAAATAGGGACAGCAAACAACAATACACGCAAAATAAATTAATTTTGAATATTTTCTGCATTAGTGATATTTAAATATTGCTGTTAGTCAGAACTAGAACCAGACATCTCTCCATGTGCGTTGGTGTGTTTACTGGCATGAGCTCAGGCATCTGTTTTAGAGACAATGGTGAAGTAAATCAAGTTTCCGTGGGAGAAGAAAGGACTGCACTGATCAATTCACAAGCTTTCTAAGTGCAAAAAGAATTGAAGTCAATAAATTGATCAGTGTGTTCCAGTCCTTTCTTCTCCCTTGGAAAGTCTCTGTCCTTGAGTTTCATGCTGTTGAATGATGCACAAGGAACCCTGTTTCAACGAAGCAAATTAAGCTGTTTGACTGTTGAAAGTTCGACTAACCATCACTAACAGATGTGCAAACTGATTGAACTGACAAAGAACAAGATAAACCTTAAATAAAGAGATATGATCAGATATCTCATATAATCAGATAAAACACAAACTACTAAGAGGGTTGCTTGGTTACTGTAATAAAGCTTTAAAACATTCTTTTATGCCACATTTTCATTATTAAGCTGACGTATAACTGCATACTATCTTTATAACCAAAATATAAGGTGACTAAAAATGGCAACCATATTTTCAGTTTTGGCAACCAACCTGGCAACCAACTGTATTTGTCTGTCAAACCATGTTAATCCTGTTTGCCAACAAATCAACCAAAAAACTAGACTTTTATCAATACAAGTATTCTTCTACCTGCCTGCTTACACTCAGGGTTTCAGGGTATACTGTAAATGGAAAGAAATGCACACATGGACCCTTCTTCACACTGCTGTGGTCAACTTCTATCAGAAGGTGAAACCCACTCACTGGTTTAAGTGGAGGTCTTGATCTGATGAAATCCAGTATCATTTCATGGGCATTCCTCTTCACTCTGGTAGGAATGTCACCATCCACCTGGGTAATACAAGAAACACCACACTAACTGTACTGTGTCTGTACATCATACAGTGTAGCAATGCTAAAAACTGTTAACATAACATTAACATATTATCTCCTGATAAAGTTTATATGGCAAACATGTTAGTATATTTACCATTGGCACATCCAGCATGCAGCCTCCTTTTAGCTCTATTTTGGTCTCCACAAATCCTTGAAATAAATATAGTGCTCTTCAGCTGCTAAATTCTATGTTCACCAGCTAGTTGCTAAGTTTGGCTTGTAGTGCTAAGCAGCCACAGTACAGTGGGTTTATCAGAGCTTTCTCACTGATAACAGCAGCCTAATAGGAGTTGATAAGAGTTGTTAGACTGAAAACTGTTAAGTTGAGGCTGTAAAACAAGACAAGAAGCTTAAAGAAGCTGAGGTGAAGCTGAGGGGAACTGCAGAGTTGGCTGATGATTTTGGCTGCTGTGAGGACAGAAGACCGAGAGAAATCTTCATTAATATTTGTGTTCTGAGGCTGAATTATGTATCTGCCCGTAGAGATGGCCTCAAGGTGATTGTCTCATGTATGCCTTCTACATAAGGTTTTCTAACTGTAACAAAGCCTGTACAGTACATGGTGCAGCGGACTGCCTGAAAAGAGGACAGTAGCTCCAAGGTCTTTGAATGACAAACAGGTGTTACAGTCTGACACAGTCTCACTCCTGTCTGCCCTCAGTGTCCTCATGCCCTGTTTGAACAAAGTGAATTGAAGATAAAAGCATTTCTTGCTCGGTTTCACAGAGGAAAGAATGATCTTGAAATATTTCCTCCGCAACATCCTCAATTTCGCTGCTGTCACCAGGGTTTGTATGCAACAGTCAGAGCGTTAATGTAGCAGCAAATAAATGGTTTACTATGTCAAAATATAGTGGAGTAATGGCGCCCTGAGCAGAGATTAAAGTCACACCACCTCTGTGTGTGTTGTTATCCCAGCTTTTAGGGGTGGGGGGCTTTTGCCTTTAATTGACAGGAGAGGGTGAAATAGGGGAATGAGAGAGTGGGGGGATGACATGCAGCAAATAGTCACGAGCTGGAGTCAAACCCGCGACCACTGCAGCAAGGCATCGCCTCTGTCTATGGGGCGCCGGCACTAACCACTACACTACCGACGCCCCATCCCAGCTTCTTCTTTGTTGTGGTAACCCGGTCCTGCTGCATGTGTATATAAGTGCATGTGTGTATCCCACTCACTAGCTCATTGCTGATGCTTTGCACTGTACTCTGTGGTTACAGTTGACATTGGGACAGTGTTGTCACAGAAGCGTGTCTCCCACCCTCCAGTTACCCCCAGTTGACACTGTTAGCTCTGTAAACACTGTTGCTGATGTTTAGAGCTGTTAATGGAATTAGCACCACTAGCTGCTAGCCACCAGCTCAGCCACCTCTATATTGAGAACTGTGTCCACGCAACTCATAGGCTTTGAATTTTGCCCCGAGCCCCTTTAAGATCTCTCCTGACATTTCAACTGCTGTAAAGTGCTTACTCTACAACTGACATTTCAACTGCTTTCAGCATTTACAAGTCAATTAACCTAGAGAAGATTTTCTACAAACAATTGACTGTCCACATGAGCCAACTTGATATTTTTGGAAAGTCCAGTCTGGCTTTCCAGAAGAACACAGCGCTGACGTTGCTATACTTAGGGTGGTCACTGATCTCCTCCTTGCTGCTGATGCTGGTGAAGGGTCTGGCCTGATCCTACTTGACTTAACTTCTGCTTTTGATAGAGTTGATCACAATACCTTAATTAGCCATCTAAAAGACAATGAAAAAAATACAGACACTGCTCTGAAATGGTTCATCTCCTATCTCTCAGACAGACAGTTTATGATCACTCTTGGTAACTTCTCATCATCTACTGCCATTATGCACCATGGAGCAGCCCAAGGCTCTGTCCTGGGTCCTCTTCTGTTCTCTTTGTAAATGTTTCCTCTGGGCAGATTATTTCGCAATCGTAAAATCTCTTTTCATTGTTACGCTAATGACACTCAACTCTATGTCTATATACCAGGATACCTCAATAAAGAAAAATCTGAAATTGTATTGTTTTGGGGCTAATAGACACTTCCATATTCAATGATAAGTGCCAGAACTTGGTGCCCTCTGTTCAGTCCAATGCTGGAAATCTAGGAGTTATCTTTGATTCCAATTAAACTTTCAACAAGATGTCAATTTAGGGAGTTAAAGCCCCTACAAGGAACTTTCATTTTGAGTTGATTCTTGCGACCCTGTGGACAAAAGCGGTAGTGTTTTGCCGGAATGAAGCCTACATTTCCCATGAGCTCTAGTGCTTGTTGTCGTAAAGACGATTACCTGGCTCGCTCATGTGTTTGTTTTAGGAATGAATGAAACAACAAGGCAAGAAAACTTTGCCCCCACTCCTATCAGGGATCCCAGCTCACCTCTGTCAGGATTGGGCTGGTAAATGCTACATCGCTAGCGAACAAAACGTTTATCCTGAAGGATTTCCTGGCTTCCCGAGGATTGGATTTTTTCTGTGTGACTGAGACGTGGCTGTTGGTGAGTCCAGTGCTTTCACAGAACTTTTACCCGATGAGTGCTGCTATTTTAACTCCCCGCAGACGTCGAGGAGGAGGAATAGCGACTATTTATAAGAGTCACTATAAATGTAAGCAGCTAGGTAAGATGACGTGTGCCGGCTGAGTGCCGTAAATCGTTTCGTCCTGGAAGCGACCTGGGGCGGACCCAGAGCCAGTTTCCTAAAGGTATGGATATACACTATATAGAAATAGCTTATCTTCACACCGATGGTCTCATTTGCTGTTGTAGGTCACGCACAGACATCAGCAGAAACGAGAGACTTTTGCATATCCAGTTAAAAGTTCTGTGAAACATTTTGTAACACAGTTTTAAAAGATGCTATATAAATAGAGTTATTTTTATTACCCCATTTACAGTGCAGAAACTTCCATTATCTCTGTCGCTTAATCTACAACTGAAATTTAAATTGTTTTAAATGTTTATGTCAACTGCTTTTCTCTCTTCAACTGACACATCATCTGATTTCAGTGTTTACTAATCAGCTGACAATTTCAACTGTTTTCATGGCATAGACATTTTAACTGCTTTCATATCTTCATATTTACATCATATCTAATGCTTGGCTTGATTATGTTAATTCTCTCACCATGACTTTGCGTAGCTGGAACTTGCGAGCTCGTATGTCCTGCATTAGCATCTCGAAGGGTGTGAGGCTGAACTCGGTGGGCAGCAGGTTGAACGGCTGCTCCTGCACCTTCTTCAGCTTCACTCCCTGTCTGAGCTCCTTCATCAGCTGCACCCACAGACGTGCCTAGGATGGAAACAACAGCACACACATCTGCATGCGTCAACACGACAACACTGCCTTCTTCAGTCAAACACACTGTTGTATTGTCCTCCCTGTCATGCTGCGCCCTTGCTCATTTCGTCTCACCCAGTCTCTATGCTTCAATGCGTCCAGCTCTGCGGTAGACCTGTCTTCTAGCGTTTCCTCTGTTGTGATCTTCCTCAGCATCTGTGCAACAAATAGTGACAATGGTAACATTTTAAACACTGGTTTGTCTGCCACATGTGCAAAATACAAAATCTGAAGAGGATGTACTCAATAACTTTAAATAGACTGCAGTATTGTCATGTTAAATCCCTTTGTGTAAGTATTTCCTACTGTACTCTCGTTTTTCATGAGGCATAAATTTGTCTTGTCTTGTGTTTTAATGGCTTTTAGCCTGTGTCCCTGAACCAGATCAGTGGGGGTATCAGCATGCATTGCTCTCTGCAACAGTTTCTTTTCTGTTTCTTCTCTGGTGATAATACCACTGTGAAGCAACAAAGTCAGAAAAAATTCTGCACGTAGTGGCTTTAACCTGATTCAATCAGCATATGACATTATTTTCAGTAAAAAAACAAAACAAAAGTGAGTACAGAGAGTCAAAGTTTAAGCAGGAAGTCGGTCTGTGAGCTGTTTACAGTTTGACAGTTTGAGTAATTATTTTTCTCTTCAACTTCGTATCTCTTCCCAGCAAGTTTGGCTGCCCTATGGGTTTGTTTAATGGGAAACTGTAGTTTATGATAACTTGGGCTTTATTTCTATATCTACAACCATGTTCTATAACTGTATGATTTGTTCTGTAAACACCAAAGTAATTGCCGAAATCTTGGAACACAGCAACACTGCTAAAAGAACGTCTCAAGGGGCAACAACCACGAGGACAAGTGATTGGACAGGTCGTAAAAAGGCGGAAACCTCTGAGCCTGGTAGCTGGGGGTTGTAGACGAATAAACTGGGCAATGCAGCTTTAACAGGCTGCAGGGGTGCCCGTGGACGGAAATGAAGGGCTCACCTTCATGTATGTATGTATGTATTTTTGTGTGTAAGTGTCCATATGCGTGCATTATGTGTAAGAGAGATGAATACTGGCTTAAAGTTAGTCGCCTTGTACCTTTTGTTGATGCAGTTTCTGCAATGAACATGTTTGCTTCACTATGATCTTACAATAATTATTTAACTTGTATTTGGAGCTGCAACAGTTACAAAATTAAACTGCAGTCATGAGAGATTATTAATATATTAAGTGTGGCTGGTGTTTGTGCAGTTTGGACATTCAGAATTTTCAATTCTTGGACCACTACTATTCAACCTCTATATGCTCCCACTCACACATGTTATACAGAAACACAACATAAATTAACATAATTATGCATGATGATTCACAACTCTACATATCCCTATCTCCTGATGACCTAGATCCCATACATTCCCTAACTCAGTGTATTGAAGATATTAATCTATGGATGTCAGAGATTTTTTTTAGAACTGAACAAAGACAAAACAGAAATACTCATCTTTGGTGCAAAGGCTCAGAGACAGAGAATTGCAGCTCATCTCAATTCTCTGTCTCTGAAGAGCAAAAGTGAAACTAGAAATCTGGGTGTGATCATAGACAGTGATCTAAATTTTAAGAGCCACATCAATCATCTCACAAGATCAGCCTTTTACCATCTAAAAAACATCTCCAAACTAAGGGGCTTTCTATCAAAATCAGACTCCGAGAAATTAATCCATGCTTTTATAACAAGCAGACTAGATTATTGTAATGGTCTACTCACCGGACTCCCAAAATCCGTTGTGCAGCGACTACAGTTAATTCAAAATGCAGCTGCATGCATTCTCACCAAAACTAAAAAGTCTGAACACATTACACCTGTTCTTAGATCCCTGCATTGGCTACCTGTCAAAACCAGAATCAGTTTTAAAAATGTATTAATAGTATACAAAGCTCTAAATGGCCTTGCACCTCAGTATAAAAGACATGCTGATTGGATACAAAATAGCAAGAACTCTCAGGTCCACAGGCAGTGGTCTTTTAACCATCCCACGTACTAACTCTAAAGCAAGAGATGCTGCGTTCTGCACTTATGCCCCAAGAAGATGGAACCCCCTGCCCGAAGACCTGAGAAAGGCCCCCACACTGAACACCTTTAAAAGCAGGTTAAAAACCTTACTTTTTAAAACCGCCTATGGTTAAATTCCTTGTGTGTGAGTGTGTGTGTGTGTGTGTGCATATTTCTCTTCTGCACTTTTATGACTGTGTAATGATTGTATTGTGATTTGTAAAGCACATTGTGTTGCCTTGTGTATGAAATGTGCTATATAAATAAAGATTGACTTGACTTGGACAGGGCAGTAGTTGAGTCCTGATGGTGCCTGGGGGGAGGGCCTTAAAAAAGTCGTAGCCCCGGGGCCCATGTTATTGCAGCCGTGGTTAGGCCTTAAGTAAACACACATGTTTCAGTGAGAAACATTAACCTTACAGAACCTTGTTTACAAGGAAAGTCAGGGTATCTATAATACGTTTGGTGAATATAATATCACTATTACTGATGGAAGTAATGGCCAAACTATAAATAAGACCCAAGCTGTCATAAAGGAATAAATCCTCAGTCTGCTTAACCCAAATGACTTCATACCTGACTTTCTGTGGAGCGTTCAAATTATTGTTCCATTGTTAAAGAACAGATAAACAGCATACATTTTAATCAAACTATGACTCTCTACTGGACTTTTTATGCAGCATCTAGATATCCATCTGCTAAATGAGACAGAGCCTACCACCTGTACATGTATAAACAGTTTAACAAGGGTAAACCACTGCAGTGACACAACAGGAGCCTAGATTCGAAGCTGAGCACTGTGGAGGTGGCATCTTCAGATGTTTAGTCTCTGCTCTGTAGCATGTAAACAAGAATATTAATTGAGCAGGGCTTTAAGCATTTTGTATTCAAAGAGTGCACACACAAAGCGAGGTGCAGACCACTGAAGGCAGGAACAGTGAAAGTCCACAGCTGAAAAGCAGGTCATGCATCTGTTCTCCTCCATTTATTCTCTACATGTCTTCAGCTACATTATTTCACAAGCAAACAGGTGTTCTACTGAAAAGACAACTTCATGTACCTCCTTAGCATCTCTGATCTTGATGAGGAAGGTCTGTAGCTCCAGAGTCTCTACAAACAGAGCCCTGCAGACGGCCTGGTAGTGCTCTGGAGCCAAGCTCGGGTTAGCCAGCCGAGACGCACACAGCGTCATCACTTGGCGGAACGTACACACTGGCCTTATCGCTCCCTCCTGCTCCTCCTCCTCTTCCTCCTCCTCTTCCTGGCCGCTGTACCCCTCATCTTTAGTACCGTTCCCAGCGGTGCTGTCACCCTCTCCGACCTGCTCCCCCCCAGCCATGCGTTCAATGAGGCTCTCCAGCTGCGGGGTGAGCTCCCGCTCCTCGCTGTCATCCAGTCCCCAGTCCAGAGCTCGGTAGATGGCCACACCCAGCGACTGGACCAGCTGAAGGATGAATGAGGAGATACAACAGGGCAACAGTAAACAGTTTGTTCTTTACCAAAACATCACCAACACCAAGTTTGTCATGATCCTGCCAAACACCTAGACAGATGCAAAATAACATACTCAAACAGAACATTTAGTCTCACATTAAAGATTCTTGGTGCGTCTGATTGATCAAGACGAACAATCATGTGAGACCATGTTGAAGGGCCTTTCATACACATACATAGCAGTGCTGGCAGTAGCTGACAGAAATTTGTTCTCTAAACCATCCAGCTCTCATGTAGGGATGAGAATCGATAAGATTTTGTTGATACGAGTGCCACTATCAATTCTGTTTGTTGGTCTGGTTCTTATTGATTCCTGATCAATCTTCTGTGTGGAAAAAAAAGTGGGCCTACACACGTTTTCAGCACCAGTGCAACTGTTTTCTTATATCTGAGTCTGAACACAGAGTAGCTGCGAGGCGCTGTTGTTATTAGAACAGGATATTTACCCTCGGTTACAGACGTGCTGCTCAGTTGGGAAGAAGTGGCACACGTGCAGGGAGTGTCAAATACATGGCATATCTGATCTTTAAGCCCATGTTGCAGAGAAGATGTTTGAGCATATGGCTGGTACTTCCACATGTATTTGTCATTTTACAGACATTACAAGCAGCACTGTTGTCATCTCTGTCTTGTTACAAGTTTCCAGCAGCATAGACACATAAGTCTGACCCCATTGTTTAGTAATGCGCAAATGTTGGCATCCATAAAAGGAACTGATAAGCTTGTGGCCATATGATTTCAAAAGTTTTTACTGTTTGTACCCAGTACTCAACTGGATCCAGTTCTCTATTCCCATCCCTACTTGTATCCTTAACAGTAGGCATCCAATGATAGATATCTAAGACAAAACCTTTTAAATTAGCAGCAACATGACAACAGAAATGTCTCTAGAAAGGTCAAGTACAGTGGAGATGGCTTACAGTGATCACAGTTACAGTGAACAACTGCTTATATGATCAAAAAGCTTAGGACGCAATAAATAATTCAATTCAAGTGTTCATATAAAGTCTTTTCATACATGACAACTTACAGAAAAAAAATGAAAAACTACAGTAATTTTATCTATTTATTTTTTCTAACTTTACTCCAATGACACTTTGCCCTGCAGGAACTCATCTACTTCCAGCTGGCCCCCTGAGGCTAGTGCTGCTCGAAGCTTATGCAGCAGCCAGACTTGGTTGTTCTCACGCTGCCTTGTGTAGACTGGTCAAACAATGAGAAACAATAACAGCTGCTAGTGACAGAGACAGAAAACAAATATGCACTGTGAAAGCACCTGTGGTTGACGCCCTGACAATGCTGGTCACATAATGACTGTTTGAAACAGTCAATCAAATCCAGTAATAAGCAACGCTGTCCCATTTAATTACATAATGTAATAAACACACAAATGTCAATTAGATAGTAATTTGCATTGACAAATAAAAAATAAAAACGTGATTATAATAATCATCCTTCTTTAGTCTTTAGTTATCAATTTGACCCGCACAGACATGATCACTACGAGCAGTTTCCACTGTATTAAATGTCCAAACATTGTTCCATGTTTAAATATAAGGGTGAAATTAATTTAATAATGTGTAAAATCTAGTTTATGTCATCTGGGAAAACCTTTTGTGACAAATAAAGGTCTTGTAATAACTGATATGTAATTAATTTCCATAATAAAATGCATTTTACCGACACCACTGAAACAGTGAGGTGCTCTGTGTCTGCCTTCTTTCTTTCTTACCTGGTACTCCGCAGCAGGCGGAGCAGGAGGCCCATCTGTGTCATCTGAGGAGACAAAGGAGGAGACACACAACATTTTATACAAAGAACAATACTGGGTGATTTTTTTAATCAACATTTTGCTATTTATTCCACTCTTTCTACATCTGACATGCCTGCCAAAACTCTGAGATTAATTCATTTTTGTCCATTTGCAATCAACGTAGGAAAAAAAATCTTGTGACATGAAAATGTTAAAAAAAAATTTTTTTTAATTTAAACGATACTTTCGGCATGTTTTTTTTTTAATCACAAAACATAATGCCAGTGCAGATATAAAATACTGTTCAAAGGTTTCAAGTGTCTTTGATGCCTTTAGGTTGTAGAAAGTCACCTTGACAAATAAATGTTATTTTGTATAAAGAGTTTATTTTGTAGATGAAGACAAAAAAACTGTAAAATGGTTTAACCAGAATAAGAACTACTAAGAATAAAAAAAGTTGTCAGTCACTGGTAAGAGAAACCAGAAGCTTTGCATCAAAATGTGTGCAGATTTAAAGAGGATTAGGTCCCTGTTTTAGCGACTGCACTAAGAGCTGGAATTCACAGGCAGCGTGTTGGAAATGGATCAGGGAATATCAGCTGAACATACTGTGGACTGATGAATCACAGGTAAACCTATTCAATCGAACCACCAGCAGACTGCAGAGAGCCCAAAGAAAAACAGCTTCTCAAATTAATTAAAGCTTAATTGCACCGTTGTGCTCGAGTCACCCAGTGTTTCTTTGGACTTAAAAACAAATTCAAAATCAAAGTTCTAAATGTATTCTCCCCTGTCATCCAACACTGTGGGGACATTGACTAAACAGAAGGATTAATCGTTTCATTTTCCTTTTGGGGCCAAAACCATTTCAAATGTAAATAAAACATCTGGTGTCTGAATCATACTGTTTTTATCTGTTCAAATACTTATCACTTAAGTTAAGAAGAAAAACATCAATGTAACAGATGATTCCAAGTTTTCATACAGTACAGTGTTGTACAGTGTGTATCAAGACATAAAAGTCACAAGAAAAAAAGTGTAACAATAACTTAAACATCTCTTAGTCATAACAAGAAGTTTATATACTACGAGTAATTTAAAAAAAGATACCTACTACTATCATGACAAGTGGTTATATATTCTCTTCTCAGTTCTGCCGGATGACTTTTATATTGTTTTATTATTTTTTCCACTGTTGATACCAAATCTTTCTGCAGGGGATTGCTCTAATAACTAACCATTAATCACCAATTATTTCTCTATGTTTTGTTGAGGGTTTTTACTTTTTAAGAAAAATGGGGCAAGATGAAACTGTCTGTTTAATCTTCATAACTTTCTAGTTTTTTAAGTGACTGGATTTTTGCCAGTGACCATACTGCATGTATGTATCTATTTGTGTGTACGTGTCAGGTTTTGGGATACTGAGCTGGTCTCATCTTATTGTTTCCATATTTTTTCCAGTAGAAGTTGAATTTCCCATCCTCTGAATGCAGAGTAATGGTGTGAGTCATATCAAATGTTTTAGATGTGACTGTTCTGTTTAACTAGCAGTGTTGGGAAATGGTTTGAAATGTAATAGGTTACAGGTTACTAGTTACACTGTTAAAATGTAATTAGTAATGTAACTATTTTATCTATTTCAAAGTAATGTAACTAATTAGATTTGCTTACTTTTCTGACAAATGTTTGAAACTGGGCTAAAAGTCCAAAAAACATAACTGTACGTTCAAACCAACAGTGACCAGAGCTTCCAAAACGGCAGAAGTCATTCATTTTCAATGAGAGCCCCACGACTTGGGCAACTCAGGCGACCTGGTCATCAGCCGCGCATCTTGGGCAACCAGAGCGGTCTGGTTTAACTTTATGGTAATGAGCGCTGACGCGGTTCGGTGACAACCAGTCGGAATGCTGATGTGTTTCAATGAAGCGGGTCCCCGAGAACAAGCCAAGTAACTTTGGTTCCTACAGCACACTTGTTCCGACAATGGAAATCAAGAAGTTGATAACTTGCATTTGCGCCCACTCAGTCCTTTATAAAGTGTCGCTGTTCAGTTACAGAGACCAAAATAAAAAGATGCAAAGCAGCAGAATGAATTTTATATTCCACATATTAACTTTTTTTTACCAAAAGTATATATTCAGATGTAACCCCTCTGTAATCATTAATTTTCATTAATAACTGTAATTTAACTATTTTTATCGCAATAACTAATAGATTACTTTACATTTGCTGTGTAATTTAATTACATGTGACTGCTTACTCCCCTACACTGTTTAGTTGTGAGGGGCTATTGATGTAATTCCACTTTGCGTCACAGGTTTGAACAGTTTCTCTGAGTTGCTGTTATGTTTTCACAGAAGTCCAAATGCATTTTGTTTTCTCTTAGTGTCCTATTTTCCTACTTTAATTAATGAGCTCTGGGTTTTGCTGCCATATAAAATAAAATAATTAAAATAAAAATAATTAGCTTTGTGTACCTTTTCAAAACTTAAATCCATATTTTAATTGGAAGGTTTCCTCTGAATAGTTTGCATTTTATGCTTTTAATATGCTGCTGAAGTTCTTTCCTGCCAAAGCAGTTCCAGCCTGGTAACATTTTCTTGCACTGAGTCAAGTCAGTTTCATGTGAGTGTGAGCATTTGGGAACACCACCACAGAGAAGAGGCAAAACAGGTACAATATAAGGTTTTTGCTTCTCTGATTTCTTTTCCAAAATAAAGCCTTCACTAACAGCTGGCAGTCTACAGTAATGTCCAGGGGAGAGATTTACACCTCATGTTGAACTTGATTTGTCACTTCCTGCAGTTGGAGACAAATATATATATTACTCAAAATGTTGCCAGGGGCAGCCTTAAAGAAAATCTGGTTTCATATTAAACTGGATGATTGATCAGCAAGTTGTTTGAAGAAAACCTGATATTTGTGCCACTAACAGCTCTGCAGTCAACTTTATAGCAATAATAAAAACTAAGCCAGCCTGTTTTCAATCTTCTACTGAGTAAATCAAATGTGTAACTCCATATGTCCCACAGCCATAACTTGGCCATGCGTTATTGTGTCGCAGCCAGGTTTGGCATGCCTATGTGAGTGTGTGTGACTGTGCATGTGTGTGTGTGTGAGAGAGAGAAAGTAAAAAGGCTCTTTCTCCCAGCCCGGATGTCAGTAATGACACCCGAGAGGCCTGAAACTCCTCGGTCAGCAGCTCTCACTGCAGAGAAACAGGAGAACGGATGGACAAGAGAAGCAGGAGACGGAGACAAAGACAGAGAGAGGGAACCCGTGGAAACATCAGAGAAGAGAGAGAGATGAAAGCAGTGACATATAAAGCAAGATAGAGATGAGAGATCAGCACAAAAAAAAGATGAGAAATGTGGAGCATAGGTCTGGACGTGGTTGGGGGGGGGTCAGCCTGCCACAGCATCCTCCCCTGTCAACAACAAAGTGCTGAGAGCAGAATGTGAACCTTAGAGCAACAGAGCATCACTCTGTTCCCTGTGAGCACACAGACGCTGCTTTAACCTGCAACAAAAGGCTCCAACCGACACTAAAGAAGGGCGAAGAAACTCGCTATTATGAGAGATGATAACATGAACCTCTGCAAACCTGTCAGACGGGTTCAAATAATGCACAGCCAGGTCACAGTGAAACCAATGATACCTCTGCTGCTTTCCCACAGTTACAGGTCAGTTAACACAAAAGAGGGGAGGAATCTGGATAGAAATCACTTCCAGGAGCCCTAAAGCTTAGATGTCGTTGGAAAACACAACAACCCAGTGAGATATATGGACAGGGGGAAGATGTTTAGGCCCGTTTGCCTTCACTGAGCTGCAGTGATTTTCTAACCGGCAGTAGGGCTGGGCGATATGTAGAAATTCAAATATCACAATATTTCTTACCAAATACCTTGATGTGATGTCAATACTGCTACGATAATGTAGGCTTGACTATTGGTGCTTTCACAAAATATTTGCACCGTGAGATTTTTAATAAACAATCATCAGTCATGTGAATATAATGACTAAGCGGGCAAAGGCAAATAATAGAACAGCTGCAACAGTCTGGTAAGATCAGAAAATTAAGTCACTTTACTTTAATGCAGCCTTTTAAACCAGGAAAAGTTTCATATCCTGATATCAACTTTAATGCCAATAAATAATAATACATAACATATTGCCCAGCCAAAACTGGAAGAACTGAAAACAGCAATTTTTTACAATAAACAAGTGCAAATTAGCAATAGCTATGAACATGTATGTGCATGCATTCACGCGATCATGCATTTACACATAAATGGACTACACTTATATAGCATCTTTCTAGTCTTAGACCACTCCAAGCGCTTTACATGTCCTATCACCTATTTGCACCCATTCACACACATGTGGCACCATGTATGGGGGCTGAGGCATGGTGAGTGCATGGTGCTGCCTGCTACCCTTTACACACTCTCACACCCCAATGATGCAGCCATTGGAAGCATTCTGGGGTCCACTGTCTTGCCCAGGGATACTTCGACATGGGATCGAACTGCTGATCTTCCATTTGGTGGACGACCCGCTCACCTCTGTGCCACAGCAGCCACACAATCTGACAAACACTTGTCACGGGTCCAATGGTGCCTCCCTATGACAACCAATTCATGAGTTGTGAAAAAGGGTGTTGCAAAATGGTGTGTGTATATGTATGTGTGTGTGTGTGTGTGTGTCAGCTGTCCTTTGTTTTATGGCCAATCTTTCCACAAAACCTTGAACGATTCTGTGTATCCATTTGGAATTTATGCACCGTTTTGCGATTGGCTCCTCCCATTGCCACACCCACTTTCAACCATATATACAAACACACCTTCATGAACACACACTTGACCTCCATGTCAAATTTCAGCCTCCTAGGGCAAACTTTGGACACCAAAGGGTGGGGAAATGTTTGCGGACCAACCGACCAACCAACAGACAGAGTTACCTATAGAGCTGCTGGTTGCAACTAAAACTTACAAATACATCTCAACAGCTTATCAGTTGAAGTTGAAATGTTGTTAGGACATTTCTGGGAATGCTTTAAGAGCTACATAACGACAGGGGACACAGACATTGAAACTAAAGACATGCTCGCAGCTCTGTGAGGCTTTAATCCCCATTTTTAAGAAAAACAAGCTGTAATGGATTAAAGTTGAGGACTGTGGTTTGCTTATTTATACTTTACTGCTGGGATGAATTGAACATACAAAAATGTTGGTGTCTGTCATGCTAACATGGTCATTACTAATGATCGACATGGCTAATTAGTAGGGGTGTTATCATACATTGATATAGCCGTTCAATAACAATATAGTCATTGTTACACTATATTGTTATCTTATAGTTAAGATTCGCCTTTATTGAGAAATTCCCATTACACCTATGTGTCACCATTTCCACCCAAGCACGCCTCCTTCCTAAACATTTGAACAGTTCTAGTGGCCTAGCACCCGGCAGACAAGGGTAAGCAGCCAAGATGATAAGGATACTCACTTATGTGGTTTGATATCAATCGCAGGCCCTAAATTGACACAAATGAAAATCATACTGTGAATGTGTACTTTGTGATGTCAGCAAACATCATTGTCCAAAGAATCAATATAATATTCTATCAAGATGAGACTTGTGATTTAAAGCACTACAAATTACCACTTGCAGTGAGTGAAAACAAGACTATAGTCTACAGCCATGCTCTGTGAGACTAAATACTCACATTATATTAACATGAAAAAGCAGGTGTAATTTTTTTTTACCATGGTCACCATCTTAATTTAGCATTTCCTATGGTAACTTTTCTTAACCACCACTAAATGTAGTTGCCCCTTTTTGCTATAGAGTATATTAAATTGGCTTTATGCCATTTATCTTGAGTGTCTAAATGCTTAGTGTGGAATTTATACACACCACAGTTGTGAGACATTGTGCTTCTCAGTGATGAATACCAAAATTGCAATTTACTGTTAAGTGTTATTCATGGAGGGGATAGTGAATTACACGGCCACGAAGCACATTTGAGGCCGAAGGGACTGTCATCAGTTTTGCAGGCATTTGGTCATTAATCAAACTACTGGACAAATTAAAATGATGACCTGATGATGGCACTAGATAAATAGTGGAGGCCCAGCTGACAGAACAACCAACGTAGCCTTCAACTAGCACGGAACGATCTGTCAACTATCGTCTGATGTTTGTTCTCTCTTAGCCAACCAACAGCAGACAAATATTTGATCATGTTTTGTGACTTGTCTGACGGACATCTTGACAACGCCCAGTCTCACCACACCCCGCAGTGTTCCTTCTTATCGGCTTGAAGTCACACAATGTTTATTCTGGCAAAAGGTGGAAACTATTTCATCCTTAAAACCTTGATAGCCCCACTCCCACACACATACACATACACTCTCATTCATAGACATGCACTTATACTATTACGCATACTCTCCTAAGATGGACTTTGCCATCTGTTGCCATGGTAATAAGGCCTGAGAGATTAAATTCAAAGAAACCACAAAGTGACAGAAGAAAAACTGGGCTGGGAGAGCAAAGCTAGTTAAATGGATAAAAGAAAAAGAAATAAAACTGGGAATGCAGGAAGAGAGCGTTGTCAAATTATCTCTATCTCAAAGTTCTTACATCAGGTATAGTAAGGTGTGGTACGTAGACCTTTACCTACATGTCAAGTCAAAGTTGACCTTTGCGCTTCTTTCAAATCCTTGAGTGCATTTATTGCAGGAGGGCAATAATCAAGGGGGTAAATCACTACAATGACAGCCTCTATTTAGATATTCAAAGGCAATTTCCCAAAAAGTGTTACGTGAAGTGACTGCTGTGCATCAAAGTTCCCCTCTGTGTGAGAGAGATCTGGCATATTCTCGAAGAGCATAGTGATGCTGCAATGGGAAAACCTTGCAAATCAAATTTTCTTGAGTCTCGTGTTTCAACAATGCACGGTCAGCCAGCTAAAAACTGCTTTTTGTCTTTCATCTTAAAAAACAAAAGCAGTTGACATTTTGGTGATGCAAGCTTTTTATCTGACGGGAGCGATATGTATCTGGACTTTGACTTCCTGCTGGCCTTGAATGCACTCAGCCTATCACCTCACCCTGTAGCCTCGTCCTGCAATGTCTATCTGCAGCCTTCCGACAGTAACAGTGAGGAGTCTCATTTCAAATCGAGGAACTGCTGCTTATCTCGTCCTTCGTTCCATCTGTTTATTGTTCACAGATTAGGATGCAGCCCAGCTGATGCAGGAGGAAGATATTTAAAGTTAAACAGATGAGATATCAGAAGCTTCTCAGTGCCTTGACACAGTCAAGCGGAGTCCTTTGGAATATGGGACAAAGCAGCTGCAGAGAGCACAATCAGTTTTTATGAGGGACAATATGATTTCCATTAGACCCACTTAGTTATAGATCTATTAATGTGCCATTAAACTGATTCTGACTCATGTAAGGACAGTGTTGCAGCTGTGATGGGACAGTACAAACGTCAAAGTTTAAATCCTCAGTTTTACATCTCTTATTAATAACAGGCAGAAATCATGTTTACATTTCTTAAAGCAAGGTATCAAAAACAGTTTCTGAAACTGGGGCACCAGTGTGCTATTTAATCACTTGCTTCTTATCAAGTTTGACAGAAAGAATCAAAGCTCTTTGCTTGTATTGCCTGTAATAGTTTATTTATTAATACTTGCATTTTAAGGTATTTTGATGAATGAATGATTGTAAGGATGCTGCTAAGTATTTGTGGAGATGAATGTCCTGTAATGCAGTGATGCTGGGCAAATGAAAAGTTTCTCCACAGCACAGTTTACTTATCAACCATGCATGGCAGAAAGAAGAGGCTTCTTGGTAGGCTGATGGGCTCTCAGGCTATTTCTCATAGTGATGTACTAATGTTTCTTTGACATATTTCAAAAAAAGAAATTTTGAAATATATCATAATTCTATCTGATTAATTTGTTGGTTCATCCATGTGCTAAAGGCTACATTCATCAATATGTTTATATTAAAGGTGAACACCATTTAAATTCAGAATTCTTGTATGGCATTTTCCATGGTCTAGGTAAGTTCAATCAATGTTTGTGAACATAAATTGCTCGCTCTCAAAGCCAGAAACCAAAGAAGTGAGTCTCAAACTTGTAACGTCATAGGGTATAAAGCCTGGAGCTGCTCATTGAAATGAATGGGAGACTGACTGTGTGGACCCACAGAATGTTTGTTTTCATATTTATACCCAAATGTTCTCAATTACGAAACAGAAAATGTACCCATATACTCAGAACATCCCCCTGGAAAAATGAAAACCATGACGCAGATGGGTTTGCCTTTTTGAGGACATGTATAGTAAATGGCATATTTTTTTAAATCAATAATTTTCTTTCTTCTTCTTTTTTTTAATTATTTATCTTTGAACACAGATATATATCCAAGGTGACAATCTGAATCACATGCAAGGACCTGCTCTCTCCATGAGCCCCTCCACCCCAGAGGCCCCACTGTAGTACCAAGAATTCAGTTGCTATTATGTGTGTTTCAGGTCAGACTTGTGCTCTCTCTGACGGGAGAGCCGGCCTGACACTTACCGCAACATCTGATGTCAGTAAACTACACACGCTCGTGTTTACCAACAAGGACGGTCTGTTGTGTTACATATGAAAGGTGACTACAGACAAGGAAATGAAAGCAAATATGTTTATGAGTCCAGCCTTCTGTGGACGTGCTGCTGTTTACTACTGTTACTGCAGGTTTTATACAGCCAGACACCAGAATTTAATTGGGTAAACAGAGTGAATCTGCAGCGTGTCAGTGAGGATGAGCTGTTTTTCTCTGTTGCAGTCTCATTTAGTGACTCAGGCTGATGTTTACATTAAAATGCTGTGGTGCCGCTTCAGTCTAGGCTCATATTTGGATTCACATTAATTTCCTCCTCCTTTGCAGACTGTTGTACAACCTGATGAGGTTTAGATTTACAGGAAATAGAAAGTCATTTGAGACTGTGCAGGCTACCTGCTGTGAATACTAATGTTACAATATATTTCATATTCCCAGGATGGAGTATCATTTAAGATTTTATCACAGTTTAGAGGTAAAGCTCCGTACATGACTTGTTTTTCTCATGAATGACAGAAATTGAATATATTAAACTACAGATGCATTTTTGCAAGATTTTACCAGTGTAATTGGCTCAAAGGTCAGGTGAATAAACTTACATACATACTGTAAGCTTAGCATTTGCTACAGCGTACCTGCTAATGAGACAGTCATAGTTTGCCCATCTGCTAATGAAGATTAGGTGACTGAAAGTTCCAGAACACCAAAAATAAACACTGCAACACAACAACATAAGTCCTTAGGGTGCTCAGAAACAATAGATCTTCAAACTTCTACAATTCCAAAGTCCATCTGCTGGAGCAGATCATGTGATGTGACAGAAAGTGTCAGAACACCTACAAAGTGGACCTGGCGGGGAGACTGTGTTCTCCAAAGCCAAAGTTTCATTAAAAAGGTCATGACAAGTGTCGCAACAATTACTTGATAAATCAGTTAGTCTGTCCACAGAAAGTTGTTTCACCCTTATTTTGATAATTGATCATTATCATTTTAAGCCAGTCTGGGACCCATCTGTATAAAGTTTGCTTGCTCTCGCTGTGTCAGCGTGGGTGTTCTCAGGGTTCTCCAGCCTCCTCCCTGAGTGTGAGCTCAAGTGGTTGTCTGTCTCTATGTGTCAACCCTGTGTTAGTCTGGTGACGTGTCCAGGGTGTATCCTGCCCAGTGGCAGCTGAGACAGGCTCCAGCCCACCCACGACCCTTGAGAGGATATGCGAGTACAGAAAATGAGTGAATAAATGAATTTTAAGCCAGTTATTAGTTTAATATTTGAGGAAACTCATCAGACAGTGCTCTTGCCATCCTTTGAGCTACCTTATGAGACCCAGCTGCCTTTAGCTAAAAGGGATATTGTGGGAGAATGGAAATCAATTTTGCAGACTTGGTCCTCCTCTGACACTTTTTGTACAATGTAAAGATTGAGTTTTCCTCCTCTGACTGCATGTTGATTTCACAGCCCCACTGAGTGTCTGTTAATTTGGACTAAGCACATTGTAGGACATCTCCAGACCAGACCTTTGCATGAAGAATTTAAATCACTACGGCCGTGACGTAAATGTCTGAACGGAGATGCAGTGTACCTCAGCATGCATGGACACTGACCTTTTTTCATCGTTAGTTTGGCAGAATTTAGGTGTAATGGGTTTAGAGCTGTGTCCTAAATATTTTTGAGCACTTTTCTGCCTTTATTTGAAAATGGAGAGTGGAGAGGAGACAGGAAATTAGAACAAGAGAGAGGGAGAATGGCATGCATAAAAGGTGCCCGACCAGAATGAATCCAGGTCAATCAGCATATGCTAAGTGTCTTAACCATTAAGTCATCCCCTGTGTGTTGCCTCTAAATCACATTTCTATTTATAGTTGTTTAAAAACCTTTTAAAGAAAATTAAATAAATGATAAGCAGGAAAAATACGAGCAAAATTACTACACAATAACATTTGTGTGATTTGACGATACTGTGCCAACATGTGACGGTATAGTCGTTATACTTTATGTGACATTAAGCCCAGTGGTGGGTTTTGGGGCCCTAAATATGCATGTGAGAGTGGTATAAATGTCAGTTGAAGTGATCAATAAAACAGTGTGCATTATTAATGACGCTTGGACCTGAGATTATTGTTCAATATGAATTGTTTCCTATACAGCCCAGCTGTCTGTTGCGGTGATTTGGGATGATTTTGGCCACTTAAAGAATGCAAAGGCTCCTCGAGCTGACTGGCTGCATTAATAATGCACACAGACTGGCTACAATAGACTCACATCATGCTGGTTAAGGGATTTGAACCGCTGCGTTGTGTTTACTTATGGATCAGCAGAGCGTGAACCAACACAGGCTACAAGGATAAACAACTGTGCTAATGAGAGTTAAACATCTCCTCAGTGAGAGCTGGGAGTGAATGATCCTAACAGTGTGCAACGGTTAAATGGCAAACGTGATGCACGCGGACCTAAAGTAGTTCAAGTGTCCCCCTGTGGTCCATGAGGGCGATCCAATGGGTCCCCAGCAAAATGAGGAACACTTTAAAGTTATTATGGTCTCTTTGAATAGAATACAAAGGTAATTATTATAAGAACTTCACCACTGTTACCACCTCAGCATGTAGGCAGTATATGACAGAGTATTGAAATCACTTATGGGGTATAGTATAGGTCCGTGGGCATAATTTTAAAGGAACAGTTCACCATAACATCAAATATACATATGTTGCCTCTTACCTGTAGTGCTGTTTATCAATCTAGATTGTTCTGGTGTGAGTGTTGGAGATATAAATGCCTCCTATATAAAACTGCTCACAACAAGGTCTGTGGATTATCTTGAGTAACTGGATCATGTTTTCTGGAAAGAGACATCACTGTTGAGTTTTTCAAAATGAATTTTTTGGCACTTCGAGCACCACAAGCCATCTGGTTCTATTATACGGGAGAGAAGGCATACATCTCTACGGCCGATACCTCCAACACTAAACAACTCACGTCAAACCAATCTAGATTGATAAATAGCACTACAGGTAAGAGGAGAAATATTTATTTTTAATTCAGGGGTGAATTGTTCCTTTAAAGTTTATCTCTAGGTGTAAAGTTTAACAAAGCATGAGTTTTACAATCAGTTAATAACAAACTAATCATGGTTTAAGATAGATGACACACTCTTTTCCCATTAAATTCTTTAAAAGGTGCTACATAGCTGTTACTCTGTGAAACAACAGCACGAAAGTGCGGGTTCATCCGGTTGTGACGACTTGTTGCATAGTGAACAGGCTCTGGGGCTATCCTGTTTATTACTGAGATTTGAAAACTCACATTTCTGCCTCGCTCAACATCTCTTAGTAAGGTTATTAATGTTTTTTTATATTCTGGCTGCATGCTGCTTCACAGCAAAGGTGCAGCAAATGTAATAATGAAAATGATTTAAGACCTTTGAGAGGCTTCCTGTGACCTTCAGCACATTTGGTGTAATAGGCTACAAGCACAACCTGAATAAAACATCAGATTCTGGAAATAATGCCTGTCCTTGCCCGAGGCTGCGTGAATACAAAAGTTGAGACTTCATTCAAACAATATGTGGTTTATCATAAAGTGGCTCTGAAAGAGTCAGAATAAAACCTTTTTCTAAATTGAGTTTGGCATGAAGTTGTGTCTGTGCTTATCTGACTTCTGGAGCAGGTTTGTTGGGCCCATCCGCAGTGAGGACATAAATACTTCACATGCAGAAGGATATTATGCAGGTACAGACTCATTTCAGTGGGGGAAACAACTAGAAGACTGCCTAATATCCTTTGGGCTTCCATCCACCCTTTGAAGTCTCCAAAACAGTCTTTGCAAGAGGAGATGCTGGGGTGAAGCTGTGCTCTATGAATAATTAATCATTTACCGGCATAATACAAGTCATCCTTGTTGGCATCGGGAGTGCGACACAATAGCGACTTTATTCAAAATACAGTGTCCGTCAGTGTAAAGTCAGCTCAAGGGTCTGCGATATTATCAAATAATATAGCTGAAGGTCGATTATGCGGGGATATTATGTTGTTCGGGACGGGTTAGCACCGATGCGCCTGTTTCTCTCCGGTGGACAAGATGTTCACGTGTACCAAACTCCATATAAAATTTGGATCATTTTACGTGGCATTGATTTTGTTCAAGGTTGCTGCAAGATAAAACACAATTCAATATATTTGACGGAGCACTGGTAGACACTGTTGAATTCCGCGTTGGCATGGTCAGCCAGGCAGTTTGCAGTCTAGTGAAAAAAATTACATTCATTTTGGTTTGTACATTTGAGCTACTGGTTACCGCGGGATAGTTTACTGGAAGATTACAGTGGGAATCAGGTGGACCAGTTGAAACAGTCGACATTTTACCAAGACACAGCGCAGCTTCGTGGACATAACTTTATGCCGAATTGAAAAGTGGGTCCTGATATTTAAAACATACTGTCGTGTTAAACGTTAAGCGAGACTTCCTCTGTGCATCACAAACATATTGTTAGAATTCACTTTTTCATAGTTGAGTTTTGTGCGGACACGCGCCCAAGCAGAGGGAAGTTGGTGGCATCAACGGCCGGCTGTCCTACCGTTGTGTCGGGGCTCGTGCTGCAGTGACACGGTTCCGTCCCTGTGCAGGAGGATGGAGGACGGGTCCTTCACCCGCCTGACTCTCCCGGCCGGCGGGCGGGGCACCCTCAACCCGCTGCAGCACTGGTAGCACACCGCCCATGCCTGCTCCTCGTTGATGGGCTGCTCGTAGGACTTCAGCACCTCCTCCAGAGACAGTTCCCGGGGCTCGGCCAGGTCCCGCGCCTCTCCGCGGTCCGTGGGGGCGCTTACCCGCGAGTCCCCGTCCTCGGCGCTTCTGTTGGTGGATCTGGCCATGGCTGCGATAGCATGGAGCCCATTCTTCACTCCGGAGGCACCGGGGCCATTTATGCTGTCCACTGACTCCCGTCGGGCCCAGTCTCCTGTCCTCTGCTTCACGTCTACCGCTCTTCAACTACCGCAGCTGCACCTCGTTACCACAACAGTGTCAAGGTAGCCATACTACCTGCGGCACTTCCGGTCCCAGTTTTCACGTTGCAACTTTTTTTGGGTAAAGTAAAATAAAGTAGACAAATGTGTAATTTGAAAAAAAAAGTTATGTTTTTTCCCCGGTATGTCCAATAACGTTACACCCTCAAACCAAATACTGTTTGTTAGTATATGAGGCAGATTACTGAGGTCAACAGTAACCAGGGGCGTAGCACCGAATTCTGCGCCCTACGCCTAAACAGTCTCTGCCCCCCCTCCCCTGTCCCTTTTTTTTATTCCATGAATTATTATTTTTTTTAGTTTAAATTTAGTTATTACCAAGCCAGTTTGTGTTCATTCTTTCCTTTTTTCTTTCTTGAAACTGTGATTTCCCTTTCTTGGGGAAAGACATGTACGTTCCGGCTGCGGCTTTAGCCACATTTAGAGACAAATCCCATGCCAAAGGCTGGACTAAACCATTTGCGCCATTCAGGGGTGAGAGCAATCTCAGGGCACTTCCACTATTTCTTTTATTCCGTGTTCAGTATTTCAACCTTATTATTCAGACAATTTTAATTTAGTTATGGCACTAACAAACTAAATTAAAATAAAGATAAATACATGAAAATTTGCATTTCATTCCAGGCTTATCAAGAGCCCCCCTCCCATCGGGGCCCTGCGTAATTAGTCCCACTTTCCCCCAAGTGCACCCCCGTGTGTGATCTTCTATTACATCCTCCCCCTCATCATCATCATCATCATCATCCATCTGAATATTACTATCTGAGCTGTTGAAAGTGAGCTTTTTGAGTTATGAAATGTTATATGTGCTTTATTCCTCTCTGTTGCTGCACATTTCCTGCAGGTTATGCCAGTTTAGTTCACTCTTTCTTGGTCTAACAACTCTCTAAAGGCTTTTAATGGATGTGAAATGTGCAGAATATCAAACCCGTTCCAAAACTTTTATTGACGGACAAAAGTTTCAGAGTGCAAACATAACTGACACAATGTGTATTTATTTTTATTCTTTAAACAAATGGACTCAGTTGGTTGCAATATAACTCTGTAGCCTCTTTATTTTTACGGCCTATTGTTGGTTCTGTGCACAGAGGCCCAAAATTAGGTGCATATAATCATATGGATTCAGCTACTTTTTGTGGCTTTTATTTTTTAAATGAAGCCACCAAGCTTCCGGTCACGGTCTGGCTTATTCCGGCTGACTTGACTGAGCTTGTTGCCATATCTGTAAGTGAGGCAGACGATTGGATCTTCGGGGAAACGTCAATCAAAGGCCGGTGAGGCAGAAACCATCCTCCTGGCTGTCGCATTATCCACCTGCCAGCAGCCGAGAGCAGGGAGGAAGACAGGAAGTTGTTTGTAATATATTTACTCATGAATCAGGTATAACTATGTGTTGACATATCATATTATCACAATGGGATGGTGGAGGTGAGTGTTTGACTGCAGATATCCCACTTTCCTCTTAACTCTTTTCATCAGTGCCAAGTAAGGGACTGTTCTTTACTTATACCAGAAGGGGGTGGTTGGGATGTGACTTCTTTTTGTTCCTGCAGCTATAAGAATTTTTCCTTGAGCCTTCCTGAGTGACTAGCAGAAAATGCATGACCCTCCCTTCATCATAGATTAGTAATTAGGTTTTTAAAACTTACCCTTTGATGTGTGAAAGTTGAGGACGAAAACACGAAGTTGAAAAAAGCCTTGGCTTTTCACTCCTGTGTGCAGACGGTTTATTTTTGGCCAAATTTTAAATGAGACATAGAATGAAGTGACTTTTTTCTAGTGAAGCCTTTGTCGCACATGATGTTGGCAAGGACAATTGGCAATTTGCAAATCCAACAGTAATTTCAGTTTTTACCATTTCTGGCTATGATATATGGTGACATTTGGCGATTTTTAAAGAAAGCATTCCTTCCAAATCCACCTGCATGTTTTCTTTAAAAATCGGTGGTTAAGTAAATACAAAATACAACCATTTCATTTTGCATACCCTTCCCCTAGGCCACATAAATAAGTCCCTCTCCAGAAAAAAAATAACAAAATTATTTGACATGCCTCCCCCTTTTTGTACCACCCCTCCCCCCTCATAAATAACGAACAGTCCCTAAAATAAATTGAGCAGAACTTCCGAGAGCATCTTTGAAAACAAAGCAGTTATTCCAGACCCACCAACAACATTCAATAATTCAGGGCCCTAATCACATATTAAACAAACCTTTGAAGAGCATTATGAAACAAAAATCTTAGATCAGAGCTTTGTGACATACTAGTATTAGGCTATACTGTGACTTTTTATGACACACTATACCATGACATTTTTAATGCCATATAACATGCCTTTTAATGGCATAACATTTGGGTTTGTCACTTTTACTTTTGAAAATAATCAATCAGTGTTTGACATTGATTGTATCAACGATCAGCAGTCAAGCAACAGCTTCTGCTGTGGTACAGCAACACCACTTGCACAAACCCTATGCACAGCTGCAGTACACTGTAATATTAGAACCAGTAGTTATAATAATCAATGGCAATGTAGGTTTATTTATGATTGTTATTACATTTACTAATGATAATTTTGGTTATTTTAGGAGATAAAAGGGACCAAATCAGTGGCTTTGCATGTCCAACTACTGAGATTTCAAGCTGCAGCAAAGATATTGTTGAAAGAAAATTGTCCTCTGAGAAGATTTTCTCAGCAGTCATGAATACAGCAGTGAACTGTCCAACCCTTGGTTAAGGAGTGCCCTTGAATGCTCCACCAAGTAGTGTTTCCAAAGAGATCTGTGCATGAAACTGTGAGCTGACAGATAACGGACAAACTGTAATACACTATTTATCTTAAATGAACTGCAACCAGTTCCTGGAAGCATATGGTACACTATATGCTTTGGCAGTTGAGTGGCAACAATATAAAGAATGTGATTCGTAGTGAACGGTTTAGTCCTTTAAAAATATGTCACAAAAATAGAATAGTGTTATCCTCCAAGTTGTTTTTGCAGCATAGTCTGAGACATATAGATCTTCATTAATGGGGATATTTGGAATCAAGACTTAAATGCTAAACTTAACCAAATATTTGACTGTATTATCCTTTATTTAAGCAGCCTGTTGACATGCAGTTTATCTTCTGCCAGGGAGTCTTGGTCAAGATGGGCGGCAAAATAAAAAAGTTTTAAACTCAAGTACAAACTGTGACAGACAACTTCACAGAAAAAAACCCCAAAATATTATTATAGCCTTGCAGCTCATTTCAAGCTTGTGGTACGTCAAAGGAAAAAGCAGATTTACCCACCCAAATAATTTGGTAGGACAGTTCAAATCTAATTTTAACTCATAACCTACATCCTCAATTTCCTAGCAACTTCTCATGTCAGCTGGCAGACTGCTGTGTGGGGGGTCATTTGTGCCAGTGGGAAAATGGAGTCAGTGTTTGTTTATGGTGGTGACAAAGACATAACATGAAGTAGATCAGCAGAACAGACGAAATGACATTATACAAATCATACTTTTCAGGCAGCAGCCACCACACCTGGGAGGTGAAGCAGCTGTGTTCACTGCTGGCTCCAAAACATCCCAGACTGTTTCTGAAGTCTTTTTTGAAAAACTCCACATTATACTATAATTTCAAAATCAAGACATTTTTCGACAAGATGCTAGACTCTGGCTTGTTAATAATGATTTAAAGAATCATTCTTTCATTTTGGACATGTCAAGGCTTAAAAAGAAGCATGATTGTTTTCTTGAGTGACAGCTGTGTCCAGCAAACACAGTTAACTGGTGTTTGCCATTTGCTGGTCTCACTTTATCCCCGCCCAGGCTTCCTTCCTTCCTGCTAACCAGATTTGGATTTTCCCAAACTTTAACCCTTACTGCCAATATGGTGATGAGCTATGAACCCAAATCTAAGCTGCCAAACCTCACTGCTGGAGCCATCATAGATGCTACATCCAGTGCATACACTCAGTGGTAGAAGCCTTAAAGAGCATATTGAAGCGCTGTGTAACAGTGTTTTTTTCTACAGTGGATAAGAAGGCACCAGCTCATCTTCTCTCTCAAACATATGAGCCACTGGCATGTTAGCCTTTAGTCACAGATGTTCTCTCCTGTATTCAGGAGCTTTCTTTTTTCTACACAAATTACATTTGCATATAAAGTTATGATGGCGCCAGCACTAGCGGTCTTAGACAATGCAAATTGCCATAGCTACAATAGCAACTGCCAAAATCTCACAGAGATCCAAGAGAGGAATGAGACGATGTTTCCTATAATGTAAACATCTCAATGCCTCATGGAACTGTCAGACCTTTTATTTTGAAGGCAAATTGCTTAGTTTCCTGTTTTAATCTGACATCTAGTGTTATCTTTTTGCAGCATCCTTTCTCTGCAGCACCACTCCAACTGAACCTGCAGGCAGTTTCCTATGAAAACGTGATCTGGGTTATCATGAATACATTTTTGTCAGAAAGGGCTTTCTGGGAGACAGCCCACACGGAAAACCTCTCCTATGCCCCCTGCAGGAGCTTTATCCAGTCAGCACACTAAACCTAAATGAAAACAAAAAAAAAACAAACCTTGAAATGAAAATGATAATTTCTATTTGTCTTAATTCTATTGCGTAATTTTCCAACAAATACTAAAGCAAAAGAAATGTATGCCATCATTAAAAACCTTTAACACCTTCTATATGCAGTTATATGTGTATATATCCCATTTTTCAAGCTTTTCATGTGGCCTGTCTTGTTCTGTTTTTTGTCAATCAACACAATGTCCGGTTGATGCAATACAGTGCAAAATAGTTTTATTTCACAACTGCTTATGTGTGTATTTTATGCTCCTTTAATGTATGTATTTTCTCAAATGCAGTATGTATTTTTAAATATATGTTAGACTGAAATACTCTCAATTAAATATGCCAAAAAGACATATAGACTGTGTCTTTGTAAGGTTGATATCTGTATGTATCTACAAAATATGTTACATACATGTTAAACATAACATAACCCCTGGCAGCTAACATCATGAACAGTGTGGTGAATAGTAAGTAGTTAATACAAAACTAAGGGATGATTTTGCTACTATGTAAAACCTTTTCCTGCAGGGTCCTTCCTCAAATCAATATTGGTTTGTTAGCCCTTAATAATCAGCATAGCCATACAATAAACATTTAGTGAAGATGCCTATTTCAATCATTTACACTAACTAGATACAGCCAACAGATGGCGCCCACACATAAATTAAGTACAGCTAAGAACTCTCCATCTTTCAGACACTGTGAAGCCAGGTTTATCAGTTTTCAGTTAAATGCAACAGAAGGGACGTAGACAAAGTTTACATGTAAATATTTATTGCGGTCATTAGTACCATATAGTTTCTGCTTCATACGTCATCTTCAGATAAACACAAGAGCAAACTGGCACGTCTGTCAGCCAAAGCCCTCTGAAAGGCACCAACATGACTCTTCATACAAACTAAAACTTAAAAGAAAGGGCAGACATGTGGTTAGATGTAACAGTAAACTGCTTCATAGTTTTCACATTGCATAGGGACACATGTTAACTGTTCAGGCACTTCATGAAATCAGTGGCAACTCTTTTCTAAAAACATTTGATTAAATCCACTGTGAAAAACACGTTATGTCAACCTATCAGCTTTGAAATGATTCACAACATTAAAACATGGTCAGCTTATCTACATATAGGAGTCTGGACTAATGATCCTATAGTGGCTGAAGCATCACTGAGCTACTTAATTAATAAGTCATTTAATTAATTAATTAGTCACTCTAGACCATATTGGTGTTAATGTGTGTTTGACTTGCGATGCCTTACGGAGAAAATGGGAAAAACTCCCTGGATTACCTATAAAACAGCTGTTAAACACTGTCAGCAGAGTGCAGTGTGTTCTGTTCAAGTCTCCCTTTTTTTACAACTTTGAAGCTAAAAAAATGACTAATGCAAAGTGTGGAATAACTGACAGGCCAAGATGCAATATAACACTGTCCACTGGGAAATCCAGCCCTAAACATGTCTGCATACGTACTAAGAGAACACAGTGTACTCAGTGAACTCATTGTTCCATATGTTAGAAATGTTCCATATGAGACAGACACAGAGCCCAGAAACAGCCTCTCTTCTTCAGCTTTAAAAACTCTCACTGACTATTATCCTTTCAACACAGTAGACACACTGTGTTATATTGAATTTTAGCCTATTACTTTACCTGTCTGCAGTCAGCATTTCTTAATGAATTAAGTGTGTGTCAGCAGCTACAGACTGATCAGCTTCCCAGTGAGCAAACTCTAGAGCTGGTGCAGAAATGCTTTCACTAAAATGTGTCTGGTGAAGCCAAACAACAGCCAAGACTTTAAAGTTTCAACCAGCTATGTCTCACACCAACGCTCAGGACATTCTAGTATTTTGTGATGAGCTGTTATTGTGGTAGAATTTTCCTTTAAATGCTCAGTTCTCATCCTTAGAGAAATCCCTAGGGTCACACTCTTCATGTAGCCTCTGGTGTAGCCCCCCTGTTTTCTGAATGCTAGCAGCTCTTTGGCTCCATCTGTAAGAGTTTGGGGTTTTTTTTTCTCAGCTGCCTGCTGCTGCTGGGAACAAACTAAGACAATCAGCTAAAAGATGGCAAAACTCTCCGTAAACCAAAGGGAACAGCATAATTGTAAGTGGGTTTGTCTTTCACATTACACATCATTTGCACCATTGTTAAAAATATCAATTAGTGCAGCTTCAAGTTTATCAATCTGACATCTTAACTGTGTGAAGAGTGCACCTCAAATCCACTTCGATGTCTTGTGTTGTGCTGTACAATGCACTACAAAAAAAAATCCTTATATAGGTATGTGTCCATCTGGGACACAGCTCAGGTTGATCAGAATGTAGGGAAGGTATTGTTTCAATCAGAGGACAGTTCATGTTGAAGGGAAACTACTGTGTTTTGATGCTTGGCCATTTTTTCTATAGAAAGAAGATGTAATATCTCAAAGAAAGCACTCTAAATACTAGCAACAAGTATTAGTTAACTGACTCTTTAATTTGGCTCTGAAGTCATAAATCAACATGATTCATTATTCTATTGACTAATGCTTTGATCCTGTACTCTACTCAAACAATAGCCAGTTGGTGTATCAGCATAGTCATTAATCAACCAAAGAAAAAAAAGGTTGGGGAGGGGGGACTGTAAACAAACATACAAAAAAAAGGGGGGGTTCTCCAGGAAGCAAATTTACATAGAGCCAGATTAGTTTCAAATGGCAGCAAAAAGAATGAAAAATGTTTTGTTCATAGTTTGAAATACCAGGAACCAGACGTCCTTTAAGTGTAATGAGAAGGAGGTTTAACCATTACTAGTTCCAGTGGGACAGGATTTGAAACAACCAAATTGCTAGAATAAATGTTGCCTTTGTATATATCATTGTGCAAACCACCGTTACGTTACATTTGCACATCTCACATCTCACCTAACTGTCACACCACCCACCGTCCCTTCCAACTCCAGATGACAAAGTCAGCTCATACTGCACTACGTCACTTTACAAACATTGATATGATGTGTATGAAATGCAGAAATCTAACATTTCTGTGGTTTGCAGAAATTTTAGGAAAAAAGATGTATCTACAGTCATAGTCTGAAGACTGAATGTATTTTTGCTTTGATGATTCAAATCCAGTACATCAAGCTATAAGCAGACCGTTGCAGTTTTCTGGCAACAGTGTAAGTGTGCTTCCTGACTGCCCCAGACGTAGATCCATAACATCAACAAGCATCCTGTCTCAGTCACACCACAGGCCTCAGGCTGGCCTCGCCTCCTCTGTGGGAGTGTCAACAGTCTCCTGTTGGGACAGACCAGGCCTTCAGGGAACACTGGCATGAGGCCCAGCTGCAAACAATGTAGATTCAAATGGGGCAAATTCACATTAGTTCTCTGGTACACAGAGTGACGACAACACAAAGTGGAGAGCTACTTAAAGGAAAGGCAGATACCCCCAGCCCCTTTATGTTTGTCCAGACCATATAATTATCTGCCAACTTCCTTATGTTTCCAACTGAATTATTTGCATTTATGGCCATGCAAAGACTATGGCTGCCTAACAAATACACTGTTACACTAGGCCTGTCACGATAACTATTTTGCGTGGATGATATATTGTCTCAGAAATAACTGCATTAAACATTATTATTGTAATTGTAAGAGAATTTTAAGCCATTGATACAGAGATAATTTAACAGCATATTAATGCAGGTGCATCCTCTGAAAGAGCAACAACCTTTTAATTCTTCTGAATATTCAGCCATTGGAGTGGATGCAAAAAGAATTATTGACATATTCAAAACAAATAAATCAAATGTGTGTGAGTGGAGGAGCTGAGCCCATGGTGAGGGTGAAACCTTGACATAAGGAGAAGATGAGAGGACAAAGGCAATGCGACCAGAAATGACAGCAAAACATGTCCATGTTAGAGATGTCAACTGTTACCCCTTAACCCATTAACCGCCAAAAATATTTTTGACCAGTTACACAAGTTGCCTATAGGTTAATTTTGCCACTATCCAGTTTACTGTATTGCACACCACCCAGGTCTGGTAGGAGCTAGTGGCACCACTCATTTGGCCACCTCTAATAATGTCCTTGCCCAACACCTTGCTATGGAAACACTGTGCCCAGACTCCAGTTGTCCCCCAGCTCGCCCCAGTCAGTGAGCAGCTCATTTATGAGCCCCAAACCCTCCTTTAGCATTGTTGACAATGTTAGCTCTGTTACCACCGTTAACAATGTCAACACAGCTCGTGGTGCTAATATATTAAACAGTGCTAAAGGGGTTTATGGCTCACAATGAGGCCACTTACTCACCATGGTAACCTGGGGGGAGACCAGAGGGTGGGTACCATGTTTCCACAGCGTAATTGCTGAATGAACAGTGCAGCTAGCTAGCTAACGGTAGCACAGGTGCTGCACAGTGCAGAGTGGCCAAGAAACCAGTGGAGACCCAAAACTGGGCAGTGAGCATGTTTCCACCCTGATGTGGTTGATTGTCAGTAAAGTTAACAGAAAATAAAATAAAAGGCAAGACATTTACATCACGGATCCTTAAAATTTAACCACCTCTAATTGGATAGCGCTTTGAAATGCAGCGCTCAAGCTTTTTCTTATAAATTAACCAGTTAGTTACTGGTTAATGGGTGTTTGCCTTTTGAAAGCAAAATGGTTTTTGTTCATTTAGCTTAGGCGCTGGGCTCAAGTCTTACAGTGTTTGGGAAAAACCCTGCTGTTAATTCTGGCATCATGTTGGCTAAACTGTTGGTGACATTCTTATTTAAACAAATAGGCATATGAACACAAGGGCTATATCGTTCGATAAATGGACATCCCATAATTTTTGCTGACCTTAATAGGTCGATAACGCAATTATCATGACAGGCCTATGTAACGTCAACTCACCCAAATGATAAAATCTTTTGAAAAGTGTAGTGAGGACTGGGCTGTGCCAATCCAAGTTGTACGATTGTTGCAAAGAGCTTTTACCTCAGACATCATGCCAGTGTTCCCCCAGTTGATCAATGGGTCTGTGGTAGTACTCATTAAAGACTTATACAGCCAATAAAGCCTATAAAGAATATAGACTTCAGTTCAGCATAGTCTCTTGGTGTCGCTGTAATTCAAACGGAATACTGTCATTTTAACTATTACTGGGATGCTCTGTTTTAGCTGGCAACCAGCTGAACTGATATGGTTCCCGTGGTACTAGTAGATCTATGTCAAGTCTTTTCTGTTCTTTCTCATTGTTTACTGTCCTGTATCCAAGCAATGACATGGCCCCTTTACACACTTCCTGAATTCGTTTGACCTTGTTGTGTGGCAGCACGGTGCGCCAAGCCTGCGAGACATCAGCGGCGTTTCGTGACGTGATTTTGAAGGCCTCTTTCCTGGACCCTTTGCCTTTCCCGTGAGTCACCCTGTAGATCCACTCTTCCAACTGTGACGTCATCTCCAGACCTACAAAATCATACATGGCAGCTATCTCTGCAAGTGGGTTGCGTGCAACATCCTCATAGCGGACCATTTTGTAGCGGCCTTTAAGAAATGGAGGGGGCTTCATGATGGCCCTTTCATTAATGCGTACGTGGCTACGGCAGATTTCCTGCATGACTTGATACTGCACCTCGCCAGCTGGTATGCTTCTCTGCTCTAAGACGACAGCATTATCACTCACAAAGGCTTTAGCTGACTCCTCTCTAGACTTCACCACAGCCCGAGGATCTCGGACCAGGTGGATGATGCGGAGATCTAGGCTTGGGTCCTGCAAGAGTGGGTAGAGGGATTCCAGCTCAAAGAATCTCACTTCTTTTAGTACTATGTGACTGTAAGTACCACAGGCCTCCTCCACCCTCTGCAGGCCCCTAGCATCACATGTCTGGAAGCACCGAGTCTGGTTGCTGAACTGGTTGCGTGGCGTGAGAGAACAGGCCGGCGGTGAGCACAGTGCTCTACTGTGACTCCACATAAACAAGGAGGACACATTGTGGTGCTCCGGCATGTAGGCCTCCATCACAGAGAAGTCACACTGGAATACGCTCCGTAATAGATCCCTCACGGCCATACGGAGTGATCGTGCACCTGGTTTCTGCAGTTTGGTCCATACGTGCCAAGCTGGCTCCATAAGATAGAAGACAGATGGGTGCTGACTGAACACCTGACCCACGAAGGACGAGCCTGATCGCCACGATGACAGCAGCAGAATGTGAACTTTGCCATTGGTGGGGGCAGAGCCGCAGGGATTGAGCTGGACGTACCAGCCGCAGAACAGCACCACTGCTGCCCCCTGAAGGATCACCAGGAAAATCATGGTACTGAGGTTCACTCTGCAGCGCATGATGGTTGAAGATCACTGTCAGCCTCTGGTGCTTGATGTGGATCTTTCTCTTTTTGTCCTCTGTGGAGTTGTGTGATGCCTCTGCTGAGAGAGACAGAGAAATGGATATGTTAAAATGGAAATGTATGTTTCCACAATGCACAATTTTCCCTGCAAATCACCACTTAGCAACTCTTACCATTGGTACAATACAGTGGATAATGAAAAATTAGACCAATTTCATCATTAAAAGTATTATTTATTAAATAATCAAATCATTAAAAACCCTAATAAAACTGCTATTTGATTAAAGGCTGTTGAGCCAAAAGCAATAAAAGCAATTTAATTAGGGTTGTCTTGAATATCGAGCCGTTCTGCAGAGCTTCAGTCTTGATCAACAGCAAATATTTGAAGCTTCAGCAGGGGGTGGGGGTGCTAAACATGACCTGTGAAGGACTCAGCCAGACATTTTTCCATTCATCATGGCTGAGATGAACGGCACAGCTGCAAACCATGTCTTTCAGTTTAACTAAAGGCATTTTTAAGGGGTTCGGGGGTTTTTTGTTGTTGTTTTTTACAGTACTGATTGTTGTTTTGTTATTTGCTAATAAAATCAGGTCCTATCTATGCAATTTTATGACAAAATAACAATTATAATAATAATAGCTTGGGAAAATATTCTTATTTTAAGCAGTTTTAGTAAATAAAGTTTATGTAATGCCAAGTGGCAGCCTAATTGGCTGAAAAATGAAGCTCGGGTAGTATTGCCAAAAACTGCATTTCTTCGAATGGCCACTTGAGGCTGGCTCCAAAAGTGAGTCAGTCTCCACAGACCCCCATGTTAAAATGCCCAGCTTTAAACATGTTTGCAGTCTGGTACAAAAATTGGTTTCTAAAACTAATTTTAACATTCATGACAACTGTATGTGTAACTTGTTACATAACTCACCTGTTACATTTTATTAAGACTGAAAGTTATGGAAAAATAAGGGCGGGACACTTTGAGTGACAGGTGGGTGCTGTCTGTTGACAAGCTACCACAGCGACAACATTGGTTAGTTGACATAATCATGGCATAGAATAGGCGTAGCCATAGCTGTTGCTGTTTCAGTGTTTTCAGTTCATGAAGGTTAATTATAATATTTTGGCGGCGGCGGACTCTGAGGTTTTTTCGGACCTAATTGTATTGCTGAGTTTTGCACAGCGACGACCGGACCTTTGCTCTCAAACCACAAAAAAAATGTGATGGCACAACAGTATCCTTCAGTACATTATTCTATGCTTTGTTTTGATTTTCACATTGGCTATTCATCCTGTTTAATTTGTCTTCGGATTAAATCAGAACCTTGAAACAAGTTGTAGGAAGATAAAGATAACAAAAAAACAGCTACAAGTTAGAGGGAATAGTGATAAAGTGGTAAAACTTGGCATTGATCCACAGCCTCAGACGGATGCGCTCAAGCGTGCAGTCCACACAAGCTCCGTTGCTATACTATATTTTAACATTTTTAACAATGCAATTTGATTTTTATTGATAACCTACATTTACCAACAACAAAAAGATTACATTTAGCACCAAAAAAAATATGTATAAAAAAAAAGTGAATAAAAAAATGAATATCGAATACCAAATTTTCATAACCAATAGGCCTACCTACCCATAGAAACAAATATTCGAATATCTGAATATTTGAGTACAGCCCTACTAAGACAGCAGTCACAACAGGGTGAAAGGTCTGGCTGTTACACAAATGGACTCAAAAGCTGGCACACAGGCTGACAGAAAGGCTGCTAGTCATTGTGAATTGGGATGGCACCGTCCCCTCAGCTAAAGAGACTCTAAAGACACCTAGCAACACTACAGGGAAAAATTGAGAATGGCTGCAAATGTCCTCAACCAGGCCAGATTCAAACATTTGTTTTCAAGGTATGAGACAGGAGCGATGCAGTTGCAGGTCACCATTGGGTCTCCAGGTTGCTGCCTACTCAGCAGCCTGGCTCTCTTTCTTTTGAGCCATAAGTATTTATTTTACTGTCATAGCATCTGACAGCAAACAAATACTGATAAGCTCTAACTTTATGAGACTTAGCCCGTGTGACTTTTCCTAGAGTTTGTAGGCCTACCTTTTTAAACACACACACAGCCACACACAAAAACACCACAGAAAAGGAAGCATATTTTTGTTAAGTAGGCTTGGTCTATCTCTGCACATGAACTATTCCTGACATCCCACATTGTTTGAAAAACTATATCAGTTTCAGGTCATAAAAATTCCATGTCAGATGTGAATGTCAGTAAGGGCTCGATTTACAGGAAGCTCTGGATAGATAAGAGAAGGAAGAAATATGTGGAACAAAGGGAAAGTGACTAAGCAAGGATTACTCTCCTTGTCATCTGAACTGAGCTGAAAGAGAGAAAACACTACCACTTGGATGCTTTTCAAATAAGTTTACCATATGCATTTTATTGCACTTCTGCCGTATGATGTCATTGTGCAACACATGTTGAAATATGAACTTTAGGCCGGACTTTGTTCTTACTGTTCTTTACTAGTCTATTCTGATTACGGGGAGGAAGTAGTTACATTACACAATACTGTAATACTTGTTGTAGTAGTTACTGTAGGTGACACGCAGGCGTATAAAGTTAACAAACGGGAGACACAGAGTGGAACTGAGTGTATGGGACATTATGGTCACATTAAAACTCCAATATTGGTCATGCTGATGTTTTATCGACATTTAAAGGCCCTCTCCAGACACATGTTTAACTTTCTGAAAATACTAATACTAATATTTTGCTTAACATGGTTTTTCCACATAACAGTTGGGTAGTTGAGGCTGGAAGCAGATCAGCTCTTTTGGTTTTAACTTCTTTCAGAATTGAACTAGGTTGACCTGCAGAAGAGCAGGGTGCATCAAAATGGCTAGTGTTAGCGTTTGAGGAAACATCGGAGAAATTCAGCCATACATGTTTGAGCCTCAGTCAGACCCGGACTAAGATGAGGGGTCTGTTGTGCACCAAAATGCGACTAGCACAAGTATCAGAATGCTAAGTCTAGCTAGCGTCTTTTATGTAGCCCATCTTATCTTTTAGCTTGACAGCTCTGTGGCTAACTGTCGGTGGCCGACACAGCCTTAGTGATTGTGAAACATACAGTAATATCTGCTTGATGGGGGTTTTAGTAGATAGTAGAGGGAAGTTCCAGGTTTACTGTCACTATGGTATGGCTAAATCTCTCTCTCTCTCTCTCTCTCTCTCTCTCTCTCTCTCCCTCCAGTCTATGCCTTAGGTTTCTGGTTTCTAACAAGTGTTGCATCAAAGTCTTTTCCCCGTCAATATGTGTTTTCTGTATTTGACAGCGCCTGGCTTTCGTATTAGTGACGTACGTGATCTAACTGTTGTACATATGAATCTTCAGGAGAGGAATGTGGAAACACCTCTCTTGTGACAAACTCTGCACGGACAGAAGTCAGTATAATCAAGGTCAGACATTTAGGAGTCATAAACAGAAGAAAAACATATTGACACAGCATGACATAGCACGATGGGGTAGAGGTTAGCACTGTCACAGGACAGCAAGAGAGTTTAATTCTGGTTTGAATCCGCAAGCCAGCTGGGGCCCTTGTGTGTGGAGTTTGCATGTTCTCCCCATGTCAGCTTGGGTCTTCTCCAGGTTATCCCTCTTCCTCCCACAGTCTAAAGTCATGCAGGTTAGGTTAATTGGTGACTCTAATGCCTGGTACACACTACACGATATCAGCCTGATTATAGCCAGACGCAGCATCATACAGTGTCGGCTCTGATCTAGAATGACACAAGTGTCGTATGCGATAATCCATGGTTTCATCTCGCTTCGTGTCATAGTAGACGACGACTGACGCCTCACGACTTCCCGACAGAAACTCTAGCATGTTTCATTTTCTTTTTGTCATTCACGACTTCTTCTGTCACAGCCGTCAATCTCACCAATAAAAACAAGGAGCGACCCATACTGTATGTCAACAACACCCCAGGGAGATATTTCGTTTAGGGACGTTACCACACGGAGTAAAAAAGGAAAAATGATGGCGTCAAACCGCTAGCAAAGGATATTATTTCGTCATTTCAAACTTACTACTTCCTGTACAAGTTTAAAGCTAAAAGCTCATTATAATTTTGGTTGAGAGAATCCCTTTATTTTCTAAAAAGGCTTTTATTGTGAAACATTTGCAGGAACTTGTTGTGGATGATTCTGTGACTTGCATAGTTTGCGTGCGGTACTGTGGCTCCTGATATCTGGTGTCTTGTTACTACAGTAACATTTCGGCTGGGACATAGTGAGCCACAGTGACAGTGAAATAACAGTAATAATAATGAAAAGTCACGGCACGATTTTATGAATCCACAATTGTCTAATCTGACATAGCAACTGTCGGATCAGACAAAAATGTTGTGTAGTGTGAACCTGGCATAAGGCTTCTTTCCCAATACACAAAAAAATCTGCTGACACCCCCTAACATCTGGCTTTTTAATGTAATGGGAAAGGTTACAGTTGACATTCAGTCCTGTTATTTATTGGCTCTGGCTTTGATCAGCATTGATGGAAACACAACACCCAAGTAAACGCACTAATTTTAGTCAGCCACCACAGCGCTGCCCAAGCAGCGCAAACTTTGCTCCAAATTGGCCTGAATTGAGTTGGAAAGAGAGACTGAATAAGTAAGGCATATAGGGGCGCTGCCCTGCTGGCGACCCAGACTTGGGTGCTGCTGCTGCCGCTGTTGTTTTTATCGTTTTTTAACTATGGCGGCAGCTTGTCTCAGCTCATGGAGTCCAAGACAAATTTCCCTTCAGGGACAATAAAGTATCTATCTATCTATCTATCTATCTATCTATCTATCTATCTATCTATCTATCTTAAAAGAGGTAACCGTCATTAAGTTTTCACAGGCCTTTTTCATACTGCTTTCTACTGTTTACTAACCTGTAATCTGGCTGACCGTGACTTTGAACGTGACACGAAAAAAAGAAACCACACACACACAGAAAGGCATACTCCTCTGCTGCACATCAGTGTAAACAGCTCTACTCTACTGGCAATGGGAAAGGAGTCTATAGCCTATTTTTAATGGGTTTTCCCGTGTTAAAAAAACCCCACATAAACGTGCTAATTTTGTTCGAAAAGGGATATAAATTGCCAATAGTCCATGTGAATGACTGAACCCTCGGTGTACCCTGCCTCTTGCCCAATGTCAGCTGGGCTATGTTCTCCCTCCATGACCTTTAATGGAAAGGGCAGTTGATGGAATGGAATTTGATAAGATAACTTTATTTGGCATTTGTAGACCTGCACGCACTCTGGGCACATAGGAATTCATGTGCAGGAAACACTCCGAGTCAAGACTGAAATAGACAAGTAAACAGTAAAAGATACAGTGCGCACAACAAGGTATGAAAAGTTTAAAAAGTATAATATGTACAAGGATATAAACCTCAGACGCAGGACATTTAAAGAGGTATTTCACACTATGGGTATTGCACATTTCCGGTTTTAATTATTTAATTATTTATTTATTCAAATGTTACCTTACTGCGTTACTTGTACTGCACCTGTTCTCACCATGATAAAATACAAGGAATTATTCAACCAGTGTTTATGTTTTTCTGTATCAATTAGTAACACAACATAGCTTTGAATACTGGATCAAAAGAACTTTTACAGATATGCTTTCATGTGTGTAAAAGTCTTTTAATGTGGGTTTAAATGTTTGTTTGTTTTTTTATACAATGGAATTGTAAACTAAACAATATTCAAATATCATTTAGCACCACATTCTCCATCTTACCAATGCAGGATCACACAAATGTTTGCATTTGGTGGTGCATGAGACAATTTTGTAAGCCAAGGTTTATTAGCATTTAACTATGTAAATGAGTTTGGTATACATATCAGAATTTCTGCATGATTAGTTTCAGATTAGTTTTTTTTTTTTTCTTTTTTTTCTTTTTTTTCAAAAATAACTAATGGCTTCCTGAAGATCTGGTCTCTGTGGAAATATGAAATAAAACCTTTAGATTATGTGGGTTGAGTAAATCATAAGTAATTTTTGAGTATTTGAAGAAATATTCTTAATCCAGGTATTTACAGTAATTGTTGGAACAGCTGAAACTAATAATTATTTTTATTTTTTATTTTAAAATGTCAGAAAAAGGTGAGAAATGTCATTCAGTTTATCGTCATCGAGGAGTAAGGAAAGCACAAAATACTTGTATTTAAGAAGCTGGAATCGGAAAATTTGACTTTTTTCTTTAAAAAATCACTCAAACTGATTGATTATTCATCAAATTAGTTTGCAAATAAGTTTATAGTTGACAACTACCCAATTAATCAATTAAACGTCACAGCTGTATTATACGCCGTTTTGTATCAGTTCAAAACCATCCTGTAAAGCTCTGTAGCATGAAGTTGAACTTTGTTCTTCCCCCTGCTGTTAAATGTTCTTTCATCCTATATGCAAAGCATATGTAACCCAATGTGCTGACGTGTAAGGGGTTATCACCTCTGCAGTTTATGGTTTGAATACTTCCAACTCTCTAAGTGGCAAACATGTGCAGGTGAGCAGGAGAGAATCAGACAGAAGATTTAAGGGAACATAAAGTACAAAAGTGGACCAAAAGGCTCTCCATCCACGTGTGCAACATATGGAAGCAGAGATATATGTGTAGATGCACCTGAATATGTATGTCAAAGCAGGAACACATGTGCATTTACAGTAAAAAAAAAAAAAAAAATCAATCCTGATGTTATCATGACTTGATTTATTTTCATATGCAGTGTGCAGAGATAAGCTTTTCCTGTCTTTTATCTATTAGTTAGAACTTAAAGTTTCTGGTGAAGATTTTTTTTTGGGGGGGGGGGGGGACACAGATTTCTGAGTGTTTCCTCAAACACTTTCAGAGTGGAGAAGCCTGTGAAAGAGCATTACACCCATCATGAAAGGACAAAACTATCCAGTGAAACAGAAATTCTTTTAGAGTGAGCTTAATGGCAGGGACACCCACCACACCTACTTAGTGGTTTATTCCAGTCTCTAAATGAATTCATTCACTAAACAGTGAAAAGAAACAAAAACAAAAATGAGACGCAGACACAGTGTTTGTGACTGTCCTTCTATGTTTCCAGTGGGGAATCAGGGTCACTGCTGACTGAGGTGATCCATGCAAGCGAACCACAATCTGTTGTGCTTATTGAACAAGCCCTGACATGAGCTCCTCACCTTCAGACCCTCAGGAGGATACAAAGGTAAACATCCTGACAGATCTGTCTTCTTCTCTCTCTACCTGTCTCTCTCCCTATCATTCAGCCTCAGTTCTCTTATTTGCAAACTATCTAGTTTTCATTTGTGTATTCAAATGTTAGAATAGTAAGCTAGTCATAAATGTTTCACCTTATCAGACCATCTCATCTCCAAACCAGGTAAACATTAGAAACTTTACAGGAATACACTGGAAGACTGTGATCCACCCTTCTTACACAGTTTTTCAACTGAAGATGATTTTGTACAAGACTGAAAAACTCGACTTTCCAATCACTGAGGTCAAACAACCACCATAAAGAACAATTACTGTCATGTCACTTACGCCAAATCACTTTATCATGTTAGCAAAACAAAGACAGGAAAAACTGATATGGGTTTTTGTAGCCTCCACCCTGATTTTCATATAATATGAACATTTCGAGTTTCATCCAAGCAGCAACTTCCAGGGCTCAAATATGAAGCCAGCACAGAAGTGCCAAAGACTGCAGTTCCTCAAATGGCTACTTGAAGCTAGCTCCAGAGTCAGTCCCCATAGACCCCCATGTTAAAAAGCAGAAGTAATTCACATGGTTACAGCCTGGTGCAAAAAATGGCTTTAGTTTCCATAGCTAATGTTCCCTTCAATGACAACTTTACAGGTGGGTGAATAATTATATAACTCAGCCCATTACATTTTATTAAGGCTTTAAGTTCTGCATAATTACAGGGCAGACCACTTCGAGTGACCGTGTCTGCAAGGCATCGCTACAGTATAGCCCTTTTTACACTGCCTGTTCAGGGCTCGAATTTCACAATGTTGTTCCACCTCGCCGTTCTTTATAAAAGGTACAATCATGTAACTGGGGAGACAGAGTGGTCTCACCTTTAAGCCAGCATTGGAGGTAACAACAATGACGTCTGTGTAAGAGGACGGGTGTTTTGACAATGTGAGCAACCCACCACCAGGAGATTTAAAAAGTATCTTGCTTAGATGCTAGCAGTTAGCAGCTAACTCATAGACAAAGAACTGACTGAAAATGTCTGCAAATTGGGAAAACAATGAGGTCCGGGTGCTCCTTGCCCTCTGAGCAGAGGATGAGATCAGCCGCCGAATAACACAGATGGTAAATGATTATAACTGCCATGTTATGCCATTGTTGTTGTTTATAAAGCACTGCCAACGTGTAAGTCATATGTTACACGAGAGGCCGATGCTGTTGTGTTACATGTCACGTCCATTTAAAATCACACACTGGGGCAGCATGATGCTGCCATTGTTTAGTTCTAAAGTTAGTAAAAATTCAAAGGCAGCATAAAGAAGGGACTCTGTATCGGCCCTATAGTGCGACCTCTGTTTAGAAAGGGCTCATAAGTGAGATTTATCCCTTGCTTCTCCACAGCTCTAATGTCTCATTCAAATATGGTCACTACTGGCTTCAAAAAAAACAAGACAGCAAAAATACCAAACTCAAGGCTTCATAATGGGAGTCCAATGGGTGACGTCACGATAACTGTGTCCAATATTTTGTAAAGCCTATCATTTTTATCATATGTCTCAGTTGCAAATTTGAATATTTAGGGGATTATAAGACCTGCTCTTTCTTTGGAGTTATTTTCTAACATCCTTGATTGGCCCAACAAAGCAGCCTCTTTAAGCCAGTTACAGTAATTTACATTACAGCGACTCACATCACGTCTAGATAGGAATTACAACAACATTTAAAATCAGGTCCAAACAAATGAAAACACCTGAGTTACTAATTCCTTGACTTTTGATGTCACTAAATTTACAAAAACCCTACAAACAGGACTTCTGGCTGAATCTCTGGCCTGAAGCAGGACAGTTCCAGTCATCATGAGTTGCCACACACACACTGTAATTCCTCTAAGTGGGTGCGGCTGTGATCAACAAGAACTGGATCCAGGTAATGAGCAGTTTCAAATAACTCTGTATTTCCTTGAAATCTAGCTCATGTTCGATTGTTTAACAGTCTGCTCTGCAGGAGGAAGACAATGTGATGTTAAATCCAACTCAGGATAAATGTTGCAAAACGCAGCGGGGCAGAACTTCACTATAGCATCAGCTCCAAAAAACTATAGGCTAACACTCCAACAGGGGAAAGCTTCCCATCCTCAGTGACAGAGCTGCTGTTAAATGACCTCCATTTTCCCATAACAGCAAGAAGTTTCTCCTCTGGTCCCTATGTTGTCCATTGTTACAAAGCATCACAGACATATGCACAAGTATGAACATGACTGGAGTCACTGACATGGAAAACTGCCTGGTGTGGCATGTATATGTATCCTCTCGTTGCTAACATGCTGTGAAGTCTACAGAGAATACAGAATGTACCATGACAGGCATGGGCTATGAACTTTCAAGAGACCAGATGAGTACATTTTAATCCTCCATAAGGGTCTGAAAAGTTTTCTCACAAGTTCAAAGCATTAATAGAGTATCTCTGGTGTCTATCATCAGAAATCTATCTGGATCATATTTCACACTGTGTCAGTTGTAATTGCATCCTCAATTAATGTGTGATTAAAGTCATTTATGGTGACAGAGTGAATGGGGCCCCCATGTGCTGCCGGGAAATAAGCCCTTCCCTGTCACTGCGGAGACCCAGATTCAATTCCCCACAATTATGGCTGGTTGCCCAATCAAACACAACTGTCAGAGTTCAGTGGGAAGCTGGTGAGGGATCAAGTTCTGGTTGCCCAACGTGGAGTCCATTGATGCTTAGAAACTCCGCTTGTCTATCCTGAAGTAAACTGATGACCCTCGACTAAGTGACGAAAAACCGCACCATTAATTCAAATAGTGAACGCAATTTGTGCGAAAGGAGCAATTTGAAGTTTGAGCAGATTATTTCTTGTGAATATTTCATTGGAGATGAGTTTTCCTGATATTTTTATGAGCTTTATATACAATTCTCCATCAATATTATTTTTTAACAGTCATACATACTTAATACTGCCTTATTTTTTTTGACAGATTCAGTGTTTTCATTTTCCTGACTCTTAGCAACAGTTCCATATACTCCTTGGTTGTTTCAATTGCATTCTTTTCTTAAGCAGAACGAGGCTGTTAAGCAGAGAGTGAGGGCCTTGTGAATATAGTTTGTCTTCAGGTCTTCACCGTGCCTGTTTCTTAAAAGTTTATATCTTGAATAATGTTCTAAAGTCTAATATAACAAATTTAGCTCAGTTGTTTTTTACAGCCCTTAAAATCAAGAAGGCCTCATGACCCCATGTGAAGCTTTGGCAACCCCTGATGTTCAAAGTCTACTTTTCATTTTCATAGCCCAGATGCTTTCCATTTGGTCCATTTGGTTGTCTGCCCATGTTTGTGAGGGTCTGATTTAGGCACAAAACGTTAAATTTTAGATCTGGTTCCAAGCTAATATAATGCCAGTACTTTTTTAAATGCTGAATCTTCCAATCGTGATTTTTCTTAGAAAGTCACGTTGTTGGGCTCAGTGGTTGATGGAAGCCATTGGTGATGTACAATGACATCGTCTAACGACCCAACTGTAACGTGAACTTATATATTTATACAAACTTGTGTTTTCACAAAATATTGATTTAACAATACATATAAATTCTGAATATTTGAAACAGTTACAGTACTCATTTTCAGCGGTAACAGCTGCACCTCCTTGCCCTCTCTGATTGTGAATGTTTACTAAAGTTTGCTGTTCTCTGCTACTAACCAAGAAAAGTCGTCATTATCATGTTATAGCCTTCTTATGCTTGTCTTTTAAAACAAAAATTAAATTCTATGCCCTCAATGACAATATTTCCCCTGATACTGAAAATTGTATCACATATTAATACTTTTCAAGGTATCGTTACTGAAGATAGAAATTGCAGTATCGTGGCAACACTAACACAAACACCCAAAATAGGATTAACAAAACCATGTTCACAACTAATGAGACATGTATAGCTGCAGCCACATTCTGTTTGGAGCCTACACAACATGCCCCTACAAACCATGCCCACCACCAGTACGACATAAACCCACCGATGCGACATTTATTTTAACCATAGACTGCATATAAAAATGGACAACATGCCTCCAGTTCCCCCCACTGTACAGAAGTGAGGCTAAAATATTGTGTTATTCGGAGTCTGCGCACTAGCAATCTGCATCAGCTGTATCAAGTTTCCCACCCACACACCCATCCGACCAATTGCAAGCAGCACCAGTGAACGCAAGCCCACTACTTGGTTCACGTAGTTGTCAGTGGTGTTGTAAAATCCTGGTTTTAAAACATTAAATAACTAATTAAGACCAAACTTATCAGAATAATGAACTCTTGGACATTCAGCAGCAAGATAAAAAAACTACCTAAAATGAGAGAAACCATCTTTGGGAAAAATGTGTTCGATGTGTAATTTGAGTTTTTAGTTTGGCCCATGTCCCATCCATCTACATAGAAAGGGCGGGCTTTATGACCTACACTGCATACCTGTATACAGTTAATGATTTCAACCCTAGTAAATAAATATGGTGTCAAACCTAGCAATAATCCACTTTATAATATATTAGACACAAAGGGGTGATTCTCCTTTCAAATAACAAGATTTAACCCTAACCCTAACCCTGACCTTAACCATCTCTCTTTCAACCTATCACTTCATATAGCTACATGCTAACATAGCATTTTATTAGTGCTTCTGTTTCCAAGCCAAGGAACGGAGGGGACTGATTGTGGACTGATGGCAAGCGACTCATGGAGCTGGTGGGCGGGTCACGTAGCTGCTCCAGCTGCAGATACACCTAATCACATGTGTCTAGCCTTTTATGTGCAGCATCACTAGCACTGACAGGTTGGGTTGCCTCCACAGAGTGAGGCTGGATGTGGAAAAAACAGATGCTTATTCTCTGTCTGTGAAAAGAAACCCCACGTGCATCATGGGAAACACGTGGCTATCTAAATCTTACACAGATGCAGTATTGATATTGATGACAGAAACAAGGGACACAGTGCAGAAGGCATTGCCCATTTCAAATTGTCAGAAAGAGAGGAAAAATTTATTTTATACAACAATTTGAAGGTAGAAATGGTAGGGTTCGAAAAATTGACCTGTGAGAAACCAAACTGTATTGCACCTGTATAAGGCCCCAGCTGCAGGCTTGTGTTGCTCTGCTTATTTCTGACAAAGCAGTCACCACGAAACATGGTGCGTGAAGCTGCTTGTTGTGCTCAGCTGTCTAAATGAAGGAACACTATCCCAGCAAGCTTCTCAGGGTTGTTTCAGCATGTCATGCAGCTGCGTAGATCGGCCATGAGTATCAGCAGAAAGAGCACTGTGTTTAGAGGATAAATAAACTACAGAGTCAGGCAGTCTTCTTTACCAAAAAACCCAAACAGCTGCCAATTTTGCCCACTCAGGCTGTCTTCAATTAATTGTGCCGAACACTTTGCAAACATTTCAGAGTGATGTAGTTGGTAATAAAAGTTTACCATGTGAGATCCAGCTATTGGTCAATCAGGCAACGGCATTTAAATAGATTACATGTGTTTGGTATCAGTTAAATGTTAAATATTCATGTATTCATATTAAAAACACACAAAAATGATTTTAGAGGCTGTTAGGGCTGGACTGTGTTATAATTTAACAATGTTGGTCATTAAATGGTCAGTGAAATGAAATCACTGTTTTACAATACTGCTGCTGTCAAACTGAGCAGCATTTTTATTCTTACATTAATTTTGTCAGATGTTGCGATGTATAATCAATATCATAAAAATGATTCCATAAATACTGCCAAACTTCATTCAACCATATTGCTCAGCCTTAGGCTATTCTCCACATACAGAGTGTACTCACACTACCCTCATGGCCGCGTCCTCCTTCCCTGGGTCTATTACAAGTCAAAATAGAACTACACCTATTTTCAAACTTCATATGGTCTAAGACAGTCCAAAGGTATTGGGTAACATGAACAGCTCTTTGCCAAATCCACAAACTAGTGTGCTAACTCTTAAATTTGTGATGTCATAGCTGCTCCACTGACAATGACTGGGGAAAGATTTTATAGATGACACTGAGAGTACCCAGGGGAATATGGGTACGTTGTCTGTTTAAGAACTGAAAACACTATAATAGAATAAAGCTCATTTGCGTATAAAAAATAAACACTTTATGTGTGTCCACACAGTCAGGCTCCCATTGTGGAACAGCTCCAGACTTTATACCCTATGACATCACAAGTTCGAGACTTACTTTTAGTTTCTTTATCAAGGACAATGCAACAGGTTGAACATAGGATTTCTTTATGATCCCTGTCCTTGGTTGGGCTTATCTGCTTAAAAAGTGCAAAATTATATCATCACTTCTCTGGTTTCAGGCTTTGAGGGTGAGTAGCAGCGGTTCTCAAATTTTAATGAAACTTGTCTAGTTGGAGTTATTCCAGTTCTTCTCATACACATCTCAAGGACAATATTCTGGCAGTAGGGACCTGACAGACTTCTGGTCTATCTGCACTGCGAGGACTAAATGGGATCAGCGGGGTGTTATGGAGCCCCCATCTGTCCGTTTGATAAACCCTCAGTGTGGTTTAAGTAAGTTTCTAAGTGCGTTTATCCGCCAGTAAACCATTAGTTTCCGCACGTGTCTGAAGTTTTTGGACAAAAAGAGCGAAACTTTATGCATTTTTTTGTTTGTTTTAAAAAAGTGCCCCGCGAGTTTCTTGCCACTGGTCCCACGGAAACAAGCCACACGATTCACCAAGGTGAACAGAAAAAAACGGTCCTGGAGGAGAGGAGAGGACATGTTATTATCTTTACCCCGCATTTAGCAGAAATGTCTTACCTTGAGCTTTGTTTTCGGTCCCGCTGCCTGGCGACGGAGCCGGTGCGCAGTGTTCTCTGTCCCAACACCCCGCAGTCCTGTCCCCTCCTCTCCTCTCCTCCCCTCGGTCCTCGGCCAGCAGCTGCTCCGCTACCTCCACTGTCCGGTTGGGTACAAAGCGGTGTTTTGAGACGTGGCCAGTGGCTGTGCTGGGCTGCCTGGCAGTGGGTTGGGCGGGGGGCTGGTGCTCAGAGATAGAGGAGGGTGGTGGGCAGCGGGGCGGGCGGGACTTGAGCCCGCAGCAGGACAGGAGCACCGTGCTGCCAGATAACCTCTCAGGGTTACATCTGCTGAGTCATGACTAAGTTTACAATGCTTCAACGGGTGTCCTGAACATTCAATATTTACACTGCTAAACACATATTACTGTCATAAATCATTGTGTCAATTTCAAATCAAAAAGTGAAGTTAGGCTGCATCAATTATTGAAAACAATCAGGGCCGCACACAAGGGGCTTAAAAGGGGAAAACATTCTGGGGCCCAGATGCAAAATGCATTTATCCCAATTATAAGCAAGAATTACCAAATCTTACTTTGAACCAAAATATTCACCATTTCTTATTTGAACAACCAAAAAAAGTTAAGCTAAAGTTAAGTTAAGTTTCTAATCTAATGTTGATGATTACAAAGGGGTTACAATCACATATGTCACTCATTCTTGACAGTTGTGACTAATAATGTCTTACAAAAAAAAGCCTTAAAGTTACAATTATGTTATCAACACACTAATTTTGTTTTTGAATTCATGAAATATTCATGATTTACAAAATATTTTGATCCTCCTTAACGTGCCCTGTGCCAGAAAACACTCTTGACCTAGACAGGAATTCATAATTTAAACAGTTAAAAATTGTGTTAAAAACCTTCAAAAATCTAAAACTAACGGTCTATACTGACAACATTAGTGTAAAATTGTACTGCTGTTGTTTTAAAATATTATTTTATGAAAATGTTGGTCCTTTTAAAGTGTGTCCCAGATTTTTGTCAACTCCATCAGATTTCTACAAAAACATTAATTAATGAGGCATTAAAGGTGGTGGCTATATCCTGTCCTGTCTTTCCTCCTGGTTTCCAAAAAAAGGCAAGAATACTGCTCAAGGGCTAGTAACCTTTCTATTTTTCTTTTTTTTTTTAATTATAAATCCATTAAACAATATTGTTATTGGGTATGTCCCAACCATACCATGTCTTCTCCATAGCCCTTCTAAATCAATACTAAAAAAGAATTATGGATTAAAGTCTTTTGATTAGCATTAAGATAACTCTTAACAACTCTGAAAAATGAAATGGCTACTCACTATCACTGCTGTGAAATTGGTGTTTTCTTTAGATTTACTCTTGTTATAGTTCTTTTTCTGTTTTTCAGACTCATCATCAGTCAATAAACAGCATGATCCCCACAAAGGAAGTACAGGTACCCATAACTTCATACTGATTTTCAGCAGAGGTGACGTGTACTGTAACGAAGTGAATTTACCCAGCATCTGTACAAAGCACAAATGCGTAGTACATGTATTTCTTTGAGGTTTCTCGTTTTATGCCCTTCCACTACATATTAGAGGAGAATTTGTACTTTTATTTTACCATTTGTGCTGTTCTAGATTAAATCACTCAACATTACAACAAATATTTTAAATCTCCACTTCCACCGGCTACAGCAGTAAAATGCTGCTTACACATGAATACACTAGCTCACATCATTGTACCATCCTATGCAAGCACAAACTTCTGAGCTGGGAAGATTTAATAAAATACAGGAACATCTGTCTGGTCTTTAAAATCCTGCATAACTTAGCTCCTCCTCCACTTAATTCATTCATAAACCAACGCAATATTACTGGCCAGATCACGAGAAGCATCACACGTCGTGACTTAGACCCATTTAGGAAAAGCACATTTGGTCAGTTATCATTCTCTGTTAGAGCAATACAAAATTGGAACTCACTTCCCACCCATAGATACACATACATACTCCACCTTTACAGCCAAGTTAAAATCATGGTTTACTGACAATTACACCTGCACACACTAACCTATGGCTGTGTGTTATTGCGTCATGATCATAAATGCTGCATGTCGATACGTGCTGTCTGTCTGCATCCCTGAATGTGCTGCTTTTGTGTGTCTTGGTTATATGTGCTGTCACTGCATGATTGTATTGATGTTTTACTGTTCCTTTTTATCTTTATTGATCCATCTTTTTCTCTTCACTCTCAACTCTCTTTTTAATGAATGTGCTGTAATGTACTGTTCTTTTTAGGGTGCCTATTGTCATCAGGCCGGGGACTACAGCTGGATATTAGCCATGTTGGCTAAAGCTGCACTTTTTACTGTTATTTCTATGGTCAATTAATTGGGATTGTCCACGATACTATAAACTAATAAACTAAACTAAACTAAACTAATACTCCAATAATATAATCTATGAAAGTAAAACACTCACAGGGGCCCTTCTGCATTTATTAAGTTTACTCAAGTCCATCTTGTAGATATGTACTTACTTTAACTTACAATGGATTATTTTTACAGTGTGTTATTACCACTTAATGACTTAACGTCCACTAGTGCTCATGAGAAATATTTTATGAAAATCCATTTAAAGCCAGCACAGTAATGTCAACTCATTTTAAGACTTACTGCAGAACAAAAAAATGTTTAAAGCCTGTTACAAAAAACAAAACAAAAACGGTCTCTACAGTTAATTTCCGTGTTTATGACAAGTACTTAAAGTTACATTTTACATCCTTACAAGCCAAACCCCCTCCTTGTCAAGTGCTGATACATCTCTAGCAAGTGAGCTAAACACCTTTTATGTTCGCTTTGAGGCCATCAGCAGCCAACAAGCAAAAAAAGCTGACACAGAGGTTAATGGATGGGTGGGTGCACCTTTGAAATCTAGCACCCTTTCTCAACATGACGTCAGGAGGGCTTTCAGGGCTATGGACATCAAAAAAGCAGCAGGACCAGACAGTATTAGTGAGAAGATATTCAAAGTCAAAGTCTTCCATCATCATGTGCCGAAGAAAGCAAACCTACCTGCCTGAATGACGACCACCCAGTGGCTCTGACCTCAGTACTGATGAAGTGCTTTGAACTGCTGGTTAAGGATTACATCTGCTCCACACTAACCAGCACACTGGACCCACTACAGTTTGCCCATCATCCCAACCAATCTACCAAAGATGCATAGCACACATCCTCCACACCACTCTATCTTATCTGGAAAGGAAAGGGAGCAATGTGAGATTACTCTTCACTGACTCCATCTCAGCAGCAATAGTCACCTCTGGGCTGGTCACAAAGCTCAAAGAGCTGGGATTTAACACCACACCGTGCATATGGATCCTTAACTTCTTAACAGGCAGACCTCAGGTAGTGAGAGTGGGCAGACTTACGTCTTCCACTCTCATCCGTAACACTGGAGCACCCCAGGGCTGTGTTTTGGGTCCCCTACTTTACTCCTTGTACACACACGACTGTGTAGCCATGACACCAACACAATCAAGACTACCGACGACACAGCTGTGGTGGGCCTGATCACAGATAACAATGAAAAAGCCTAGCTAAAGAGGTAGAGAACCTGACCCGCTGTTGTCAGGACAACAACCTACTTCTGAACATCAAAGCCGAAGGATAGTGGATTTTGGTAAGAAGCAGCAAAGAAACTATTCACCCCTCAATACCAACAGGCCCTCATTGGAGGGGGTTCAACAGCTTCAAGTACCTTGGTGTCCATATCACAAAGGGCCTGACATGGGTGCTACACACTGACTGAGTGGTGAGAAAGAGAACAGAGAGACTGTATCATATCAGACACTTGAGGAAGTTCAGGATATCCCATCAGTTACTAAGGAATTCAGCTGAACCGAGATAACTGTCCTTTACTCCCAGTTGAGTTCTGGAAGAAGGTTCTGGATACACACCAGGCCGGCATTGAGAGGCTCAGGAAGAGCTCTAGCCTCAGGCCTCTAGGATCGAAAATAAAGACACTGGCTAAGATGGCCTAACATGTGAGCTCAGAGGCTGCTATGATTATATTCGTAGCATTTTCGTGGCCTAATATGCAGTTATAAGACTTGCGTAGAATGGACCTGAGTTTAGCTCTCCTGGGTTTTGGTGAGTAAAGTGGAAGCGAGAGATATTGATTACAGGTTTCATCTAAACAGAAAGTGACACAACACTGAAAGAAGGATGCAGCTGGTTCCTGCATAAACCAGACTCATATCCTGTCTTTCTGCTCTCTGCAGCCAAGGCCAAAGCTCTCTGGTCACCAGTAAATGCCTGCTGGATGAGGAGTGGAGAGGGTAAAGAGATGACTGTGCCTCGAGGCGCTGGTGTGAAATCAGTTTGAAACAGCCACAGCAAAGAGTAAAAAACCGAATACAGTACTCTGTTACTCACAGACTCTGCAATAGTGTTTGATGGCGCTATCATTGATTCTAAGAAACTGATCAAAATGCTTTTTATTTTGTTGTGGCACAAACACTGATACCTTAATGATATAAAAAAATTCTTTGTCCAATATTAAGTTGACTGTGTTTAGTGCTAAAACGAAAATGTTAACATGCTGATATGCCAAACAAAGATAGTGAGCATGACAAGCATTATACCTGCATGCATGTTAGCATTGTCATGGGGGTGTGGTAGTTTGCCAATGTTAGCTTAGTTTAGCCTCACAGAACCATCAGCATGACTGTAGTCTCTCAGTCTTGTTTGTATTCATCATTTGAAAGCACATCACCCTTCTGCTTCACCTAAGATGTTAACACAGCACCACTGACATATATACTGTATACAGTGCTGTATATTAGCTGATTAAGTGGAAAACAAGGCAATTTATACAGCCTCCGTGAAAAATATGAATCACTGATAAGTTTTAAAGTTTGAAATTAATACAAGACTACGATATCAGTACCAGATATTACATGGCTTCCTTCTGCTTTTTTCCGTCCTTGTTTTAAATACTCCTAAATAGTACAACCTCTCTCTATAGCTGCGCTTTTGGCAGCATCAATCTACAGGAGGGTGACTGCTAAGTGGCTAGAAAGTAAATGTTTAAGGGCAGATGAAAACTTTGGGTACTGTAGTTGTGCAAACAGGGTGTGACTCTTACTAAACTGTTTGGTCCACCCAGAACTGGCTGACTGAGTGGCTTAAATGACCTAATACAGTGGTGCAGGTCCAGAACTACATATTCACACACACACACACACACACACAAAGAGAGAAAGAGAGAGAGAGAGAGAGTGAGAGAGAGAGAGAGAGAGAGAGAGAGACAACAAACTGATCGTGGACATGCACAAATACTAACAAACATCTTCTGAGACACTGAGCCAGAAAGCAAATGAAAACCTTGACTCTTGCCTGTTAAGTACTGCAGATTATCCTCCCACAAAGTAAAATCGAGTTATTCCATAGGCTGTCATTAAACAGACATAAAGCAGACTGCAAAGGAGGCAGTTGTGTATCATGTTGTTTTTCTGTTGCGATCAATGAAGTGCTTACATGTTACTCCAGGTTGGTCTTGCGAGATTGCGAGGATGCAATCCCCATACATACGTGGTACCAACCTTCATCCTTTATATATAAAAAACAACATAAAAACATCTTCTCAGTATCCCAATCACAGAGTCAGTCTCTAGTCAGGTGCAGGGCCACCCATAAAGGGGGAAAGAGGAAAAGGGTGAGGGTAGTAAAATGTGGCCTGTTTCATAATGAAAACCCCCTCTCCAGAAAACAGTATGGGCCTGCTCAGGTGTATTCTACTGATGGTATGTGGTAAAGTGGAAACTTAATCAGTCACACATTAACATGCCTTCAGGATTAAGAAAGGACTGAAGACAGAAAAATTCCAATGTCTGTTCTCCCAGCCTTGCTATTACTGTGCCATAATAACCATCATTTGCATAAATAAAAGCACTAATATTTTCACTGCTGTTGCTTATAAATTAATTTTTCCACTCAAAAGAATTATTCAAAAATAAATAGTAAATAAAAGCATTACAGTTGAGGAAGATACAAAATGTTATAAAGTACAAAATGTTTATTCATTACCTGAAGCTAGGTACAATACAAAAATGAATGAGTTTATCAACAAATATTTTTTTAATGACTGTCACAAATTGTCATAAACATACAAATAGTAAAAATATGAGAAATCTATTAATAATTTCTATAAATGTCCATTGTTTAAAACAGCAGTGAGACAAGAAATGCATTTTTCAGGGCAACAAGTAGTGTACTTCCTGTGGAGGAGGGCCTGTATAGAAACCTGTCTTGGAAAGTTTAATTACAAAAGTGACCTAATGGCTAATCCCTAAAACTCAAACAGTCATTTATTTGGTATTAGATTTCAGTCACAAGTTATCAGTCTTGGTGAGTCATTGCAAGACATGTGACACTGTGTTTGAAAAAAAGCAGCCTGGTGGTTTCTGCACACCCGAAGGTCCAAGCACCACCACTGCATCATGACAGGTGAGGTTTTCCCACTGGTGTGGGTACGGTAGTGAGAACCTGGTTCTGGAAAACAAATCTCTGGATGCGTTCAAAGACCCAGAGGAAGATGAGGAGGACACTGACATACTGAATCCAGGCAAATTTGATGGTTTCCCAGAAGCCAGGACGATAGGTGGAAGGGGACGGTTAAGGCAGAAACAGCAAGAAAAAGTTCACAGTACAGGCAAGTGGATGTAGTCCAACTTGTTTTGAACAAAAACTAAAAGAAGTTGAGGACAGTGAGGAACAATAAAAAAAATATGGATAGCTTGGAAAGTGTGTGGCATAAAGGGTCTGCTAACCCATCTGCCATGCAGATCATTTTAATATTATTAACTAAAGTCCAAGATATCCGTTGCCTCCATCCCAATACAATGGAGGTGAAAGGAATTTTATTTTGCACTCAGCTGTAGTGTTGTCAAATTACTGCAATACTTTTATCTAGCCACACTCAAAGCATCCCACATTTTCCCCCAACTGCTGTTTACTTGTTTATCTATTAATTTATCAAAGTTATTCATCTTTTTCTTTGCTTGATTTAAGATAATGTTGTGTATTAACAGATGTGACGAGCTTGCACACATTTCAGTCAGATGAGGATTCTTGAGGCTCTAATCGTTATTTTGCTTCAAAAATAACTGTAATGGAAAAATGCTCTGATAATTCAACTGTTTACAGGGCGTAAACCTGAAGCTTTCAGCAATTGCATGATATGATATGATGAAATAAATCTATATATAAATATATAAAATAATATAAAAGAAATATAGCTAAAGTTATAGACTGGCCAACACTGTTACTTCCCTTATTTAAGCCTATATTTAGCTTTTATAAGCAGTGTGAATAGTATATTAACATTTAATGAATGGTTTATAACACAATACAATTGGAGGCAGATGTTAGTTATGTATTTATCAATAACTATAACTCCACCCATGGGCACCCAGAAATGGATGCTGGTGTATTAACAGGTAATTAATAATTGTTTCACTGGGATTGCATTGCCAGGCAACACTTTAGGTCCGTGTTTACTTGTCAGCTGATGTCATTCACATACACTGCAAAACATTCCAACAGGATATACAAAGGGACCCTTTTAGAAGGATAAATGTGTCAAGTTTGAAACGATCTGTGGTAAAATATGGAGACGCTGTAATTATGGGCAAATACTGTACATAAAAAAAAACACTTTATATCTTAGTGAAAACATATACAAAGACATTTTATGTGTTATAAACCATCTGCTAAATCAGGGGTTTAAAGTAAACCGTTTCCATACAAGGTATATAAAATAAAAAAAACACCTTCCTGCATTTATTAAAGGATATCTAATGACCTCCACAGGGTATCGAATCTCAGCATTAAGCTGAAAGGGAGAGCCAGCAGCTCGTCCCACAGTCCAGACTGGCATGGGACAGGACAGCACTGTAGTCACTGCGGTAGAAAAAGGACAGGACAAAAAGACATTTTACAAAATGCACGTCATGCAGTGGATGTAATAAGAAAGGTTTAAATCCTGCTCGAAGGTGGTGGCTCAGCTCGAGTTGATTCTGGGTTTAGTCACACGGTCTATTCAGCATAAAGCCAAGCAAACAAAATAAGAGCCTTTGTCAACTTACAGTTTCTATCCTGGTAGCTCCTAATTATGTTGTCAAGGTCGTATGCACTTGCAAAGGGACTGGAGCCATCGATGACTGACACCTAGGCATTGATAGAGAGAAAACAAACAAACAAACAGATGAAGATTCACTGTTCCAGTTATGTTTCCCTGGCCACCCAAAACATCTGTTCAGAAGATGATTGCTTTGCTTGACCTGTTGCTCTACCATTAGTGTTGCATTCAGTAACATTCTGTCTCTGTCAGTAAAACAAGAACCACTGACAATCCTCCTGTTCACACTGTGCACCCATACCTGTAATTTACTTTTGTAAAGTTTGCAGATGACACCGGCATCATCGGCCGGATTACAAACAACAGTAAGAATTCATGTCTGAAGGGAAATCAACAGTCTTGCATAATGGTGAACAACCTACTGCTCAGCGCCAGCAAAACCAATGTGCTGTTTGCTGAATACAGAAAAAAAGAGGTGAAGACACACTACCCAATCAGTGGAGCTGAGGTGGAACAAGTGAACCGTTTAAGTTCCTAGAAATCATCATCATAAACAACCTGACTTCATCATCAGACATTTCCATCCTGGCGAAAAAAGCTCAGAAATGACTGTATTTCTGAAGGAAACTTAAGTTGCCAAGTTCTTGGTAACTTTTACAAGCAATAGATAATTTCCTGACTGCAAACATTAAAACTGGTATGGTTTGTGTACAGCCAAAGACCGGAGGGCTCTGCAGCGGGTGATTAAAACCGCCCAGAACATCCGTGGTACCCCTCTACTGGGCATCAGCGATATTGGTCAGGAGAGGTGCCTGCACAAAGCCCAAAGGATACTAAAAAACTATACCCACACAGGCAACAGTCTGCTCACCCTGCTGCTGTCTGGCAAGTAATACACAAGTATCTGCTGCTGTACCACCAGACAGCTTCTTTCCTCAGGCTGTAAACTCCTCCTCATCCTCCACAGTCCACCCACAAGAAATTGTTTTGTTTTGTTTTTCTAATGTACCATAAAAGGGACTACAGTTGTATTTCACTGTGAAACCCTGTGTTGTACAACAACAATAAATTAACCTTGAACCACTAACTTCAGATATCAATCTTATGTTCTTGAAAGATACAGATTCATGGACTGAATTCATCCACATTCCAGGAAGAAATAGACAAGGAGCAGCAATAAAAAGGTTGGACACATAAGCAGGCAGCTTACTGACATTCATAAAAAGGTTAAGTGCATGTAAGAGTATCAAGTGCTGCAGATGTCATGATAACATTATTTTCAGTCAACCATCTTGCACGGTGCTATCAGAAGGAAAAAGTATGTTCATGTCAACGATCAACCTCTCTGGCTAAGGAATATAACTGCATTATCCAACATTTTATCTTCTCCTCCCAAACTAAACCCAGAAATGAACAGTACTTCAGGGAAAAAGCTTTTGAATGATTCACTGCTCTGCAGGGGAGAGCACATGTGACGATGGTAATGCTGGCTGAGCAGCAACAACAGAATAGGCAGGCTTAATCAAACAGTCTGGAGTTTAGAAATTATAAAACAGGACTGACTGAGGAGAGTCAGTCTGTATTAGGCCGAGCAGAGTGAAATGGACACTGTGTGTGTGTGTGTGTGTGTGTGTGTGTGTGTGTGTGTGTGTGTGTGTGTGTGTGTGTGTGTGTCTGTGAACAAGTAAATGGTGCCTTTTCAACAAGAACAACACCTGTAACCATGGTAACTGTACACCACAAGGATGGCAACAGCTGTACGGTCACAATGCTGAGGACATAAAAATTTAAAATGCATCACAAAAATGACACTAAAAGGTCACAGACCACAACGAGACTGAAGGGTCTTTAGTTTTTGTTAACTAAAAGTAATACAAATCAAATGACTAATATTTGACAAAAACTTTGCCTTTGTTCCTGGTTCACTATCACACCATAAATTTGCCCTTTCACTAATTTTCTCTGTTGAATGTTTTCAGCTTCACCTTCCTGCAAAGTGCTCTGCCAGGCTCTACTCAAACCTGTTACAATGTAACCCTTTCAAGTCTCACAGTGTGTCAAAATATATTTCCATATCATTCGTGGGTGGCAAAGTCTGCTCTACTTGAATTTGTCTTGGTGCATAAGGGAAAAGGAGAAAACAGGTAGACAGAGAGACAGTGAGTCGGTGTACTCTCACATTGTAAATGTTGTACAGTCCCCGGTGAGGCAGCGGCGTCCTCTGCTGCAGCCTCAGGTCTCCGCTGATGAACAGCTTCGCTCCCGGGACAGAAGAAGAGTGCTGCACATAAGCCAGGCTCTGCATCACCACTGTGGACATCCGCTGGGAGAACACAGATAATTAATGTGCTTTACTTAAGTTGGGACATTGACTGAGGCTGGTCTGGATAGGTCCGAGGTCATACTGCAGTTAGCAGGCTGTACTGCCAGGGTGGCATACACACACAGAAAGGAATCTGTGGCTCACTGAGTGTAACAGCTAATTAATCAGTGTGCTATATTGTAAAGCCATCATTTACTTAATAGTAAAGTGACTGTTAATATAACCATAAACATGAAGTAATTCCCTTTGCAGCAGGCAGAATGAAAGAGATAATGGCTCTTGCTCCATGTGTCTATGAATGAAGTTCACACTAATATACTGCATATTGGCTAGGGGCCAAGGGTAACTCTGTAACAATGCATATGACGATAATATATATTCATCCCCAAACGTATTATTACACTAGCTGTGTATGAAAATACACAAATGAGGGGAAATCAGGGGACAAAAATAAACAACTAAGACTAATCCTAAAATCTGTTTTTGGTAGCAAGAATGTTTTACGTTAACATGAATAAATGTGAATGTAATGTAACATGAAACTGTGATATTAGCTGCATAAAGATCTGAATTTGGTCTGAGTTGTGACTAACTGTCATTATTTCCTAGCATCACATGGAGTACAGCTCCCTTTAAGGAGAACTACACCCATTTTTAAAATTCAAACCTGTTTCTGCTATGGTCTAAGACAGTCTAAAAATATAAGTTAACCTGAACAGCTCTCTCCCAAATCCAAAATACTGAGTGCTGAAACTCAAATTTGTGATGTCATAGGGTATAAAGCCTCACTGTGCTGTGTATAAGGTATGATCGTGGAAAGGGAGAATAGCGTTGTCTTGCCCTGAAGCTCGCAGCAGAGGTAGTAACGGTGTTCAAACGACGTCTGTATAAAAGGGACAGCCAGCAGAATGGGACCATGGGCGGCATGGGTGTGACATTTTGACAACGTGTTATGCATGCTACCCACTGTGGGAGATTTAAAAAGTAGGTGATAGCAGAAGATGATGAAGAAGAACAGTGACCAAATATGTCCACAAATTGGGAACACAACGCCATATAACATGGACAGTAAATGATCGTTATTGTTATACCATTGTTGTTGTTTATAAAGCACTGCTGTTGCGTATGTTACATATCACACAAGAGGCCAATGCTGTTTTGTTACATGATATGCCCATCTCAGATCTTTTGACTCAGCAAGGCACATTTTCTGTTTCCAAACCGAGAACATTACAACAGAATAAAGCTCATTCGGGTATTAAAAAAAACATTCTGTTGGTCCACAAAATCAGTCCCACATTCATTGTCTACGGAGCAGCTCCAGGCTTTATACCCTATGGCATCAAAAGTTTGAGACTTCCTTCTTTGGCTTCTGGCTTTGTGAGAGAGTAGCTCATGTTCATTGATACTGAGCGAACTTTCTTAGGCCATATAAATAACATACTGGCATTCTTAAATTAGGTGGTGTTCCCCTTTAATATTCAGACAACTGAATCATCAACAGTAAGTCTCATACCATATGTACTGCAGAGGAATACGTACAAAGAGCTTGTAGCTGAAGGTGAGCAGCAGCTGGACACTGTACACCTGCTCCTCAGGTTTTAGAGGTAGCTGCAGCTGAAAAACCAGCAGATCCAACTTCCCATCCTGGTTCTGGTCCTCCTCTCTCACCTGTAAAGTGTGTTTACCCACACAGTTAATAAAATAAACATACTGCATAGAGGTTTGCTGGTGATTATGATGTGAATAGAGGAACTCTTCTTACAGACACAGCAGGGATGCGGAGGTTGGCCCCGAGCATGTTGTTTAGATGAGGGAAGGTGCTCCAGGCGACGTAGTCTCCCTGAATACTGGTAGCTGCCACCAGCAGAGTCTGATACTGGTACCTCACAACCGGCTGCTCCTCATATGTGCTTCTCTTTATCCAGAAACCTAAGACAACACCAAGCAAGCATTTCTACTTCTTAAACAAAAGCACTGAAATGTAGGCGAATCTACACTTAAGGGGACCTTCATGAAGTGTATCATTTAACTATGACGACAGACACAATGGTTGTAATAGTTAACGTTAAGCTAATGTAAGTGTTTGACATCACATTACTTTAACGTTACCTTGGCTCCTGTAGGCAACGAGCAGAGGTGGGATGTAGGTAAGGCACAAAACAACAACCAGAAACAGAGTGGCTTTCGTGCAGACACTCGTTTTGTACCGAATCAAAGCCGGGTGAGAGTAGACTTCATAGAAAGCCATAGGTAACGATATAAAAGGAGTTCGCCGGTATCAAATCAGCATGCTAGCTAGCTAACGTTTGTTAATGTTCAAGCTATCATAGATGGTAAATGAGTGGATACGCCCGTAGGACTGACGTGAGTAAACGCTCATAGACGGCAAACTTCCAAACAAACAAAGACTGACCTTCGCTAAGTAACACAGAGAGTGTTTTCGGTAAAAACGTAGCGTATAAACATGCTATTTACGTTAGCACCCTGGCTAATGTAGGACCATGCACCGCGCCATGTTAGCTTAGCGTCTCACGGTTACCATGGCTGCACTGTTAGCACTCATGCTGCATTCATGCAATGTCAGTACAATAGGACAAAAGATAACACTCAGTCTGATTTGGGAGTGTTCATGCAGGGTTATCCCCACAGCCTTTCAGCCTGAATATGATACTTTTGCGGTGTTCGGTATTTAAAGTCATTCATGAAACCAACGGATACAGGATTAACGTTGTATATCTCATTTTAAATGAGTTGGAGTGATTGTATTAGTGTAGGCTAATTATTGGATTTTATTTCAATCAAACTGTCAGCAATGTTGGCTCTGCTATTAAATCATTCTGAGAAACTTCTTGCAAGTTTGCCAGTAGCTGCTTTCCCTCTGATTGTTTCCTCTCATGCTGTCTTTCGTCTTTCTTTTGGTTGCCCGATTTGACATTTCACGGCTTGATTGCTTCAAAGTTCACTAAAAAGAGATATCTGTATATGTATGCAGAATACACACACACATCATGAAACAAATGAGAGAAAAGGAACATGGGGCTGCAATGAAAAAGAAGTGAGAAAAAACAGGAGTAAAATTACTCAATACTGTGTCACTGTGAAAGTAGGATTCCCATCCAAGCTGCCATAGGCAAGAAACCATGCTATTTTGATTTACCACTGAGGTGTTTCCCCAAGACCACTGGATATAACACGAGGCCTTGCAGATGACATGTTTCAGAACCTTTGTTAGGATCCTTGATCCACGCTACAAGTAGGAAAAGTTAAATGGAAAAATCTATAGATGATACAATGTGGTGCTTACAACAGACAGGTGCTCATCAAGAGTCTTTAAAGCCCAAACGGGAGGGAAGAAGGGAAGGAAGAAGAATCACTAAAGTGGAAATAACTGGCAGTAATAATAATCAGTTGAAACATGGTGAACGCGGTATTATTCATGTTGGAAAGGTTATGTATGCAGAAAGAAGCCCCTTCATTGTCTTGGAAAGAGCTCACTGTGCTGAGAGTAAGGGACTGCTCCTTGATCAGCCTCTCGATTGACACCCAAGAGAAATGTCATGGAAAAAATTGTTACAAAAGTGATTCCTCTTGTGTCTCTACTTCTAAGAGCAGCTGCATGAGTGAAAGGTTGTGTGGTAGCACAATGAAATGATAAAACACTGACAACATGCTTTTGATTTGAAGAAAAATCTCTAACTGGAGGAGAGAACAATGGTGGAGGACAGATGGTGCCTCCATGTGAGACAGGAGGACATATTTCAGACTTTTGGTAAATAAATCTGTTGTAATTAAATCATATCCTTTACTGTTGCTAAGAGCCAGCAAAAACAGTTTGTAGTACTCAGAGACAGGATTATACAGCTCTGACAAGCAGGTTCAACTTTTTAGCTGGACGACCCTGTTGATCCCCAAGTGCTCCGACAGATTGGCTCGATTTCAAATGAATGAGAGCCATTTTTCACTCTGTGCTGAAGTCAGACAGTCAAGTCGACAGCCAGACAACAGCCTGCTACACAACACAAGAGCCAGAGACTTTTTTAACAACCCACACTTGGTTGGGTCCATGTTGGTCTGACAGCCCATTAGTCTGACCGTCCGCGGTGCTGAACGGCTTTTCCTGACCCTAACCAAGTGGTTTTTGTGCCTAAACCTAACCAGACCTTAACCACAGGGCATCATGATGATTTTGGAACAACGGGACTTCAGAACAATGGGTTTAATATGGTCGGAAGTTCCCACTTGGTTCCATGCTACAATCTCCTTCTTAATTAACCCTCAAAAATGAACATGTCTTGTGATGCACCTTAGCTCATTGAACTGTGAGACAGTGAGAAAAGTGCACTATAATGTCAGTTCGCAGGCTAGTTAACAGCTAACTAGTTGGTCAGCTGCTGAAATTCAACAGCATGTGAACCTGCAAATGTCACTTCAAAATGTTCTGCACTCTTAAATGCACCTACTAAAAACACACCTGGTAGAGCGGGCACCCCATTTACAAAGGTCATGTCCTTGCTGCAGTGGCAAGATTCCAACCCCAGCTCTTTGCTGCATGTCATGCCATCTCGCTCCCCCATTTCATGCTACAGCTTTCCTATCTGATAAAGACAAAAAAAAAAAATCCCCCATTATTTACTGCCAGTTAGTCTGACTCACAGGATGTAGACTGTGGGTATAAACCAATCACTGGTCAGCTATTTCAACCGGCATTTTCCTCCACTTCCACTATCTGTGTGCATCACCACTGCATCCTGGGCCACATCCTGCACCACACGTGATGATTATGATTGGCAAAGAGAAATAAATAAGCCAGAGAATTTTTTTTCTCTTTATCAGTATGATAATGGGTTCCTCCAGACTTTTCTCTAGCGCTGACACACACTGTGAAGATGGATCTGGCTACATGAGACTAGCTCCCAGTAGACGAGTATGCCTTACTGTTTTCATCTGGTGTGTCACATTCAACATCTCGAACGTGCCCTAAAACAGAGTTGGTAAACAGACAGCAAAATGGTAGGCAGTGGAAATGTTCCACAGCCAGAAACCATGGATTATGAGACACATCCAGAAATATCAACAGTTATAAAGCAGTATGATGTTTGTCACATCATGTCTGTAAATCAGTGGATGCATTTTTTTGAATGTCACAACCCCCATGAAATTTGTTGTTTCACTATCAGAATTTGATCCATTTGGTCCATTTGGTCCTATAACATCAGAGCCACAAGATTAATGTATTTTTATCTCCATTCATGCTAGGGAAGCGCTAAAAGTTTAGCCCCTCGGCTTGTAGAAATTAGCTGCTTGCCCGTGCTCAGCCTCCATATGTCTCTAGTGTACTTGCTCTATGGGCTCCACAGTGCAAAAAATGCGGTAATTTCACATCGCAGAAATCGAGCTTTATTGGCTTCATGGGCCACTGAACAACTTTCACAGGAATGAACGGGGCCCCTCATCTGACACTATATCCAGTTCTCTTTATACATCCATGGCAGGGTGGTCATGGAGCTGGAGGATGCCATATTCAGCGATAGTCGACGCACGCAATGCGAGCAATACATCACTCGCGCAGTAGGGGGCAGCAGAGTCACCAGTACATTCCGGCTAGCTAGTACTGCTGTAGCTAACTACTACTGATATTTTATTAAAGTGCAGGGCACTAGAACTGGAATATAAATGGGTTCGCAAAGTTTTTCCTTCTCGCCCGTCATCATACCTACTTCATCTGTGAATAACAAAAAGTGGTTTAAATATCAAGTACATCGCTTGCATTATCACCCCTGCTGGCAACGCATGGTATTACACACGTCGCTGCGTTGCATATCAAAAAAATGGACAACACATTTTGAGACGCAAGCACGCACCATGGCGGCCAATGTGTCTCAATGTGTCCCAATGCCTTTACATCTGCGTACCTTTGCATCGACTATTAAACAAAAAAAATATATAAATGCAGAACTTTTACATGTAACAGGGTATTTCTGCACTGTGGCACTGCTACTTTAATTTAAGCAAAAATATCTAAGTGCTTCTTCCACCACTGCCTGGAAATACCCTGCACATACCAATCAGCATTGTGTGTGAGGGACTGATTCTTTCCGAGAGCACCTGAAGGCAGCAGCATCATCACCACCCCTCTGTCAGACAGTGACGTAACCTCACAGCTAACGTTAGACGGACGGTGTGAAGCTCCGGGCACAGAGACATTGTTGACGTTTTTGTTTTGATAGCTTTTGTCTGGATTTTTGGACATTACGCCGACATTTTGAAGCCCGCCTTTCGACTCTACCATCACGCCTCAGTGCGGGGATCCAGCAAAGATGAAATGGATGTTTAAAGAGGACCATTCCCTCGGTAAAGGGGTCTGGGTTGTTATGAAACAAGAGATGCTCTTGTCATGTCATGCGCCCTCCTTTCTGTGCTGTTCTCTTCGCGATTTTGCCGTATCATTCCACACAGGTGCAGAGATGCATGATGGTCACAGCACCCCGCAGATGACTGATCCATAATGGCTAACGGTGCATGACTAGCAACAAAAGCTAACATGTTGTTCCTGCACGGCCAATGACCGCTGTCATTCACCTTTAACTGCTGAGACATCATAGGAGTCAGCTGTTTGTTTCCCTCAAACGTGTCTTTCCTGTGCATGACTGCATTTCATCGCCAAATCCCATTTAAACATCTGACAATTTAATGTCGCCTTGCTTTTAGAAAACCTTTGGGAGAAAATGGCTTAGTGTGGTGGCTAATGAGGCAGAAATACTCCACTAATGAGCACTAGTAACTTTTTGCATTGCTTCACACCGCCCTCCTAAAAAGAAAGTGAAAAGAAAAAAGGACATTTGATTTGAAAATGAGTAATAACTGTGTACTACATTAATGCCGAATGAAAGATCATGTCCTCAATATCTGTTCCACAGCTTGCAACTTGCTTCACTAACATGAACATTTAAAGGTGTCAAGTGGAATATTAATTTACCATGATTTTGAATTGAGTTTGGTGTAGAGTTCTCTCCATACTCTGATGGCTGGGGTTTGTGTTTTTGCAGCTCCACAAGTGACATTTCTCAGCTCTCAGCTCCTTCAGGCTTCTGTCTCCATATTCTCTTCAGATAACCTCGACTCTTCTTTTTAAAGAAACGCCGCTGCCGCTTTGGTAGAGATGTTTCCAAAAGTAGGCCTCTTATCTGGGCTAATGAAAGCGTGCAGAGTGTTGAACCTAAATGGATCACCCATCACCTCACCCTCCCCTCTCTGGCCTCTGCTCAGAGTCTGCATGCTGCATCTGCTCACAAAGCATCCTGGAAATAGATGCACTATCATTCTGATAATGATAAGCACTAACACGCTGTGTATCACTATCAGCATTACAGACTCTTGATTGGATTCATTACACAAACTAAACAGTCACGATTGTTGGATTAGGATCACTGCTAACACGACTGAAGATAATCACAGGCTGTTCACGTCGCTGCCAGCCCTTTATGCTGTGCTTGATCTTGCATATGGAGCACTATATCAGACTGGGCTCAGCTGTATTTGGCAGTAAGGCATGAGAGGAGGCTCCCAAGAGGCCTCACTCATCCCTTTAATCCTGACTTCCTGTTTGTTTCCTGTCTCTCCCTCAGAGCACCGATGTGTGGAGTCAGCCAAAATACGCAACAAATATCCTGACAGAGTACCGGTGAGTAAGGGGGAGGCTGTGTTTTTGGTGGTGGGATGGGGGTTAAGGGTACAGATAGAGTAAGTGACAGACAATGGAGAGATAAGGAGTGAGTGACCGGGTGAGTGAATGACAGTTATGGGCAGGAAAGGAGAGAATGAGTGAGTGGATTAGGAGAGCAGCACAGAGAACCAAGGTTACAACTGTGACCCCAGTGAAAACTCATGTACATGTTTTCAGTGCTCATCCATTTTCCCATCAGGTAACTTCAAGCTTTATGTATGGATATGGAAGATGACTACTTCATCACACACACACACACACACACACACACACACACACACACACACAGACACCACAAACTGATCAACCATGCCCACCAGTTTAACGTCAACCACTGAGTTCAGATCAGTTTAAAATGGATGAAGATCCCAGAGTGGGTCTATCGTAAAGAGGTGGTTCAGTTTTGGGGAGGCAGATGTGGGACAGACTACTATCCTCTGCAAAATATGCCACAAAATGATCGCTGCTGAGGGTAGGAGTGCCATGGATCGGTTCCAAGACTGTAGACAAGCCAGCCTGCACTTCGAAAAAGGTGATCAGACTTGCCCCTACATTGTTTTGTGCTGCAGAGCATTAGGGAAAGAATGTGTAAGAACCAAGTGGCAAGGCTGAAAAATGAAGCCAATGCAGAAGTGTCAAAAACTGCAGTTAATCGAATGGCCACTTGAAGCTGGCTCCAGAGCAGAGTCCATCTCCACAGACCTCCATGTTAGAATGTCCATGTTTACAGCCTGGCACAGGTTTGGTCTCTATAGTTAATTTCACGCTTCATGACACGCTTCAGTCAGATCCACTTCTGGCTCAAGAAAAAAACCAAGATGGCGATGGCTGAAATGCCGAATTCAAGGCTTCAAAATGGGAGTCCACAATTCATGGTAAAATCTGACTTCAAAACAGAAAGAACATGAGAAGCTATTTCAGATCCAGTCAATAAATCAATCAAATCTGACTTCAAAATGACAGTACACCACCTCAGAGTGTCACTTAGACAATATCAGGACATTTTGATTCAAAATTTCAAAATTAAAGCCCTCAAAATGACATACGAGCTGTGGTTCCTCTTGATTTAGATTAGTTACCAGAATAATCACTCTGGTATGATCATATGCTTTGAGGGTTAAATCAAACACTTGGATATATGGATATATTATTGATAAGCCATGTGGCCCAGTTTTACACACAAGTTTACACAAAAAACAAAATACAGTATACTAACTACTATATGCACTGAAATAATAGCAACTGTTAAGTGTGATGAAACAAAAACAGTGGACTAAAGTAACAAAACACTGCAGTAGGATGAAGTGTGTTGTGTCCAGAAAAACAGTTACAAATATGTAAATACAGAATATATGGGTTTATGGATAGCATGAGCTTGCAGGCTAGCACTAATGCTTTCCATCAGTTAGTCTCTAAAAAAGAAAAAAATGGCCATGTTCAAATCAAATGGAAACCCCACATCTGTTCATTTCATGCACATAATAAAATACTTGATATATCATTTATATTTACTTATCTGTGGCTCTAAACCTCCTCCAAATGCTGTTATGCAGTGCTTTTCATGCTAAAAAGACAGGTCTGTGGAGAAACAAACAATTTACATTTTGGGGAATAAAAGAACAAAGTGTAAATCAAATATCAGCTTTAGTATAAAATCCTTGGAGAACTCACAGTTTCTTGTTACTGTTGATGTGTAACTGATATGACACTATATGTAGACTTGAATTTATCTCACACTTGCTACCTAAATCACACCCACCTCTGAAAAAACCCTTTAAGGCATTTTTTTCCTTATATTGAGCTGTATAAATAGAATTGACCTGACTTGAGAAGCCTGTGAGATAAGCTGTGCCACACTGGCAGGAAGGGAATATAGCAGCTCTGCAGACTGACACCTCAGATCAGAGAGCATACAGAGGGGACGCTGGTGTAAGGTGTTTAACTGGCTGCTCTGAGGAAATACATACCAGGAGCCTATTGTGTGGATGATAATGCCTGTTAAACTCAATCCCTTTAACTAATTCTTGCATTCTGCATCTGTTGATTGGGAAGACTGCTGGGAGGAGCAGGACACAGACTGAAAGCTCCTCCTATTGTGTAGGCTCAATGCATTGTTAGAGCTTATGTAAGACAGTGGGCACAACACTGTTTTCAGCACAAATGCTCTTACAAACCATACAAATGTGTGTGTGATGTTCAGCTTGTCACCACATGGCCAAACGTACTGTACAATTACTGTAGCTTTAGGCTCTGTCTACATGTACACAAATATTTTTGAATATGAATATTTTCCCCCTCCGTTTTAGAAAAAAATTCTGACTGCATGACCTTAATTTGACCTTAAACACTTGACCTTAAAAACAACCTAAAACTCTCACCCTAGTTACAAAGGTAGTAAAGTGTACAGGCTAACATTACCTTTTTTATCTGCATTAATTTCCTTTCGATATAAGGATGAAGGAGCTCACTCAAATATACAAGTGGTGCTCTCGACATGCGTACGTTTTCATTCCACTCTTCATTGGCAGCAATACCAAACTGGAACTCGTCCCAACACCTGCTGTTTCAACCGGGTCTGATCCAAAACTATCATTTCTGGCAGACTTTAAACAGCAGACGCTGAGTTGGAGCGATAACACTGGGTGCAGCAGGAGCCTCCGTTCATCTTTGGAGTGGGGCAGCAATACAGAGTTTAAGTGTGAAGTCATCATTAGACCACAAAATATCTGTATTCATGTGGACAGGGCCTTACACATTCCTGACATTTTATAATGTCTGCACATAAACAAGGTCCCTGCTTGTCTCAGCACTAACGCTTACTGGTGAAATATGTAACTGAAATTTTATTGGCTACTAGAGCAAGTACTATGAGACACGTTTGATGAGGTCAGGACTCACTGCAGACACAGAATGCTGCCCATGCTCTATGACACGGTGTTAAAAGCCTATTTCCTGTTAATGTGTGTGCTCCAGGTGATAGTGGAGAAGGTTTCCGGCTCTCAGATAGTGGACATTGATAAGAGGAAGTACCTGGTGCCCTCTGACATCACAGTGGCCCAGTTCATGTGGATCATCAGGAAACGCATCCAGCTGCCTTCAGAGAAAGCCATCTTCCTCTTTGTCGACAAAACTGTCCCTCAGTCCAGGTGAGAGCAACACGACAGGCTGTGGTTGTAACAGTGGAAGTAAGACAGTGAAATATTGTAGGCAGAACTGTTTCCTGTAGTTGTAGTAGTAGTATTAACAATAATTTATGTTGGATTGGATACTGTTGTGCACTCAACGTGATAAAAATCTGATCTGAATGAACTGATCAAACTGTGGGTGGGTGCAGTGAATCAATGCTAACATTAGGAAGCTAGGCTAATTAGCTCCCCCTTTTTTAGTGTAATACAAACTTATCAGCACAATTAATTAATGTTTTGAATCTTCAAAGGAGCAGATATCTACTGTATGTTTTTTGTTGAAGAAAAGGAAAAACCTCTTATGTCAATGTTTAGGGGCTATACAGGGTTATGACATGCTGACGTGTTGGTAGGGTGCCCTAAAGTTGACATTGCGTCTCCTTACAGAAAGCCAGAGATGTCATTTTTAGTCTCCTTTGCCCTACCAAATATTGTTTGATATCACCAGTTGGCATTTATGAATCAAATGCAAACGGCAGTTGGTATTTGTAATTGCCACTCAGTTAACCTGCTCAACATGACTGGCAGTGCCTGTTCTCCAAGCGGCACTTATAAACGCTGTTGCAGACGCTGCTTGTGAACACTGCTCTCTGCACGTGTGCCTGAATGGTGTCCTGTAAGGCAACTAAGACAGTTTTTTCCGGCCTCATTGAAAACAAGAGTTCAAACAGACATCTGCAGAACACAATATCAGTCCACAGCGACACCTCTCAGTATGACAGAATGCAGATCAACAGCACCACAAATTAAATCCTCCCCCTCAAAATATCCAAAATTGGTCAGAAAATAAAACACAAATGTATTGATTTTATAAATCATGTACTGTGTTGACCTGGCCTGGATATGCAGCTGAAAGTTAGTCTGACTTTCCCATTCATGTGTTTACTATGTGCCGTGTGTTTATCTCTCCATCTGTGTTACTTAAGAGCAGAAACATATGAGCTCTTGGTGTGTGTGAAATCCATCTCCCTGTGAAAGAGGATGAGGCCACACCTGCTCTCTCACTTTACACCAAACCCTTCCATTTTACTGTTGACCCTCATTAGCTATTGACATGCAGATGTGATGCATATACATGCAGTATCTCTGAGGAATCTGACCTGCTTCCCAGACCTTTGTATTGTATTGATAATGCTCTTGTGGAAAATGGCTTACATTTAGTTTAATACAGTGAACCCACAGCTCCTAGAGAGTAACTACACCCATTCTAATAATCTGGCTTTCTTGTAGCATGACACTCTAGTATCATGCTAAGTGACAGCTGGGTGTGGTCACAAGCAGAACAGACCAAACGTAACCACATCCAGCTGTGAAGTTTTGTGTGTGGTGGTCAAACACACTTTGACCTGAGGGTATTGATGTTGAAATAAGAAGAAATGTTTGCAAACCCATGTTGCATTGATTCAGTGATCTGCACAGATTATAATCAGTGATGGAGGCTATGCATGTGATTTTGAGTTTTGAACTGTAATGTAATGTAATAAATGTAAAGGATCAATGCCACAGTCAGGAGCGGCCACAGTGAGCTTTCAGATGAAGACACACAACTCCTCAGCAAGGCTAACAAACAGTGACCTAGTTTTGACTGACTTCTTTTTTTAAAACAATGTGACTTTGTTTGACTGTACTGTAAACACATATTGTAGTATTAAACTGTACTTGGTGTAATCACATCATAACCATGTGTCAACAAATAAAACCCAAACGGGACTGAAATTGTAAGGGTTACAACTTAAAGGGACAGTTCACCCCAAATAAAAAAATGCGCATTATATTGGAGAGAAGGCAGAAATCTCTACGGCCGATATATCCAATGCCAAAACAACCTAGACTGATAAACAACACTACAGGTAAGAGGAAAAAATGTGTTTGTTTTTTTTATTTTGGGGCGAACTGTTCCTTTAAGTCATTTAATTATTACATAGTTGCTGAAAGTAACATTACATTTTTTTAATCTTACAGTCACCCCATAAGTTACACAAAATGACGCATTTGGCAGCCTGATATGATGTGAATGCCACTCAGCTGACTCTCACCTCCAGCACCAAACAGCTGTGACCATGAGTTTATATCTTTGCTTTTTAGTACATGCTTCCTAAAATAAGAAGTGATGTTCTAAGCACTGAGCAACTTGACGTCACATTCTCCTAAAAGGCATCTTAACAGATGCCCTGTTTGGCCACTGTGTTGAGGAAGGATACACCTGGACTTAAGACTATCAGGGCAGAGACACTCCCTGCAGATGAGTCAACAGAGGAGTCTGGATGAATAGGAGCTTAGAGGAAATATTACAGACACCACTTCCTTATTCTACTAAAACCCTTTGATGCTAACACAAGAAGTTATTATGTCTCACACATGTCTAAGTTATATCTGACTCTAGCCAGACAGCAACAAAGTTTGATTCCCCAAATGCTGTTTTAATGTCAGAATGGATCAGAAAGCACAAATATGAAGGCAGATGGACTCCAAATAGCTTAAAACCTGAAACATCCTCAAATCTGGAACATGGACTAATAAAAAAGAAGACTTGGGAATATGTCTTTCCCGCGGCAAAACATTTTTGGCCATATCTCAGGAATTCATACACAAACTATAACACAATTTCACACAAATGTCTAATATGATGAAATAATGAAGTGATGACATTTAATATCCAAAAGGTCAAAGGCTAACTTCACTGCAACATCACAATCACTTTTCTGGCCATTACTCAACGTCCTATCTCAGGTCTGATACTGAATTGGTTACACTGATCTTGGGCCTTGGGACTGTGCTGATTGAACAGATCGTCTCTGCAGTCGGGTTGAAGATGTTGTGAAACACCCATGTTTTGCCAAAAAACACACTTCACAAGTTTTATTAAAGGTCCCATATTATGCTCATATTCAGGTGCATACTTATATTTTGGGTCTCTACTCGAACATGTTGACATGCTTTAATGTAAAACAAAAAACATTATTTTCTCATAGTGTGCCTGAATATACCTGTAGGCACCCTCTGTAACGCTCAGTTTCTTAATCTTTATACTGTAGAAAGTTTTACCGGATTGCTTGACAACAGCTTGGGTCTTTGTTTACATCTTGTCAGCTGATGTCATTCACAAACACTAAAAAACATTCCAACAACAAATACAAAAGGACCCATTTAAAATGTAAATGTTTCAAATGGTCTATATAATGTACTTGTGACATCACAAATTCACAGAAATGCCAACAGCTCTTTCAAAGCCAGTCTCTGAATATGAACTGTCTGCATTTCTCTGTGGATTGAGCCTTTTGTTAGTTTCACAGTGTCTATGTTGCACCTATACCTGCTTAATTTTTAAAGAGACATAGAAATCTGACTTTTCACAATATGGGACCTTTAAATTCCTTCAAAATCTTCACCACAGTTATTATGAGTCTGGACAGACATGCATATAAACTGCAATTTTACTGGTTGGCAGAGGCATATGACTGTTAGGTGGTAATTCCAGTTTGAATGAGAAAGCATTTTCCTAAATGTTTGTGCATTTGCTTTCTCTATGTGATTTGTTCAGAGGGACCGCTGTAGGGTTTGGCGCAGTGGACGGATTTAAAATTCTGTGGATCAGCACAAAATAACCACTATAGGAGGCGTTTGTCTTCACAAACCCATACAGGAGATGTAAATATAATCAATGCTGCTTGCCTGTGTGTGTGATCTAATAAGAGTCTGGTTTCTGCTGTGTGTTGCAGTCTGACTATGGGGCAGCTGTACGACAAGGAGAAGGACGAGGACGGCTTTCTGTACGTGGCCTACAGCGGAGAAAACACCTTTGGTTACAAGGCCTTTTATACAACACGGGGTTAATGCTTCAGCGAGTACCAGTCTCTCTCTAACACATACACACATACACACACACACACATACAGTGACACAGTAGAGCCGACATAAACTGGTGCACAGTGTTTCAAACATTGACCTTTTCATGTGTTAATGCACCTAAACACTTGGCACAGTTATTTATGGTCAATTTTTGATACTAGAAAGAACACATTTATGGTGAAAATTAACTACACCACCCAGTAAACTTGCTCTGATTTTTTCTGACAGGCTCGGATGATCATTAGTGTCAAGAGATACTTGACTTTAATGGTTTGTCTTTTGCTGTGGTTACTGTTAAAAGGTCAGCTGTGGAAAGAATATCTTTAACACTGCCGATAAATAAGAATAACAATGCACATTACAGGCATGTCAGATATCATTAATTTCCCAAGTATCGACATCAGTATTAAATTTAAAAAATAATGTAGGCTCTGACAGACACACAAACACACACACATATGCCAATCATCACTCATCATTTAATCGCGCTACCCTTTCTTTCTTTGTTGTCACAGATATTTGTGTTCAGCTGAGGTGAGAAAGAAACCCTATAACCATGTGACTAGAATCATTAACCATGTTACGGATGTATTTGTATGGCTCATCATATCATGTATAAAACGTCAATATTTAATGCCACAGGTACACTCAGCACTGCGATAGGCTATGAGAACAACTATAAGTATGTGACAGAAGGCAGCTCATGATGGTGGATTACTGTCAGCTGCCAGTAAGGAGTGTGTCCAGCTCAGGGACAGGGACCAGCACCAGTCCCCAGGATGTTGCTGAGTGCTTCCCAGTCTGGCTGTTATGTATTTACACATTATGTTGGCTGAATAGATGTCAGCACCACCCCGGATTCAGACTCATGATACCAACAGCAAGCCATGAACCTCAGTGACCTGTTTCAGAAACCCAACACTTTACTTGAAGTTTGTTGTGTTGAACTGTGATGTTTTTATGTTGTGATCACGGCTCAACTATCTGGAAATTATAAACACTTGACAGGGAAACTCACTCAGATGCTAAACAGGGTGAGAGAATAGGTTAAGTTCAACTAAATTATTCTGAGAATATGTAGGTATGCTAATGAATTGTCACGTATACTCTATAGTTAATATATTAAACATTAGCAGACAAAGCAAAATAGTGGAATTTAGGGTTGGGCTGGTGCAAAAACCTTCAAACCCGTCTGGACCAGACAGGTATCCTGAATTTTACCAGCTGTCCCACTTGATTTAGCAGCTGCTCCAAAGCTCCTGAGTCCTACATTTGTAACATTTTATGTTGTCATATTAACTGGAAGTAGTAGTTTGCTATGTCTCCTCTCGTCACCCCAAAAAACATATTAAGATTTAAGTAAACAAACACAGCCTGGCTGCTCATCCCCTTTACTGAAATTTTATCTCTTTCATGTTGCCAACACTGACCTGGACAAGAGGCCAGACACTACTCAGTTTAAGAGCATAATATTATATTAATCACGTTGTCATATTGCTTATTACTATTGCTATATATGCTGCGTTTACTGCTGTGACGCTGTGTGCACAGGTTACTGTTACTGATGTAGGTTATATTTTAATTTGCCAGAACCTGTATTGACAAATGTCGATTCAGCCACTTTGCAAAAAATCAAACTGGTTTAAGGTTGCACACCGGACCAGACTGGGAAAAAAAGGACATTGACCCAACTCTAGTGGACTAAATACTTTTTAATGTCTGTAAGTGGACTACCCAAATAAAGGGTCACCACGCCTTCTATAATGGTATTAGCTTTAGAACACATTGTAAGCCATGTTGTGTTTTGTGTAAAAGGCTTGGGCCACACACTACTGATCATAAACTGGATGGCTAACAAGCTACAAGTAAGATGTTTTTTCTCTCTCTGGAGTTCCTTTTTCAAGACATTCAGGAAAATGTAAAAAATCACATCCTGCAGCAGAGGCCGAGGAAGCAGGTCATACAATAACTCAGTATGTAGCAGTGGATCAACTGTTTACATCCCACTGTGAACACAAACAGGGGCTCCTGCACTGCCTTTACACGTAGCTATTGTAATAATTTGTGCTGCTTGTAAAATTGATTCAAGTTTAATTTCAGTTTGTCTTTAGAAGGATAACTGCTAATACACTGTGAGCCATCAGCACACAAACAAGTACATGACAACATCAGGAAGATTTTTATGTTGTAGTATTTGTCCTTCTGTTCCTGGTATGAGACATACAGTGTTTGACCCCGTCCTTGCCCATTATATTTTAATGATTAATACACACAAAGCTCTCAGAGGAAATGTTGGTTAATAAAATCACTAAAAGCTTATTTTTTAGTGTGCAGAGTGCTTCCACACTTGTTAATGATTAAATACCCATATTTACTGAACCTTGTGTCCATAAGGAGCACTGTAATTCAAGTTTCAAATACTTCAAGTGAAGTGTTGCTCAGGTCTTTGGCTGCACGGGCGACAGAGGTATAAAATCAGAACCACTCGTGATCTTTCTTCTCTTCACTCAGATGACTCTGAAGCTGACGTTTTCGCTGCATCTGTAGTTTTTGGTGCTGAATTAGAGGAAGACATCTGGCGTATTTCCACTCTTTACTTGACCCATCAGAGTATTCATATTTGTGCACCGCAAAGCTGATTCAGGCTTTTAAACATGGTATGTAGATGTGTAATATATTGATGGAATGCTATCATATTCAGTATTGTTTTAATTCATCCGTGTTGTATGTTTGTTAAATATATCTTAAAGACATAAAGGAATTTTAGATATTTGAAAAAGGTAAGGTAGCTGGAAGACCTGACCAATAAAAATGAATGTAAAATGAATCGAAGGTGTTTGTCTATTAAGAAGGAATTAATATGTCACACACTTTCACTTCATACTGTATGTGCTCAAAATGAAAGAACACTTGTGAAGTGTTTGACACTAGTGCAGTAGCCCTGCTACAATTGCTGTAAAGTAATTGGAGGCCAACATTGCGGTCTTTAAATGCTTTGGTGCACTCATATTTTAAGCAAGTGAACGGTCGGATTTCTTGTCAAACTACACAATCTAAGACATTTATTGGTACTAACCATGTCAGCATTGCTTAATGGGAAGGGGGCAAAATAGTACTCCAATGTTAGGCTAAATTTTGGTAAGGGAACAACTGGCATGGTCATTTTCAAAGGGGTCCGTTAAACTCTCACCTCAAGATACGTATCTGAATGAAAATTGGTTTTATGGGTACCCACAAGTCTCCCCTAAACCTGAGGTTTGTTTCCAGTAAATGTTTTGTTCCTTATCATCAATGTACTCCTTCAAATTAAAGCTGTATATTTGTCCTTTTAAGGAAAAGAACAACCACACTGACATCTTCTCAACCAGCCTATATATTACAACAGCATAATAAAATTCCTGAAATTCAGTTAGGACTTTTCTTTGTAGTGCCACCCCAAGATTTTCAGTGGCGCCATCAGCCACCCCTATTAAAAATTTCTGGGGGCGGCCCTGCACTAGTGGTGCTATGTAGCACTATTTTACAACTGGGAACACTGAATACAAAGTGAGAACGGCTTTAGTGTCAGTAACATGAAATGAAATATGTAGAGAGCTGTAAAGGGGAAATGGAGATAGAAGAACATGGAGCTTGGGAGTTGCAGATGGCTGCCAAGGAATAAGGGTTAAATACACAAATTACTTTTAAACAAAGGGTGAAAACCATTCAAATTAACAGAGACACTTGAGTGATTTTCCTGAGCATCACCATATATTTACAGTACATGTATGCTTCAGTGCAAAGAATATTTAAAAGATCAAGTTAACAAGAGCTCTAAATCTCTGAAACTCTGCTGCAGAGGAATGAGAATGACATTGAATACATAGTGTACAGCTTCCTGATCATAACTCGCAACATGCTGTTTAGTGTTAGCTGAGCTGAAGTGGGTCGTTACTTGTCAGTGGAATCTGCTGAGCGAAAGCAATAACACAACTAATCCTCAGTCCTGACATTGATTTGTTGTCTGGTCTGCATAAAGGACCTGACTGTTGTGCAGAAATATGCAGGTTTAACTTCTTCTTTGTCTTCATGAGTGAGTTAAGTGTCCTGGAGAACTGGAATCTATTCTAACATTCACTGGAAACACCCTGATCAGGTTTACAGGTCATCACAAGCTGAATAGACACATGTACCTTCATTACCGTGCTCAGTTTGTCTTCAGTCCACCTGAGCAGAACACTTACACTGGGAGGAAACCCCAGTGGGAGAGCATTTAAACGAGGACTGGGAGTCCACTTGCAGACAGGTACGTCCAGCTGTGTTTTCAGAACATGAACACCGGCCAGCTGCAGTCACAACACGTTACACACTGTGGAAAATAAAACCATCATCTGAGGACACTGAGCAGCGGTCATCAACCTCTATGAACAGCATGACAGAGCTGGGTGTCCCGCTGGTGTGAGCAGTGACATCCTGGGCTACGCGGAGTCAAATATAGCCAAACAATATTTATCCAGACCTCTAATGTCGCTGACCAGCTGACCCAACAGGCAAGCTGGACCTTGATGAGGACATTTCAGCTGCAGAGTGGGGTTTAAGGAGAGTGGACCTTTAGTGGAAGAGCAGGAGATTTCTGTCACTGCGTGGCCACAGAGGAAAGGCCTGGCTGTGAAGCTGCTGCCAGGCCTGCTGGTACAACTGGGATGCCTGCTTGTAGTCCCAGTAGGTCTGCAGCTCTGCTCCCCTAAACACATACACATAAAACAAGCATTAGGGGAGGAACCCAGTTACAATATTGCTTGTAGTTTAATTCTTATGTTTCCATGATCATTTAAATAAATCTCCCTGCTGTAGTTAATGCGTCCCCTATTCTCACATATCAACTGACACTAACAAGTATTGTCTGTGTATCAAAGCCTGAGATTTTATGTCTTGATGCCACAGAGCTCCACTGTTGTGCAGAAAGTATTGAAATCACATCAGTGAGCTGTTTTATGAAATTACAGAGCCTTTTTGAAAGCATTAAACTTTACTCCTGAGCTGTTATTAAAGATTTATGTCTCCAGTGAGAACAAAAGGGCTTGGAGTTGAAAGCCACTAACAACATAGAGAAATCGCAAAGTACTGAGAGACAATTAACCCATTGCTGGTTTTGGTCTTTTCATGGGATTTGCTGATATTGCTGATATTGCTGAAATATAAGGGTAATATTGTGCCTTTTAAGGGAGGCAGTGTTGTAGATGGCAGTAGTCTTTGAAGCCATTAAATACATTGTGACATGTGGATGGAGAACTATGTTACACATTCGTTCCATTCTGCTTAGGGAGTTTAAATGTCTCTGTCATGTCCCACGGTCATATCTCACTTAAACTACGCTACACTGCCCCCACAATCTCCAATGGTACTGCTCTGTTTCTTCCGTAAGCTTCAAAAAATGTGAACAAATACAGACAAAATTACAGCAGAGTACAGACAGGAGGCTCCATTACCGTCCGTATATGTCGATGTTGATATCGATGAACAGAAATGAGCCCTTACTGGGACACTTGAATACAGCGGAACCATTAATAACGTTAAAAGTAACACCTGTGAAGTCAAAGAGCCTGTTAACACCTGGTGTTACCTTGCATCTTGGGTGATCCAATCACAAGTGGACAGCACTAAATACTGTACAAATGTACACGACCACAAAGATGTATTGTGATCTGATCACTCGAACCATTTGCCCAACACATTTGACCACACATCTTTTTTAGCGTGAACGCTAAAGCATCCTGACATGGACTACGTCATCAATGCAGGACGTGGTGGCTGTTTTGGTGACAGCACACTAATGGTCTATAACATGCCCATTCTACGTCAAGTTGGACGGTGTTGCGTGACAGTCCCTTATTTCTCCCTAAGGAAGGAAGGAGATGTGTTGAATTCTGCAGACAAACGATTTTTCTGGCTGTACCAACACAACCACTAACATGGCTAGCGAGCATGCTAGTGAGAGTGGACGAGATAACTGTGCACAAGGCCCTTTGATCTTCTAGCATAAGTGACTTAGGCAGTAATAAAATCTGAACACATGCGGTCAGCTGGAGATGTATGATAGACACATGGCACATGTGAACAGCAATGTGTCTCAGCTGTCCATTTGTTTCGTATTACCAAAACACATTTTACAACCAAGTGTAAACGGGCTCAAAATGTCTGCTGTAAAAAGACCTACTGTTAAAAGTGTATTAGCACAATCAGATTAGTTGAGTCCCTGCATTACGAACAAAATGTTGTGCACATAAAGTGGACCGTTTGGATCTCGAGTGTCCATCTGCTAAATTTAATAATTAACGTCCTGTCCAAAGCAAAACACTATAAATGCAGACAAATGGCCACTCCCTGACCTCAGCTGTCTCTTCTCCCAAGACATACCACTGCTGTTGTAGAAAATGTTGTCATTGTTTGCTGGGGCTGGGTGAATGAGTGTGTATGAGTGTGTGTCCATCCATGTGTAGGCCCGGCTGGACTGGGCCAGGATCAGGTTATCTGCTAAAATGCTGATAAACAGAGAGACCACTGTTCTCCCTTTAGAGAGGATTCTCAGCTATCAGTGCACACACACACATACACACGAAGCATGTGAACAACCCCAGATGCACACGTTGGGACTAACACATGAAATGTGAGTGCTTAATGTCACATACAAAGACACACACAGTGAGAGCCACACTACACACAAATATGCACACACACACACACACACACACACACACACACACACACACACACACACACACACAGATGCAATTTGTTGTGTAATTTCAAGCAAGCTATGTGACACCATTTGGAAAGACAATATGAGCCCAACTACAAAAAATACTCATAAATCATGAGCTGTAAACAAAAGCATAAGAAGGTCAGACACAGTAACAGCAGCACTGACTCACTGGTCTTAGTGTTCATTATGAAATAAAGCATCACTCAGTGTTCTCTTGTCTGTTATCCAGATTATACTGTGACTTGCTGTGATTGTACGACTCCTTCAAACCCTGCTGCTGTTACTTGTGATGACTGTGACACATAAACATTTTCTTATTGCTGTTGGTAGTTTTCCTCCCTGTCGATTCGACATGCTTCAGCAGCAAATGAGATGAAAGTTTCCCAAACAGACAAACTGATGAAAGCCAGACCATCGTTTGGAGATCTTCATTAGTGATTTGTGTTGCTCAGATTTAGTTTGAGGCTGTTTAAAACCACAGTCAGATTATGAAAGAGCCTATTGTTTGTTACCTGAGGGAGTCGGGAAGTGCGGAGGGGTCAGTGGCTGCTACCAGAGACAGGAATGAATGAAAAAGCTCCACTTTACACAGAAGAGACCTGAAGACACAAACGTGAATTAATATAACTGACATTTGGTCTAAATAAGAAGTCTATAGTGATAAAACGCAGTGGCTTCTCATTTGTGTCATAATAACATATGATAGTGTGAGAGAGTGTTGGATCTACCTGATTTTAGCTGTGCCGAAGGCCTTCTTGGTGACTCCGTGTTTGTAGCCGTTGGCAGTGACATCTAGTGGCTGTTCAGCCACATTACACCAACTGATGGCTGAAATATATGGAGATTGTTTTTAGTGAGACTCAACAAAACTTCAAACAGTGAGTGAACTCTTAAAAATCTCCCTTCATGGCCTTATGACTGATGTGGTAGGAATTATGTCACTTGTTGACTCTACTGGGAGCGTTCTGGGATCAGTCATTGTTGACTAACTGAAGCTCTGTAATGATCATGTACATATACCGAGCTTTACCATGCATATCAAACAAATGTTTGGCCCTGAATCAAATTTGTCTGGAAGCCAAAGATCTTTTTTTTTAAGATTATTTATGGGCAGTTTTGCCTTTATTAATAGGACAGCTACAGATTGACACGGTGGGAGATAGAGAGAAGCGATGACATGGAGCAAAGGGCCACAGGTCAAAATTAAACCACGGCTGCTGCAAAGGACTGAGCCGATATGGAGCAAACACTGTACCAGATGAAGTAGGGTTCACACAGAAGGCAAAAATCTTCAGTTGCACAGCTGAGAGCATCTGCTCTTTCTCTGGTCACTGAGGAAGGCTGATTCAAAAATATAATCCTAAATATTTTTGTACTGTATATATAATAATGATTTAAGAATGTCAATTTTTACATGAAATGTGTCGACACAACCCTTAAAATGATGTGTTTATATGCCTGTCTGTAGACAAATTTTGTTGAAATCTAGATTCTAAATCTAAATCTAAATTTAGTTGGAATCTAGAGATAACTGTTACTAACTGTAATGACATTAATGTGACATTAAGGCTTCCTTTTGATCATTTAGACCAAAATGTGTGAGTGACGCTCCCACCTGCTCCACAGGGGGAGATTCGTCCCTGTCCAGCCTGGTGTCGGAGCTCGGTCTGGGCCTGGCTGAAGGGGAACTCCAGGCTGGACTGGAGCAGGAGAGGTGGACACACAGAGAAACCAGCGGGGAGGTCCAATACATGGGAGCACCTGAGGAAGAACAGGGCACTGCTTATTATATGGTGAGCTTTTAAAGCTGGTAACAGGGTGGATATCCAGCATCTGTAAACCTGACTAATTTTATTGAAAAACATAATAAACCCTGAAAACAGGTACATTTTTATCCTCCTTTTAACTAGAGAAGAGGAGAAGAGCTCGTGAACATTGATTTTTAACAAATTTGTGACCAGAGAGATGAGTCTTGTGTGTGCACAAAAAGCCTTAAATATTCAATGTAAGCTCACGAAAATGAGAGAAAATTTTGTGTTTTTGTTTTTTGTTATGTGTGTAATGAATAATGGGGTCAGATGTGTAATGTGAAAGCCAACAGAGAACGATCTCTTGACGTTGAAGCTCACCTCGGCCTTTCTCACCACCATTTATCACATTGTTTTACTTTCTGCTCAGCAAATTCTTTTCTCATTTACTTTGTTTCCAGCCACAGAAAGTAGCTGTTTGGAACAAAAAACACTATACACCCATCCAGCACCAAACAGCAAAGTTAGCAACTAACTAATGAAGGAAGTGAACCATTTAGCAGTAGGTAGACAGATATTCTTCCCAGGAGTTGGTGGAGACTAAAACAGAGATTGAAAGGACAGTGGATGTTGGATTTATATTCTGCAATTCACCAGAAAACCAACTCCCAATAAAATAAATATTAACGTTGCTTCATGTCTGCTGGATTAGCAACTGTTTGCCCACATATTCAATTTAATAAGGGACGTAAAATGTTACAGCTTTTACTACTGCTCACCAGTGGTAAAAAAAAATAAATATATATATATAAATATAATCAATGCAACTTCAAAAATGGGGTCATGAGAGAATATTCTTTTTCGTGAGCTTAGAACTTGTTGCTCTGCTCCTCGTGATGATGTTGACCTCAACAAGACTTTTAACTGGTAAATAAAAGAAAAAAAACAACAACATTGACTGCTGTTTCTGATATTTTAGATGCTCTTGCATTTACAAAGCTAACAAGATGAGCTAAAAATGGCTCTTCTTGGAGCTTTCTGTGAATTCTCACAAGTATCCAATTAAGAGTTAAACTGTGACAGTGATTAATCGTTTGTCTACGTCAGAAAATAAAGACAAACAATCATGAAAACTTCTCCAAGCCCGAAATGACTTGATTTATTTGATGTTTATTAATAACAAACTAATGATGTGTACTGATTGGCTTATTATGTCAGCATTGCTTCTTACCTTGTGACCAAAGCTCTCTGCATAACTTCTTGGTTGTATGGACACTTCCCCACCACCACCGAGCTGAAGTAGAGCGCCTCCTGAAGGTAGTGGGAAAGCAGTGCGCCCTGGAAGCCCAGCACTCCCCAGCGGGCCAGCTTGTCACTGCAGGAGAGGGACAGAGTCGGCTCTCCTCGTCCAGGCTTCACCCGGAGAACCCCTGTGCTATGGTATCCCACCCCAGGGTGCAGAGGGTCGGCTGGGGCACCCGAGACACACTTGGCTCCAGTTCTGTGAATGTCTGGGACCTGTGGATGCAGTCCAGCACTGTCAGAGTCAGGGTCTCTGGTTTTTGCTGTCAGCTGGGCTGAATCTTGTGAGACAGTTTCCACAGGTGTGTCTGCAGAGTTATTCTGTGACGGATCTTCACTTTGAGATGAATTTGAAAGGAAGGGTTGTTTTGTGTCTCCTCTGTCCTCTAGCTTTGTCTCCTGTTGCTCCAGACGGGGCCATTTAATATTTTTCCCTTCACTTGGTTCCTCATCTTTCCTTTTCAGGTTTGTTCTTCCATCGGTCCCTTCATGGTTTTTTACAGATGTGACAGGAGGGCAGGGCTGAGACTGGCTGTCAGCCATAGGGATGATGGCGGCGTCACCACCTGAAAATACACAAGAAGTTTTGGACTGATTTGGGTTTCCTGGACAAATCACTGGCATGAGTTCAGCTATTGTTTTGTGAAGGCTGATATTTTGAAGTAAAGCTGTCTGACAAAGTTAAAGGCCCTGACACAGCAGCTTTACCAACACGGGGAGACTCTTTTTTTAGCTCAATAAATCATGCAAAGAACGCACATTACTTCAGAGCCTTATAAAAATATATCTAAATTGCAACAGATTAAAAAATATATGACATAATATATGGCTTGATTTGAATCCTGTGGATCATCTAACATAACTTTTTGGTGGCCATGTTACATGAATTCTGTGACACAGAAACCCAGTTACATATTCTGGGAGCATACTGGACTCACAGGGAGTGTGACTGGTAAAGAAGAGAAAGGAAACTCCTGGCTGAAGCCTCCACTTCCCCCGCTGATCTGCCCTACATAACACAGAGCTGTCCCCACCACTCACAGCCCTGTGCAGCTCCTGGATCAGGTACCTACAAATACACACACACAACATGGTAACAGCTTATGTATATATTTCGTGTACACTCAAGTGTCAGCGTGGAGCACCAGAGCCAACAAGATATTAGGGTCTGAAAATTTACTACAAATACACACCTGATGCATCCCCTTCTAGCAATGACTTCTGCATGACTGTCATTAAGAACATCACCTGAATGGATGAGAGATAAAAAAAAAGTTGATCTAAAGGCTGTTTTTTAAAAATGAAGACAAACATTTAACGATTATTATTTATATTGCACTTTTACAGGCTGTCATGAAGGTCAGGGTGTTCCACAAGCTGAGAATGTATTTGTTTATTTGTAATCTTAAGTCCAAAACCAACAGAGGACTGCAAAACATCATTGTATTCAAAGACAAACTTCGGTCTGGGATACACCATTTCTGTGGACATTTAAATCAGTTCTTACTGTGAACTATACACAGACAAATGGAACAAAAAAGTATTTTGTGTGGTGGCAAATCTATTTGGTTGGGCTGCCAAATTAAAACCTGTGTGGAAGACAAGGACATGGAGCACTTAGCCCATTGGGAAGATCCAAAACACCAGTTATCAAAACCACAAACCATTGGGACTCATCGCTGTCCGTCCAATACATTTAGTCCCAGTTCCCAGAGAGACAACCTCCTTCTTAACTGTGAAAGAAAAAAAAAAGATTAGAAAATCATTTATCACATATCTTGTCTTACTACTTTGACATTTCATTATGACATTATTATCATGTCAATTTTATGTTTTTATTTATTTGTTTTGCTGTTTAACTACAACTGTGCACTGCCTACATATACTCATAAAATTCATTTTCTTCTTCTTTAAAATTTGTGGCAAGGCAGCTGTAACTGTAGCACATTTCATACACCATATTTAATAACATTTGCAGTTTGCCCTGTGCAGAGTGATTTGGACTGTGCTCTCTACACTCTTTAAAATTAAACCGACACTGCTGCTGCTCCATTTACTTTAATCAAGTGTAACATTAGCTCATTGTCACCCATCTTACGTGCAGATTCTTACCAGTAACGTTAAACATTAACGTTAGCTAACAGTATGATAACGTTATGGTGAACGAAAGACGATATCAAACAGCATAAAGTTTAGAAAACAGCTGGTCGCTGCGCAGTTACTGAGCACTGTTGACATAAAGAGAAGGTGAAATATGTTGTAACACATGTTGTAGGTCATTCCGCTGTCCAACCTGTGTCAGAGTTAGCACACCGGGTGACTTTGACCACAGCGGCCAGCAGGGTCCACTCTCTGCCCGGCTCAGGCTTCCCTCTCCGGGGCAGCTGGTTGAAACGCTCGTAGCACAACTTTGCGATTTCATCCGCGTTCACCATGTTAAACCGGACTGAGACGTGTAAATGAAGGCAGTCGGGCATTACACATGTGAACTTAGTAAATGGTAAAGGTAATTTATCATTCACAATATCACATGAACAGTATATGTTCAGTATTTTGACCAAGTTCCGCCAAAAACGCCGCTGCTTGGAGGAACCTCGAGAAAACGAAGACGTTACTTCCGGGCCGAGCCAAGATGGCTGTCCTTTCACAATAAAAGTCTTTACTTTATGAAGAACCGAAAATCTTCTAGACAATCTAATCACGAAATTAATAATTAATATTATAACTAACAGGAGCACATTAGTTGTGTCCTCGCACTATGGGAACTTATAGTAGGTATTATATTAGTTCATTAAACCATTAAAGGTGCAAACATAAAGACACAAAGCACATAAAAACAATGACTGTATGAGTATTTTAAATAATAGAATACATTAAAATGTAAGAAAACGCCTTAAAGAAAGAAAGAAAGAAAGAAGAAGAAGAAGAATAGCAATACCACAGTACATGTGTATGATAATAGCCTAATACTGTAAACTGTATTCACACGTTTATACTTAACAGAGGTTGGACCAAGTCATTGTTTTGCAAGTCACAAGTAAGTCTCAAGTCTTTGCAATAAAGTCCTAATTCAAGTCCCAAGTCATGACCTAAGTCAACACTGAGAAATCCCAAGACAAGTCTAAAGTCCTAAACTTTGTCCCTAAACAAGTCATTATGTGCTCTTCACCAAATTTGATGCCATTTTAAGAACACTGTAATAATGTATTAAATTCAGGTGCTTATTTTTAAAAAAAGAAAGTTTGTTAGAAGTTGTTGCAACTCCATCTGTAATTTTCCCACACGTTTTGCATATTTTTTGTTGACCACTGTGTTGTTGTTTTTTGTTTATTTGTTTGTTTCTTAATTATCTTTAGGATATTTTATTTTTCCCAACAGATGCTCCATAACGCAATGTTAGTTCTACCTGATTTGCTCTTGCAACTTGACTGGATGTTGTCAGACTGGTTCAAACAAAATATAATACCTACTTTGACTTTGTCAAGTCGAATCTAAAGTCATCAAATTTGTGTCTGACTTGAGTACCGGTCAGGTAACTGGAGTTCACACCTCTCATAATTAAATTGGTCATTAGGCAGAAGAATACTGTCCTCAAAGTGATATTTATGTTGTATTAGTATTATATTTATATTATATTATGTAGGCCTAATTGTAACCACTTTATATACCACTGGTTGTTGTAGTCCATGACAGTGCATCATGTTTTCAACACTTACCTCATGTTTTGTATCTAAAACCTTAATAGGCATAGTAACTGTCCAAGAAATGGAGTGCAGCAGAAACTAACACATTTTCACCTGAAATATTGCCGCAGAATAAAATGGGAATACAAGCAGTAGAGTCTCAACTCAAAATTGTTCTTAAGTACAGTACTTGAGTTAACTGAGATATTCTACACAATCAGTATAAGTAATACAATTGATGGTGGTAGCAGTTTGTTATTAACATTAAGAGGAGTAATAGTAGATGTAGCAGCAGTGTTTACTTCTACATGCACTCAGCAACAGACTCTGTCACCTGTGAAATGTTACCTGACTTGTGGATCTCTTCTGACATGTTATATTTAGCTCTACAGACACACATACATCTGTTTTTTGTCAGATATGTTTGTACTTTCTTTTACCCTGTGCATCCTTTCATGAAAACAAATACAAATACTTTTTATATTTTATTTACTGTCCTGACAGATTTAGACTTCATTATGTATGAGGATTTTCATTCATTTTAACTACAATGTCCCACCAGAAATGAATGTAGGATGTAGTAAGTGTTAAATAGTGAAGGCTAATTTGTTCATACACGAGTGCACATTTGAAATGGTGAATGAGCTGCACGTATACAGCCCTTTTCTAGTCTTAGCAACCATGCACTCAAAGCACTTAACAACACAAGCAATTCAGTAACACATTCACACACATGTGGCCAAGGCTACCATACATTTATACACACACACACATATATATATATATATATATATATATATATATTATTATTATTATTATTATTATTAATCCCCTGAGGGGAAATTCAATTTTTTTGTCAATTACACACAGGTCTGCAACACACACATGCACAAACAGGATCTATACATGCCACTAATTGGATAGATGTCAGAGTGAGGGGGCTGCCCATGGACAGTGTACATGGTGCCACCTGCTTATCAGATAATCACATATATAATATATATATATATATATATATATATATATATATAATCACATATTCACAATTTTGAGCAGTATTTTGCCCAAGGACACGTCAACATGCAGACTGCAAGGACCACAGTTCACACCACTGACCTCCCAACTGGTAAATAACTGATCTGCCTCCTGACCCGCAGTCACCTCCCAATTTTATTCAAATGCACGTTATTATTGATCCCAGGAACAATTTAAGGTATAACATAGAGATTTATATTTGGTACACAAAGAGTATTTATAGGGGCAGGTATAGGATTGGGTCTGTGTATGTATGTATTTCTATGTATATATCTTGATTTTATGGTTTGTATGTATACATTTATATGTAAGTGTGTAAGTGTATAGGTGTGCATATTGCACCTATATTTATATACTGGACATCTGTTATATACTTATAGTTATATGTACATGTATTCATATTTTGTCTAAATATATATTCATATAACATAGTATTTTTGTATTTACATATATATGTGTATATATATATATATATATATATATATTCCTATTCTACAGCATAGGAATAGTTTATTATTATATCATATCCATACATTGATTATATAATATGGATAATAATTAATTAGTGATTAAGGGGTAGGACTTGATAAGTTTATACTTCTTCCTACTCCTTTTCAAGCATGCAAAACTGTGAAGCTTCAATCTTGATGATGCAATTTAAGTATCATTTTTTGGGTATATCTGTTTTCTTTCTTTCTTTTTTTTAACCACTGCTATTGTTTAACATGTTCGAAATAAAGATATCAATCCATTTTTTCCCCCCACATATTGTCTGCATCTATCACTTGCTTAAAGAGCACAGAAAGTGACAGTTCAGCCAAAACACACATTTCAACCAGTTTTGCATCCATCAGCTCTGTGAACAAACACAGAAATCATTTTTTGCCATCAAATCGATGGCTGACATATTTTCAAGATGTCTGGAAAAACACCAGACCTCAGTCCCACAGTATTTTCCTTTAAGGTCCACACTAAGTAAAAATCAATAGAGAACATTTTTCTTTGCATTTTTGTATTTCCTTGGGCCAAAAATAACTAACAGACTCCACAGACTTTTAAATATAGGCCTCTTTCAAACAGCTGAGGAGTCATTTCGTGGTATTTGTAAAATAGAAAGAAAAAAAAAATCAAAATCGCAAACCATATATTGTTATAATGCTAGTAATTTGTTAATATACCATCATACGTCAGTATGTTACCATGGAATTAGTAATATTACCAGTACTAGTACTATTTCCACATATTTATTCTGGATATTTATTATTACAGTGCTTTGAAAACATCTTAGAAATGGTAAAAAAAAACAACTTTTTTTTTTTTTTACCCATCAAATATTTAATGAAACCACATTAAATTTATGGCATTAACAATAGTGAATATTCATCTTTTTTATTTTAGGAAATAAGTATATTTATTATCTTAGCATTACTACCTTTACCATAAACAGACAATTTAACCATTTTCTAAAGCATGGCTTTAGACATTAAAAAATCATACTCAAACTGTTTCTGCATATACATAATGGGTAACATTAAATATAGTATCATTTAACAACAATGAATGATCAGAATATTTTTTTCATAGCAAATAGGCAGTTTTAATTACACTAGCTTAGCTTCACTACCATTGCCATAAAAGGATAAATGACCTGTTTTAGAACATGCTTTAAAAAAATGATTTGACCTTTATTAGACTTTTCTTTTGTCTAAAGTTACATAAATCTGTTCTGTTAGACCCCTGAAATTATAACATGCTGAAAAAACACGCCCACCTTTGAAAATCCCAGCACACGGAGCCCTCACGTCTAGAAGGATTTTATTTGTTATTAACTTCCTGAACTGAAAAGGCAGACTATGAAGACATAGTGACATCTAGTGGATCTTTTTTTTAGCAAAATACACCTAAACCGAATGGTAGAGATAGCTCAATCAGGTTGAGTCTAGTTCAGCACATTTTTCATTAAGATATAGTGACTGATGTGCTCTACCAAATGGGGGAGCAGAATGATTACTGGGTGTCTGTTTTTGTTGTGTTTGTTCAACTAATCAAACAGCAGCATTGTAGCAGATGAAGAAAAGCTAACAGATGTGTGGGTATCACTAAGGATTCACCTCAGGTCATGTGATGCTAGCTCTAACCTGACCATCTCTCCTTGATATGCAGTTCCAAACATGCAGGTCAAACACTGACTGGCACACACTGATTCCCTTTGGTCAAATTTGTCACAGCGTTTTGCAAACACTGCAGTGCTGCTGTTTGGCTGCAGCCTCCGCTGTAACGGCCAGCACGAGAACACTGAGCCTCTTTGTGTTCGTTCAATTCACTTGCATCTATTACGCAAAAGGAAAACGTGGAAACAGGTTTTGCTCCAAACAGTCGTCATTTCTTCTACACTGAGCCAGCTCTGGCCAAAGAGGCAGATCCCAACGCAGTCCCCATCTGTCAGAGGTTCATGTGGAGGGACCTCTTTGCTTCTCTGTATTCCCCACACTTCAGGATCCCCCTGTGCTCTGCTTATACTCTGTATGGCGGTGGAGGAGACTGCCTTGCTAGAGAGCTGCTGATGAGGGAGAACACAATCTGGTTCATGGAGCCACAGGTATACACTTTCAGACGCTTATCTGCACCTCACTGTGTGTGCAATCTCACAGTTAGAAAATAATCACCTTGTGGCATTAAAGTAATAATAAAAATATGATACACACTAAATATTCCATAGTTTGTTCCATCTTTTTTTTACGGCAGATTTAAAGAAGAGAGAATAATGATTCCAGTTCACACAGTTAGTGACTGGGCACATCTGTCGTCTTTGCTCAAAGTCACTGAACCTCCCAGTTGCATTTAAGTTCAGAGACTGTAATCTGTGACTCCACAGTTATGCCTGAAGCTGTAAACTGGACAGCCAATTGGAGACTAACAGTGGAGATACACGAAAAGTTTGTTTGTATGGTCACGTCCAAATCTATATTTTCCATTATTGCGATCCTGCCGGCCAAACCACAAAACCTGCCCAGATGTGTGGAAAAAGCTGCTGGTTTTGGCACAGCTTTATCCATGTTACGATCATTCCCCTTCTATCAGTGCTTACCAGTGTGACTACGAACCCATTATTAGCTTGTCGTTCCAAAGGCAGTGGAAAAACACACGTCAACATTCCTCAGATCAGCTTTAATTCTTTTAAGATCAAGATTTAAAAATCTATTGTCTGTAAATGAGGCAGAAAGATGCAGATCATGTACGAATGCAAGAGAAAGGTTGTGAAAGAAGTCAGTTATTTAAGTAATGTACAACAGTAGCACATAGAAGTACTTGGTTTATTTTTACTTCACGCAATTATGTAGTCATGAGTTGGCAAATCTCCTCTGTTTCACATTGTGTCATTGCTTCTCAACTTTTTTGACCTGACCCTCAAAATAAATCAGTGTGTACTCGAGACCCCTCATCACAGGTTATAGCCACAGTATGGACGTAAGTTGTGAGCAGCTCAAACAAAGATTGATGTTTCTTTCTTGGATTGTTTTAATTAAAGCCCGGATAATTTTGAATAGAAGATTTCTTGTGACCCCTCAGATTAATCCTGGGACCCCTGCATGGTGCCAACCCCCATGCTGGGAGCCACTCTTATTCATTCTTAACATATATGATAATTTAAGTAGACATTAGTTATTAAGGAATGTTTTAACATTTTCAGCCATCCATCCTGCATTTGTGTTTATTTCAAACTATCTGACACACACATGCTCAGCTAGATCTGGGTTTTTAGATTAAGATTATTTCAGTTAAAGGAACAGTTCATCCCAAAATAAAAAAAACAAATATTTTTCCTCCAACCTGTTGTGCTGTCTATCAGTCTAGATTGTTTTGGTGTGAGTTGCCGAGTGTTGGAGATATCAGCTGCGGAGTCTGCCTCCACTGAAATATAATAGAACTAGATAGCACTCAGCTTGTGGTGCTCAAAGGCAGTTAAATGTGTGGCAACTATGAAAGTCTCTCAAAAATGATGCTCAAATAAAATACTTAAGTAAATGTACTTTGTTATTTTTCACCACAGATTGCTGCTTAAATTCTAAATTAAAAAAAAACTTCATGTTTAATTCTCCAAACTTTAATTAATGCATGTTTAGTGGTGAATATTCCATGTTAGGGAAATGCTGAAGATCTGAAACCAAATATTCAGGGGCTAAAAAAATCTATTAATCTATAATCTACTCTGCAACTCTATGTCTCAATTCCACACTGAAACTACTCACTCTTAACAGGTTTTGGATACAGAATGTTCTGCTCACATCATTATGTTTACATTGTCATTGTGAGAATTTGTGCATGCTTTCATTAGCATTTAAACCCTGTCAAACACTGTACTGTCTTTCTATTTCATTGCTTTCAAATACCAAATGTAACTATCACGTAATATGAGTGCTAAATGGGTTACATCACTGTCCATTGTTTTTGTACAGTGTTAGTGTGTCATTAAAAAAAGTCAAAGTGTCTGCACTTTTCCTATGCAGCCCTCCTTCATACTCTCTTCAAAATCACATTCAGTTATGAGAACTTTGAGAACCCCTTAACTTCAATTAAGAGGTTTTAAAATGCTCAGTTTAGTTAAGTTTCTAAAAAATACACTTATTTAAGTTTATTGAAAAGTTACTGAAATTTTTCTGGTATAGGATATATATATCCTCCAAACCAGATAGATATTACAAATGAACTGTGCAAAATCCTTCTTCTCTTCTACACCTAAAGGCATATTTAACATGTTGCACGTTTTATTCTTATTCCGTGTGTATATATTGTGTTGTACATTGTTGCATTATACACATATTTTATATTTCTAACTTTACATACTAGTTTTATACATTGTATTGCGGCACAAGTTACGTATTTTATACACACTTTACATCCACAGCACATTAAACATATTTTATATTTTACATACAAATGTTAACATTGTAGAATATTGCACAACGTCCTATTTCTACTTCTATAATTCTCTATGCTTGGCATCAGAGTAACTGCAACGAACCACAATGTCCCCACAGGGATCAATAAAGTATTTCTGATTCTTTGTCCTTTGCTGTGTTGGTGGATGACCTCCATCAGTGTTCAGACTGCACACCTTATTCTTTTTTATACAAACCCTGTACATATCATATCAAACTGTCTCTTTAAAAAATGCACCACTACAGCTCAAGATTGAAATCTCATTTATTTTAGTTATGTACAGAAGAAAAATGCTGAATTTCACAAGTAACAGAAAAATAAAAAATAAAATCACATCTCATCTCTCTAGCCTCTGTAACAGAGGTGCACTAGGTCATGATAACAGCTCTCTGTCTCTCGTATACGGACACACACATGCACTCACACACTGCCTCTCTGTCTCTCACACTCTCCAGCTCTCGCTCTCTCTTTCATCACCTTAAAATGTTAAAAAAATGTATTTCTCTCTGGTAGATATGTTATACTGCATTTTGCGGGAAGCTGTGCTGTTGTGAGTCGCTGCTGACATTAAAACTATCCTGTTGTCTGGGTTCGGTGCGTTTCTAAGCAGTGAGTAGGTGTATATGTGGGGGTGAGACTCTAGTCAAATATAATTCTCTGTATGTGCCATCCTGTCCAACCCACGCAGACATACACACCATTTATATGCATATACACAATGGCATTAATGTGAGCAACCACACACATACACACAAGTAAGCATTCACACTTTTCCTCTATGTTCTTGCGTCTCCATCTCCCAGCTCCGCCTTTATCCCATGATTCAGTTCACAAACATGATCCCCTCCAGGTGAGGGGCTAAAGATGACAGGTGATTTCTCAGCCCTGTGATTAACAAATGCAAAATTATATATATTAATAACAAAAAACTATCCCATTGAATTAAGTGTTCTCTTTTAGCCGTCTCGCGTCCGTTTCCTGCGTCACTCCTGTCCAAATCCCTCCGTCTCCTCGATGGCGAACAGGAGTTTCTCTCGGAGCTGCTCCAGGCTTCTGTAGGGCGGCAGGTCCAGACGGTTGAAGCTGTGAGGAAGAGACAAACGGGAGGAGACAGGCAGGTCACTATTAGTCATTCCTCTTTGTAGATTCACAGAGTGGAATAACCACAGGTCTGTCTGGCAACAGGCCTGACTCAGACACAGCACAGCAGTGTTGGGAATACTGGGTTGTTCAGGATATTGGTTTGACATTAGCAGGTATGTTCCTGTCAGGGTTCACTTTTCATGACTGATACCGAGCACTTTGATTCTGTCTGAACTCTGGACGTCTCTGCTGTCTCACAATCCTACACACAAAATGACCTGATACGAAGGGGAGCTCCCAAACACTTCCTCACTGTGATCAGACTCCACACAAGTGTATTACATAAATGTATTTCAATCTTTACTTCTTTAATCACCATGGATTTGAAGTTATAATCCTTTTCTTGAAATCAAACCAGTTTTTCAAACACTGGCCTGTCAAGGTATTTAAATAATTATGTCCCCATATATTAGCTTCATTGTTAGCGGCGGCTCTGGTTTTAAGGTCCAGTGTTTCAGATTTAGTGGCATCTAGCGGTGAAGTTACAGATTGCAACCAAATGACACATCTCCCATTGTATGGTGAATGAGGCAAAAACACGAATGGCCCGCTCCATATGTAGATTTTAAAAAGGCTCATTCTAAAGTAACAAAATGCAATAATTCTTATTTTCAGGTGATTATAGACAAATAAAAACATCCTTATGAATTTTGTGTTTCTGCCAATATAAACCCCTAAATACAACACACTGGACCTTTAAATGGCCTACCTACACATGAGGGATTCAGCGGAAATTATGCACCATGTAATCCAGTACAAAACTATCTAAACTTACAGGTGCATTTGCTAGCTTTTTAGAGCTTTTAGTCACATCGTCTTCCCTTTCTCTCTACAGCCTTTCTTTTATCTTCAAAAACATCAGTCAGAAAAGCTTAAAGTGAACCTCTGATCTTAGATTGTTTTGCTATATGTTTCCCATGTTAACAGATAAGGCATCAGCTCACCATGTGTGGCTTCTTGGAAGCCAAGTCTCCTTCCCCACCTTGTCTATGCAGAACTTCTGGGGACCGTTACTTCCTGCATGGGAAGAAAGAATAACTTCATCAAATATTAGGGCTGAAACTACAATTATCTTCACGGTTAAATATTTTCTTGTTTGAATGTTTGGCCAAGAAAAGTTAGAAAACCGTGAAAAATGTAAATCAGTGTTTCTCAAAGCCCAATATGACCTCCTCAAATGTCTCGTTTTGTCCACAACCCCAAGATATTCAGTTTAGTGTCATAGAGGAGGAAAGAAACCACAAAATATTCACAGTTAAGAAGCTGGAATCAGAAAGCTGCTGTAAATAAAATGTCCAATAGTTTTCTCCACAATAAAAGCCTGTAGGAAAGGCTGGGATACCATTAATGTAAAGAGATCTGCTGGAGGTGGTGAACTGCACTCACAGTAGCTCAACACTGATCATTTCTGTTAGAGAAGAGAAAGTGAGAGCAGCAAAGTGGTTTCACACTCACCAGTGTGCCATAAAGACTAATGCCATCCTGTGGAAAAACTATCTAAAATGATGTATACGATTTCTCCATAGTAACCCTGGAAAAATGGAATCTCAACAAATACACAGTGGATAGACATCATCACTTGCACCAAATATCCTTATGTCACAACCCTTTCTAAAGGAAAATGACACTTAGCCATTCATGGTTGTGACACTGTGTGAATCAGTGTTGTGTACCTATGAGCTCAGCGAAGCCTCCAACAGGCAGCCGACAGGTTCCCGTTACAAACTGAAGCAGACGGATTCTCTTCTCGTTGTCCATCTCTTTCACCACCTGCAGCAACACAACTCCGTCACTCACTGGACACACTCACATCAGCGCCAAAATACGCTGTAATGCATATACTTTATCACAGCAGACGTGTATGTGTTTAGATCCAGGCTTCTGTAATGTCTAACTGAACCACAGTGTGTCCGCACCTGCCAGAACCAGTGGATCTGCTTGCTGTTCTTGGTGTAATGTCTATAGATGGTGTTCTTCTGCCAGTCGGCCAAGTCGATCTCCTGCATCCCACACAGCATCAGCTGCAACAAAGAAAATGATGTTTAAAGTCAACTCCAACAGAATCAGAAATACTTAATTGATCCCTGAGGGGAAATTGTGTGCAGTGTCGTGTCCTTTATTCTTAGTGTTTGTCTGACTCAGTAGGAAGAGGACAACACAGGACAGGACAGTCTTAACACAGTGAGTCCCAGTATGTCCTATCTCTGCTCCAGGCTAATTTATTTCCCTGTGTATATTAGACTGTCACCGCAGCATCAGTCAGTATCAGGAGCTATTCATAAACTAAACCAACATCACTAACAAAACACAAGAAAAGGATTCTCAGTACACGCAGTAGTAAATTAGTGTTAACATCCTTTATTCTTGCTCTCACTCTTTCTCACCTCCTCAGTGTTTTATAAATATACACCAGTCAGCCACAACATTAAAACAACTCACTCTCCTTCCAATACAATGTTCAGTACTGTTACAGACCAAGTAAACCCCCTCATGGCAACAGCAGTCTCCCATGGCAGTGACCCCCCCAGCAGGACAATGCACCATGTCACACTGCATAAACTGCCCACAAATGGCCCGAGCAACGTGACAAAGAACTCAAGGCGTCAACTTGCCTTCCTAATTTCCCAGATCCTAATCTGATCCAGCATCCGTGGGAAGTGCCAGTACCCCACCTCGCAACCCACAGGACTCAAAGGATGCACTGCCAAGGCCCCGGTGCCAGACACCACAGACCCCACTGTGGGTCAGACTTGGCTGTGACCTGTCGAGGCATAGACACAGGACGTCTGGGGTATTGGCACGTCCCACGGCTGCTCAATCAGATTGGGATGTGGGGAATTTGGAAGCCAGATTGATGCTTTGAGCTCTTTGTCATTCCTGGGGTTCATTCCTGAGCAGTTTTTGTGGTGTGGTGTGGTGTGGCATGGCGCACTGTCCTGCTGGGGGGGCACTGCCATTAGACAGTGCCTTTGCCATGAGGGGATTTAAATGGTCTGTAACAGTGTTTGGGTGGTTGGTGTGTATCCAGTGACATCCACATGAATGCTAGTTTCTAAGGTTTCCAGCACAACATAACATTGTAATGAGACGATCAGTGTTATTCAGTTTGCCTGACAGTGGTTTAAATGTTGTAGCTGATCGGTGTATGATGCTGCACATAGTTCAAGCACCCTCGGCTAAGACTTTTTAAGAGTTAAAGCTCATCTTTCAACAGTCTTGTCCTAACATACATTGTACTGCGCCTTTTTGTATCATATAAAATATAAATATAAATAAAGATGTACTGCTATCATTTATCCCATAAATCAAGAGACTTTCAATAAGTACCACAATGCCGCATTTGCCTATTTTTTCCCGCTAAGTTTAAGACCAATTTAACCAGCAAAATAAGGAAACAAAGCTAACAAAATTTCTTCTCTCTCACTGAACACAACAGCATTACTTCCAATATAAAGTCTATTAACTATCACTGCTGTGAATTAAATATGAGGGGAAATTGGGTGAAAAGAAACTGCCAAAAACGTGGTTACTAATAACTGGATTCCAAAAAAATGAATGTATTCTGAAGGCTTACGTTCATTACACTTCTTCTGATTTTTAAAGGATGTCTTTTATTACTTTCTGAATACTGATGAACCTGCTGTCCCCTCCTACAGCCCTCCCGCTCCTCCTCACCTCCAGCTCCTTCTCGTCAAAGTAGCGAAGCCACTCCAGAGGGACCACTTCGTTGAAGCCATCCAGGAAGGCTTTGGTCTGCTCCTCCACTCCACGAGTGAATCTCCAGTCTGTCAGCAGGCTGAAGGAAGGAAGGAAGAGCGGTTGGTTGGTTTTTATGGTTGCGTCTCCAGCGCGGACATCACTTGGACTTTTTATTGAAGAAGTTTGGATTTTTGTCTCTGGAGCTGTGGTATCTATTGCTGCTGATGTTAACGTACCTGATGTACTCTTCCTTGTTTTCCTCTGTGACCAGCTCGTTCTCTCCGTCGTCTTTCAGCTGGTGAGTGGAAACCTTCCCGAGAATCTCCATGTCCTGTGCAAAATACAGCTCTACGCCACACTCCTCCAGGTTGTTCTCTCTGGACAAACATAAAAAACAACCTACATTTAAGGCCTTTGCTACAGATACACTTTTTGCAAGAAGGATGATTCTTTTAAATTGGAAACCACCTGCTACTCTGCCTTTAGGGATAGGGTATGTTAAATCCTCTGGGACTGAGAACAGGGTTCCTGTGGATCCTTAAGAAGTCTTAAGAGGCACCAAATTCATTAATCTAAAAGAAGGCCTTAATTAGTCTTAAATTAGTCTTTAAAAAGTCTTAAAAATCTTCAGACATGGGATGTAGGATTTTATGAATCAGTTTTTTTTTTGTGACGCTGCATTGGATAATCTCAAAACAATTTGTAACCCCTATTTTTCTTAAATAATTTACTGAATGCCTCTCACATTGCATCAAAAAGATCAGGATAGTGGTCCCAACAATGGCTGCATTTTGTTTCCGGTTGGGATGCTCGGATCAGCAGAGGATCCACTGTCTGTTAGCTAGCTGTCAGTGCAAATTCAATGGAAATTTAACCAGGATTTCATGGCAAGGCTGAAGCCGGTACATGGCAATGCATACACGATTCAGTGTACTTAATGTAATACGTTTTTAAAGTCGGCACAATGGGATTCAAGGCTGTGGAATCCAACATGCAGAGTGAGGAACCCAAAACCACCAGGAAAACTCGTCAGCCAATGCCAGGTATTTCACAGTTCTTAAATTTCATTCACAGTGGCATTAATAATTAAGCTGTAGGAACCCTGGAGAAAATCAGGCTATCATTTAAAACTAAACCTATTATGTTTTCCATGGTTAGTAATCCTCAGAAAACATATTTTGGAGAGCTAAATTTAAACAACGTTTCGATTTTATGTGGTGATTAATAAAAAGTTTTTTTCTTCTCCTGATTTCAACATGACTGATTTCACACCTGGGTTGTTTCAGATCTTTATTTCAATTACAAAACAAATAGAAAGTTATCAAAAAGAAAGAGAAAGAAAGACCTGGAAAAATGCTATTACTAATTATTTCCCTCCACCTTCTACCCTTGTGAGCATAAAATAATAACAACACACAAACAGGTAACCCATCCTGCATTACTTACTTGACCCACATGATGGAGTTATAAAACTCAGGGTCTATGGACTCCAGGTCTTTCAGCGTGGGTTTCTTGTCCAGCATTCGCTTGTAGAACGGCAGCGTGAAGCCGGTGTCGATGAACTTTCCATGATACAAAGCCTGCAAGGAGGATTTGTTACATTAGAAACAACTCACTGCTCAAATCCAGAAAGATACACATAAAAACACAGCATCAGTTCACAAAACTTTATGATCTGGCAGCTTTAATCCTTGAAGTAGAGAAGTGGGGGGGAGTATTTTTCCCCTGCTGTAACTGCTGTGATATTATGCTGTTACTGTATGGCTATTGGTGACATGTGGTTCAAATTTGTTCTTGACAAATTATAAATATTTTTATCTCAGTTGCTCAGTGTTTGCAGTCATGATTCACTGGGGATTGTTCCGTGCCCATTCAGGTGTTAGAAATGTTTTAACAGCCAGTCGCTTTTACAGGAAACATGAATAGGGCTTTTATTCTGGAATCACAACAGCCTGATTTAATCCTGCTCACTTCATCTGCTGAAATCATTTAGCATCGAACACTCCACACCTGCTTATATATATATGACAAAACCACACAAAGGCTCAATTTGTGCATGTTTCTATAACCACAGCTGCAGAGAGTGACGCATATATTTGTTTCTGATTGGTCCAGAGGGGACTGACATTGTAGCTGCTGCCATGTGAACATTTGACTGTAACATTAAATTCTGGTGACACATTCTGTACCTTTTATCCTCATTTTCATGGTGAGAGCTAGGAGGAGTCACTTGAATTAAGATTCAGAAACAAAACACTAAGCTAACTGAAATACTCGTGTGCATTTAACACAAATACATCCAAATTGCTTCAAACCGAGTCATAATCTTTGCTTTTGTTGTGTGTTCACAGAGAGTGAGCAGACTCAGCCAGATGGAGCTGTTTAATGTTAAAAAACCACAGAGGGCTCAGAGCTATGATGAGCCAAGAACAACACAGACGCCCACTGACTGACTCAGTCAGTCTGCTCTGTCCTACTGTATCCTGACTGACCATGTGTCTGTCTCACAGCCAGCGACACACACACACACACAGTTAGACAGGAAGATTTATAGACAGAGGAGAGTGTCAGTGGAAAGTGAGGAGTAAAGACGGAAAGTAAAAAAGGTAGAGAAGAGAGAAAGAAAATGAGGCAGTACAAGGGTTTGGTAGTTGAGACTTGGGAGAGACAAGCATCTTTATAAGGGAAGTTAGAAAAGCGCATTTTAGGACTAAATATAGGCAGCTGCTGGCGGGTGTGGGCTGGGTGCGGCAGTGAGGTCATGGTGTGGGTGAGGGGTGGGGTGGCAGACGGAAGGAGGGGTGGGGGTGTCGGTTTTGGGACCTACAGCTTTTTGGAGTTAATCCCAGAGAGAGAAAGACATTATAGTACACACTGTAGATCATTTATATACACTGAAGATACTGAATGTTAAAAAATATTCAATTGTGTGCATCCTCATAACAAAAAGATCAGTCAGTTGTAATTGTCACATGAAATCATATAGGGAATAATTTCAGCCAGGGACCTCTGTTACATGTCACACTCCTTTCTCTATCTCCACTGTCACTGTCAAATAAAGGCAAAATGTCCAAAAAAACAAAGCACACGTGGAGAAAATGTTTCTGTCTGTGATGATCGTTAAAAAGGAAAAGAATCTCTGGATCCAGCTGTCCTACAACTTGTTGACATGCACATAAAAATAATAACAACATGAATCTCTAATCACATTTCTGTTTCCACTAAATGGAGTGTGAATATGCCTGCACATCGTCAGAGTTTCTGTACAGAATTCAACCTCAAACCTGAAATGACTGGTTTCATGGTTTTGTCAGTGCAGATTTAACATAGCATTGCAATCACATTGTCGGACTCACAACAGGCAGTTTAGGAAAAAGGATCAAAACTGATGTATTAGAACCACAGACACCAACTATTTTATTCCACGTGTTGTTCTTTCTTGTCAAAGAAACCCATGATGCACAATCCACAGTACAACTTAACTGCTGATAGATCAGTCAGTGAGTCGGGTGTGTTACGCTATAAGAGGCTGGCGTAGCAATGCTGTTTGCCTGCAGCAGAGATGAGGAGCTACAGAGGTCTGATAAGCTCACTTCTTTGTCCAATTCTTTTTTTCATTTTCTACCTTGTATTCATCAGAACTAACTGACGCTGACTCAAGTGACATCAATTGAGGACATTTATCTGATTTCGTGCAGCTCCTTCAATTATCTAGTAACTATTTTGATATTCAATCAATTGATTTAGTCATTTTTACGTCAAGTCATTTTGTAGTTTCACCTTTTACCATGTGAGATTTTGCTGTTGCTCTGTTTTAATGATGCACAGTGAATATCTTGTGGTTTTGGACTTTGACAAAACAAGACAGTTAAATTTGTGATGGGAATCTTTCAGTATTGTCTGACATTTTAAAAATCAAACAACTCATCGAGAAAACGATTAGTCGATACATCAACCATGGAAATAACTGTTAGTTGCAGCCGTAGCATTCTGTAAGCTGCAGTGTCTGACGAATCTCACCAGCTACATAGCCCAACATGAATGATGAAGCACTGCAGGTAGTGTGTAACAAAATGTGGACAAGACTCTGATAGACGTTGTTGGTTTAAACCTAGTGCCAACCTCTGGATCTAAAAAATGAAGCCAATGTAGAGGAGCCAAAAACTGCACTTCAGTGAATGGCCACTTGAGGCTGGCTCCAAAACAGTGTCAATCCCCATTGCCCTCCATGTTAAAATACCCAACTTTAGAGTAGAAATATAGCCTGGTACAAAAAAAACAGTTTTGGTCTCTAAAGCCAATTTCAACATTCATGACAACTGTATGTGAGTGAATTTTTTTTATATAACTCAGCTATTCACATTTTATTAAGGCTTTAAGTTTTGCATAACTCAGGGCATGGCTGCTTTGAGTGACAGCTTGGTGCCGTCCTGTAAAAAGTTGCTTCCGAGGCAACAACGTTGGTTATGTAAGGTAACCATGGCGTAACCCCGTCACTCACAGAGTATAGGTGTAGTCATAGCTGTCACTATTTCAGTGTGTTTTCAGATCATGAAAATTACTTGTAACATTTTGGTCTCCTAAAAAAGTCTTGTTGAACATTTGTTTGAACTAAAAAGGCCCTTCAAGGGATCAGATATAAAGTTTTTTCTGACAAGTACATGTTTTTATGATGGCTTGAAGCCTGCTTTTACTAGCAAAAATTAGCATTAACATCAGCGTTAGTATTATAAAAGTTAACCATAGCTGTAAATGGACTGTGCTAACCAAGCTAGCAGCTAGTGTTAGGGTCATCACCACCCTGTCGTCCAAATATGGTCACCTGAGGCTCCAAAAAACCAAGATGGTGACGGCAAAAAATGCCAAACTCGAGGCTTCAGAATGGGGGTCCACAAACCAAACGGTGACATCACAGTGGTAACGTCCATTATTTTATACAGTCTATGGTTAACACTGATAATACATGATAGAAAATTCTATAGTGTGACTAAAATATATTACATGTTACAATATGTTGGACTGAGCAACATCAGTTAAACATGATGAGAATATGCTGTTTAAATGGGCTCCACATGACTTAGATTACTGCTGTCATCACATTATGCTTCAAATTTTGCTGTGCATGTAAATGGCATCAAAATGAAAGGTCAGACACATTTAACTTTTGAGATCCAATAAATCTTGTCAAAATGTCAAACTGCACTGAATGAGCATTCAGATTAAAATGACTAAAGACGGTTCATATTGCGTCCCCTTTAACAAAACCCTTTGACAGACACACAACAGCTCTGTGACTCAGGCAGCTCTCTCATATGTTAAATCCTTCTCCATCACAACTCAATATTTGGTTTTATTGTGTTCACACTGTTCTGCGTTATTTAAACTGCTATCATATTCTTAACATGGATGTTGGTGGCTGAAAGGTGCACAGTAAACAGCCGCTCTGATAAAAAGTGCTACAGTTGGCACCTCTGCAGGCAGTAACACTTCCCAAATTGATGTTTTTGGAGGAGTCCACTTGACTAAATGTTGAAATAAAGACATGGATTTTGAGTTGTGTAGGCAGCTCAGGTGCAATAACCACCAGCGAAAATGAAAAGCTAGATTTTACAATACATGTCAGCAGAAATGTGTTTGAAGCAGCATTTTCTGTTACAAAAGCACACAAAAATAACTACACTGGCAAGCAAGAACAACAGTGTCAAAGTAAAAACAGCAAAACACAGATGTTGCCTATTGTAGTTCAGTTTTAAAGAGCTTGCCAAATCCTGAGTATGATTTTACTAAAACTATTTTAAAGTAAAGCTCACCATGGCGATGAAGCGTCCAATGAAGCGAAAGTATGTGAGGTGGTCGGGGTTGATGGAGGAGGCTGGGTTGATCTGCAGACAGTAGTTGTTCTTGCCGGCGTATTCAAACAAACAGTACATGGGGTTCAGCACCTCGTGAGACAGCAGGAAGAACCACTCCCTGCAGAGTGAGAGGACATGAGACATTAATGCAGGAGAGGAAGACACAATACTTTAAGGCCTGAGAGATGACAGCAGGGATGCACTGCTATGAATGCACACACTTGTTCTTTTTCCTTTTATAATTGTAAGGGCATAATGTTGGATGATTCTGTTATTTAACATGTCAGAAAACTGATTCAGAGGAGGACGTAATGAAACACACTTTGAGCTAAGGAACAAGGACAGATAAAAGTAAGTGACACGTACATGATGGAGGAAAGACAAAAACAGTTACAACAGTACATTTAATCCAAAGACAGAACATTATCAACAAGCACAGTTTACAAAAAGTAATAAAAAAACACAATAACAAATCTCACAATACAACACAACAACACAGTAATTTAACCTCTTCACAGGAATCACACATTGTATGTTTGAATTACAGCCTAAGTGCAGCTGAGAATTGAAGTGGACTAACAGGCCTCATTCTCACCCCAGTGACAGTCATGTCTCACCCCAGCACCGAGGTCTGAGCTGAAGAATTATCCTGTTATCCTTTAATTAGTCCCAGGTTGATTTGACATGTGATTTTAGGATGCATGAAAGGAGCATCATTTATAAGAAAGACTACAAGATTTGGGAGATGAGTTGCTGCCTCTCTGTTTTATTACGTCACAGTACTATACTGAGTCTTTTAGTCTGAGGCAGGTCTAACTTTAAGTGAAACTCCAACAAGCTTGGAGTTTCTGAATTCCCCTGATTGTTTAAACACCACTAAAGATACTTTCCACAGTGTTGCCATCATAGACTGGGTAAAATAATGAATGCAGCCACTGTGATGTCATCATGATGGTTTGTGGACTCCTGATTTGAAGCCTCAAGTTCAAATTTTTGGCCGTCACCATCTTGGATTTTTGGAGCCTGAAGTGATCACATTTGGACAAAAGGGTGGAGCTGTGAAGCAGCGAGGGGTGGATCTGACTCACAGACTGTGGTGACGCCTCACAGACAGCCTGTCACTCAAAATGACCCCACCCTTAATTATGTGCAACTTTAAGCGTTAATAAAATATAAACGGGTGAGTTATATAAAAAAATCAAGTGGCCATTAGAGGGACTGCAGCTTTTGGTGATAAGGTGTTGGCTTCACTTTCAGCCCTGGAGATTGCCACTTGGTTACAATCACTTATTTTGGTATTTAATAGACCACAAATTTCTTCTTCTGCTGGGTATCTTATTATGTATTTTGAAATAACTTGCACCTTTAATGTGATGAGGTGGTCCAAGTAAACCAGAGGGCATCAGCACTGCATTCCAACTGCATAAAATTATATTTGATTTATTTCATTTCATCGTGTCAGGCTTAATGAGGCCAGTTTTGATGTTATTTCAAACACATTTGATGAAGGTTTCCATATTCCGAATTAAATTGAATTCTGAATTGAGACATCCTACATTACATTTGGGCAAAAAGAGTAAGTCTCCTGCTTCTCATTAAATGAGTATTTTAGATTGATACCGTGTGTAACTCTGTGTAACATCAGTTTTTACACTTTACACATACAGTTTTCGTTCTGATCAGATATTATGTGTTAATTAGTGAGCTTCAGGGATCCTGGTGGGTGGATTTTGCTACCTTTTTAAATGAGACTATCTTCTCTTCATCTAGTGTGTCATCTTGAGTGTAAATCAGCTGTCAAATATAGGAATTTTATCAGCCTACTCTGGATAGTCATATAAATCAGAATATATAGTACATCACCATCTTTTCACATCCTACAATCCAAATTTAACACATAAAATTACATGGAGACAAAACATGTAACATGAAGGATAAATACAACAGGGCAGGATAAAATAGACACAAACAGACTGTGGAAGGATGCATGTTAGAGAGAATGAGGGCCCCACTAGCAGCAGCACCACCACCAGCTGTAGCACCAGCACCTAGCGCTCCCAAGGCCCCTGCCCTCCCCCTTGGGGTTTATGGGAGGGGGGAGGATATGGACTGACGGACGGACGGACGCAGACACCTCACAACATCCCGTCCGTGGTTCTACCCTGTGGTAGAACAGCATGATGTCACCTACCATAGGGTAAAACCACTGACGTGACACCGGAGACAGAGACACAATGCAAAACCAAACAGAAAAAAATGAGAACACCGCCAACAGAAAAATAACAACATATACATAGAGGAAGACCCGGAACAAAGCGGACGCAGGGGGCAGGATGGATACATGTGATGGGTGGATGGAGCGGTGGGGTAAGGGAAGGAGGACAGAAATGTTGCAAGAAGGTGTTGTGCGATTGCTGGCAACCTGTGAGAAGTTCATCGTCACACACACGCAACTCTCTGACACACCAATCTACCCTCAGAGAAGAAAATAAGTTGCATAAAAACAAGTTTTTACAGAGAAGAGAAAGGCAGCAACCTTGAGTCAAAACCCCCATAATGCCCTCTGCCTCCTTATGGTCTTTTAAAATAGTTTCAATCCTGCCTGAAGCTGCTGTTAACACCAACATAAAAGCTGATTCCAGTGGAGGAGGAAGCTGGTGCAAAGCTCAAGGAGAGGCACGGAAAGGAAAAACACACCATCACCGTCACAGACATTTAAAAACAAATTATTAAAAAAAATCAGAGGGATAAATAACAAAAAACCCTGTAGCACCACACACAAACTGACCGAACATAAGGAGACGAAGAAGGGTGTGTTTGTTGTGTTGTTGCTCTCACCTGGCAATGCCTCCGTAGTCCAGCCCCTCCTCTCCTCTCATAATGATGTAGAGTCTGCGGCGTAGGTCGTATGGCTTCACATTCATGATCTGATCACAAAACATATTAATATACTATTAATAAATATATAAATTACTTTTTAACAGGCAACATTTGAGATTTATTGAAAACCAGAGCCAAGTACAAAGTGGATCAGACATTTATTTTCACCTTTAATTTCCCAACAGCCAATGTGAGCGATGATTTAGTCATTTTTTTTCATTGTCATGTCAGTGATACTGCACTTAGAACCCATGGGCCAAATCTGGCCCGCAGAAGGGTGCCAGGTTGGCCAACCGACTATTTTGTGATTCACAATAAAAATAACTTACTTTCCTGATTTATTTTGAATGTAAAGAAGTTGCCAGAATGCACAGAAAGTTCCTTGTTTTGCTATTTTTGTTTATTTATTTAAAAAAAAAGTGCCAAGGGAGAATCCCTGACCTAAACCTGACTGGATTTGCCTTGTTTATTCATTTTATCTGATAAATATTATTAATGTTTGTTTATTAACTGGCTCCTGGCCTCCGGTCATTTTCCAAAAGTGGCCCCTGGGCACAGCAAGTTGAGTATCCCGACTCTGTGTTGACCTTAAATGTGTCAGATGCTTATGAGATGTATCCATATTTATTTTTCTAATGTATGTGTGGACCCATCTGAGCCTGGTTTACACAGACTTCAGTCAAAACAGACTGAAAAAAGTCTGGGAGAAATTAAAATTGCATTCAAGTAAAAGAAAAAAGGTCACATATTATTTAATTTTAGTCAGTTATACTTTTGTCTAACCATTACTACTAAGACTGTAGCATATATATGTTATGCAATATTGTATGCATATGGCCATATCTTTTAATCTCATGTCATGATCATCATCATCAATAATCAGGGCTTCATTCATCAGTAACTAAATAAGCTTTTTTTCAGGCTTAAACCTTTATTTGTTTTGACCTGTGACTGCCTGCACTCTTTGTTTCGGGTAACATTTTTTGGTCATCTGGTGAAATTTTAAGTTTTTTTGTGAACTAAAGCCAAAATGATGTCATTATCTTCAAGTGCAGAACGATGTGTATTTGGTTGGTCTCTGACCTGCTGAAACGAATCCTCAAACAGCGTCTGTCTGGACACCGAGATCTTTACGTGGCTGGGCAAGGCATTGGACTGGGCAGAGAGACAAAATGAAAAATAAATCAATCAACTGTAGAGCTAAAAAACAACTGCATTTTGAAAAATAAATTGTTAAAACAGGTTTGAGTCAGTATGACCTTGTGCAAAGCCTTTAAAGACACTGACAGCTGCTGATTACCACAAATCTCTGGACTCTCATCTCTATCTTTAACCCTTATCCAGTGTGATCCTTTAGTAGTACTTGTGTTACAGTGATATATTCAGTGCTGATCCTGGCATGTAGCCAGCAGTATCTGGTCCTTTCAGTTTAGTCAATCACTGGTGATGAATATAATGCAGTTCATTATTATTATGAAAATATGAACCTACTGTATATACAGCCTTAAGCTAAAACAGCCGCACACACCAACACACACATCAAGGTGAGATGTGTGGACAGGGAGAGTTTTGTCGTGGCTTCAGCCTCCAGTTAACACTTACATGACACAGGAAACGGAACTGGTGGTACTTCCACCTGAAGCTTCGGTCGTAAGCACCAGGTGAACCGCCCTGCCGTGACCTGCGCACAAACACACACACAAAGAGAGAGAGAAGAGAGGAACTTGATCAACGTGAAACTATTTAATCCACAGAGAATCCTGATTTAATAATTCCAGCGTAGATAATCCAAAACGAGATGGCCTTGGTGTCGAAAGTTTTCGGCTCTTCAGTGGACAGTTGATCAACAGACGCATGACGGTCTCCTTTAAGAAGCCCTCATGTTCTAGGTTGTAGGCCAGACTCAAAGTAAATATTAAATTCACACCAGCAGCCATTCTGTTCTAAATAACGGCTCGCTGCGTCTGGGTCTCAAAGGCAGAGGTGAGTCTGGTCCTGCAGCTGTGTTAGTATAAGCTCCACCAACCCACTGCACACACACGCTGGATATGTGCCTTGTCAGCACTGGAGAGGCCGAGACACAGAGAGAAAGAAAGAGAGAGTTAGGAAGATAATGGGAGGAAGGGAGGAGAGAGAGTGAAATGGGGGGGAGAGGAGAAGAAGAAGGAGGCCTCTAATGCGTCGGGTTTGTGCTCGCTGAGCTGCCGGGCACATCTCGGTTTGGGTTAGGAAATGGAGACCGCAGCGGCAGAGTGCTGGCCACGGACACACACACACACTCCTGCAGGATCCAGTGTAAAAACAGTAAAGACTCTTTCAAAAGCCCTCCATAACCAGCAGCCTAAAAATACGCTCAAATATCAGCATGAAAAGCAGTTTGCAGATGCACACGCATACACACACACACACATACACACACACACACACGCACAAGCAGGCCATAAGCAAATACACACTTATATGTTGAACATGAACACAGAAAGGCACAAACACCAGAGTGCGCGCACACCCACACACATGCCAGTGCAGTCTGCAGTGGATCTGTTGTCGCACATCTGCACATTCTCCTGACTTTTGCGGTGAGATTTGAGACTGCTTCAAGGCAAGGCAAACATCCACAGGCTGAGGGGAAGAGGTGTGGGTGTGTGTGTGTGTGCTAGTATGAACATGTTGCTGTGATAAAATATCACTTCTTGTTAAAATATCTGTGAGGCTTAAGTTAATTCAATCTGGCCCAAAGAGGTATTTAAAAATAGAAGTGAAAGGCGATGGATAAAACGTGAGCTCAATACAGATGCAGACAAAAAAATAAAAAAGATGAGGTAGTTTAGATACAGCTTTGACCTTTTTCATGACCTTTTAAGCTTCTCACAAAACGAGGGGATTGTTTAAATTGATATTTGCAATGTAGTTATGTCAGACCAAGGCAAAATCATTGTGCAATAATTAATCAAAATCGATAAAAAAGCTGATTTAGTTCACTTTTAGTTCATTTTTTTTTCTCCATGAACTTCATGACAGGGATCATTTCTCTTTAGAATGTCTTTGCCTCAGCCTGTGACATACTTTGAATTTATTACAAAAAAAAAAAAAAAAAAGCAGATTTGGGAGGAAGGGCTAAGAGAATATTTACCCTGACTCAAACCCAGGTCGGGGGTCTTTAAAGGTGGTGGTGCGCGAGTTGTGGTCCACAAAATATCGGACTCCCTCTGCGGTGTACTTCATCTCCCAGCCCGGGGGCAGGGGGTGCTCCTTGATCATCCTGCAACAGGGAGAGGGGCAGTGAGCACGGTCCCAGCCGAAGGGGGCCCCGTCCTGGGGATGAAACTAACACACCTCCCCGCCAACCTGTGGATCTAAAGCCCTAAACGCTGAAACAAAAACCCTGCGCTGGTACAAAAATTCACAGCCGTGCTCAGGTGGAGTTTATCTCCTCTGAGGATCCTAAAGGCATTTAGACTGCTTCCAACCAGAATAAGCCTGCATCAGTGGGGCCCACAGCAGCAGATGCCCGAAAAAAAAAGTTATCTTATTATAAAGACTAGTGACTCGCAGTAATATTTTTATTGTGGCCAAGAATTCCTCGTTCCACTCTCGCCGCAGTTTGTGATTCTCATGTATTACATCTGAATCATGGAGCTAACCATCAGTTTGTCAGAACAAGAAATACCCAGCGATTTCTGAATCACTTACCGCTGTTCTGACGGTTTTTCCAAAGTCCTCAAAAACTCTTCCACATCATCGTGATAAAAAAAATATTCAGTCTGCTGATCATGTAAAAGATTTTTAACCCGCTTCACAAGTTGTGACTCAAATTGGGTTTTCAATCTTAAATGTCACAAGTAAAAAAAGGTGTTTTTTCAATGCAGTGGAATATATGTAAGAACCATTTTTTAGGCTACCATCTTTTTTGGAAACTGCTTAAAAATCTTTTTTTTCCCTGTTCAGATGGCTAGCAGAGTTTTGGGGGATTGTGGAAGTACCTTCAGAACAGCAGTAAGTGTTGTATGACAAGCTTCTGGGTTAGTCAAAGGCTGCTATACTTAGCTCTGTGACCTGAATGTAACGTTAACAGATGAGAGGCACAAACCGAGGCAAGTGACCACATCTCCAGCTCGCCCTTATGATGTCATATACAGAAGAAGATGCTCTGCACCTCTAAGAGCCTGACCACAGAAAAGGACTGAAAATTCAAATCTGTAATGTGTGAAATTTACTTCATCCAAACAAGAGTTAGAGGTTCAATTAGAATGAGTGATGTGAGAGGAAAACAATTCAGCTCAGGAAGTGTTTAAAATGTCAAAGAAATAGAGTGATGCCAGAAAAATGATCAAATAAACAGCACAGAGATCGAAGGATATCAGCCTAGAGCCCAAAAGGTTTCCACAGTTTCCTGATTTCTTTTACTGATGCTTTTTTTCAGCACTGAACCGTTTGCTATGTTCCTGCAAATTTGGCAAATTTCTATAGTCTCTAAATTCCAGAATATTCCAGGAGTCACCCTGATCAGTGGGAAACATGTACACATTGTAATGTAGATCACTCCCTCTGTCGTCACGCTAAACTGTGTGTGATGATTAAATCGTCTTCAGTACGAGCAAACACCCAAAGCGACATTCCATCTAACGAGCAGGCAAACACATGCACACACACTAACACACACAGGTATTAGTACTTGTTCCAGTTCATAGTCTCACCCTTGGGTCCGAGGATCGTCCCATTGTGTTGTTCGTGTGTTGTGGTTGACAAAGTAAATTCTGCCATTGTCCTGACGCTTCTCTGTGGACACAAACACAACACAACAGCATACTGAAAAAAATCACTTCTCTAGGGTTTGTGATGTTTAAACTTGGAGGGTTTCAAAAGCGAATAAATTCCACAATAAATCGACGGAGATCAGAGGGATCACCTGAGTGTCTCTGACAGCAACAACTGGGCTCACTCCCTCTTTCAGCATGGACAGGAAAAAAAAATCTCACCACCGTGATAGAAAACCAGCAAGTCTATGTGATATTTCACTGAGGCTTGATTCAAATACCTCACCGGGGTAAACCCAAGTGTGTGTGAGTGTGTGTGGCATCAGGGTCGTGGTGGGGGTGCCTGAAAGTCAAATTGACGGTGCTGTTGGGAGCAAATATTAAGCACAGAGCCAAGGTTTCATTTTCTTTTTTAAAAAACTATGAAATACCTGAAGGACTACATAGGAAGCACCTTGAACATAGAATAACATTTTATGAAAGTGTGTAAAGTGTGTGTCTGTGTGTGTACGGTAAGCCACTAGTCTCATGAGAAAGTAGCTGGTGCCCCATCCTCCTCCCTCCATTGCTCTGACATCTTTTTCTCATTAACAGGAGTGTGTGGAGGGCCCAGAAACAGTAGTGCTCACATTGCAACTGTTACTAGCTTTCTCCTTGACTCACTCCACCCCCTCTTTACTATCCAGTTTGAACCCCCCCACCCCCACCCCCTCTGCTTTTTTTAGTTTCTTTCATTCCAGTGTCTCTTGTGCTTCTCTTCCATCTTTCCCTCTTTTCTCCCATCTTTCTCTTTATGAATCTGAGCCTTGAAAAAAAAAAAAAAAAAAAGGCGAGGGGAAAGACCACAGATGAAAAAGAGCGCGCCAGAGAAGCGAATCTGAGCCAGTGATATAATTGAGGTTTTGGTCTTGAGGTACCGCAACATGTTGAAAAGGCATCATGGGCAAGGGAGTGAGGGTTTTTGGAGCGAACATGGCTGTGTGATGAAGTCTGTGAAAATGTTGGTGCGGAGCTGCCAGCGGCGTTCCTTTATGAATGAATGTGTGTGACATGATTCTGCGTGGATCCGATTACATTACTCATTTGGGAAAATGTTGGATGATGAAGAGTCCCATCAATAACGCTGCCTCTGTAATTTGCGGACTTAAGAGTAAAGGGAGTGCGTACAGTGATGAATTGGTATAACATGAGCAGGGGATGAAAAAGAAACCAAGAGACATTTTATCCAGATTTTCAACGCCGGAATGAACATCAAAATCAGGAGCAGAGACATAAATCAATCAATTAACAACTGTCCTCACTGGGGGGGCTACAAGGAAGACGCTCAAGCAAATAATTGAAGCCACTGAACCAGCACTGTCTCTGGTGTTGCTCAGAGGCTTAAAATGATCGCCCAGAGTTCTGTGGAGAAGAGAAAATGCTGCAATGCTGCAAACATTTTGCAACACTTCACACAAACCTCACTCCATTGCAGCTGTCTGCAGAAATAAAAAACACATTTTGAAAAACTTTAAGTGACCAAATCAAGAGCCCACCGTTTATATCTTGACAAATTGCATTGCTTTACCGTTGACTACTTGCAAGAGTCATTAAAAAATACCTACACAAAACTGGTGAGGATTTCACGTTGTGATTGGAAACAGCTCAGACTGAAGAATCCTATCCTGACTGATCAACACCTTCAGCAGGTAAAGAGGACTTTCAAACTGACTAAAATCTGACACAAGCTAAAATTCAAGACCATTTTGCCCCCTTCACTGAGAGTAACTTTGTCTGGAGTGTATGCATAAGGAGTGTGTTAGGCAAACTTACCCCATCCAGGAGGCAGTGGGCCCAGAGGATCATTTTCCACCGGAGCACCAGAAGGCTGAGAGAGAAACACAGAGAGAGACAAAACAAATCCGGTTAGGACACCTTTCTGTCTCTGTCCTCTCCTCTTCCATCTCTCTGCACGCCTTTTTTCCTGCTTTCAGCATTTGTTGTCCTCATTGTACGTCACGGTGTGAAATTCTTCAGTCTGTCCATTTGGTTTCTCACCGCCGCGTGAGGATGAGAAGGAGGAAAAGATTGGGAAAAAACAACCCAAAAAATACAGAAAGAAGGGAAAACCAACAAGAGTTTGGATGAGAAAGAAAAAAAAAAATAGAAAATAACAAAAATCCAGAAAAACTTACTTAGCAAAGCTGCCCCGAACTTAGACAATCAAGTCTTCGCTTGACCTCGCTAACTCGCGCAACAGGGATGATACCTGTGGGTGAGTGAGGCTGGCTGTGTGTTTGTGTGTGTGTGTGTGTGTCCATGTGTGTGTGTGTTAAGGGGTGGGGGTGGCTCCTCTCTGCTGCGGCGGTAAGGGGCAACTGAGGGAGCTGGCCGGCCGGCGGCTCGTATGCCTTCCAAAAACTACACGCTCGGTAGGAGGATAAAACAACAACGCTGTTCCAATGAGCTCACTGGCTGGATGCAAGCCCCACCCCCAGGCTTCCCGCTCACCTCCTCAAATACACCCCACCTCCTCCTCCTCACCTCCTCCTCCTCCACCCTGGCACCCCTCCCTACCCCACCTCTTTTCTCTTGCTCTCTTCTAGTGCTGCTGTGAAAGTAGGCAGGGAAGTGCGATGTCTGAGGGAACTGAGGGAACATTCATGCTTGTTCCAGACTGGACACCCCCCTCCCGCCTCCTCACCGGCCGCCCCAACCCACCCCAGGCCTGACAAAAGGCACCTTTATTCACCCTGGGTCTGGAAACCACTGTGGGGTTTACTCAGCCTGCATTCATATACACACACACTGAGAAAAAAAAATGTGTGTGTGTGTGCCATGGTGTGGAAAGTTTGTCCGTGGCAAACAGTCAGTCAATGTGTACATTCTTATGTTGGAATACACACACACGAGCTCACATGAATATATTAGCTCGAGTGGAAAAGTAGCTGAAAAGACGCTTGTTGGGACTTAGTGGCCGCTGATGGGTTTTCATGCTAAAGATGTTTATCAAAGAAGTTGGTGTAGGTGTGTTGCAAACTGCTGCAGAATCATTTACTGCACCACCAAGCAGAGTTCCTCTAATGACAACATGTTACGCTGGATAATATGTCAGTGGTGCTGCAAATAAAATAGGTGGGTGCACTGTGAGTTGTATTTGGGGATTGTAGAAGCCAAACAACCCTCAATGTGGACCAAAAAAAAAAAAAAAAAGTTATTCATTTAGAAAATCATACAAAAATGCATGAAAAAAACTGGTTTCTGTGGCTTCACCTTCTGTTTAATAGCAGGTTTTGGCAGCATAGGTAGCGCTTGTTGTCCTTTATTAGCTACCCTGAAGTGAAAAAACCCAAAGCCACTACTTTCCAAATGAAAGCTGGTGGACCTTCAAAGGGTTTTTTTTTTCACTGAGACATGTTGCACCACAAAAGTGATGATTATTTCCTGAAAAGCCATAAAGAAGAGTATTATCCACCAAATGTCAACGTCACTTTACGCAGCATTTCCCAAAAAGAAATGTGACTGTGCCCATTTAAAGTAGCTCTGTCATGGAAACTCTGAGGGAGTCAGGATGGAAAGGACGGGGCCTGCTGAAGGAACGAGAGTGGGCACATAACAGGGTTAAAGGGTGTGTGTGTGTGTGTGTGTGTGTGTATATATGTGTGTGTCGCTCCCATCAACAGCCAATCTATGCCCCGACGCCCCACCCTTATGGGTTTTCTGTGACTAAAAAAGGTAAAAGGAGAATATAATGATATAAAGACATGATGACTTCATCCTGGCTCTGACCATTCAGCTCCTCAGCAGCTTCCAGACAGAGCAAGGCTGGAGGGAGGAAAAGAAAGAGAGACTGAGAAAACAAGGGAGGGGGAAGAAGAGAGGGAAAAGCAGCATGTTGGCAGAAACGTGTGCAATAATGGCTGGGTGTTATGGATCTGAATGGATACCATTTCATGGCCAGGCACCACAGGTGAAAATGATGATTTCAGCCAGTTGTTTTTAACATGTTCAAACACTTTTACCACCAATGTGGCTACAGAAGATATGCAAACCTATTACAAAAAACCTTAGTTATTAATTTAAACAACTATAAAAACTTTAGGCACATTGCTGTTGCAATGACGACTTGCCACTTGGTTTGCACATCTGCAGAGAGCAGAGGCAAATCTGTGCCCATGAGGAGAAAAAACAAATAACAGGAATCCATTAAACTTGAGGTCAGTGGGTTCATCGGCCATTCAAACACTCTGAAAACATGGACGCTCATCTCTGTTTCAGAGTGATTTAGCCAAGCAGTTTCTGTCTGAATGAGTTTGAAGCTTATTATGTTGCTTCTCATCTTATATTAACTGATGGTTACTTGCCAAGTGTTCATAAAAAATACGTATCAAAAAGAAAATATTTTTGCTGGTGAATATTTGCATCTTTCTAATTTGCTCTCTCAGTCGACTTGACATCAAGGTTTACAGATCGGTTTTAATTTGACCCGGTTCAGACAGAGATGTTTGAGGATAATTTAACAAATGTGCAACAAAATATCTCAACTCAAAGTTTTTTCCACAGCGTTTATCTGAAATCCATGGTCTTAGGTCTACATTTTTTTTTTCATTATTGGGTCATCTGCCAATTCTTTTCTTGTCTGATTAATTGTTTGCTCTATAAATGAACAAACCCTTTCTTCAAAGTTTTTTTTTGCGTTTTTGTCCTTTCTTGAGAGAGGAAAGTAAAGAGTCAGACTGGAAACTTGTTCCCAACATTAAGAATTGAGTTAAATGTTCAACTTTAACAAACCCCATGCCAAATGACCAATTATCTTAACATTCACTGGGACAATTCAAATATTATCCACTGTGAACCTTTGCCTAAACAAATCAACATTATACCATTGATTTGACACTAAAAATTTTGAGGTTATTGTAGTTTGGCCTGCTTATCCATACAGTCAGCAACTGGAGCTGTAGCAGCTGTGACACACAGCTAATGGAGGACATTACTTGTACTCCCTTGCTTATACTTTAAAACCCTTAGCATCCGATTGCCAAATTTGCTTCATGAGTCATACTCCTTCTCCGAGTCATAAATCAGTCAAACCTGAACACACAGACATGATACACATACTGTTTTGCTAGATTTAGTGTTACTTCACGAGGATAGCATTATCTTCGATGTCCATTGCAAATAAACATCCATAAAGTTGCTTGAAAATCATGGAATACAGACGTAGCTCCAGAAC